>CANXME010002149.1:1840000-2440000 GCA_948144175.1 Closterium sp. NIES-65 | reverse complement strand
GAGAGGGAAGAGGGGGAAGGAGAGGTACAACAGGTATGTTCGCAGAAGGGTGGGCTCATTGGGTTTGCTGCTGTAACAGGATAACACCTGGTCAGGAGGGTGGGGCTCGTCAGGAGACCCACCTGGTCGATGGTCTGGTTTGCAGCTGTGTCGCGCAGCTCGGCAGGTCGATCGGCAGTGAGCACGAGCAACGGCACGTGCTGCTGACTGGCTTCCACCACCTGAGATGGTCCATCGGGGAATATTGGTGGTGGCGCGTGCAGAAAGGGATGGCATGCGGTTATGGGTGGCACCGGAGCAGGCAGGAGGAAGAAGAGCAGCTCACTGCAGGAAGGAGGTTGCAGGAAGGAGGTTGCAGGAAGGAGGTTGCAGGAAGAATCTCTGGGCCAGATGATGTAATGATGGCAGCAGGGCGCTATGTGTTGTCAGGTGAGTTCGATTCATGGCTAGAGTGGCCACAGCAGGGGCAAGAAGAGGAAGACGAACAGGTCACAGCAGGGGCAGGGCAGCAGGCAGGGACAGAGGACAGAAGGTTACAGCAGGGGTGGACAGGAAGAGCGAGATGAGATGAGAGGCTCACAGCAGGGAGGAGGTTGGAGACGGCAGTTCCGGAGGAGGTGATGATGGCAGCGGGGCGGCGGGCGGCCATGGCGTAGCCAAGGGCGTGGAAGGCGAGGGAGCGCTCGTCAATGGCCACCACGGTGGTCACGAGTGCGTTGGTGGCCGCTGCTATGGAGAGCGGGGACGAGCGCGACCCCGGCGCTATGCAGAAGTACTGAGGACGGGGGGAGTGCGGGGGTGGGGGGGTGTGCGGGGGTGTGTGGAGGGGAGTGGGTGGGGGGGAATGTGGGGGAAAGTGGGTGCAAGTGGGAGGGAATGTGGGGGAGAAGGTAAATAAGGCGCCTCAAAAACCACAGGGCCATGGGTGGGCACATGGATGGGCGTAGCCAAAGGCGTGCAAGGCGAGGGAGCGCTCGTCAATGGCCACCACGGTGGTCACATGCGCGTTGGTAGCCGCTGCTATGGAGAGCGGGGACGAGCGCGACCCCGGCGCTATGCAGAAGTACTGAGAGGGGAACGGGGGGCCGGGGAGGTGTATGGGGAGTGGGGGATTACGAGTGTGGGGGGTGTGTGGGTGGAGTGGTGGGGAGATTGTGAGGGGGTGGGGGAGGATGGAAGGAGGGGGAAGATTGGAGGGCATGCGAGGGCGACAGGGCAGGGGGGTCTGTGGAGAAATGGGACTGTGAGACTGATAGCCTTTTTGTGGTTATGCATGTGCGTGGTGTATGTGTGTGTCTTGGGAAGGAGGGCAAAAAGAGGGTGTGAGGTACATGCGTGTGTGTGCATGTGCATGCCATGGGTGTGCGTGTCCCTGTGGCAGTGATCCATGCATGCACCCACCGTGATCCCAAGTCGCACACACTCCTCCACAGCCATGCGACACCACACAAAGTTTATATTCGGCTGCCCCTCCAAATCCACCTGCCCGGCTGCTACTGCCCCCGCACCTGCTCCCCCCCCTGGGACAGGAACAGGGGCTCCCCCTAGCAGCGCCTCAAACTGAAGGGACGAGGGCATAATAACAGAAAGATGATAGGGGGATACGGGGATCAGGGAAAGGAAGTGCGAGCAGAGGTGTTGCTGGGTGTTAGAGAGACAACACACAGCTGTCTTTTCTTAATAATTATCATATTACGAAAGCGACTGACCCCATGAGAGGCCTTTCCCCACCTCACCTGTCGTGTTTTCAAGTTGAGTTCACTCCACTCAGAAGCTGCCTTTGCACCCTTCACCACCCCCACTCCCGCATACAGCAACACTCGCCCACCACCCCCACCCTTGTTCCTCCTCTCCCCTTGCTCCTCCTTTCTCTCTCCATCCATGCCCTCAAGTTGCTCCTCCCATGGCGCCATGCTGGCTCCTGATTGGACGAGCGCGGATCGGATGCCCACTGCAAACTCCGAAGCATCGGCGCCGAACCACCCTACAGGTCCGGCGTACAGGCCTCTGTCAAAGGACTCTGAGGGTGGGAAAGGTGAAGGGATATGAAGGGCGGTGAGGACGGAGATGGGAGAAGAGAAAGCACGGAGGGTGGGGACGAGATTTGAAGCGTCTCAGAAACCACCACCCTACAGGCCAGGCGTACAGGCCTCTGTCAAAGGACTCTGGGGGTGAATGGGGAAAAGGGGATGAAAGAGGGTGAGGACGGAGATGGGAGAGAGAGGGGGGCGGTTGAGGTTGGAGGGGAGGGGGGAACAAACAGGCGGGATAGGGAAATGTGCCAGGTGTACTCAAGAGCTAACGGGTCTGGATGCATGGCAGTACGTGAACAGGGTCTGGAAGAAACGGGGGCTCGTTTGAATGAACTAGGCTGCAAGGAGGACTTGGATGGAGGGCATTTGCATGCAAGCACAAAAGGTGGGCGCTGCATGTGGTGTTGGAAAAGGGTGTATGGCCCATGGTGAGAACACAGACAGGGAGGAGAAAACGGACATTTGACTTGATTGAGAGAGGGCGCACCTCCCTGTGGAAGGGGACTGCTCCCTGTGGAAGGGGACTGCTCCCTGTGGAAGGGGAAAAGGGTACCTGCGAAGCGGATAGCCTGCTGGGACTGCTTCTGGGGATGGCCGGCCACAGCTGGTGTTGGGTGCAGTGAGGTCAGCAGGTTGAACTGGCAGGTGCGCAGAGGGGGAAAGGGGCAGGGGTGACAGAGGTGAGGGGGTAAATAGGGTTTAAGGATATCACAGGATAAAACTGCATGTCTGTCTGTACCCTGCCTGAATCAATACAAAGGACCGTTTGAGAGGAAGAGAGTTGAGGGAAGCAGGTGAGCATGTGTGTGCCTCCTGGATTTCCAGCTCGAGCCATGAAGCCCTCGAAAGGAGGGGCAGAGAGGTCAGAATCATCCGGTCCAAACAACAGCTGCTCCTTCCAGAATCATCAAAAAGGGTTCCTTCCAGAACGAGCTGTCGCAGAGTCGAAAGCCTATCTTAGTGCCCCAACAGCCATTCTCCTCCTCACTGCCTGCGGCTGGCCTGGCCTTTTCTGGCAACAGGGATTTTGATAGGAGGCGACATGCGTGTGTGAGAGAAGGAAGGGGTTAGGCAGACGTGTGTCATATCACATGTCCCGAGGCAGGTGGTGGAGAGGAACGTGGGTGACCTTACCTCCCCTCCCCTGCAGTCAGCAAGAGGTGAATTTTAAGCTGGCTCTAGAGAACTGGCTGACTGACTGCTGACCTCTCCTGCAGTGTTGAAGAGGCGGCCATTGATGCGAGCGTAGAGGTGCTGCACCCTGTGCTGTGATATGATCCGCTTGTACTCCTCCACTTGCACCCTCTCACACACGCCCTGTTTGCGTTGAGTGATTGGCCATGCACACATGCATGCATACATACAGACATGCGAGAAGGCATGCACAACACACACACACACACGCTCGCGCGCACGCACGCACGTGCACATGCATGCACATGAAGAGATCAACACATGGCACATGGAAATGGACGTCTGCTGCTGCACGCAGTGTAGACACATGCAAAAATCAGGCATGCGCGTATGCAACAGCAGGCATGCACTCGCACATACACAGTACGCCATGATGTGATGATCGTTTTTCGCATCAACTCAAGGGAAAATCGGAGCTTACCGCTAGATGTCTGTGCACGCTCTCTCGCACGATCTCAAACTCCTCATGATCCTTGTTGCTGGATTGGGAAGGAGGGGAAAGTGGGGAAAGGCACAGGGGTATGACAGAGAACATAACCGAATGACCGGAAATAACAGGTGGTACGATAGGGAATGACAGGA
The DNA here is from genome assembly GCA_948144175.1 of Closterium sp. NIES-65. NCBI lineage: Eukaryota > Viridiplantae > Streptophyta > Zygnematophyceae > Desmidiales > Closteriaceae > Closterium > Closterium sp. NIES-65. The sequence continues at coordinate 2,436,191 of CANXME010002149.1, read as the reverse complement.
AACGGGGGAGGAGGACAACTCAACACCACACCACTCGCACCTGAGCAGCAGACCGAGGGCAATGCTGTGGTCTTCAGCTGGTGCCTGAGCTCTCGCCCGCGTTGCTGCCACCGCCTCACTCGTCACTGCCAGGCCCTTGCGCGCAAACAGACGCTCGGGCTGGGAGGGGGGAGGGGTTGAGCGAAGGGAATGATTGGCTTGAAGAGTTTTGAGACGTCTCAGAACTTGTAACTGCCTGGCCCTTGTGCGCAAAGAGGCGCTTGGGCTGGGGGTGAGAATGGGTTGAGAAGGCAGTGAGGGGCTTCGAAAGGGTTGAAAGGAAATCGAGTATAACTTGAAGGGGATTCTGGAAGGAACGTTTGGCAAAAACAGGGGGGAGAGTGTGGAGAATGAACGGGAGGAGAAAACGCAGGGGGTGTGGGGAAGGAATGGGGGGGAAGGGGAGATGGGGAAGGGAAAGAGGGAGTGCCATGAAAGAGGAGCATAAAGGCCAACGGGAAAGGGTGATGTGAGTGAGAGTAGGAGAGCTTGAGCATATGAGAGGGGGAAGACTGGCAAAGGGCGAATAGCGAACGGCAAATGGCGAAGGGAGCACAACAACTGAGTGAGGATGGAGGGAGGGACGGACCGTGGAGGAGACAAAGGCACAGCCTGCATGAGGCTCCAGGAGAAACTGAAAGGCGCTGGGATCCCTTGCCTGATGCATTCATGGGTGCATAGACGAATTGGTGGTCGGATGGGTGAAGGTTTGGTGAATACATGCGCGAGTTAAGAGTGGTGGGGAGTTACAGTGAGGAGGGAGAGGGAGAGGGAGAGGGAGAGGGATGGGGGGGAAGGGGATGGGAATGAGAAGGCAGACAGAAAAAAGAAGGATCAGGAAGTGAGGCTCACCACACCACGCCACACCGCACCACACCACACCACACCACGCTGCACCAAGCATAACCACACCACAGCAAACACAGCCAAACCACACCACACGTGTGCATGCGCATGTGTTGCCTCACCTGCAGAGCTCCCAGCAGCACAACCGGGTCAACCGGGTCAACAGTGGTCAAGGCAGTGCGTCTAGCCATCACCACTTTAGACAGAGGCATCTGGTCTATCCTACTAGGCTCAAGCATCCACGGCTTATCCCCCCAGCTCTGCTGGCTCTGTTGACTCTGTTGACTCTGTTGACTCTGCTGACTCTGCGTCCCAGCCCCTCCCTCCCCACGCCCCTCCCTCTCTCCCCCCATCGCTCCCTCCCCATCCCCAGCTCCTCCCGCGCGCCCGTCTCTCTCGCCCCCCTGTGTGCCTCTGTGCCCCAGGCTTTGGAGTGTGCGCTCTACAGCTAGGTGCCACAGCAGCTCGTCTGGTGCCACTGCTTTGGAGGTGACTTGTGTTGAGATGCGTGGCGGATGGGGAGTGCTGAAAACAGGACGGACCTGGGGGAGGGAACATGTGGGTGAGGAAAAGCGGATGGGGGAAGGGGATACGGTTCGGGTGGAGATTGGGATTTAAAAGCTCTAAAAAAGTCTGTCACGTGAAGAATACAGTCCGTTCTTGTTCTCTTTTCTAAAGATTGTACAACACTCAAGGGAAGGATTGCCTCACTCCACCCATCCTGGCGCTTCAACAACCCTCACCAGAGACAGAGCCTGACGCGCTGCTGTAACTGCCTCCAACACAGTGGCTGCTGGCCGATGCCGTGACACGGAGGGCACAGAGCTACCCGCTCCCTCTGCGGCTGCTGCTGCCGCCGCTTCTACTGGTGCTGCTGGTGCTTGTGCTGCTGCGTCTACAGGTTCTGCTGCGTGCTGGAAGAAGGGGTCCCAGAGCACGTGGCAGGCGAGCACACTGCAGTCCTCACACTCCCGCAGCTCCACCTGCAGGGCAAGGGTGAGGGGTGGGACGAGGGTCGGGTGAGGGCCAAGCGGACAATGGGTTGAGGGCCAAGCGAGAGTGGGAGGGGAAAGAAAAGAGGCTACTGATCGGAGGAGATTATTGGGCATGGGAAGGTAGCTGGAAAAAACAGACAGCCTGGGAGTAAGTACGAGGGGGATGGATGATGAGGAACAGAAACGTGCCAGAATTCCTGCGACAGTCTGGCACGTCACCAAGAGCAAGCACCAGACAGTCTGGCAGACGTACGAGGGGGATGAGGAAGAGGAAGGTGCCGAAGGGGGCCCACTCATGGGCCGTGGGTGCCTCTGCATCAAAGCGAATGCCCCCAAAGAAGCGCACGCTTGGGGATGAGTCTGAGAGGTACCTGTGGGCGAGCAACAAGAGCATGACGGTGGATGGGGTGGTGGGTGGGTGTCATATAGAAGGCCCTCAGGGGTGGTGGGAAATGGATTGTATAGCATGAGGGTGGATGGGACGTGTCGCAGTGTTGTGAGTCAAGGACCACAGGGATGGAGGAGGAGATTGCAACGGATTGAAGTGGAAGCATGGGGATTAAGGGCGTCACAGAACAAGGCCGTGAGCAACAAGAGCTGTGAGCAATGAGAGGGACTCGTGGTTGTAAGAGAGCAAAAGGGGCTCTCTGCTGCACAAAACAGCAGGTCGTTTGAGAGCAAGACGGCCTTAACGGACAGAATACCTGCGGATCTGTCTCCAATGCCTCGCCTTGAACCCCTCACTCGCCCTCCCCCTTCGATGAGTCTATTATTCAGTCGACTAAAAAATAGGCTCATCACACACAACAGCAGGCTGTATGAGAGAAAGACGCATACCTGCGGATCTGCCTCCAATGCCTCGCCTTGAACCCCTCACCCTCCCCTTTCAGCATCACCGCTGCACCCACACCCGCCACCGAGCCTATTCCTGAGCCATCAATGCCGGACCAGCTCGCCCCGTCCGGCGCAGGCTCGGAGGGTGCCTGGGCGGAGAGGGAGCGGGTGCCCCTGGGAGCGCGGGGGGAGAAGTAGATGCGGGGGGAGAGGCCAGGGGGAGGGGAGGGGGAACTGGACAGAGAGGATGCCAGGTTGGCTTGTCGTGCTGCTGCTTGCGCTGGTGGTTGCTCTACTGCGGGTGCTACTGAATCAGTAGCTGATTGTTGCCCTGATGCTGCTGCTGCTGCTGCTCCTGCTGCTGCTGCCGGTTGTGGTGGTGATGGTGCTGGTCGCTGTGCTGCCAGCCATGCGAGGGCATTGAGGTCAGGAGGAAGAGGAACCTGGTCGGTGGGCGACAGGAGAGAGGACAGCACAGTACAGAGGATAAGGATTCGTTTTCAGCGTGACCAGCAGAGTCTAGACTAGGGAATAACCCAGGCGAGGACAGGTACATAGCGCATTGACCAGGGCAAGAAGATACTCTCAGAGACTAGAAATAACAGAAGATTGTGCTTGTTCTCTTGATATGGATGTGCTTGTGAGCGTTTGACAATTGAACGATCAAACAAAGCACGGTGGCTGGAGTGAGCAGCAGAGAACACAACTCGAATTCGAACTGGATCACCTTAGGAGCAAAGCAGGTGTATTTTGAGCAGCAGACGCACCTCAAGTCGAATTACCCCAGAGGGGAAGCAGGGCGGGGAGGCGGCGAGGTTGGAGAGAGCAGCAGAGAGAGCAATAATCGCATCAGGAAGCGACAGGACCGGGGGCAGACGGCGAGTCTCGTGCATGGAAACCGGCACCTGGAGAAGGGGAAAGGTAAGGAGAGAGTTTCAGGAGGTGATTAAGAAGATACAGACACTGTTGGAGATATAGGAGATAAGAAGATACAGGAGGAGGAGATATCGCGCGGGGAGAGATAGTGGAGCATTGCTATGCTGTCCCGGGGAGAGATTGATAACGGGAGACGTATGAGAGAGCAAGGCCAAGGGCGAATATACGACAGTTTATTGCCTCAAGACGAAATAGTGCGTGTGGAGGGACTAGACTCGGTCATGCGAGCGTCGATCGCGCATACCTCCATGTGCGGCGTACTCGTGCTGTTGGCCGCGGCTGCGCAAATCACCCGCAATTGGCTTCGCGTTCCCGCCGATCCCCGTGCTGCACTCCCCCCTCCGCTCCCCGCGCCGCATTGCGCATTACGCGCTTCGATTTCCTCGCGACGCCATGGATTAAAGAGGAGATGCTGACCCCAGAACGGCGATTGCAGGGATACACGGGACGGAGTCAGGGAAACACGAGGAGACGCTACGAGGGGATGTTGGAATTGTGAGTGTCTGGCACTGGCTCCTTTTCTCTGCCTCTGTCCTGCACCCGTGAAGCTGTGTGCAAAGCCGGGGACGAGAGACGTCGGGGCGATACCGCTACACGCCATTTAGCTTTTGGACCTAGGAACAGCAAAACCTGGAGTTAAATCGGTCTATGGACGTGATAATTCGCCATCCACGAGGGGCTTAAATAGGTCTACGGAGCTGTTCGGCTAGGTGAATGTGATGTGCATATGATACTCAGTTAGAGCATATAACGTGCTTTCCTCGGTCAGGACTAGTCCAACTTGGATCCGCGCATAAAAAACACGCGACGCTACGCTGATCAGCGAGAACGTCCAATTCCGCAACGCGCAGCCTTCTTGATCAGCATGGTTTAGCAGAACTGAAGAGGGAGTCGAGCCGATCAACGTAAAAAGCGCAATGCTCTCAGGCAGCAAAGCAGGCAGCTTGGAAAGAAGGGAGGCAACGGCAAAGGATGGAGGCTTTTCGAGAAACTTAGATATCTTCAGTGCGGTGAGGTAGGGTTCTACTAGGTAATGGCTTTATTGGCTCGTGGTTTTCCAGGTTCCAAATTCCTGTCTGGGTTCAGGAAGGGAAGCGCGGGAAATTGGAAAAGGGCAATTTCGGGAGGGCCAGCACACGTCAGCGAAATTGCAATCCTGGCATTATCCTTGGTTGGGGTCTTCCATACGCGATAGGGACCGATTGCACTTGGATTTTGGTACTAGCTTGCATGCTTCAGAATAGGTGGTAAATTTGAGCTATCTAACAGACTTAGGGACAAATCCTTCTACAGGATGAGAGTGAGTAATATGAGATATTACAGGCAGGTGATTAAGAAGCAGTGGTATAAACTTTATTGTTCTTCACTGCTTGATTTGCTATCTTTGCGACCCTTCTTTGTCCCCTTGGCTGCCTCCTTCACCTCTCGGTTGATTGTGCGCAATTGTGAAAGCAGCTTGGTTTGAGGAGGCTTCTGTGACTCCACATCTACCAGCATGCGGTTGAGCAGGTGGAAGAAGTAGCTCCCTGCAACGAGGTACTCCTCATATGCCACTAGAGTTTTAGCACGGTCTGCAGGCGTCTTATCACGCAGAAGCTGGAAAAGGCAGGAAAGGAAAACCACGAAAAGAACAGGAAACAAGGCACGTTACAGCAGAGAAATTTTCTACGCCAATGGCATAGCCAGCAGAAGCACATGAATTTGACAGCATTGGGGTAGGGAGTCTTACCTGGTTCAGCATGCGGATTTCTGGTCTGAGTGTCTTTTCTTTCTCCACCATGGCCACTTTCAGCACTGTCTCCAACTGCTGCACCACCTCAGGGTTGCCTTCCTTACGAGCCTGGACACAAACGGTACAGCAATCACAGATGCAAGTCAGCTTCCCACGGCAGCTGTCTTCCTCCACGATCAATCACTCTCGCATCCCCTCACTCTCCTCTTCCAATCCTTGCTTCCCTTCTTCTTCCTCTATCCATCCCTCCATACGTCAAACTCTCAACCCCCTGTCCCCCAATCAACCTCTCTCTTCATCTGACAGTCAGCAGAGAAAGGGAAAAGAAAGACGATTGCAGCACATTAACGGTCCTACCATGTCCACGTAGGCGGATGCAACCATGAAAAACTCCTCCGACAGATCGTCCACGCGCTCCCGTACAGTGGCCTCCAGCTCCTTGGCCTGAAGCAGCTCCGCCAGCACCCTCGTTGCATCCACCTGCACTCGCCGCGACTGCGAAGCCATTTTCTCCCCTGGGTGATGCAGGCAGAAGCAGGAAGATGCATGACTTATTGACAGGGTTGTTTGAGGAATGACCAGTCACTGAACAGGTGAGCTACCGCTGCTGTTGTTGGGGGCAGTGTCAGATTTTTAAAGGAAGGTCAAGAATGAATGATGACCTTGCATGTGTGTTGTGTGTTGGGACGGAGCGGTCAAGTGTGACTGCACCTATAGGCGTCTAAGGACTCGTATCTGGTGTTAACGTGTTGGTATCTTCATCTCGAAAACAGTAACTGTGACAAATGATTGTCATCTAACACGAAAACAACACTTCGAGTTGATTCTCCGTCTCATGACTACTACATTGACATAATGCCAAAGATTTCTTTTCTGCTTATGTATATGAGGCCGAGGACTCGTACTTTCACGGAATTCAAACTCACCACCAGCAGAAGCATGGCAATGCACAGGACGCGGAACTGACGTGTCACTTCCACCACTCAGGCGCTGCCCTTGGCCACTGATTTGCTTGAATATGCCATGGTTTCCCGACGCAAAGAATGCCGTGGAAGACTGGCGGAGGATGCGTGACTCGATCGACAAACGCGACCCGATCGCCGCGGTATAGCAAGCTCTATCCGCGAGAAAGCCCACGGTCGCAGTGAAGGCGACAGCCATTGCCAGTGCCCAGGCGAGGGTGCTAAAGCGAGGTCACGAATGCCAAAGCAGGCAATGTGCGTGACAGGTCAAAATACTGGAGGTATGAGATAATATTGTTTGTCAGATTCTTCAAGACCTGAATTTGTTTAGTGGAGATCGAAGGTGAGTGGAAATCGACGAGTGTGCAAGTGTGATTGGCATAGCTTGTTGAGAGTGAGCAAGCAGGTGAGTGTGGGGGGTGAATGAATGTGGAGTCAGCAAGGTGACCTGGCGGCGGATTGCTGGGTGGCTTGCGAAAATAATATTTCCACGTGGCGGAAGAAGAGGCACCGCTGGTGAAAACCCTCAAGATTGAGAAATCGATACCTTTTGTTGTATTGCAGCTGTACTTCCATGACTGACGTTTGTTTGTGTCTATAAGGAATGCGTATATAGCTCCAAAATCTCACAAATTTATTCTGAATACATAATAGGTGTGATACGTAACGATATTCATAAATTGAGGGCTACATGCGTACAGTGAAGTTTGCTTTCCTGTAAATTGGAAAATGGCAGAGTTTGAACCCATTGGTGAAAATATAAGACTAAGGATTTGACTAGCAAAATCTGAAACAGTTGAAGAACACGCAAATGCGGATCTACTACCGTATGATCTCATCGGGCGGACAATTACGGGGAGCAGGGTCAATGGCTGTGTGCGTGTGTGTTCTGGGGTTGCTACCAACCAATCAGGGACCAGAGAGGAGGCCTTTCAGCCTTCCTTCCCCACTCCGCCTTCCGCCTTCCGCCTGCCCCGACCGCCTGTACTTCCTCCCGCTTGCTTCCTCGGGTGATTTACCCTCTGCTCCACCATAACCCTTGCTTCCCTGCTTCCACCATTCTTGTTCCCGCTCCATCCCACCCGCATCGACCCGCACGCACTTCGCTCCCACGAGCTCCCCTGCTCTCCTCGCCTCGCACTCGACGTCGTCGCCATGGCCGCCGTTGCGAACTCCGCGCGCCGCGTGCTGACCGCTGCGGCTTCGGAAGCCAATGTTGCTGTGCGTCGGTTCCACGCGGCACCGACTCGCAGCGCTGCAGCGGGATCTGGAAATGTAGGTCGCGGCTACAGTGCTCACAGCATGCGGATCTTCTCTTTAGTTTAAAAGTTACGCTTGTTTGACTCGCCTGCGTTCTGATTTTTGTTTTATTTTATTTTATGTTATTTATTTCTTCCTTTTCTCCTCGATTAATCTACCTTCCACCAGGAGCCTGCCTACCTCCATGCCCACCACATGTACGACATCCCCTCGGTACGTCCTTCCTCCCCAGCTGCCTGAATCACGGTATCTTCCTCGCGTTCTCGTGTCTTTTTGTTGATCCATCGGCACTTAACCTTGGCTCAAGCTCTCATCGTTATTCCCCGCTTCAAAATCCGCGTATTGATGTCGATTTCTCTCCCACTATTGTGTTTACCCGGCGTTGATGTCAAATCTACGTATCCTCTGTGAATCTTGTCTTGGATCTCTCTTGATGATTCGCCTCAACATTTCTCGTCGTTTAATCAACTTACTTATCCTGTGTGATGCGTGCCTCGATCTCCTCTTTCAGATCAAGAACCGCAAGCTGAAGTTCGGCGTTGCAGTCGTCGGCTCTGTGGCCTTCGGTATAGCCGTTCCGCTCATCGCCGTCTGGCACCAGCAGTACGCTTCCCCCTTTCCCTTCCCCTCCCACCCTCCCCTTCTCCCTTCCCTTCCCTTCCACCCCCCCCCCTTCCCTTTCCTTCCATTCCCTTCTCTTCCCTCCCTCCCCTTGCGTTGCTTTCCCTTGCCTTGCTTGCCTTCCATTCCCTTCCCCTCCCTTCCTTTCCCTTCCATTACCCTCCCCTCCCTTCCCCTCCCTTCCCCTCCCTTCCCCTCCCGTCCCTTTCCTTGCCCTGCCTTGCCTTGCTTTCCCTTCCCTGCCCTTCCCCTCCCCTCCATTCCCTTCCCTTCCATCCCAACGTTCCGCTTGTTTCCCTTCCCTTCCATTCCCCCCTTCCATTTTATTTTCTTTCCCCCTTCCTGGTCCCGCTGTTCTCATTTTCCTGCTCATCCCCTTTCCTTCCCTCTCTCCCATCTGATCTGTTTGCTTCAGGATCAAGGCTCGCGGCTGAAGTGCTGGGCTGGGTTCCACTGCTGCTTTGATGAACCTACCGTATTTGAGAAACCACAGGAACTAGCTGTAATTGTAGCAGGTTGAGATAAAAGTCCAATGCTTGATAAGGTCCAACTCTTGATGCAGCAGTGTATATTCCGATCAGTCTCCAATCAATAGATTAACCCCTTATGTCAGGTTCATGATGCCTGCTCCAAGGGTGCACTTTGGGGGGGGGTGGAGGCAAAGGTTTATCACTTGCCTCACCATCCGTCGTCTGTTCCCCCAACCCAACTCTAGGACGAATTATTTTTATGTTCGCCAGCACATTCTCCAACCCTCGCTCTAGTGTTTCATATGGTTGGACTCTTAGCCAACCATTCACAGCACCCCAAGGGGTGTACCAAACAAATACACCCGAAACCCACCCCTAGGAATGTGCACCCTTGCTTTAAACCTGAACTGTTTATGAGTAATAATTGATTTCCACGTATCGGAACAACCAACATCGAACCAGAAACATCAAGCTGCTCTGTCCCATGGGCTGCCTCCATTTCTCAAAACAGCGTCCTCTACTCAGCTCTGCGCCCACCCCGTCCCAGCAATGGCAACCGCCGAAACCGCTGTAGCAAGCGGCTTGCCGCCCCAATGGCAGCGCTGGTTCGACAGCCGTCTCGCCGCGCTCCACACCCACTCCCTTCTCCGCCGCCTCCGCCCGATTGACCTTATCCGCGCGCCCGTTCCGCTTCCCCCCGCGCTGGTTTCCCCCGGCGCGGTACCATCTTCCGGAAAATCGGCGGAAGACTTTGCGCGGCCCCGGGAATGGGGGGTTGGCGCACGGGATGGGGGGAATGTGGAGAGGGCACAAGCAGGGGAGGGAGCGGATGAGGATTTAATCGAAGCGCCATGGTGGGATGTGGCTGCAGTGGAGGTTCTTATATCGGAAGAGGCTTTTCAGCGATGGCTTGACGAACCAGCAGGAGACGGCGGGCACTGGTTCCCATTACCCTCTATACAGTCACACGGAACACCCGGCCTTCTACCATCCGCGTTTTCCACACCTTCCAAGCCTTCCCCTTCATCAAACTCCCACTCCTCGTCTTCCCCTTCCCCTCACCCTTCCCCCTCCCCTCATCCACCCTCCGCCAATGACAATTCCCGCGCCTCCCCCCGCCGTCTAGTCCTCTTCTCGGCTAACGACTACCTCGGCCTCGCCTCACACCCGCGCGTCCGCGCTGCTGCAGCCAAGGTGTGTGTGCGAGTGTGTGCGACTTTCGAGAGGCCTCGGAATTTTACTATCTCCGCCTCGCCTCACACCCGCGCGTCCGCTCCGCGCTGCTGCCGCCAAGGTGCGTGCGTGTGTGCGTTTGTACTTTGTGCGTGTGTCTGCTGACGTCAGCCAGCGGATAACCAACCAACTGGCGTCTGTCTGCTTTTCCAACCGGTTGGTTTGTGTTTGAGCACGAGATCGATCTCCCCCCATCCAAGTCTCCTCAACCCCATGCAAGCATGTGAGCAAGGCATGGGACTGCAGACGACTTTGATTTTTTTTTTTCAGAAGCTCCTTTCGTTTCCTCCCCCCCCCACAGGCAGCATGGCAGCAGGGCATGGGTCCGCGGGCGTCTGCCCTAGTAACTGGTTTCACAACGGAGCATGAGGGGCTGGAGCATGATATAGCACGGCTCAAAGGCACACAGGTGAGCGCTGACTGCCATGCCATGAGGGTCTGGGCTGGAGCATGATATAGCACGGCTCAAAGTCACACAGGTGGGTGACCTGGACCTTCAGGGGGAAGGATCTCTCAACCTTGTGTGAGGCGACAGCATCATTGCACAGTTGCTGGTAAGTCACTCCCCCTCCCTCTCTCTCCCTCCTCTTCTCTTCTCCCCTTCAATATAACCAATTCCGCTTCCCACATATTCATCCGCATCCTCCCCCACCCCCCTCACCCCATCCCTCCCCTCTCCCATCTCCCTCGGGACCCCCCTTCCTATAGCAGGCATGTCTACTCTGCCCGACTGGTTTTGCTGCCAATCTTGCTGTTCTTGCTTCTCTAGCGCCAGTCCCTCGCTCCAAGAGCAAGGACAGAAGCAACAGTAGGAATGGCAGCGACAGCAATGACAGGAGGGGGAATGGGGCCATTGCTGCTGGTTCTGAATGTGCCTCACGCAGCGAGAATAGTAGCAGCAGCAGCGGCAGCTTTAGAGGCAGTGGTGGTGACAGGAGTGTGGGCCACGGGCAGAGGCGAACAGAGAGGGTAGAGGAGGGCCGTGTAGACTCCTTGAGTTCAATTGGGGAATCAGACTCGTTGGCAGTGTTTTCAGATGAGCTGAACCATGCCTCTATCATCGATGCCTTGCGCCTGCTGCTGCCGCGCTCAGAGAGGGGCAGTGCAGGGGAGGGGCGCGCTGGTGGTGGTGCTGTTGCTGCTGTGGCGCTGCATGTGTATCGGCACAACGACATGACACATCTAGATCAGCTGCTGTGAGTGGGAGGATCGGGGGAAGGACTTTTGAGGCGCCTCAAAAGTCGTGCTGGTGTTGCTGCTGCTGTGACGCCGCTCAACGACATGACGCATCTGGACGAGATGCTGTGAGGGAGGGGATGAGTGAGGGGATGAGTGACAATGATTGTGATAAAGATAGTTCCAGCATTTTGCTATTGGCGTGTCCTGCAATTCTTTCATTCTTCTTGGTCGTTTGCGCTTGGAGTTTACTTTTTAGGCGCCTCAAAAGTCCTGAAATTCTTTCATTCTGTTTGGTCGTTTGTGCTTGGAGGCCAAAGCGTCTGCTTGTGCGTTTCGTCTATCGCCTGACTCCCTACATGTGGCTACCATTATCCTTGCTACTCTATCCCTCTCCCCCTTCTGATCCTCTTCCTTCCCACCTAACGCATCCCCTTTTTTTCTCCCCCTTCTTGTTCTTTACCTCTTCTCCAACTCTCTCTTACCGTCGCCTACCCTCTTCTGCTCCATCTACTCACAGCACCGCATCATCTGCTACCAGAAAGCTAGTCGTCACAGACAGGTACACTCTCCTGCTTTCTCCTGCTTGCCTGCACGCACTCTCTTCCCTGCACATGCACTCCCTATCCCGCACGTGAATTATCATTGCTTTCTACCCCTCCTCTCGTAGTTCTATAGAAGCCTTCCCTCGTCTCGTCCCTCTCCAACCCCGCCTACCCTGCAGCAGGCTATAGAACTATTCAGCACGCATGCTTGCTCGTCGCTGCCTCGTCCATCCCTTCAACTTTCATCTCCCCTCTGTCCCTCATCCACCATCCGCCCCTGCAATCTCTTCAGCATGTATGGAGACTTTGCTACTCTGCCTGCCCTCGTGGCCCTCAAGGCCAAACATTGCTACCTGCTTGTGCTCATTCAACTTGCTCCAGCACTTCAACTTTCATCTCCCCACCATCCGCCCCTGCAGTCTCTTCAGTATGGATGGAGACTTTGCTCCTCTGCCTGCTCTCGCAGCCCTCAAGGCCAAGCATGGCTTTCTTCTCGTGCTCGATGAGGTTCGTCAGTAGCTACCATGCTCTGTGCCATGCCATGCCATGCCATGCCATGCCGTGCCGTGCCATGCCGTGCCATGCCATGCCATGCCGTGCCGTGCCGTGCCATGCCGTGCCATGCCATGCCGTGCCATGCCGTGCCGTGCCATGCCGTGCCATGCCATGCCATGCCATGCCATGCCGTGCCGTGCCATGCCATGCCATGCTGTCCCGTGCCATGCCGTGCCATGCCATGCTGTCATCGCAACCGTCAAGGCCAAGCATGGCTTTCTTCTCGTGCTTGACGAGGTGCATGATTATCTATTGCTCGTGTGCCATGCCATGCTCTGCCGTCTTGCCTGCATTTGCTAGTAAGAATTCTCAAAAGTGATTCCCCATGCCATGCTCTGCCTGCCATCGCTGCAGCAGAGGAGACGGGGGTAAAGGCAGGCAGCCGAAGCTTTGCCTCACATTCGTCTTCTCTTCTGTGCGCACCCCTTCACTCCCTGCCTTGCATCCATCTTCTCTTCTCTTCTCTTCTCTTCTCTTCTCTTCTCTTCTCTTCTCTTCTCTTCTCTTCTCTTCTCTTCTCTTCTCTTCTCTTCTCTTCTCTTCTCTTCTCACCCTTCTCTCCTGGTCTCCTTGTTGCCACCGTTGCCACTACCTTTCATGCAGGCACATGCGACGCTAGTGTGTGGCAGCACGGGCGGAGGAGCAGCGGAAGAGATGGGTGTGAAGCCGGCAGTAGATGTGCATGTGGGGACACTCAGCAAGGCTGTGGGCTGCTTAGGGGGCTACATCGCTTGCTCGTAAGGGGTGGTTGGGAGAGAAGGGGGGAAGGGAGGAAGTCGTGAGTGGGAAGCGAATAGATTTCCAACCTATGAACCAAGCATGATAAGTCGGTTCTGTCGTTTTCTATTCGAAATTTTCTCAGCAACGCTGTGTGCTGCTTGTGGGCATGCACTGCCTTTTGGTTGAGCCGTGGCCCGTGGGGAAGGAAACGACCCTGTCTGATCGATCCTCTGCCCGCTTTCTTTTCCTCACCTGCGGTCTTGCCAGCCTTCCTAGCTCGCTGCCACCGCCCTGTGTTGCACGCACCCTCACCACAGCGCTCCCCTGCGGGACTTCTTTGCTTCACGTGGCCGTTCCTTTATCTTCTCCACTGCTCTGCCTGTCCCCGTGGTTGCTGCTGCCAGAGGTGAGACGCCTGTTGCTCGTTGGTCGCTTCTAACTGTATCAACACTCAACATTCGAAAAGTGATACATGTATCACCACAACTCTACCTGTGCCTGTGGTGGTTACTGCCAGAGGTACAACTCTCACTGCTTGCTGCTGCCAGACGTAAGACTCCTGGGAAAGGTCTGGAGAAGGCAAGGAAATCCTCTCCCTATCATCTCCACTCTGCCCCATCCCTCCCTCCCACCTCTCTCTTCTACCCCCAGCGGCTCTGGCAGTGGCAGCGGAGGAGCGGTGGAGGCAGAGGGCCGTGTGACGGCAAGTGAAGCAGCTAGGGGAAGGCCTGGGAACGAGCAAGCGGAACCTTTCTCTTTCATCTCCCTTCTGTCACATCCCTCACCACCCACCCACCCACCCAACCCAACCCACCAAACCCCCAGCGGCCCTGGCAGTGGCAGCGGAGGAGCGGTGGAGGCAGAGGGCCGTGTGTCGGCGGGTGAAGCAGCAAAATGAGGCGCATGCAGCTCCCTCCCCTGTTGCCTGCTGCTCACCCCACCCCCTCCACCCCCAGCGGCTCTGGCAGTGGCAGCGGAGGAGCGGTGGAGGCAGAGGGCCGTGTGGCGGCGGGTGAAGCAGCTGGGGGAAGGCCTGGGAGTGACCTTCACGAGCCCCATCTGCCCCATTGTGCTCGGCTCTGCTGACCTAGCTCTGCAAGCCAGCAGGTGCGTTCAGAAAGCCTTTGAGGCGTTTCAAAAGGCCTGGGAGTAACACTCACCATAGTGCTCGGCTATTCACCATAGTAACATTCAACATTTCTCGAGTCCCATCCCATCTGCCCCATAGTGCTCGGCTCTGCTGACCTGCCTCTGCAAGCCAGCTGGCGCGTTCAGGGGACGATCGTTATTGAAGCAGCAGACTGCTTCTAGGCGCCTAGAAAGGCTTTCACGTGGCATTCTTGTTTTCTGGTTTTCTACCGTATCTGATTCCAGCAGCCTCTTTCCATCTTACAGCCTTGCATTACAGCGACATCGCCACTTCCTACTTTTTGTCCCATTATTGCTCTTGTTGCTCCTACCAACCCCCTCATGACCTACCAACGACCCCCTTCAACCCCCTCCGCTCCGCATCACGTGCACCTTCCTCTCTCTGGTTTTCATGTCCCAACTACCTGCCATGATCACATATCCCTCCAACCAACTTCCCCCCCCCCTCTCCTCCCCTTGCAGGCATCTACTGCTCTCTGGTTTCCACGTGCCTGCCATTCGCCCTCCCACTGTTGCTCCTGGCTCCTCACGGTAACTCCCTCCCTCCCTCCCTCCCTCCCTCCCTCCCTCCCTCCCTCCCTCCCTCCCTCCCTCCCTCCCTCCCTCCCTCCCTCCCTCCCTCCCTCTCTCTCTCCCTCCCTCCCACTCTTGATCCCGAAATATGCACTCTCCATATGTCCCCATATGGCACCCGTCACACCCAACTTTGCATTGCACTTAGCTAATCTGATTTTCGGTCGAATCATCACCTGTCACTTGGGATCTTTTCCTGCCCCCTCCCCTCCCTCTCCCCCCCCCCTCTCTCCTTACCCTCTCTCCCTCACCCTCCCTCCCTATCCCCTCCCCTCTCCCCCTCATCTCCTCTCCCCCTCATCTCCTCTCCCTATCCCCCAGCCTGCGAGTGGCCCTATCAGCCTCGCACACACCTGCACATGTGAATGCACTCATCACGGCGCTACGACCCATCCTCGCCCTCTCCCGCTCCCATTCCCACACAACCCTTCTCCACGCCGTGCCCACTGCGCTACCTTCTCCTTCTCCCTCTCCACCTCCCCCTTCCTCCTCACCTTTACTGCTGCAAACACAATGCAAGCAGCAGCAACAGCTGAGGGAAGGGCAGGAGTGGTGGGGAGGGCAGCAGAGGCACGGTACCAAGGATGGAATGAGCGAAAGGGGTGCATGTAGGTCCAAATTGTGAAACAGGCACCTTCCTCAGTGAAACAGGCACAAGCTGTGAAACAGTATCCTCCTGGGAAGTGTTGCGTATGTTCCCTTGAGATATAACAGACTGTGATTTCAACTGAGCATTTCCGCCCATGCAAGCTATATTTGTTGAGGTAACACGATGGTGCATGATGCAACATAGCTACCGTATAAGATGCTTGCTGGGTAGTGTTTAACATGGGGAGCGTATTCCTGGTATGGTACTGCTGGTACTCAGATCAGAAGACAACTACAGAGAAACCAATGCTGAGAGAATCCGGAAGATATGGTACCACTAATGACAGTATGGCAAACGGACGAGAAACTACAAATGAGATTCAAATCGGATGTGGCGGGACCACAACCCAGAGCAGCAGAACAAAGGTGATGCGACTCGGTGTGCATGCCGTGCAGTGCCACACCCCTCCTCTTTCCTCCTCCCTCAAGCTGTTGACAGCCTGCAGATTGCATGCCACACCATGGCATGCCACACCATGGCATGCCACACCATGGCATGCCACACCATGGCATGCCACACCATGGCATGCCACACCATGGCATGCCACACCATGGCATGCCACACCATGACATGCCACACCATGACATGCCACACCATGCCATGCCACATTGGAGATTATGCGATTAAATTTGTCAACATGTTAAATCGGCTTTCATCCGTCCAATCCCCAGTCACTCACCTCAGATGTAATCCGTTTCACTCACCTCAAATGTAATCCCTATCACTCACCTTTCACCAGGAAGATGAGGGGGGGAGGGGAGAACGGAAAGGGGAGGGCGGAAAGGGGGGCCGCGGAAAGGCCCAGGGGGGTGAGTGGGGGGGGGGGGGGGGGGGAAGAAAGAGGGAGGGGGGGGAGAGGGAAGGGAAAGAAAGGGGAAAATGGGCGCCTTCTCCTTTCGCCAGTCGTCTCCGTGCATGTCCCCTCTTCTCCCCTCCGCTCCCGTTCTCCCTTTTTCCCGTCTTGCGTCCAGGCTGGGACCACTGACGCGCACTCAAGTCCAGGCAGCTGAGGGGGGAGCGGAAGGGGGAGGGAAAAGGCGGAAAGGGGAGGGAAAGGCGGAAAGGGAGGGAAATTCGGAAAGGGGAGGGAAAGGTGGATAGAGGAGGGAAAGGCGGATAGGGGAGGGAAAGGATGATAGGGGAGGAAAAGGCGGAAAGGGGAGGGTTTCGGGTTTGGGGAGGGAAAGGCGGATAGGGGAGGGAAAAGGCGGAAAGGGAAAGGGAAAAACGGAAAGGGGAGGAGAAAAGAGGTAAGGGGCGGGGGGGAGGGCGGGAAGCGGAAAGGGGAGGGAAAAAGCGGAAAGGGTAGGGGAAAAGCTGCAAGGTAAGGAAATGGGCGCTTTCCCCTTTCTCCAGTCCACTACGTCCATTTCCCCCTATTCTGCCCTCCGCTCACCTCCTCTCACCTCCACTCACCTCCACTCACCTCCCGTCCTCCTTTTCCGCGTCTCGCGTCCAGAATACAGTCGACGCTCTGAAGTCACGAGGGGGAAAGCGTAAAGGGGAGGGGGAAGGGGAAATTACCGTCACCTCCACTCAACTCCTTTTCCGCGTCTTGTGTCCAGGATACCATCGACGCTGTGAAGTCGACGAAACGCGCTGTCGACGAGACGCGAGTCGCTACTAATGCGTCGAATGTTACTGATCCGTCCGCTACTACACATGTGGAAAGATTGCTATTCTAGAGAGCGCGACTTAGACTGTCTCACCGAGACTGCGATACCAATTCAGATCTGATACTGCTAGCATGCCAATAGAAACGTAAAGCGATTAAAAATAAGCACGACCGAGAGCGTGAGTTACATGAAACATTTCGCTGTTATGAAAAGTTGTACTGACCAGATCGACTACCACGCTGAGATCTGTCTTCACGAAATAAACTATCGAAACTAACGAGATGCGTGGCGAAACTAGTACTAAATTCAAGTTAGTGTGAGCTAATGGAAGTCACATACATCTGGGATATGGCGGGTGAAGTGATAGTGGCAGGTTCGGAGTACCAGGTCCGGTACGAGGGCCGGTGGTTGTGCCAGGGTGTCAAAAACACCTTCATTCCATTGGTTCGCGTATTTTCTTTTCTCATCCATCCATTGTTATTACAGCTGCCCAAGCAGGTTCAGGAGGATGAGAGTGGGTCAGCAGACTTTTCCTGAACCAAAGCCGTCCCGCACCTCACGCAAAACCGAAGCGGCTCAAAAAACCTACGGCCCAAACCAACTAGCGATAGCGCCACGTCAGCCACCTCCTAGAAAGCTCGAGCCTATCCTTGCTGTTGCACACCAGCGTGCTCAACAAACCTCCCTAACCGCCGACCCTCGCCTTTGAAATACTCGTTTGCATTCAAACAAGTCAATCCGTTGTGTAACCCCAAGGTGCAAAATGAATGTGCTGTACTAAACGGGATGGACAAGGCGGAGGGCACAATTTCAGCCACCTCAAACTGTTCTTCACGCACCGCTCGAGGAAAGACCCCTGGTCCCCTGCCACAATCTCGGTGCCGCATTTTATTGGTCCATCATACAATCAACCACACCTTCCCACCGTTGCCGTCGACTGCACCACCACCATCAATCCATTCACATCACATTGTACTTTTTCGCACCGCGCACACAGCCTGGTTTCAGGATTCACGAATTCCCTACCACACGGCGGCAGCACAGCATGGTGTTTGAAGCCGAGCTAAGACGCACCGTCAGAGCCGCCGTTAGAAATGGAGGATTTGTATCTACCAATCAGCAGAAAGTTTATCTTTCTGCTTCAGCAGCTACCATTTTCTTGCATCTCCCTCGATCATCTCATCGCTCCATATAATCTAGCGATGTTGCATTTGTGTACTTCTTTTTCTCGAAGCTCCAAATTAATGAACTCACCCGGATGGTACACGAGGAAGCCAAGGCATGAGGCGGCGTTGAGTTAGAAAGTCGGGTGTGGGGTGGGTGGGTAGAGAGTCGTGAGGAGCGAGCTGCTGAGTGCCTTGGCTGAACCGTGTACTGTACCGAGATTTCCGCGGCAACCTTTTCATCCCGAAATCTGGACCGCCATATCCACATGGCGCGACCATATCAGCAGGGTCTTCATTAAACGATCTTCTCGCGACGAAGACATACGGCGAATTTTTCGCAGCGAGGTTTACGCTCCGAACTCGCCACGGAACGGACTTCGAGAGCTTCAAAGTGAAGCACGGCGCCTCCCTTGCTGATTCAAAATGCTGCTGGTGCGGCCTCTCCCGTCGTTGCGGCGATTCCAGTCTTCACCAACACAACGACGGGCCACCTGAATGAAGACGGTCGTGTGGACAACCTGAAGCCGATTGCTCTCAAGCTTCTCAAGTCCAACCTGAAGTCAAGATTGCCAATTGGCGATCACTCACCGTCCCCGCGAAAGGCGCATTTTGTTAAAGTAAGTCATGCCGATTGGCGATCATTGTCGCTGGCCTTTTCTTCAGTTCTTTTTACTAATCCTTTCTTTCCTTCTTCTTTTCAGACCTAAGCCATGCCGGATAAGAGCTTCCAACGTCGCTGTCGTCTTCATGACGGAAGCACTCAAGCACTTATGGTAACCGAAAGAACGCCTCCAATGGGTTTCAAGCCCGTCACCAACTGTTCGGCAAACGTCGCCAATGGCGGACTTCTGGACTCGGCTGAGGTACGTAAACCGAGTTGGACTTTGGTTCAACTTCTAGTTTTTTTTAGTTTTGTTTCTTGTTGATAGTACTAATGTGTTGCCTTTTTCCTTTCCAGACCTTGGCGATCTCATCGGCGACTGTCTCAAGCTCATAAGATGGCTAGACGCGCTACGGAAGGCTTCAAGCCCTGGCGCAGCTACGGATGCATTCAAAGTCGCATCGCCGACCGTCGCCAATGGCCTACTTGTCTCCAATGGTCCATCACTTCAAAGTTTTGTTTCACGTAACTTCGGTTTCTTTTTGCCAGTACTAATATCTCGTCTTCTTTTTTCAGACCACGGCGACGTTCTTGGCGAACATCATGGCGACCGTCTTGGCGACCGAAGATGGCCGAGACACGAAAGCTCCGGCAAGTACTAATATGTCACCGACGCCGTCGCCGTTGCTCCTGACGCCAAGTCCCGCTACCAATAATCGCCGTCGCCGTCGTCGTTGCTCCGGACGTCAAGTCCCGCTGTTCATAATCGCCGTCGCCGCCGCCGTTGCTCCTAACGCCAAGTCCCGCTACCAATCATCGCCGTCACCGTCGCCGTTGCTCCGGACGTCAAGTCCCGCTGTTCATAATCGCCGTCGCCGCCGCCGTTGCTCCTGACGCCAAGTCCCGCTGCTCATAATCGCCGTCGCCGTCGCCGTTGCTCCTGACGCAAAGTCCCGCTGCTCATAATCGCCGTCGCCGTCGCCGTTGGTCCTGACGCCAAGTTCCGCGGCTCATAATCGCCGTTGCTCCTGACGCCAAGCCCCGCTGCTCATAATCGCCGTTGCTCCTGACGCCAAGCCCCGCTGCTCATAATCGCCGTTGCTCCTGACGCCAAGTCCCGCTGACGGCCTTTTTCGTCGCTGCCCCTCGTCACTGGCAAGCACAGTCTTGTTCCACACGATTCTCTTTGGCCATTTCGCTGTTACGCATATCCAATCGCTTTCTTCCATTCTTAATGATTTCTAGTAGTACTAACCTGGTACCGTTTTCTTATGCAGACCTTTTGGCGACCGAAGCTTCAAACGACGATCGGTGACTGCGCGGACGCAACAGCGACGATCGGTGAAGGCGCCGACGCAGCAGCTACGATCGATGAAGGCGCCGACGCAGCAGCGACAATCGGTGAAGGCGCCGACGCAGCAGCAGCGAATTAGAGGTAACGTGACCTTCGGCAGCGCCTCGCACTTTGGTGATTTCTTTTTTTTCGCATTTCGCTTCGCTTCGTATCTTTACTTTCTCTTTGACCTTTACGGATTCTTGACGGAATCTGACGAAATCTTTCTCTTTTTTCTGCAGAGGCTGACCGTACGCCAGCGACGCGCGGCGACGCATGGGCGCAACTCACGGATGGCGGGCGGGGATGGCGGACGCGTGACGTGACGACGTGGCGACGGGTGATGCTTCTTCGGCAAGTCTAACGTCGCACGGCGCATCGGAGGCGCTTGGCGACGCCGCTTCGGTTCGCTACAAGCTGCGCCTCGCTGCGGTTGGGGTAACTGTACCAAATTTCGCTTCCTGCGCCTTTCCCGCCGCCTTGAAAGTTTCGGTTCCTTTCGTTTAGTTTCTAGCGTGGTTGGTTTCTTCCTGCAGAGGGCCTCACGGACGCACGGCGACGCTTCTCGCGGGCGGATGGTGCGATTCGCGGTCGGAAGGCGCGTCTCCCGGACGGATGGCGCGTTTCGCGAGCGGAAGGCGCGTTTTGAGGGCAGAAGGTGCGTTTCCCGGGCGGATGGCGCGTTTTGCGGGCGGATGGCGCGTCTCCCGGACGGATGGCGCGTTTCCCGGGTCGGATGGCGCGTTTTCCCTGGCGGATGGCGCGTTTTCTCGGGCGGATAGCGCAGGAGCGGCGGGAGCGGGAGTCAACGGTGGAAGCGGGAGTTCAAGCTACCACGGGGAACTCCCTCCCTCTCACTTGGTAAGTTTCAGTTCCAGCTCTTCCTTGATATTTTTTTCCTGGATTCTAACATATTGTTGTGTTCTCGCGCAGGAGCGGCTTGAGCGGGAGACAACGGCGCCGGGGACGTCGCGGGAGGAGCAACGGCGCTGGCGGGGAGCGGACGCCATCACTTCACGAATTTCCTCTCCTCTCTTCTTCCAGTCCAGTGCCCCGTGTCAGGTTGAGAGACAACCAGCCAGTATGGGGATCTGCTCCGACTCGTCTCCGACTATAGACTAGACTCGTTAGAGACGGACACGATACAGTCGCGTAGAACCGACTACGGAACAAACTGATAGGCTCGAAAAGCCCGGCACGGTATGCCGCGCATGGTTGGTTTCGATGGGGCGTGGTACGATTCGATTAGCCGCGGTACAGTACGATGTGCCGCGGTGAAGCTAGCTTGGTATGATGTTGTGCTGTGCCAGGTATGCTGCAGTTTGTCTGACATCAGCGCGACTCGAGGAGTCCCACTTGACATCTGACAACCAGACATCCGAGGCGGTACAATCCATAATTTCCCCCCCAATAAGTTATCGTTCTAATCTTCCCTTCCTTCCTCTTGCCCCCCCTCCCCCTCCCCCCGTATGTGTCCCGTGCAATAAAGCGCCATGCGAGTCGTCCTTGTGACACGTTGAGTCACTTGGGTATGTTGGCCAAGTCGCACAGGTACTGTATCGCTGACGAGTCGACAATGTGGTCGACTCGTGATTCGTTTGCACGTCGGAAAGTTGTCGACCGCTATCCCCGCCATCAAAACGGCCATCAATTTTTTAGCAAGTGGCCGGATTGTGCGAAATTGACGAAATACTTTACAAATGTCGTGAATGTGTAACCTTCGCTAGATCCGGCCGGCCGGATTGATCCGGCCAACAGATCTGACGCACCGTAAACCCCAACCTCAACGCGGTGTACGGGTGAAACGCTAGAGGCTTTGCCTCTAGCGGCCAAGAGGGGTCAAGACTCAAGCCTCGAGACTCGAGACTGGAGAACAAGTGGAGCAGCAGCAGCACAAGATCGTCTTTGTCTACTAGAAGCTGGTTTTCGTCTCTAGTGGAGATCGCTTCCTTGTATGTGTGTAGTGAAAAAAATATGATTTTTTTTTCTTGACCTGTCACGGAATTCAGATTCAAGCACGAACGAACAAAGAGAAAGCACCATTGAAATAGTTGACTAGCAATCTCTTCCTAGGAACGGCGATTATAACTCTCAAGTTCTCTCCATGGAAGCTTCTGCAGTTAGCAAATAACGAATGTAAGAAGACAGCAGTAAGTATTATCTGTCGACGTTCGTATTCTCATTACATTTCGAAGAGATTACTATTTTGGCGGACGGCGGTACCTCACTTGTTAGAATGCATGCTCGAGCGGTCACGCAATGTTGTACTTCCGCTCTAAGCCCGATCATCAAAAATGATTTCCGCGTAGATAAGTCTCTGGATCTCGCCCGTTTACAGCTAACCCTAGAAACGACATGTTCGCGTGATGTGCGCTGCTTGCCGAGCCCTCTGATGACTCCATAAGGTCGCCGATGACGTGCTCTCATGGCGAGCTTGGGGAGGTGACGTGCGATAATTTGGAGCATATCAACAATCACAGTTTCCTTAATAATCTTAATGGTATAGCGGAGCACGAATGCAAGTTCAGGCCCCGTTCCCCCCTTTCACTTTCCACCCACTCCCATCCCCCTTCCCCCTCCCTTCGCAGTACGGACGTCGATTTCTCCTTTGGCCGACTCTCCCTTCTTTCGCGACTGGTAGAAGCATTCCGCTAGGAACGCTATGTCCGTGTGATGCGCGCTGCGGCTGCGACTGGTATCTGAACGCGCCGATCTGATGGCTCCAGTGACGTGCTCTGATGGCGAGCTTGGGGAGGTGAGGAGCGATTCTTTGGAGCATCTTAAATAATCAAAATCAGGCCCCGCCCCCTCCTTACACTTCCCACCCGCTCCCATCCCCCTTCCCCCTCCCTTCGCCGTCACTCCCTCCTTTCGCGATTGGTAGAAAGCATTCTTGCCTCCTCAGTCCGTCGTGCCCTCATCCCTCCCTTGCGCACATCCCTCCCGTGCGCTGATCCATTTTCCCCCCCTGCGCTCACCCCTCATCCCCCCTGCACTGATCCCTTCTCCTCCCTGCGCTCACCGCTCGTTCCCCCTGAGCTAATCCCTTTTTCCCCCTGCTCTAATACTTTTTCCGCCCTTCGCTCACCTCTTATTCCCCCACAGCTCATCCCTCGCCCCTCCTTGCCGCTCATCCCCACTGCACTTGTCCCGCATTCCCCATGCTCCCATCAATCCCCCCCCCCCTGTGCTCCCTCCTTCTCCCCATTGCGCTCATCCGCTATTCCCCTTGTGTTATCCCTCATTCCCTCTGCACTCCCTCATTCACCTGTACTCAACCTTTTCCCCTGCTCATCCCCCCCCTCTCACCTAACCCTTCCCCCGTGCCCTCATCCCTTCCCCATTCTCTCGTCCCTTCCCCATTCCCTCATCCCTTCCACCTGCGCTCATTCCTCCTTTGCCTTGTGCTAGAGTCTCATTCGCTCAGTGTTTATCCCTCCTTTTCCTTTGTGCTCAGCTCACCCCTTACCCCTGTGCTCATCCCATCCCCCTGCGCCCATGCGTCCTTTGCCTTGTGTTCATTTCATCTCATCCCATTCTCTCTGTGTTCACCCTCCTTCCCTTTACACTCATCCCATCCCATCCTCCTGCACTCATCCCCATCTCGTTGATAACTGTATATCGGTGTCAGAATGAGGAATGGTGTGAACATTGATGTTGGTTGGGGTACATATAACAAACCCTAACTTCTGTACCCCCTAAGACAAACCTCACTACAGGCTACAACATTTGACACACCCCCATAGCCTAAGTGAGGGGTGTCTAGCAAAATGAAAAAGAGTACGGTCACAAGACCAGTCCAAAAGAAAACAAAGCTCAGGGTGGATCACAACGTCACCACACTCTCTGAGCACAAGCAACAGTGGCCACAAGGCCAGTCCAAGAGATCACAAGTATATATAGCAAGAGTACAGACGAAGCAGGCAATAAACTCAAGCCTACACATGACTAGAAGCTGTGTCAACAAGGCCTAACTGCACACAACACCTCTGGTGGTCACGAGGCGGAAGCGCCTTGGTGAAGATGTCTGCAGTGTTGGCCTCGGACTCCACAAACTCGAAGCGAGCCTGTCCACGTCTCTGCAACTCTCGCAGAAGAAAGTACCTGACGTGAATGTGCTTCACTCTGCTCTCCAGTCGCGGCTCACGACAGAGGAGGATTGACGCCTTGTTGTCAGTGAACAAGGTCGGTGCAGAGCTCGGCCGCTCACCAAGGTCGGCGAGCAAGAAGGTCAACCAACGCAACTCCTGTGCCGCCATGGCACCAGCGTAAATCTCAGCCTCAGCTGTAGAGGTCGAGACAGAAGAGGAGCGCGTGGAACGCCAGGAAACAGCTCCAGAACCCAGACTGAAACAGTACCCCTGAGTAGACCTGTGAGTCTCAGCGTCGTCAGCGTAAGAGGAGTCACAGTGACCAGTGAGTACGACAGACTGCTGCCCTCCAAGAACTAGCCCCACGCCTGATGTAGTCGCTAGGTACTTCGCCACCCTCACAGCTGCCGTCCAGTGAACAGGACGGTGTCTCCCTGGCGCAACAAAGCGCGCAAGGATGCTGAGAGGGAAGGCGAGGTCCGGGCGAGTACAAGTCATCAGGTACATGAGGCAACCCACAAGCTCTGCGTAGGGACCACTAGGCTCAAACGGCTCGTCAGGAAAGGGACCAGTGAGTCTGTGGTCAACAGCGAGAGGTGTGCGCTGTACGGTGGAGTGCTGAAGCCCGAACCGCTGAAGGACCTGCTGCACCATGTGTGACTGTGAGAGTGTAATGGTGCGAGCGGCTCTGTCCCTGGTGATCTGCAGGCCAAGGTAGTGGCGCAGCTCACCAAGATCAGTGCACGTGTGTCTCTTCTGCAGTTCGGACTTCACGTCTACCAAAGCAACCCTGTCCGGAGTGGCGAAAACGAGGTCGTCGACGTAGACCAGAACAAAGAACGGTGTGGAGCCACGACGAACGAACAGCGACGGGTCGGCAGAAGACGGCTGGAACCCAAGGTCAGAGAGGGTAGAACGCAGAGTGTCGTGCCACTCGCGAGGGGCCTGGCGAAGACCGTAAACAGGTCGCCTCAGCCTCCACTGGGTCCCAGGAGGGAAAGTGCCAGTGAAGGCCGAGGGACGACGCAACCAGACCTCCTCGTGTAGGCTGCCCTGAAGGAAAGCAGTGGAGAAGTCGAGAGAGTGTAACTCGTAGTCTCTCTGTGCTGCTACGTGTAGTAACACCCGAAGAGTGGTCATCTTCGGGGTAGGTGCGAAGGTCTGAAAGAAGTCAACTCCCTCGCGCTGACTGAAACCTCTAGCCACGTAGCGCGCCTTGAAGACCGGGGGAGATCCCGGTGGCCGCTTCACCCTGTAGATCCACATGCCGTCGACTACGTTCGCCCCAGGGGGGGGAACCTCATCGACGTAGGTGCCTGTGGATCTGTAGGAGGCCATCTCTGCGTCCATGGCAGCTCTCCACTGAGATGCCCAAGGCCCTGACACTGCCTCAGCGTAAGTGCGAGGAGTCGGAATGTCAAGGGCGTCGGGGTCACCCTCAGGGGCGAGGAGCATGGCACAGAGATGAGGGGAAGCGGCCGCCAGGAACTCTAGCTCAAACTGCCTGTCCTCTAGGGCGTCACAGCCAAGGGCAGACACACCCCCGACGGCCAGAGGACTGGTAGGAGGAGCAGCCACAAGCGTGGTGGCGTAGTCAAGGCGGCGGGTAGCGGCAAAGTCAGTAACCGCGGCAGTAAGAGCAGACACAGAGGACACAGAGGCACGAGGGTGAGTAACAAGAGAGGCGAGAACACGAGAGAGAACAGGACGGTACGTGCGGTAGTAGTCAGTGACAGGAGCAGGGAGCGACACGGTGAGGGCCGACTCAGGAGGAGACGGAAGCACAGACTGAGACAGACGAGGTGGACTGGAACAAAGGAAGGCAGTACGAAGGTCAGTGAAGGGAACAGGAGACGAGGGACGAGCACGAGGGGAGCGACGAGTAGCCCAAGAACGAGACGGAGGAGGAGAGGACAAAGGCGGAGAACTAGAGAAAACAGCGGGGGAGGAGTCAGGCGGAGGAAACGTGGGACCGTAGACAGGAGGAGAGGCGGAGGAGGGAGGAGAAGGGGAGGGGAGACCAAGGGCCCGAAGACCCGAGACAGGAGGAGGAAGTGGCTGCTGCTGCTGCTGCTGCTGCTGCTGCGACTGCTGCTGCTGCGGACGCGGCTGCTGCTGGGACTGCTGCTCCTGCGGGTCCAGCTGCTGCTGCTGCTCCGCCAGCCGCTGTAACTCCCTCTCCTCTCTCTCCAACTCCAGCTGCTCGTCACGCGCACGGCGAACACGAGCCTGGTGCCTAGTCGGGTAGGGGTGGGGGGGCGGAGTAGTGTCCGAAGCAGCGGCAGCTCCAGAGTCAACCCCCGAAGAACCAGGCGCACCACCCCCAGAGGCAGCACTAACACCAGCTCCAGACCCAGGCGCACCAGAACCCGAAGCAGGCGCACCCTCACCCCCAGAGGGAGCACCCCCAGAGTCCGCGCGGCCAGCACGGGCTCCCGGACGACAAGAGTCCTCTGCACCCACCGGGTCAGCTCCAACTCCAGAACCAGAAACTCCAGCTCCAACTCCAGCACCCCCAGAACCAGAAACTCCAGTGCCTACTCCAGCTCCACCTCCAGCTCCAACACCAGCTCCAACTCCAGCACCCCCAGAACCAGAAACCGGTACAGGAACAGGCGCAGCACCAACCTCTCGAGAGCTAGCACCAGCGGCACGCTGCGAGGAGGACTGTGGGGAGGGAGGCTGTACCGGAGGGGCTACCGAAGGAGGAGGGGTAGCCTGGGACACACCTGACGGGGCTGGGCCAGGGGGGGAGGCTGTACCAGGGGAGCAGGAGGGGGAGCGGCAGTCAGGAAGAGGGGGGGAGGAGGAACCGGGAGACCTCGACTGGGGTACCTGACGTAGTACGGAGTGGACTCCTCGAAACGGACGTCACGGGAGTCAAAGAACCGGTGAGAGGGAGGGTGGTAAAAGGTGAAGTCAGAGGAGTCCTCAGGGAAACCAAGGAAGACACAGGGGACGGCACGAGGCGAGAGCTTGTCCGCGGAGGTGTCGCGGACAAGAGCCAAGCACCCCCAGACACGAAACCGCGACGCAACACCAGGGGACCCTGTCCAAAGACTGGTCGGTGAAACCTCTGGTCGAGAGACACGTGGCCAGAGGTTCAGCTGGTGCGCGGCGTACCTGACCGCGTAGGGCCACAGAAAATGGGGGGCACAGGCGTGAGTCAGGGAGGTGCGGGCGATCTCCATGACCAGGCCTATGCGGCGCTCAGCAACCCCATTCTGCTGTGGGGACTCTGGAAGCGTCCAGGACTGACGAATGCCCTGCTCGCGACAGAATCCAGCGAGAATGCCGGAGCGAAACTCACCCCCACGGTCGGAGTGGAGACAGCTGACACGACGACCACGAGTGTCCTCGGTGGTGAGCAACCACCTGATCAGCGTAGAAGTCACCTCAGACTTCTTCGCCAGAGGGAACACTGTGGTGTAGCGGGAGAAGTCGTCAACGACCACCAGAAAGTAACGCTCACGCTCAGGGCCTAGACGAGGGGCGGGGCCCCAGACGTCCAAGTGAAGCGTCTCAAAAGGCTCGGTGGCCGGACGAAGGGAGGAGGAGTGAGGGGCGGCGCGCAGCCTACCCTTGACGCAGGGACGACACGGCGGCGCAGGCGAAGGCGGCAGCGACGGCAAGACACGTGGGAGGCCTAGGACAAGACGCTGACTAGACATAGCGCGCAGACGTGGAAGGGACGGGTGCCCCATCCGGTGGTGCCACAGAACGGTGGGGTGGGCAAGCGACCGGCAGGAGCACGACGCAGCGACTGGAACAGACGTAGGAACCTGACACGACACAGACACCTGGGGGGACGTAGCAACCTGGTGAGACGCGGGGACCCGAACGGGGGGGGGAACCGGGGGCAGTGGCAGTAGGGGGGGCTGCTGGTGCGGCCGCTGGTGCTGCTGCTGCTGCTGCTGCGGCTGCGGCTGCTGCTGCTGCTGCGGCTGCTGCTGCGGCGCACGCGGGCCAGTGTGAAGAGTGTAGAGACCCGAGCCTGGCTCAGCAGTAAAGGTAGCAAGAGGCTGGTAAGAGTCTCCGTCAACACACACCGCAGTCTCTCCAGAAGGCTCAAACCACACACCCACGTGCTGACTCACGAGGGGTCGCACGCCCACCAAGTTCCGGGAGAACGAGGGGACGTGAAACCCAATGAGAGACCCGGAGGGAGCAGCAGGACACGGTAAAGTGGTAGTGTGACGGGCAGTGACTGGTCCCGTAGTGGGATCAGCCAACGCTACAGAAACAGGCGCAGGAAGTGGTGTAAGTGTCGTGCTGTCCCGGAAGAAGCAGTGGGAGGCTCCAGAGTCCAGTGTGAACGACAGCGAAGCGTCCCCTGAGGTAGTCGCTGGTCTAGAGTCTACACAAGTACCTACACTAGCAACAGGCAACTGAGCAAGACTAGCACCTAAGCTAACAACACCAGAGTAAACAGAGTCAGAAACACTAGAGTCAACAACAGGATACATAGCATGAGGAGCACTAATCAGATCAACTAACTGCTCAGCAGACATGCCCCACAGAGCGGAGCCGTAGCGCTGAACCAGAGGAAGCCAGTCAGGAGCAGGACCGCCAACCTCGTAGGTCAACCGGACCGTGTCAGTGAGCTGAGCAAAGCACTGACCAGGGGGGTGAAAGCGGCCACAAGGGTGGCCCCGACGAGGACCTGTCTGAACCTGGTAGGGGCAGGGAGGGTAAGCCGCACCGCGCTGGGGCTGACGCAGCCCCGACCCCGGAGCCAGCTGCTGACGCTGCTGCTGCTGAGGCTGCTGGGAGGAAAGGGGCTGCTGCTGCTGCTGAAGGTGCTGCTGACGCTGAGCCTGGTACCACGCCGCTGCTCCACCTAGCGGGGCCGGCAGTACAGGAGGCGACTGACGAACTCGGGGGTCGCCGCCACCAGCAGGTGCAGTGGAGTCACCAGCCGCTGCACGAGGGGTCTCTCCAGACGCTGCACTCCCACCACCCCCAGTCGCAACAGCACCCCCACTACCTCCGCTACCTCCGCCTCCACCTCCACCAGAACCACCTTTCTTGCCCCCCCTGCCGCGGGACCGCGACGCAGTCGTAACAGCAGCCGCAGTCGCGTCAGTAGCGGCAGTGGCAAGAGAGGCAGTGAAGGTGGGTAACTGCGGGACTGTGCACCCGTGGAAGAGTGGGGGGGGACACAGTACCAGAGGCGGCAGCTACCGAACGAAGGTTGCTCTCGACGTCCTTGAGTGCAGACTCAAGGACCTCGATAGTCAGCTCACTAGGGTGCTTCAGCAGAAGCGCGTCACGAACGGAGGCAAGGCGGTCAGGGAGGCTAGTGGCGATGAAATAGACAGTGATCGCCATGGGGGGAGGAAGCAGTGTAAGCTGTGCCTCAATGCAAGCAGCGCGGTAACTAGCGTCGAGCGAGCGGAGGTGAGCGATCAAGTCAGCAGAGCGCTCAAACGAGGCAAGATCAGGAAACAGGAACGGGAGGAAAAGACGGCCAAGAGAGACAGTAGCGGGAGTAGAGTAGCGGGCCTTAATCGCAGTGAGGTACGCAGCAGCGGTGCGAACCTGAGTAAAGTGGACCTCCTCGGACTCAGGGAGGAGGCTGCTGAGTGCGATGCAGGCCGCAGCGTCACGCGACGTCCAAGCCGTCCGGTCAGCGCGCTGACGGGCAAAGCGAGCCGTAGCAGCGTCGTCAGGAGCAGGGCCTAAAGCTGTAGGCTCGGGGGGCTCAGGGAGGTCACCAGTAGCGTGTGACCAGAGGGTCTCGCCCCCCTGGACCTGACTCTCTAACAGACGGCGAGCGCGAAGAAGCCAGACGGAAAAGTCAAGGGGTCTACCGTCAGCGTCGAAACGAAGAACTCGCGGAGTCGCCATAGTGAGGACTAAAGCGAACGAACAGGCGAGTAACAACCGGGGGGGAAGAGGACTCAGTCGCAGCGGAAGAGCGGGCTAGAGCGACGGGCCAGTACGTAGGGTAGGGCAACGGGCCAGGGCCTAGGGTAGGTCGACGGGCCAGGGCCTAGGGTAGGGCGACGGGCCAGGGCCTAGGGTAGGGCGACGGGCCAGGACTTAGGGAGGGCGACGGGCCAGGGCCTAGGGTAGGGCGACGGGCCAGGGCTTAGGGCAGGGCGACGGGCCAGGGCGTAGGGCAGGGCGACGCGACGGGGGAAAGGGCGGGAGCGACGCGACGGGGCAGGGCGACGCGACGGGACAGGGCGACGCGACGGGGCAGGGCGACGGGACGGGGCAGGGCGACGCGACGGGGTAGGGCGACGCGACGGGACAGGGCGACGGGACGGGACAGGGTGACGGGACGGGGTAGGGCGACGCGACGGGACAGGGCGACGGGACGGGGGGGGAACAGGCGGGCACGACGCGACGGGGGGAACGGGCGCGACGCGACGGGGGGAACGGGCGCGACGCGACGGGGGGAAAGGGCGTGACGGGGGGGGGGGAAAGGGCGCGACGCGACGGGGGGGGGGGGGGGGGGGGGGGGGCGCTAGGCGACGGGGAGAAAGGGCGCTAAGCGACGGGGGAAAGGGCGCTAGGCTCGGTAACAACGGAACTGGTACGAACGAGAGGTAGGATCAGGCTTGGGAGGTACGAACGGAGAACGGAGGAACGGGATCCCACAGGATCCTAACCTAGCTGATACCATGTCAGAATGAGGAATGGTGTGAACATTGATGTTGGTTGGGGTACATATGACAAACCCTAACTTCTGTACCCCCTAAGACAAACCTCACTACAGGCTACAACATTTGACAATCGGATACCTTGGAGGCATCGGACCCAGTCGCGCAAGGTTTGAAGCGAGTTTTTCGCGCATTCAGGCTTCACCATTTGGCAAGACATATACATCGTCCACTCTGCAAGTATGTCAGCTTATCACATGGTCATTTGGTAGAGTTGTGTTGCTGAGGTTGCGTCTACTGGCTTCAGATAGGACTGTGGTCATCTGGCCTGGGTTAGTTGGATGAGGCCGCTTCATTTGTTAGTACCGTACCATGTCTTACTGTACTCCCTCTCCCCCCACCGCACACCACCACCACACAACCCCAGTAGGACGGGTGATCTGTTGGTCCTGTGTTGGTTAGGCTTCAACTCCTAGGGAATTCACTGCTATAGCTGTTATATGATTAAAATTTGATTGCGATTTCAAATGGGCAGCACTACATAAATTCCTCCAGGGAAAAAAACTGATAAGTAGTGGACCAGACCAGAGCTATTGAATTGAACAAAAAGTGGTTGGGAACATTCTCACCACCAACAGCACCAGCGCCAAAGGTTAAAACCCGGGTACAGCATGGTAATTTTCAAGTTCAAGATTCTTGAATTTGAAATCGTCAAAAACAGGGTTACCCTACTTTTTTGCTCAGAACTCTTGCGACTCTGGGACAACGCCTAGGGATACTCTCTCCTAATTGGCTGATGTGCACGATCGCAAAACAGAACCGAGCTTCGCTCAGGTTGGCCCGCTGTTTGGCTCACACATATCTTGATGGCCTAGTAGTACTCATGACCGGCCTAGGCTCTCACGTAAATATAAAGAGAGTGCGTAGTACCACGTGACTGGATCTCGCATACAGTATTTCAAATCCACATAACTTGATAACTTACCATGCTGACCCTGGGCTCTAAATGTACAGTGGCTTTATGCCACAATTTATACATCACAGCATTCCGGTAGCTCACTGTACATGCATAGCACAGCACAGAAATGTCGTATAGGCCCCCTTATAGCCCCTCCTCCACCCTCTCCCTTACCCACCATACCCAACATCCCGATGCTGTAAAAGCATGTATCTGTACCACTAAAACCTTGACTAGTACGTGTAAACGTCCTGTTTTTCAATCGATTCTTCTGAATCCTCCTGCTGAACCTCCACCAGCAAACCTCCTGCTGAACCGTAAGCTCCTGCTGCCGATTACCCTTCAATCTCATCCCCACTCGACTTCTCCGCTTCAAGAGGTTAAGGTCGGCACTAGCGACGTACTGACGATGTGCACAATCAGCGATCTCCCGACATAGAAATTCGGCCAGAGAACCACCGACGGGATACCCAGGCGTCCCATCAGCACAACCATCGGCGAACCCTGCCCGAAAACTTTCGTCACGGTCTGGTCGGGCAGCTGCGTCTTGAATCTCGCCATCCACCCTGCGCTTTGCATGATATCGTACGGGTATAGGCCATCCAACATGTTGTAATTTGCAACGTCTGCTAGTTGTTTCCCGCTCAGCACTGTGAGTGCGCCGGCCCACACAAGTGCATCCATGGGAAAGAGCATTGTGGTCGCGCCTTTACAGCTGAACAACGCAAAGACTGCGGGCAGGAGTTAGGCAGTGGAGGAGGGAGGGCGGGACGGAAGGGGAAGGGAGGGGAAGGGGAGGGGAGGGGAAGGAAGAGGTGGAAGGGGAAGAGAGAAACACAGAGGGCACAGGTTAGATAAGGTAAGGTGCTTGGTCGGGTTGAAAGGAGCATAGGGCAACGCCTGGGGAACGTGGAAAGGTGAAACACATGCACGGCACATGCTGAAGGACCAATGTGGAAACACACACCGGAGGGTCCCTCCCTCCCTCCATGCCTCCCTGTCTCCCTCCCTCTTCTGCTTCCCCTCCCTCCGTCTTTCCCTCCCTCCAACACATCTCCTCGTCGCACCAATCCCTGCGACCAAAAACACTCACAAAACGCCTCGAACGCGGCGCCAAGAAACGCGGCAATCTGGACGAACCCCGTGACGAACCCTTTCAGCGCGAGGATGATCCCCGTGATGCTGATGTCGATGCAGATCCACCCGTTGCACGACTCCGGCTACATGCAGAGGGATCAATGTGCTAACACACACCAACGGACCCTCCCTCCCCTCCCTCCCTCCTTCCCTCCCCCCTCCCTTCCCCCCCCCCTCCCTCCCCCCTCCCTTCCCCCCCCCCCCTCCCTCCCCCCTCCCTTCCCCCCCCCCCTCCCTCCCCCCTCCCTCCCCCCTCCCTTCCCCCTCCCTCGCCTCTCCCTCCCCCCTCCCTTTCAAAACTTACAAAAGGCCTCGAACGCGGCGGCAAGAAACGCGGCAATCTGGACGAACCCCGTGATGAAGCCCTGAAAGAAGCCCGAGATGAAGCCCTGAAAGAAGATCTGAAAGTTCTGAAAGAACGCTTTCAGCGCGAGGATGATCCCCGTGATGCTGATGTCGATGCAGATCCACCCGTTGCACGGCTCCGGCGCCGCCGGCTTCGCCCGCCGAAGCCCGGTTCGGCTGCTAGAAAGGGAAGCCACTGTAGCCGTTGCTCTCAACTGATTCTTGCTGCTGCTATCGCTAGAACCAGAACCAGAAGCAGAACCAGAGCTAGAATTATAATCGGAGCCAGTGTCGGAGCTAGAGTTAAAATCAAAGTCAGAGATAAAGCTAGAGTTAGAACCAGAGGCAGAGTTAGAAAAAGAGCTAGAGCCCTTAACGGAAGCAAAGGCCTTGCTGGGAGATAGCATATCTAGAACCTCCTTTATCTCCTGTGCTTGTATCGCGCGGAAAGCCGCCATGTCCGCCGTCGCGTTGAGCTCGGACTTTTTCGGTTGCACCTCCGCGCCGCCTCGGAACAGCCCGGCCTTTTTAAGCACGTCCACTGCGGCCACTACGCGGCGCACGATGCTCGTCAGCGCCTTTTGCGGCTTCGTTATGTTCTTCCCCGTTCTCGACACAATCTCGTTGACGAGTTTCATCGCAGAGGCTTCAAGCGAGATTAGATTTGATTTTGCGTCTAGGATAGCCCGCGAGTCTTTGCCTAACCGCTTCATCGCGTCCCTTGCTCGCCTCGACGAGCTATCGACCGCGTTCTTGACGTCTTGCGAAAAGTCGTTACTCTGCTTCGCGAAAGAGGCGCCGGCGAGGAGGGCGAGGAGGAGAAGGGCGAGGGCCCGTCGCATGGACTCGCGGGAGAGCCGTCTTTGCCGGTGAGTGAACGCCATGGGAGGTGGCTCGCCGCGCGAAAGGCGGGGAAGAAGACAGGAGGGCGGGCAGGCAGGCAGGCACACGAGAACGCAGGTTACACGAGAACAGGGCGGAAGGAAGACCGGCAGCGAGGGGAATAAACGGGAGGTTCGAGTGGGAACGGGCCTGGGCGACAGGACACGAGGAAAAGGAAGAGGATAAAAGAGTTTCTACAAGTGAAGGAAACTTCTAGGTGCGGTTGGACTGTCAGCTCGCGATCGCGTGGGATGGCTGGGAGGTTAGAGGTGAGACGACTCGAGTCGAGTCGGATGGAGTCAAGGGTAAAGAAGCTGTTAGCTGTTCGTAGGAAGTGGTGTTGGCACGAGCTGTGCTAGTTGCGTGTTTTCCGGCCGGAGCAAACGGCGGGCCTTTTCCAACATGAGAGTTGACTGAAGAAACCACTGCACGCTTCTGGTTTTC
Source organism: Closterium sp. NIES-65 (assembly GCA_948144175.1). NCBI lineage: Eukaryota > Viridiplantae > Streptophyta > Zygnematophyceae > Desmidiales > Closteriaceae > Closterium > Closterium sp. NIES-65. The sequence continues at coordinate 2,401,712 of CANXME010002149.1, read as the reverse complement.
TCGGCTGATGCGCTGGGGGAGTGGGTCTGGGAGCGTGTACTGTCCACACGTACGGTCTGTGGTAGCGGGTACTTAATACGCTCTCTCTACGTGAACGAGGAAAATAAGTGTGAAGGTTCGGGGGCTGTATGCTTAGAGCAGGCTGAGAAAAATAGGAAACGAGAAAGAAACGGACTGGGTTCACGAATGGAAAAAGCGGCTGTGGGGGAAGCAGCAGAGGCGTCACAGGGAGGAGGAATTGGTCTCAATGGCGATGGTGCTGTTGGGCTTGTCAATGGCGCCGAAGCAAGGTAGGAATAGGGGCAACATGTTGGTGAAATGGCGTTTCGAAGTGGGACATCAGTTGAAGGGATGGACGAGGACAACGACGGTGGCGAGGAGCAATGTACGGTTCATTTTTTATTCTCCGCGGTACAATAAATATGTACCACGGTTGATATTAATTTATAGCTGAGCGAAATCAAACATTCCATCGCAAAAACAGACGTCCCTCGCAGAGCCTTCTTCCAGCCCCTCGCCCAAACTCGCCTGCCGTGAGGGAGCCCCCCCTCCCCTACACCATGGTGGAATTCCGCACGATTGTTGCACGGCGTTACGCTGCGCCGCCAGTACACCGTTTTCTTTTCCATGACCGCGATGTGGTGAGGAGAGGAACTCGCAGCGCAAGTGTCTCCCCTAGCTGCCCATCCTGAACGGGCAGCCCTGCTATACAGTAGAAGAAACGAGAATCAGGCTATCGGCGGTTGTCGGTTTCCCAACAGTGGAAGTCAGTTTCTGGAGGTGCTGCTCCATGGTGATTGGTTCGTGGTTGGCTACCGTGTGCGAAAATCTTGGAACGTGGGCCGGATAGACGAAGTCCCAAATAAGCTAGCACTGCGAAACGGATTGTGGTTACTCGTCTGTTTGCGAAGCGTGTCCCCGAACCCCACCGACAGATCTCGCAGCGCAGCTTCTTTCAAGCCTGCCGAGATCCAGGGTGATGGGGGCAGGGCAGTTCTTCCCAACAGTTCTTTCAAGCCCTCCGAAATCTCCCACAGTTCTTCCCCCTTCGAAATCACGCATACACACAATGCTCGTTTGACTAACCCAAGGTCGCCTTGTAAAGAGGGCTTTTAATGTTTCTAGGCATTTCGCAAATTTCGTCAACGTCGCACCAAGCGAAAAAGAACTTATAAAAAATGTAACTCCTCGTTGACAGTTTGACTTCGGTCTCTTCTGTTTGACTTCGGTTTCCGTGGTTTGTATTGGTTCATAACCACTGCAACTTGCTTGAGGGGCTTGTAATGTATGGCTGGTAAAAACAACACGGGTGCAAACTTTTCATCTGGAGAAAGGCAAATTCGCGCGCAGGGGTTGAGCATCGTGTGTACTCCAGACTTATTTACAAACGAAAGGAATTTTCTCGACATTCCTTACCGCGACCAGCAACATCGCGTACAACAGCATATGTTGTTCGCCCGTTACTGCTAACGGGGCTTCGCCCGTTACTATTAACGGGGCTTCGCCAATTTCGCGCGCACTGTTTCACCAAACCTCGCACTGCTGGCCCAACAGAGTCAGCCTATGCTTCGGGACTAGCCAGAATCTCGCTGCCAGCGTAGCACTAGCTGCTGAGAATAGGCGATTATGGGAGAGCCTAGGCGCGGAGTTGTACGATTTGAACGAAAGGTGCAAGTTTTTTGTGTACGGACTTGTTTGTGACCGAATACTGGGAATCATGAACTATATCTCGATATGCAGTAACAGGAGGAAAAAAATGATTAATTGTTAGATTACAACAGATATTGCATGAACCTTATAAGAAACATAGTGACGTGTGCGATAACGTTCTACGAGAACATTGTCCATGAAGAACGTTGTTCGAGGAGAACGTGCAAGCACCTACTCTAGTATGCGGTTCCAGGTTGGCACCGCGAGGTGAAAATACCATCACGTGAAAACAACGTCATGTCTATCTTCTACCTGAGAAAACCGAAACGGGAATGAGAATGACTAAGGGAAAATTGGGTACAAGTACAAACCCTAGAAAGCTGTACCCCATATGTGCTACCCCACTATAGCCTACAGTAGCTAAGTCATATAAATCTGACACACCCCTATAGGCAAAGTGGGGGAGAACAAGGGGTCACGAGACAAGTCAAGCAAAGCAAAGCAAAGCAAGCTCAGGGTGGATCACAAAGTCACCACACATTCCGAGCACAAGTTCAAGGCCACAAGGCCAGTTCACATGCAGGATTACATATATATATAAGGCTAGACAAGCAAGACTACGTGTATATATATATGTAACAGTACAAACAAGGTCAAGGGGTGAGCAAGTGAGGCAAGGTAGGCACAAGACCCAGCTGAGTACAGAAACGCTGATGATCACAAGGCGCAAGTGCCTTGGTGAAGATATCAGCAGTGTTGGCCTCAGAGGCCACGTACGTAAGCCGCAGCTGACCACGCTGTTGTAGCTCACGAGCAAGGAAGTAGCGAAGAGCAATGTGCTTTGTTCTGTGCTCCAGCCTCTGCTCTCGACACAAGGCCAGCATGGCCTTGTTGTCTACGTACAGCACTGGAGGAGAACGAGGCGGCTCTCCGAGGTCAGTCAGCAGGTAGGTGAGCCAGTGAAGCTCCTGTGCAGCCATGGCCCCTGCGTAGATCTCAGCCTCACAACTGGAGCCGAGAACAGAAGACGAGCGGGTAGCCCGCCACGAAACAGAGCCGGAACCAAGGCTGAAGGTGTAACCCTGTGACGACCGTTGCGTAGCCTCGTCGTCAGCCCAAGAAGCGTCTTCGTGCCCAGTGAGGACCACTGGACTCTGCCCTCCAAGCACAAGCCCCATGCCCGACGTACTGCACAAGTAGCGCAACACCCTCTTCGCTGCAGCCATGTGCTCCGGTCTGTGTCTCCCATGAGCAACATAGCGTGCGAGAATGCTAAGAGGGTATGCAAGGTCAGGTCGTGTGCAGGTCATCAGGTACATGGGGCAGCCAACAAGCTCTAGATACGGGCCACTGGACTCTACGGACTCATCCGAAGGCACAGCTGAGAGTGAGTGGCGAGTAGGCAGAGGAGTGGCCTGAGGCGAGGAGTACTTGAAGCCGAAGCGCTGAAGGACCTGCTGCACCATGTGTGACTGAGTCAGGGTAATGGTGCAGCGTGCTCTGTCCCAGGTGATCTGCAAGCCAAGCTAGCTGCGCAGTTCACCCAGGTCTGTGCACGTGTGTCTCTTCCGCAGCTCGGACTTCACGTGGGCGAGTCTAGCAGTGTCAACTGTGGCAAAGACCAAGTCGTTGACGTACACGAGGATGTAGAACGGAGGCAAACAAGTGTCAGTGCGCAGAAACAGCGACGGGTCGGAAGTAGAGGGAGCAAACCCAAGAGCCGCAAGTGTAGTCCTCAGTGTGTCGTGCCACTCACGCGGTGCCTGGCGGAGACCGTAGTCTGGCCGCCGGAGGCTCCACTGGGTGCCAGGAGGAAAAGACCCAGTGAAGCCAGGTGGGCGGCGCAGCCAGATCTCCTCGTGCAGGCTGCCCTGCAAGAAAGCAGTGCTGAAGTCAAGAGAGTGTAGCTCGTAGTCACGGTGAGCAGCTACGTCAGCAGTACCCGAAGAGTGGTCATCTTTGGGGTAGGGGAGAAGGTCTGAAAGTAGTCAACTCCCTGCCGCTGACTGAAGCCACGAGCCACGTAACGCGCCTTGAAGACAGGCGGAGAACCCGGCGGCCGCTTCACCCTGAAAATCCACATGCCACTGACGATGTTCGCCCCAGGAGGGGGAACATCGTCAACGTAGGTGCCTGTGGACTTCCAGGAAGCCATCTCTGCGTCCATGGCTGACTGCCACTTAGAGGAGTAGGGACCTTCTATCGCCTCCGCGTAAGAGTGCGGAGTCGGGATGTCAAGTGCATCCGGGTCTCCCTCGGGGGTAAGCAGTACGGACACGAGATGAGGTGAAGCAGCAGCCAAACACTAGAACTCCTCCTGCCTGTCCTCAAGGACGTCCGTGCCAAGGGCACACTCACCCCCGACGGACGGAGGACAGACAGGCTCAGACTGAGCAACAAGACTAGCAGCGCAGTCTAGACGACAGCGAGCTGCAAAGTCGACGAGCTCAGCAACTAGGGCAGACGCAGCAGTGGACTCAAAGGAAGGGTCAGTGACGACAGTAGCAAGGAGACGCGTGACAGTAGGACTGGCAGCACGAAGAGAGTCCGACTCCGGGTCGGCAAGAGAAGGAATAGAGGACTCAGGAGAAGAAGGCAAAGGGGCACGCAGAGGAGAAGTGGACGGACACAGAGACATCCGGTGTGTGCCAGGGACGGGAGGAGGACGCTGACGCGAACCACGACCACTAGTGCGAGCAGCACGGACAGGCGACGCAGGGCGAGACGCAGGCTCACGACGCTCACTAAGACCTCCAATAGGACTAGTGTAGGGAGAAGGAGCAGGCAGTGGGGAGGCCGGCTGTAACGGTAACTGCGACGGGACAGGTTGTGGACACTCGAAGGGAGGAGGAGGACCAGTAGAAGGCGGGAGACCAAGAACCTGCTGAAGGAGCGGAACGAAGTACGGCCGAGGCCGCGCAGCGACTCCAGACACAGCAGGGACAGCACCAGTACCCCCAGTGGTAGCACTAGCGCCAGCAGCACCTCCAGCTACAGTACTCCCAGCAGCTCCAGTAGCACGCCCAGTAGGACCGCCACCAGTACCGCCAGCAGTACTCTCAGCGCCAACACCCTCAGCAGCTCCTGCTCCAGTCAGACCACGAGAAGACGCAGTGGCTCCAGCTCCAGTAGTACCCGCAGGCCCAGCAGCTCCAGTACTCCCAGTACGAGCTCCTTCGGGACCCGTGGCACCAGCACCCTCAGCAGCCGAAGAACCTCCAACTCCAGCAGCACGCCTCCAGCGTCGGGCAAACCAATCACGCACCTCCTGTGGAGAGGGTGGCTCCCTTCGAGACGGAGCACCCGGAGAACCTCCAGGCCCAGCACCGCCAGACACCACACAAGCATGCCCAGCTCCCTCAGGCTCCGCACCCCCAGGCTCAGCACCTCCAGGCTCCGCACCCCCAGGCTCAGCACCTCCAGTCGTAGCACCCCCAGGCGCAGCACCCCCAGGCTCAGCACCCCCAGTCATAGCACCCCCAGGCTCAGCACCTCCAGACTCAACACCCCCAGGCGCAGCACCCCCAGTCGTAGCACCCTCAGACTCAGCACCCCCAGGCACAGCACCCCCAGGCTCAGCACCTCCAGCAGCACCAGAGTCACCAGCGACCTCGACAGGCTCGGCTGCGTCTACGTGGGACACACCTGAAGGCGCAGGACCCTGAGGGGGAAGGGGGTCTATCGAGGGGGGACCTGGCACAAGGAAGAGCGGTGGCGGGGGGAGGGACGGAGTGCGGTAGGGGAAGAGACGGTATTTGTGAGAGGACGTCCCCGTTATAATATTTTCTCACTATTATATTTTTCCGTTATCCTATTCTCCCTTTTCTCCTCTTTATTTTGGTCTTTATCTCATCTCAATCGGCCTACTATTCTATTTTCTAGAGCCTTCTATTTATTTCTCTTATTTCCTACTTCTCCCACCGACATACCTATTATACGGCACCGACAGCGCCAACAGTAGTGTATACGGTGTAATCTTGGCGTAATCCCAAGTGCCAATAGCCTTGCGTGCTTGTGCGCACTTGTGATTGTAGTATCGGGAAGGGCGTGTTCCCGAAGGTTCGTTTTATCTCGTTTATCCTTGTATTTTCCGATTATAAAAATGCCTTGTATTCAGTTTTAGTGAGAAGTTTCGATTGAGAATTCGATCCTGTGACAGTAGTAGGGGACCGACTCGTCAAACGTGACGTCATGGGAGGACAGAACACCGCGAGTGGTGGGGTGGTAGAACTACGCCTGGCGCGTCAGGGGGGGAAGCCAAGGAAGACGCAGGGAGCAGCACGAAAGGACAGCTTGTCCGCAGACAAGTCGCGGACAAACGCCCGAGATCCCCAGACACGGAACGCAGACGCATCGCCAACCTTCCCCGTCCACAGCAAAGCTGGGGAGGTCTCCGGCATGGAGACCCTGGGCTGAAGGTTGATCTGATGCGCCGCGTACCGAACCGCAAACGACCACAGAAAACGGGGGGCAGCCGCATGCATCATGGACGTATGGGCGACGTCCATGACCATGCCAATGCGGCGCTCAGCAATCCCATTTTGCTGTGGAGAGTCCAGAAGCATGAAGTTCTGGCGGATGCCTCGTGCACGACAGTAGGCTCGCAGAAGGCCAGAGGAGAACTCTCCGCCTCTGTCGGAGTGCAGACGCAGAACAGGAAAGTCCGAGCCGAAACTCGTCCTGAGCTGGAGACGAGCTGCGCGGATCCAGTCGATCAACACCCCAGGGACATCACCCTTGCTGCGCAAGGGGAAGACTGTGGTGTAACGCGAGTAGTCGTCAACCACCAGCAGGAAGTAGCGCTCGTGACCCTGTCCACGGATGCGGGCCGGGCCCCACACGTCCATGTGAAGCGTCTGCAGCGGGGCCTCTGTCGGAGGAAACTGGGAGGAGTGAGGGGCAGCACGCTGCCGACCCTCGACACAGGGGATGCACGTAGGGGCAAGACCCGGAGAAAGAGGAGGGAGGGACCGGGGAAGACCAGAGACAAGGACACGGGAGGCCATGCCTCGGAGACGAAGCAGGGAGGGGTGACCAAGGCGGTGGTGCCAAAGGAGAGTCTCGTGAGACCGGAGGCGACACGAGCAGGGGGCAAACTCAGGACCAGACCTGGACGCTGCAGCAAACACCTGACCCGACGCAGCTACCTGACCAGACGCAGTGACTGGAGGAGACTCAGTGGTCAGTGTGTACAGGCTCGACCCCGGTCGACGTGTAAACGTGGCCAAGTGTTGGCCCGACCGAGCGTCCGTGTAGTGGGTCACCCGCCTGCTCGCAGGAGTGAACTGGTGAACCCCTGCATCCTGTAGGTCAGCACCACTCACCAAGTTCGTAGAGAACGAGGGGAGGTAAAGACCAGACAGGGTGCCAGAGGGGGCCGCCGGACACGGGAGGTCAGTGGAGAAGTGAGCAAGGACCGGACCCCCAGAGGGGTCTGCCAGAGAGACTGCAACTTGCCGACCAAGCGGCGTGAGTGTGGTGTGGTCTCAAAAGAAGGAGAGAGAGGCCCTCGAGTCAAGGGTGAAGGTGTGGGAGGCCGAAGCCGACGCAGTACCTGAGAGAGCAGACTCACCAGCACCTGAGGAAGCAGACGCACTGGCACCTAGAGCAGCGGCCTCGCTAGCACCTAGAGCAGCAGCCTCACCAGTACCTAGAGAAGCAGTCCCAATGCACGGGTCGGGCGGAAAACACCGGTAACAGTCACCCTCATCACTAATAGTCACAGCATACATAGCAGCAAGAATAGCATTAAAGTCAAGGTCAAAGATAGCTACTCCCGCCATAGACAGCTCGCCCCAGCGAGGGATCTCAGTGGCCTCAGGGAACTGGTGACGCCAAGCGTCCGTCAGGCGGCCAAAGCAGCGCTGGGTGGAGTGCGCACCCCCGCACTGCTCACCCGCACGGTCGCCGGTGCGCAGGACGTAGGTACACGGACCAGTACCCCCACCCCGCTGGCGTGCAGCGTACCACTCACGAAGCTGCTGAGGGGGGGGGATCTCACGAGCGCGCTGCTGCTGCTGCTGCTGACGCGGACCAGCACCGGAGCCGACCCTCTGCGCAGCGCCACCCCGATCAGCTCCACCTCGTCCACCGCCGCCTCCTCCACCGCCGCCACCTCCGCCACCTCCGCTCCCACCGCCACCGCCGCCTCCGCCACCGCCTCCACTGCCGCCACCATCGCCCCCACCCCCGCCACCACCCCCACCGCCACCCCCACCCCCTCCGCCGCCTACACCGCCGCCTCCACCGTCCCCGCTAGCTCCTCCAGTGCCCCTGCCCCCCTTGCCCTTGCCAGTGCAGCGTCTCCCGCTAGGGGCAGACGCCGCACCGACCGACTCAAAACCAACAAGGTCGGCCGCAGCAGCAGAGGCAACAGAGGGCAATAGAGGAGAGGGGGAGCACCCCTCAAATACAGGGGCACGAGGGTCACCACAAGAGGCTCCTATAGCGACTATGCTCTTCTCTGCTGCTAGGAGGCGCTCCTTGAGGAGGAACGGTGAGGGTGGTGGGGCAAACACAAAGAAAGTGGTCCCTGACCGGGCGAAGGGTGTTAGGGAGCCGGGTGACTATGTAGTAGAGGGTGATGTACATAGGGGGGGGGTTCTTGGCACAGAACTCAGCGGGAAGGGCAGCGCGGTAGCGAAGGTCACTACTGCGAAGGTGCGTAATGAGGTCAGGAACTCTGGGAAAAGCTGCGAGGTCAGGGAAGAGGTACGGCAGGATGAGGCGGCTAAGTGCAGCAATGACAGGGGAAGAGTAGCGTGCAACTACAGCGTCGTACAAGGTCCTAGCACTCTTGTACTAGCTTAAGTGCGCACGCTCAGAGGTAGGCAAGTGGCGACGCACAGCAAGACGTGCAGGAGCATCGCGTGTGGCCCACTGTGAGCGAACAGTGGCGTCAGCATCAGCAGCAGGGGCAGGAGAGGCACCAGAAGTGAGGTCAAAGAGGGAGAGACCGTCTGCTCTATTGCACTGTAGGAAAAGCTGCAGGTCATCTACCCATACGTCAAAGTCAATGGCCCGACCCTCAGCGTCAAAAGCGAGGACACTGGGGGTAGCCATGACAGCAGTAGACAGGCAGCGCACGCAGTATGCTAAGGGCAGCGCAGTGGTAGAGGTGCCGCTCTTACCGGACAGGGCGGCTCGGGCGGTTGGGCAGCTCGGCAGCAACTGCAGCTCGGCGGCTCGGCGGCTCGGGCGGCTCGGGTGGCTCGGCAGCAGCGGCGGCTCGGCGACTCGGGCGGCTCGGGTGGCTCGGGCGGCTCGGCAGCTGCGGCGGCTCGGCAGCACAGCGGCAACGGCGGCTCAGCGGCGCCGGCGGCTCAGTGGTGACGGTGGGGCCGCGTAGGGTGGCAAGGCCGCTAAGGGCGGCGGCGGGGCCACGAAGGGTGGCGGCCGGCGCCGCGAGGGTGGGGCCGCGGGGTCGCTAGGGTAGGGCGACGAGGCCGGTAGGGGCGGCCCCTGGGCCGGTAAGAGTGGCGCCGGGGCCGCGAGGGTGGGGCGACGGAGTCGCGCGGGCGGCTCGAAGAGGTCGCGAGAGCGGCGCGAAGGGGCTGCGAGGGCGGCGCGAAGGGGCCACGAGGGCGGCGCGAAGGGGCCGCGAGGGCGGCGCGAAGGGGCTGCGAAGGCGGCGCGACGGAGCCGCGAGGGCAGCGCGACGCGCCGGGGTCGCGAAGGCGGCGCGACGGGGCCGCAAGGGCGGCGCGACGCGGCGGGGCCGTAAGGGCGGCGCGACTGGGCCGCTAGGGGCCGAGAGAGAGAGGGGAGCGCGACTCGGGCATGAGCTGAGTGCGCTCTGGGCAGGAAAAAAAACGGTGGGCCTTAGGAACAGTTCCCACGAGGGAACCTGCTCAATACCATGAGAAAACTGAAACGAGAATGAGAATGACTAAGGGAAAGTTGGGTACAAGTATAAACCCTAGAAAGCTGTACCCCATATGTGCTACCCCACTATAGCCTACAGTAGCTAAGTCATATAAATCTGACACTACCTGCCAATGAGTAGTTACGCAGGTGCTCGCAATAGACAGTTGCATATACGCGTTCTTTGATCCAATGTCGAAATGTGCATACCGAAGCGTACAGATTGGAGTGTACTTGGCGAATTCCGCAATACAGGTAAAACCGGTATGCGGTATGTGAAGTCTCACTACTCCGCATAGGGCTGCTACACGCGAAACTAGGCGTGTGCAGGGCTTAGCCTCAACACTAGCCAGCTCGCATGCACCGCGTTACCGTTTGCATGTTTCGTATGTAAGTATTCGCTTATGCCTTCGCTCATACTTTATACTCGTTTTGTTAATAATCTAGCGTGACTTAGGCTTAGGAGCAATTGCTAGTTAGTTTCTTAGTAGCTTAGGTTTAGTTGAGTTCGAGGGTGAGGAGAGTGTCGAGAGAATTGTGAAGGAGAATGAGGTTTCACTATAGGTTCAAGGGTACAAATATGAAAGAAGTAAAGCAAGGTGCACCAACTAACAAGCAAGATAACTACACTAATTCTACATTGCAGGGAGTTATAAAGTGATGTATACAATAACATTCTGACACGTTTGACACCCTAGTGCCTCGCTACTTTGTTCCATTGCACCCGTAACACTTGGTTATCAGAGCCACTTTCCTTTTCGGACCGCGCATCTCCGCACCCCAGGAAGTCAACTTTGTTTTTTCACTCGAAGGGACCCAGGCCCCTTAGCCCCTAGGAGCCGCTGTCCTCGCGCTCTCTTGTAAACTCGTGCAGCCACGACTGCGCCTAGAACTAGGCTGAGCCGTCGCCCTTCGACATGGATGAGCACATTGACGTCACGAGCCTCACGCAGGATCGTCAGGATGCAGTGCTGCAGCAACTCTGCAAAAGCTCTGAAGAAATCGCAGCGCTGACGGCATAACACACATCCCTGCAAAATGACTTCGCACGAGCACAACAAATACAAACGCAAGCACAAGGCACACCGGGACACCTCGCACAACAAGCATCACAGCATAGAATTGCGGGGCAACCCGCGAGCGCGGCCAGTGATGGCGTCGTCCGCAACGTCGGAAATGACGACCACGGTGCGACACACCCCGAAGCAACGAATGCAACCAGAAGCCAACCCCATGTCACGATTTCGGTGCCGACCGGCGAGTCAACACTGAAGTCGCCGATGCTGCTGAAGCCGCACCGTCCACCATGCTTTGACCCGAGTCAATGGGGTGGTCCTACCGTTCAGGCATGGTTGTTCACGATGAACGTTTTCTTCGACACCAACTACGTATCGCAGGATACGGCGAAGATTCGCGACGCCGTGTCGCTACTACGGTGACCCGCCATGGATTGGTGGCGTGTCATCGTCATGAAGCCGATGGACTACGCGACTCTACCGACACGGGAAGGACAAACTGGACCCTGGACGTCGTCGTATTTCGTGGAGGTGCCGCAATATCGCACGTGGGACCCCGTGGTGCGCAGGACCTCGTGCCCGATCTGAGACATTTGCGGCTTCGATCGCAGCGCATCAGAAGCTATGCACTTGGTGCTAGCTCGGTTTCGTCCAGGACTACAATAGCGGGTTCCTGGCGTTGTGTGAGCAGGTGGATTACCTGCATGTAAGCGATCGCATCTACTGCTACACCAGCGGTATGAAGCAAGAAATTGCGCAGGTAATCCAACTCCACGACATCACCGATTTTAAAGAGATTCTTGCTATGGCGGAGAAGCTCGACTTTTTCCGCCAACCGAGAGCGGGGTCCTATAGAAGTAGCAGCAACTGGGGACATCGGTCTCGTGGAAAGAACGAAGGCGCCACGATATGAGACGTCACCGCGAATGTCGCGGAAAACACTAAGGGAAAGGGGAAAGCTGAGCAGCAGAAACAGACCAAGTAGTAGGGAAACACTGGGAGTCAGTAGCAGACGGGCCCGCTACTGACAGGTCACGCCGCTCGCCCGACCCAACCGACCCTCATCGAGTGATTGTGCCGGTTCACGCAAACGACCACATCCGGCTGAATAAGGAGGGTACCGCGGTAGGTAACCCCATACTGCTTAGTGGGAAGATCTGGACGAAATTAGTTAAAATCTTCAAAGACGGGGGGGGCAGCCACAGCCTCATCAACACTGCCACAGCACGGAAACTGAAACTGCGACTGGACAGATGTTTACCTAAGATCGATGTAAGACTGGTTGACGGCACGCCATTGGCGATATGGGAACGCGTGGACCGAGTCCGGATTTGATGCGGGGGTAACTTTACGTCTAGCCAGGAAATGCTCGCGACAACCCTCGACGGAACCGACATTTTACTCGGCCGTGATTGGCTGCGACGACACAACCCGCGAATCGACTGGACGACGGGTGACTGCACCGTGCGAGTGAACGGTAACAACATCACCTTACCTCACTGGGGCTCGCCTGAGTCTTCGTCGGTACGTGTCAACGCGATCACGATGAAACACGCCATAGGGGCAGAAACTGACGTGTATGCGGTTGACATTTGGGAAGCCAAGGCAGCAGACAATGGGAGTGATTTTCCGAAGCTGCTAGCCAACGTACCCGATGACTTGGCAGCGCTACCGAAGTAGTACAGTGGGATTTTTCGGATGATCTGCAGATAGGAGTACCACCTCAGCGACCGCACGACCACAGGAAAGAGTTACAACCGTGTGAAGAAGTGAACGAGAATGAAATGACTATGAATGAAGTGAGTACATATAGGAAACCCTAATCGGTTGTACCCCCTATGGGATACCCCACTATAGCCTACACAAATAAGTAAGCTATAATGTTCTGACACACCCCCATAGGCAAAGTGGGGGAGAACAAGGGGTCACAAGACCAGTCAAGCAAAGCAAGGCAAAGCTCAGGGTGGATCACAAAGTCACCACACAGTCCGAGCACAGGTTCAAAGGCCAAAAGGCCAGTTCACATGCAAGAACACATATATATATAGATATACAAGAGGCTAAGCAAGAAAGAGTATATGTAAGTGACAGTACAAGCAAGGTCAAGAAGTGAGCAAGTGAGGCAAGACATGCACCAGACCCAACTGAGTGCAGAAGCGCTGATGATCACAAGGCGCAAGTGCCTTGGTAAAGACATCAGCAGTGTTGGCCTTAGAGGCCACGTACGCAAGCCGCAACTGTCCACGCTGCTGTAGCTCACGAGCAAGAAAGTAGCGGAGAGCAATGTGCTTTGTCCTGTGCTCCAGTCGCTGCTCTCGACACAAAGCCAGCATGGCCTTGTTGTCTACGTACAGGACTGGAGGAGAACGAGGCGGCTCTCCAAGGTCGGTCAGCAGGTAGGTGAGCCAGCGAAGCTCCTGGGCAGCCATAGCCCCGGCGTAGATCTCAGCCTCACAACTGGAGCCGAGAACAGAAGACGAGTGGGTAGCCCGCCACGAAACAGAGCCGGAACCGAGGCTGAAGGTGTAACCCTGTGACGACCGCTGCGTAGCCTGGTTGTCAGCCCAAGAAGCGTCCGCGTGCCCAGTGAGGACCACTGGACTCCGCCCTCCAAGCACTAGCCCCATGCCCGACGTACTGCACAAGTAGCGCAACACCCTCTTCGCTGCAGCCATGTGCTCTGGTCGGTGTCTCCCAGGAGCAACATAGCGTGCGAGAATGCTAAGAGGGTATGCAAGGTCAGGTCGAGTGCAGGTCATCAGGTACATGAGGCAGCCAACAAGCTCTGGATACGGGCCACTCGACTCTACGGACTCATCCGAAGGCAGAGCTGAGAGCGAGTGGCGAGTAGGCAGAGGAGTGGCCTGAGGCGAGGAGTACGTGAAGCCGAAGCGCTGAAGGACCTGCTGCACCATGTGTGACTGAGTCAAGGTAATGGTGCGGCGTGCTCTGTCCCGGGTGATCTGCAAGCCAAGGTAGCTGCGCAATTCACCCAGGTCAATGCACGCGTGTCTCTTCTGCAGCTCGGACTTCACGTAGGCGAGTCCAGCAGTGTCAGCTGTGGCAAAAACCAAGTCGTCGACGTACACGAGGATGTAGAACGGCGGCAGAGAAGTGTCGGTGCGCAGAAACAACGACGGGTCGGTAGTAGAAGCAGCAAACCCAAGAGCCGCAAGCGTAGTCCTCAGTGTGTCGTGCCACTCACGGAGCGCCTGGCGGAGACCGTAGACTGGACGCCGGAGACTCCACTGGGTACCAGGAGGGAAAGACCCAGTGAAGCCAGGTGGCCGGCGCAGCCAGATCTCCTCGTGCACGCTGCCCTGCAAGAACGCAGTGCTGAAGTCGAGAGAGTGCAGCTCGTAGTCACCGTGAGCAGCAACGTGCAGCAGTACCCGAAGAGTGGTCATCTTCGGGGTGGGGGAGAAGGTCTGAAAGTAGTCAACCCCCTGCCGCTGACTGAAGCCACGAGCCACGTAACGCGCCTTGAAGACAGGCGGAGAACCCGGCGGCCGCTTCACCCTGAAGATCCACATGCCACTGACGATGTTCGCCCCAGGAGGGGGGACAGCGTCAACGTAGGTGCCTGTGGACTTCTAGGAAGCCATCTCTGCATCCATAGCTGCCTGCCACTGAGAGGAGTAGGGACCCTCTATCGCCTCCGCGTAAGAGCGCGGAGTCGGGATGTCAAGTGCATCCGGGTCTCCCTCAGGGGTAAGCAGTACGGACAAGAGATGCGGTGAAGCGGCTGCCAGACAATGGAACTCCTCCTGCCTGTCCTCGAGAACGTCCGTGCCAAGGGCACACTCACCCCCGACGGAGGGAGGACAGACAGACTGAGACTCTGCGACAAGACTAGTAGCGTAGTCTAAGCGACAGCGAGCAGCAAAGTCGACGAGCTCAGTAACGAGGGCAGACGCAGCAGAAGACTCGAAAGAAGGGTCGGTGACGACAGTAGCAAGGAAACGCGTGACAGTAGGACTAGCAGCACGAAGAGAGTCCGACTCCGGGTCGGCAAGAGCAGGAAGAGAGGACTCAGGAGGAGAAGGTAAAGGGGCACGCAGAGGAGCAGTAGACGGACGCAGTGACATCCGGTGCGTGCCAGGGACAGGAGGAGGACGCTGACGCGAACTGCGACCACTAGCGCGTGCAGGACGAACAGGTGACGCAGGACGAGACGCAGGCTCACGACGCTCAGTAAGACCTCCAGTAGGACCAGCGTAGGGAGAAGGAGCAGGTAAGGGGGAAGCAGGCTGTAGCTGTGACTGGGACGGGACAGGCTGTAGAAGCTCGAAGAGAGGAGGAGAGCCAAGAGAAGGTGGAAGACCAAGAACCTGCTGCAGGAGTGGAACGAAGTACGATCGAGGCCGCGCGGCGACACCAGACACAGCAAGGACAGCACCAGTACCCCCAGCAGGAGCACCCGCTCCAGTAGCACCTCCAGCAGCACCCCCAGCAGCTCCAGAACCCTCAGCAGCACCAGGAGCACCGCCAGCAGGACGGCCAGCGGTAGTCGCAGCGCCAACAACCTCAGCAGCACCAGCTCCAGTCGAACCCGAAGGCCCAGCAGCTCCAGTACTCACAGTACGAGCACCTCCGGGACCCGCGACAGTAGCACCCTCAGCAGTCAAAGAACCTCAAGCACCAGCAGTACGCCTCCAGCGCCGGGTAAACCACTCACGTAGCTCCTGTGGGGAGAGTGGCTCTCGGCGAGACGAAGAACCCGGCGAACCTCCAGGCGAAGAAACTCCAGGCTCAGCACCCCCAGGCTCAGCACCCCCAGGCACAGCACCCCCAGGCTCAGCACCCCTAGGCTCAGCACCCCCAGGCTCCGCACCCCCAGGCTCCGTACCCCCAGGCTCAGCACCTCTAGGCTCAGCACCCCCAGTCTCAGCACCCCTAGGCTCAGCACCCGCAGCAGCACCAGAGTCACCACTGACCTCGACAGGCTCTACCGCGTCTACCTGGGACACACCTGAAGGGGTAGGACCCTGAGGGGGGAGGGGGTCTACCGGGGAGGGACCTGGTACCAAGAAGAGCGGGGGTGGGGGGAGGGACGGAGTGCGGTAGGGGAAGAGGCGGTAGTAGGGTACCGACTCGTCGAACGTGACGTCCTGGGAGGACAGAACACGGCGAGAGGTGGGGTGGTAGAACTGCCACCCAGGGGCGTCGGGGGGGAACCCCAGGAAGACGCAGGGAGCAGCGCGAGGGGACAGCTTGTCCGCAGACAAGTCGCGGACAAACGCCCGAGATCCCCAGACCCGGAACGCCGACGCATCGCCAACCTTCCCCGTCCACAGCAGGGCTGGGGAGGTCTCCGGCCGGGAGACCCTGGGGTGAAGGTTGATCTGGTGCGCCGCGTACCTCACCGCAAACGGCCACAGAAAATGGGGGGCAGCCGCATGCATCATGGACGTACGAGCGACGTCCATGACCATGCCAATGCGGCGCTCAGTGATCCCATTTTGCTGTGGAGAGTCCGGAAGTGTGAAGGTCCTACGAATGCCCCGTGCGCGACAGTAGGCTCTCAGAAGGCCAGAGGAGAACTCTCCACCTCTGTCCGAGTGCAGACGCAGAACAGGAAAGTCCGAGCCAAAGCTCTGCCTGAGCTGGAGACGAGCTGCGCGGATCCAGTCGATCAGCACCTCAGTGACATCACCCTTGCTGCGCAAGGGGAAGACTGTGGTGTAACGCGAGTAGTCGTCAACAACAAGCAGGAAGTAGCGCTCGTGACCCTGTCCACGGACGCGGGCTGGGCCCCACACGTCCATGTGAAGCGTCTGCAACGGGGCCTCTGTCGGAGGAAACTGGGAGGAGTGTGGGGCAGCACGCTGGCGCCCCTCAACACAGGGGACACAGGTAGGGCCAGGGCCCTGAGGAAGGGGAGGGAGGGACCGGGGGAGACCAGACACAAGAAGACAGGAGGCCATGCCTCTGAGCCGAAGCAGAGAGGGGTGACCAAGGCGGTGGTGCCAGAGGAGAGTCTCGTGAGACCGGAGACGACACGAACAACGGGCAGACTCAGGACCAGACCTGGACGCTGCAGCAAACACCTGACCAGACGCAGGGACCCTACCAGACTCAGTAACTGGGGGAGACGCAGTGGTCAGTGTGTACAGGCTCGACCCTGGCTGACGGGTAAACGTAGCCAGGTGTCGACCTGTGCTAGCCTCTGTGCAGTGCGTCACCCGCTGACGAGCAGGGGTGAACTGGTGGACTCCCACATCCTGTAGGTCAGCACCACTCACCAAGTTCGTAGAGAACGAGGGGAGGTAGAGACCAGACAGGGTGCCAGAGGGAGCCGCCGGACACGGGAGGACAGTGGAGAAGCGAGACAGGACAGGACCCCCGGAGGGGTCAGCCAGGGAAACCGCAACCGGCCGACTAAGCGGCGTGAGTGTGGTGCGATCCCGAAAGAAGGAGCGAGACGCCCCAGAGTCAAGGGTGAAGGTGTGGGAGGCCGAAGCCGACGTAGTACCTGAGAGCGCAGACTCACCAGTACCCGAGGACGCAGACACACTAGCACCTAGAGCAGCAGCGTCGCAAGCACCTAGGGCAGCAGCCTCACCAGTACCTAGAGCAGCAGTCTCAATGCCCGGGTCGGGCGGAAAACACCGGTAACAGTCACCCTCATCACTAATGGTCACAGCATACATGGCAGCAAGGATAGCATCAAAGTCAAGATCAAAAATAGCTACGCCAGCCCTAGACAGCTCTCCCCAGCGGGGGATCTCCGTGGCCTCCGGAAACTGCTGACGCCAAGCGTCCGTCAGGCGGCCAAAACAGCGCTGGGTGGAGTGGGCACCCCCACACTGCTCACCCGCACGGTCGCCGGTGCGAAGGACGTAGGTGCAGGGACCAAGTCCCCCACCACGCTGACGCTGCGTGTACCACTCACGGAGCTGCTGAGGGGTGGGGACGTCGCGAGAACGCTGCTGCTGCTGCTGCTGCTGCTGCTGCTTGCGCTGACCACCCCCAGTGCCGCTCCGCTGTGAAGTGCCACTCTGACCACCTCCACCACCTCCACCTCCACCGCCTCCACCTCCGCCACCGCCGCCACCCCCGCCAGTACCGCCGCCGCCGACGCCGCCTCCGCCTCCACTACTACCACTAGCACCCCCACCCCCACCACCTCCTCCACCGCCACCCCCACTCCCTCCGCCGCCTCCACCGCCACCGCCACCGCCCCCACTAGCCCCACCTGCTCCCTTGCCCCCCTTGCCCTTGCCAGGGCGACGTCTCCCGCTAGAGGCAGACGCCGCACCGACTGACTCAAGGCCAACGAGGTCGGCCGCAGCGGCAGAGGCGACAGAGGGCAAGAGAGGGGAAGGAGAACACCCCTCAAAGATGGGGGCGCGGGGGTCACCTCGAGAGGCACCTACAGCGATGATGCTCTTCCGCGCTAGGAGGGCCTTCTCTAGGCTGTCGACTGTGAGAGTGGTGGGACAGACCGCAAGGAAGTGGTCCCAGACTACACGAAGGGAGTCGGGGAGGCGGGTGACTAGAAAGTAGAGAGTGATGTACATGGGGGGGGGGTTCTTGGCGTAGAAGTCAGCAGGAAGCGCAGCGCGGTAGCGGGTGTCACTAGTGCGGAGGTGCGTAATGAGATCAGCGACTGTGGGAAAGGCGGCAAGGTCAGGGAAGAGGAAGGGTAGCATGAGGCGGCTCAGTGCAGCAGTGGCAGGGGAAGAGTAGCGTGCAACTACAGCGTCGTACAAGGTCTGAGCACTCTTGTACTGACTAAAGTGCGCGCGCTCAGCGGTAGGCAGGTGGCGACGCACAGCAAGACGTGCAGCTGCATCGCGGGTGGCCCACTGAGAGCGAACAGTGGGGTCAGCATCAGTAGCAGGGGCAGGAGAGGCGCCAGAGGTGAGGTCAAAAAGAGAAAGACCGTCCGCCCTATCGCACTGTAAAAACAGCTGCAGGTCGTCGACCCAGACCTCAAAGTCAATGGCTCGACCCTCAGCGTCAAAAGCGAGGACACTAGGGGTAGCCATGACGACAGACTAGCAGTGCAAGCAGTGGGGGAAGGGCACGCAGTAGCAGTGGGGCTGTGCTCACCAGACAGGGCAGGTCGGGCGGCTCGGCAGTAGTGCGGCTCGGCTGCGGGGCGGCTCGGCGGTACTGCGGCTCGGCGGCCCGGCGGCTCGGCGGCTGCTGCTGGGCGGCTCGGCTGGACTACGGCTCGGCGGCTGCTGCTGGGCGGGTCGGCTGCTCCGGTACCGGGCGGCGTGGCGGGCGGCTGCTCGGGCGGCTCGGCAAGAGGGGAGACCGGTGGGGCCGCGAAGGTGAAGGCGGCGGGGCCGCGTAGGCACGGGCGGCGAGGCCGAGAAGGTGAGGGCGGCGGGGCCGCGTAGGTGAGGGTGGCGTGGCCGCGAAGGTGAGGTTGGCGGGGCCGCGAAGGTGAGGGCGGCGGGGCCGCGTAAGTGAGGGCGGCGAGGCCGCGGAGGTGAGGGCGGCGGCGCCGCGTAGGTGAGGGCGGCGGGGCCGCGACGTGAGGGCGGCGGGGCCGCGACGTAAGGGCGACGGGGCCGCGTAGGTAAGGGCGGCGGGGCCGCGTAGGTGAGGCGGCGGGGCCGCAACGTGAGGGCGGCGGGGCCGCGACGTAAGGGCCGCGGGGCCGCGCAGGTAAGGGCGGCGGAGCCGCGACGTGAGGGCGGCGGGGCCGCGACGTAAGGGCGGCGGGGCCGCGACGTGAGGGCGGCGGGGCCGCGACGTAAGGGCGGCGGGGCCGCGTAGGTAAGGGCGGCGGGGCCGCGACGTAAGGGCGGCGGGGCCGCGACGTAAGGGCGGCGGGGCCGCGTAGGTAAGGGCGGGGGGGGGGGCCGCGTAGGTAAGGGCGGCGGGGTCGCGTAGGTAGGGCGGCGTAACGGGCCGCTAGGGGCGACACGAAGGGTCGCTAAAAAAAAGGAACGCGCGCCTCGGGGCGCGCTTCGGTGGGCCCTAGGAACAGTCCCTAGGAGGGGACCTGCTCTGATTCCATGTGAAGAAGTGAACGAGAATGAAATGACTAAGAATGAAGTGAGTACATATAGGAAACCCTAATCGGTTGTACCCCCTATGGGATACCCCACTATAGCCTACACAAATAAGTAAGCTATAATGTTCAGACAAACCCGGGGGCACAGCTGACAGTATACCGACAGTTTTGATTTACCCAACCCAATCTGGACGAGCTACGAAATCAGCTGGATTACTTGCTCGAAAAAGAGTTCATTCGCCCAAGCTTGTCACCCTTCGCAGTATCGACACCGTGAGAGTACGACGGCTTTGCTAAGCTTACTTGCTTGATTCTGCTTTGTTACGCATTTTCTAGCTTAGCTTTATTTTGTTTTGCTTGCTTTTGCTTGATTTTCTAAGTTCGTTGCTTTTACAATGGTTATTATAGTTATAGGCACCCAGCTAGGTTTAGTGCACCAAATTCTAGACTTTTCGGTTGCCACCAAATTGCCTTCGACCGAATTCGGGAAGGACCCGTTCGGGACGCTTTGCGACTCACGGAACCTTCTAGTAACACCCGGGTTACTGCCTTTGTGTCGAGCCAAAATATAGCCTTGCCTTGTACCCAGGTGAATCATTCAATAGATTTATCCTTCCTGAACCAGATCCTCACAGATACTGTTCACATCGAAAAAGGACGGGATATTTTGCATGTGCATAGACTACCCCGGAATGAACCGAGTTACCATCAAATCCCGTTACCCCATACCACGAGTCGACGATCAGATCGACCAACTGCGCACAGCCCGGGTTCTCTCGAAAATCGACCTTCAAGGAGGTTACCACCAGATCCACGTCAACCCACCTGACTGCATGAAAACAACTTTCCGAACATGCTACGGATCCTTCGAATACACCGTCATGCCACTTGGACTGACCCACGCCCTCGCTACATTTCAAATGACCATGAACGAATCCTTCCGCCTGCTTTTAGATAAGTGTGAAGGAATGAATGAACTAGCAAGCAGGTGGGTACAAGTAGGAAAACCTAAAAGTGTTGTACCCCATATTTTCTACCCCACTACAGCCTACACAGACTATAGCATATGAGTTTGACACACCCCCATAGGCAAAATGGGGGAGAACAAGAGGTCACAAGACCAGTCAAGTAAAGCAAAGCAAGCTTAGGGTGGATCACAACGTCACCACAGAGTCCGAGCACAAGAGCAAGGCCACAAGGCCAGTTCACATGCAAGATCATATATAAAGGTAAACAAGCAAGTGCAGGTATAGAAAGATCACAGTACAAGCAAGGTCAAGAAGTGAGCAAGTGAGACCAAGTAGGCACAAGACCTAGCATCGTACAGAAGCGTTGATGATCAAAAGGCAGAAGTGCCTTGGTAAAGATATCAGTAGTGTTGGCCTCAGAGGCTACGTAAGCAAGGCGCAGCTGACCACGCTGCTGCAGCTCACGAGCAAGGAAGTAGCGAAGAGCAATGTGCTTCGTTCTGTGCCCCAGTCTGTGCTCCTGACACAAGGCCAGCATGGCCTTGTTGTCTACGTACAGAACTGGAGGAGAACGAGGCGGCTCCTCTAGGTCAGTCAGCAGGTAGGTGAGCCAGCGTAGCTCCTGTGCAGCCATGGCCCCCGCGTAGATCTCAGCCTCACAGCTGGAGCCGAGAACAGAAGACGAGCGGGTAGACTGCCACGAAACAGAGCCGGAGCCAAGGCTGAAGGTGTAACCCTGTGACGACCGCTGCGTAGCCTGGTCGTCAGCCCAAGAAGCGTCTGCGTGACCTGTGAGGACCAGTGGACGTCGCCCTCCAAGCACTAGCCCCATGCCCGACGTACTGCACAAGTAGCGCAACACCCTCTTCGCTGCAGCCATATGCTCTGGTCGGTGTCTCCCAGGAGCAACATAGCGTGCCAAGATGCTAAGAGGGTATGCAAGGTCAGGTCGTGTGCAGGTCATTAGGTACATGAGGCAGCCAACAAGCTCTGGGTACGGGCCACTCGGCTCTACGGACTTATCCGAAGTCAGAACTGAGAGCGAGTGGCGAGTAGACAGAGGAGTGGCCTGTGGCGAGGAGTACGTGAAGCTGAAGCGCTGAAGGACCTGCAGCACCATGTGTGACTGAGTCAGGGTAATGGTGCGCTGTGCTCTGTCCCGGATGATCTCCAAGCCAAGGTAGCTGCGTAGTTCACCCAGGTCTGTGCACGTGTGTCTCTTCTGCAGCTCGGACTTCACGTGGGCAAGTCTAGCAGGGTGAGCAATGGCAAAGACCAAGTCGTCAACGTACACGAGGATGTAGAACGGTGGCAAAGAGGTGTCGGTGCGCAGAAACAGCGACGGGTCGGCTGTAGACGGAGCAAACCCAAGAGCCGCAAGTGTAGTCCTCAGTGTGTCGTGCCACTCACGGGGCGCCTGGCGGAGACCGTAGACTGGCCGCCGTGGGCTCCACTAGGTACGAGGAGGAAACGACCCAGTGAAGCCAGGTGTTCGGCGCAGCCAGATCTCCTCGTGCAGGCTGCCCTGCAAGAAAGCTATGCTGAAGTCAAGAGAGTGAAGCTCATAGTCGCGCTGAGCGGCTATGTGCAGCAGCACCCGAAGAATGGTCATCTTCGGTGTGGGAGAGAAACCCTGAAAGTAGTCAACACCCTACCGCTGAATGAAGCCTCGAGCCACGTAACGCGCCTTGAAGACAGGCGGAGAACCCGGCGGCCGCTTCACCCCGAAAATCCACATGCCACTGACGATGTTCGCCCCAGGAGGGGGAACCTTGTCGACGTAGGTGCCTGTGGAACTCCAGGAAGCCATCTCTGCGTCCATGGCTGACTGCCACTGTGAGGATTAGGGACCCTCGATCGCCTCAGCGTACGATCGAGGAGTCGGGATGTCTGGTGCATCCGGTTCTCCCTCAGGGGCAATCAGTGTGGACACGAGATGAGGCAAAGCAGCAGCAAGACACTGGAACTCCTCCTGCCTGTCCTCAAGGACGTCCATGCTAAGAGCACACTCACCCCCAACGGATGGAGGACAGACAGACTCAGACTCAGCAATGAGACTAGCGGCGTAGTCTAGACGATAGCGAGCAGCAAAGTCGACAAGCTCAGCAACTAAGGAAGACGCAGCAGTGGACTCAAAGGAAGGGTCAGTGACAACAGTGGCCAGGAGACGCGTGACAGTAGGACTAGCAGCACGAAGAGAGTCAGACTCAGGGTCAGCAAGAACAGGAAGAGAGGACTCTGGAGGAGACGGCGACGGGACACGCAGAGGAGCAGTGGAAGGGCGCAGTGCGATCTGGTGTGTGCCGGGGACCACAGGAGGACGCGGACGCGGAGCACGACCACTAGTGCGAGCAGCACGAACAGGCGACGCAGGACGAGACGCAGGCTCATGACGCTCAGCATGACCTCCAATAGGACCAGTGTAGTGAGAAGGAGCAGGTAGGGGGGAGGCGGGCTGTAACTGTGACCGCGACTGGACAGGCTGTGGACACTCTAAGGGAGGAGCAGGACCAGTAGAGGGCGGGAGACCAAGAACCTGCTCAAGGAGCGGAACGAAGTACGGCCTCGGCCGCGCAGCGCCTCCAGAACCAGCAGGGACAGCACCAGTTCCCCTAGTGGCTGCACCAGCGCCAACAGCACCTCCAGCTGCAACAACGCCAACTCCAGCACCCTCAGAAGCACCAGCGCCAGCAGAACCACCAGCGCCAACACCCCCAGCAGCTCCAGCTCGAGCAGCTCCAGCAGCACGAACTCCAGCAGGACCGTCAGCTCCAGCACCGCCAGCAGCTCCAGCAGTACCTCCAGCAGGACTAACTCCAGCAGCCCCAGCAGCACCCCCAGTACCAGCAGCTCCACTACCGCAAGTACGAGCACCTCCAGGACGAGCAACAACAGTAGTACCTCTAGCTCCAGTAGCACGGCTCCAGCGGCGGGCAAACCACTCGCGCAGCTCCTGCGGAGAGAGTAGCTCCCGCCTCGACGAAGCAAACCCAACACCCCCAGGCTCCGCACCCCCAGGCTCCGCTCCCCCGAGCTCAGCACCCCCACGCTCAGCACCTCCAGACCCGGCACTCGCAGGCTCAGCACCCCTAGACTTAGCACTCCTAGGCTCCGCACCCCCAGGCTCAGCACCCCCAGACCCGGCACCCGTAGGCTCAGTACCCCTAGCAGCACCAGAGTCAACAGCTACCTCGACAGGCTCGACGGCGTCTACCTGGGACACACCTCCATGGCAGGACCCGGAGGGTGGAGAGGGTCTAGCGGGGGAGGACTAGGCGCAAGGAAGTGCGTCGGCGGGGGGAGGGGCGCAGTGCGTTATGGGAAGAGACGGTAGCAAGGCACCGACTCGTCAAAGGTGACGTCCTGGGAGGACAAAACACGGCGCGAGGTGGGGTGGTAAAACTGCCAACCAGGCCCGTCAGGGGGGAAGCCAAGGAAGACGCAGGGAACAGCACGGGGGGACAGCTTGTCCGCAGACAAGTCGCGGACAAATGCCCGAGATCCCCAGACCCGAAACGCAGAGGCATCGCCAACCTTCCCCGTCCACCGTAAGGTGGGGGGGGTCTCTGGCAAGGAGACCCGGGGCTGAAGGTTGAGCTGATGCGTTGCGTACTGAACCGCAAACGGCCACAGAAAATGGGGAGCAGCCGCACGGATCATGGACATACGAGCGACGTCCATGACCATGCCAATGCGGCGCTCAGCAATCCCATTTTGCTGTGGAGAGGCCGGAAGCGTGAAGGTCTGGCAGATGCCCTGTGCACGAGAGAAGGCTCCCAGACGGGCAGAGGAAAACTCCCCGCCTCTGTCAGAGTGCAGACGCAGAACAGGAAAGTCCGAGCAGAAACTCTCTCTGAGCTGGAGGCAAGCTGCGCAGATCCAGTCGATCAACACCTCAGTGACGTCACCCTTGCTGCACAAGGGGAACATCATGGTGTAACGCGAGTAGTCGTCAACCACCAAGGGGAAGTAACGCTCGTGACCCTGGCCACGGACGCGAGCGGGGCCCCACACGTCCATGTGAAGAGTCTGCAGGGGAGCCTCTGTCGGAGGAAACTCGGAGGAGTGAGGGGCGGCGCGCTGCCGCCCCTCGACGCAGGGAACGCAGGTAGGGGCAGGCCCCGGAGGGAGGGGAGGGAGGGACTGGGGGAGACCAGAGACAAGGACACGGGAGGCCATGCCTCGGAGACGAGGCAGGGAGGGGTGGCCAAGGCGGTGGAGCAGACTCAGGACCAGACCTGGACGCTGCAGCAGACACCTGACTCGACGCAGCTACCTAACCAGACGCAGCAACCGGAGGAGACTCAGTAGTCAGTGTGTACAGGCTCGACCCCGGCCGACGGGTAAACGTGGCCAAGTGTCGGCACGTACAGTGGGTCACCCGCTGACTCGAAGGAGTGAACTGGTCAACCCCCCGATCCAGTAGATCAGCACCATTCACCAAGTTTGTAGAGAACGAGGGGAGGTAGAGACCTGACAAGGTGCCAGAGGGGGCGGCCGGACACGGTAAGACAGTGGAGAAACTAGCAAGGACAGGACCCCTAGAGGGGTCCGCCAGGGAGACCGCAACCGGCCGACTAAGCGGCGTAAGCGTGGTGCAGTCTCGAAAGAAGGAGCGGGAAGCACCAGAGTCAAGGGTGAAGGTGTGTAAGGCCTGAGCCGACCAAGATCAAAGATAGCAACCCCCGCCCTAGACAGCTCTCCCCAGCGAGGGATCTCAGTGGCGTCAGGGAACTGGTGACGCCAAGCGTCCATGAGGCGGCCGAAGCAGCGCTAGGTAGAGTGCGAGCCCCCGCACTGCTCACCAGCGCGTTCGCCGGTACGGAGGACGTAGGTACAGGGACCAGTATACCCACCTCGCTGACGCCCAGCGTACCACTCACGAAGCTGCTGGGGGGACGGGGTCTCACGAGTGTGCTGCTGCTGCTGGCGCTGACCACCACCGAAGCTACTCCTCGCTGCAGAGCCACGACCAGCTCCACCGCCGCCGCCTCCGCCACCTCCGCCGCCTCCGCTCCCATCGCCACCGCCGCCGCCTCCTCCGCCTCCACTGCTGCCACCGACACCACCACCCCCGCCACCACTCCCACCACCACCCCCACCCTCTCCACTGCCTCCACCGCCACCTCCTCCGCCCCCGCCAGCCCCTCCAGTGCCCTTGCCCCCCTTGCCCTTGCCTGTGTGGCGTCTCCCACTAGGGGTAGATGCAGCGCCGACCGACTCGAAACCAACGAGGTCGGCCGCAGCAGCAGAAGCAACAGAGGGCAAGAGGGGGGAGGGGAAACACCCCTCAAAGACGGGGATACGAGGGTCACCACGAGAGGCTGCCAGGAGGCGCTCCTCGAGGAGGTCAACGGTGAGTGTGGTGGGGCAAACTGAGAGGAAGTGGTCCCTGACCAAGCGAAGGGAGTCAGGGAGTCGGGTGACTATGTAGTAGAGGGTGATGTACATGGGGGGAGGGTTCTTGGCACAGAACTCAGCAGGAAGCGCAGCGCGGTTGTGACCAGCGAGTGTCACTAGTGCGAAGGTGCGTAATGAGGTCAGCAACTGTGGGAAAGGCAGCAAGGTCAGGGAACAGGTACGGCAGCATGAGGCGGCTAAGAGCAGCAGTGGTAGGGGAAGAGTAGCGTGCAACTATAGCGTCGTACAAGGTCTTAGCACTCTTGTACTGACTAAATTGCGCACGCTCAGCGGTCGGTAAGTGGCGACGCACAGCAAGACGGGCAGCAGCATCGCGTGTGGCCCACTGTGAGCGAACAGTGCTGTCAGCAGTAGCAGGCGGGGCAGAAGAGGCACCAGAAGTGAGATCAGACAGGGAGAGTCCGTCTGCCCTATCGCACTGTAGGAAGAGCTGGAGGTCATCGACCCAGACCTCAAAGTAAACAGCACGACCCTCGGCATCAAAGGTAAGGACACTGGGGGTAGCCATGACTGCAGTTGTCTAACAAGGAGTGCTCTCACCAGTCCGGGTGGGAAGGGCCGGTAGGAACAGTAGCGGCTCGACGGCGGCTCGGCGGCTCGGCAGCTGGGTGGCTCGGCTGCTGGGCGGCTCGGCTGCTGGGCGGCTCGACTGTTGGGCGGCTCGGTTGCTGGGCAGCTCGGTTGCTGGGCGGCTCAGGTGCTGGGCGGCTCAGCTGCTGGGCGGCTCGTTGGTTCGGCCGTTTGGCAGCTGAAGGGGCCGTGAAGGGCGGCAACGGGGTCGCTAGGGGCGGCGACGGGGCCGATAGGGGCGGCGACGGGGCCGCTAGGGGCGGCGACGGGGCCGCAAAGGGGCCGCGAGGGGCCTCGAAGGGCGGCGACGGGGCCGCTAGGGGCGGCGACGGGGTCGCGAAGGGGCCGCAAGGGGCCTCGAAGGGTGGCGACGGGGCCGGTAGGAGCGGCGATGGGGCCGCTAGAGGCGGCGACGGGGCCGATAGGGGCGGCAACGGGGCCGATAGGGGCGGCGACGGGGCCGCGAAGGGCGGCGACGGGGCCGCTAGGGGCGGCGACGGGGCCGATAGGGGCGGCGACGGGGCCGCGGAGGGTGGCGACGGGGCCGCTAGGGGTGGCGCGAGGGGCCATGAGAGGGGCCTCTAGAAGGGCGTGATGAGCCGCTAAGGGCAGGGGACGCGACGAGAGGGCGGCCCACGGGGCGCGCCTCGGGCAGGGGCAACTCGCGCTTCGGTCAGAAAAAAAAAATTCAGTGGTGGGCCCAAGGAAGCGTTCCCACTAGGGAACCTGCTCTATACCATGTGAAGGAATGAATGAACTAGCAAGCAGGTGGGTACAAGTAGGAAAACCTAAAAGTGTTGTACCCCATATTGTCTACCCCACTACAGCCTACACAGACTATAGCATATGAGTTTGACAATAAGTGCGTCATCGTGTACTTAGACGACATACTGATTTACAGCCCAGACACAACACAGCACCGACAGGACATCGAAGCAGTTTTTTAAATACTAAGTGAGAACTGCCCACTAATGAAAGCCTCTTAGTGTGAGTTTTTACAGGATAAACTGGAGTTTTTAGGGCACATTATTTCAGCCGACGGATTGGAAATAGACCCGAAGAAGATCGCGACAATTCAAGCATGGCACCTGCCGACAAATTTGACTGAGCTACAGAGTTTTTTGGGGCTTGTCAACTACATGCGCCGGTTCATCCCCAACATGATGAAGTTTACTGCTCCGTTGACCGGCCTGTTGAGGAAGTGGGTTTAGTACACGTGGGGGGGGAAAGAGCAAGCTGCCTTCTCGGCCCTCAAGAAAATTTTGTGCTCGCCGCCTGTGCTGCACATCACAAATCCGCACCGTCCGTTCGAGCTCGTCACCGACGCAAGTGACATCGCCGTGGGAGTAGTACGGTTACAGGACTCTGGGAACGGCCTTCACCCAATCGTGTACGAGTCCCGCAAACTTCACCCGCCTGAACACAACTACCCGATACACGACCGTGAAATGCTGGCGATCGTGCACGCGTTCAAAGTGTGGTGATGCTACCTCACAGGAGCAGACGTGACAGTTTGGACAGATCACCGCTCACTACAGTACCTCCGCGCCCAACCAAATCTCAATTCGCGACAGATCCGCTGGTTGGACTATCTGAAGTCCAAATTCTACGACACCGTCACGTACAAAAAAGGCGCATCAAATACCGCCCGCCCTACCGCCCAACTTCACGCCATCCTACTCACCCAGACCTACCTACTGTTAACAGGCCTATTCACCCTCTGATATCTTACCGGCCCATTTTTCACGACTGGAAATTGACAGCAACTTGCAGAAGTAAAGGGAGTCTATAATGTAAAATAGGCACCAACTGCATCTGGGTACCCGCGTACTCACTACTGAGGGAACTGCTAATGTAGGAGGCACAGGACGGGATTACCTCGGGTCACTTAAGGGTAGAAAAAACGCGACAGCAACTGCAACGGTACTACTACTGGCCGGAGCTGTTGACCGACGTACAGCACCACGTGAGCTCTATCCTACGTGTCAGGTGATGAAGAGCTCGCGAAAAGGAAAGGCGGCTCAGTTGCAGCCGATTCCACTGCCTGAGCGCGCCTCATAGCAGGTTACCATAGATTTCGTCACAGGGTTACCTTCAAACCTTGGGGGTAACGACGCGGTTATGGTCGTCGTTGACAGACTGACGAAAATGGCTCACTTTGCTGCGGCTCGGCGACTCGGCGGCTCGGGCGGCTCGGGCGGCTCGGGCGGCTCGGTGGTACGGCGGCTCGGCAGCAACTGCAGCTCGGCGGCTCGGCAACCCGGCGGCTTGGGCGGCTCAGGTGGCGCTGCGGCTCGGGCGGCTCGGGTGGCTCGGGCGGCTCGGCAGCAGCTCAGCGGCGCCGGCGGCTCGGTGGTGACGGCGGGGCCGCTTGGGGACGGCGGCGGGGCCGGGTGGAGCGGCGACGGGGCCAGCAAAGGCGGCGCCTGGGCCGGGAAGGGCAGCGTCGGGGCCAGCAGAGGTGGTGCTGGGGCCGAGAAGGGCAGCGCCGGAGCCGTAGGGGTAGGCGACGGGGCCAGTAGAGGCGGGGCCGGGTCGGGAAGGGCGGGGTCGAGGTCGCCGGGGTAGGCGACGGGACCAGCCGAGGTGGCGCCGGGGCCGGGAAGGGCGGACCCGGGGCCGGGAAGGGCGGCGCCGGGGCCGCAGGGGTAGGTGACGGGGCCGCTAGGGCGGCTGATCCGGGCCGTGAGGGCGGCGCGACACGGCCGCTAGGGCGGCGCGACTAGTTGGGGCCGCGACGGGGCAGCGAGGGGTCGCGCGCGGCTCCCCAGGGCGCCGCGACGGGGTAGCGGGGCCGCGCGCCTCGGGGCGCGCGCCAGAGAGAAAAATAGGTCGCACGCCACAGGGCGTGCGATAGATCGAGTAGCAGCGGAAGCAGTAGTAGGGCGCACAGGCCAGGAGCACATGTGCTCTGATACCATGTGAAAATCGAACGAGAATGAATGAACTATGAAAGAAGTGGGTACAAGTACTAACCCTAATTGGGTTGTACACCTATGGGATACCCCACTAAAGCCTACACAACAACATAAGCTATAATGTTCTGACAAGCAGCAGGTGCGGGGCAGGGGAGCGGCCATACGCGGTTGCGCGCGGCTGTGCGCAGCTGCACTCGGCCGTACGCAGCTGCGCGCGGCTGCGCATGGCTGTGGCAGCTCGTAATGGGACGAGGGGCGGGGTAGCTCAGGACAAGGCGGGTAGCGCGGGGCGGGTGACAGGGCGACGGAGCAACAGGGCAGAACGAGCCGCCCAACTCGTCGCCACGATAGTAGGCAGCTCGCCGTTGCGCCCATCACGTCAGTCGCAACTAAGGGCGCGACGGGAGCCACGAAACGAGGAATTCGCGGTGGGCCCATGGCGTAGTTAAAAAATAAGGCAGGCCAGGATGTTACGTGCTCTGATACCATGGCATAATAGTAGTTGGGGCCTAGGGTTTGACCTAGGCGAGAGTGACGAGAGAAAAGTGCAAGCCAAAAAGAGGAGGTTCACTATAGAGCGAGCAATACAAATAGGCAAGAATGAAGAAAGGTGCACCACCAAACAGAAAGTTATATGACTACAGTATTCTACACTACAGGCAGTTTAAAACAATATATAGAGTTCTATATATTATTCTGACAAATCGATCTTAGCCGAAGAAACCGCTCGCCTACTCATCGCAACCGTCGTTCGACTGCATGGGATACGAGCCCCGATAATTAGGGACCGTGATACGAAGTTTACCAGCAACTTCTAGAAGAACCTTTGCGAGCAGTTCGGGACTAGGCTACAGTTCAGCTCGTCGTACCACCTCGAGACCGATGGTCAAACGGAGCGGACCAATCAGACCATGTAGCAGCTGATCCGCGCCGCGTGCGATGACCCGACAACAGGGGAGCAGCAGTTGCCGCTGATCGAGTTTGCAAACAACAACGTTAAGTCGGTGACGACGCAGCAGTCCCCGTTCTACCTGAACCACGTGCAAAACCCAACAGTGCCCATGATGCCGAGTCCAGACAGCCCCACGCCACGCGCACAGCAATTCGCCGAGATTCTGTAGGCTGCCCGCACCAGAGCCGCAGAAGCAATTGAAAAAACCAACGTCATCGCAAAAATAAACGCCTACCGCCACCACCGCCCAGTCACGTACCAGTCAGGGGATTATGTACTGCTCGAGACACAGAACTTAAGAATGTCCGTCGTACCGAAATTACAACCACGCTACTTTGGACCATTCCTAACCAGCCACATGATCACCCCAGTTACCGCCCATTTACTGTTGCCGACCATTTACTGTTGCCGACAGACTGGTACATCAGCCCATCGTTCCACGTTAGTCTGCTTCGCCCTTACATCCCAACCACAAGCCAACTGCCTCGTCACCGCCCGCCAACCATGACTCTCCCTCCATCAGAGCTGATAATTGAACCCTTGAAAATCCTGAGCCATCGAATTAGACACCCCGTAGGCATTAAGAAAATTGAGTTCCTTGTTTGCTGGAAGGACCGCACGCCAACTGAGGATAGCTGGGTGCAGCTGGCCAGCATCGAAAACCACCCTGCCCTGCTAGTGTACCTGAGGAGCTGAGGTTTCCGCGATATAGATGTTGAAAGTAAAGGGAAAAAAGGTGTGATGACTATCGAGAGAGTTGGGTACAAATAACAAAACCTAAACCCTACATAAGCCACCCCACCAAAGCCTACATACCATAAAACAAAGACATATAGTTTGACACTGTGAAAATTAGAACGAGGATGATTGACTAAGGAATGAGAGTGATACAAATATGAAACCCTAGTATTGTGTACCCCTTAGTATCTAACCCGCTACAGCCTACACAGGCTAGATCGTATAAGTCTGACACACCCCCATAGGCAAAGTGGGGGAGAACAGGGGGTCACAAGACCAGTCAAGCAAAGAAAAGTAAAGCAAGCTCAGGGTGGATCACAACGTCACCACACATTTCGAGCACAAGTTCAAGGCCACAAGGCCAGTTCACATGCAAGACTATATATATAAAGGTAAACAAGCAAGTGCAGGTATAGATAGATCACAGTACAAGCAAGGTCAAGAAGTGAGCAAGAGAGGTAAAGTAGGTACAAGACCTAACAGACTACAGAAGCGCTGATGATCACAAGGCATGCCTTGGTGAAGATATCAGCAGTGTTGGCCTGAGAGGCCATGTAAGCAAGTCGCAGCTGACCACGCTGCTGCAGCTCACGAGCAAGAAAGTAACGGAGAGCAATGTGCTTCGTTCTGTGCTCCAGTCTGTGCTCCCGACACAAGGCCAGCATGGCCTTGTTGTCTACGTACAGAACTGGAGGAGAACGAGGCGGCTCTCCAAGGTCAGTCAGCAGGTAGGTGAGCCAGCGTAGCTCCTGTGCAGCCATGGCCCCTGCGTAGATCTCAGCCTCACAGCTCGAGCTGAGAACAGAAGACGAGCGGGTAGACCGCCACGAAACAGAACCGGAACCAAGGCTGAAGGTGTAACCCTGTGACGACCGCTGCGTAGCCAAGTCGTCAACCCAAGAAGCGTCTGCGTGACCAGTGAGGACCACTGGACTCCGCCCTCCAAGCACTAGCCCCATGCCCGACGTACTTCACAAGTAGCGCAACACCCTCTTCGCTGCAGCCATGTGCTCTAGTCGGTGTCTCCCAGGAGAAACATAGCGTGCCAAGATGCTAAGAGGGTTTGCAAGGTCAGGTCGAGTGCAGGTCATCAGGTACATGAGGCAGCCAACAAGCTCTGGGTACTGGCCACTCGGCTCTACGGACTCATCCCAAGGCAGAGCTGAGAGTGAGTGGCGAGTAGATAGAGGAGTGGCCTGAGGCGAGGAGTACGTGAAGCCGAAGCGCTGAAGGACCTGCTGCACCATGTGTGACTAAGTCAGGGTAGTGGTGCGCTGTGCTCTGTCCCGAGTGATCTGCAAGCCAAGGTAGCTGCGCAGTTCACCCAGGTCAGAGCACGTGTGTCTCTTCTGCAGCTCGGACTTCACGTAGGCGAGTCCAGCAGTGTCAGCTGTGGCAAAGACCAAGTCATCGATGTACACGAGGATGCAGAATGGCGGCAAAGAGGTGTCAGTGCGTAGAAACAGTGACGGGTCGGCAGTAGAAGGAGCAAACCCAAGAGCCGCAAGTGTAGTCCTCAGTGTGTCGTGCCACTCACGGGGCGCCTGGCGGAGACCGTAGACCGGCCGCCGGAGGCTCCACTGGGTACCAGGAGGAAACGACCTAGTGAAGCCAGGTGGGCGGCACAGACAGATCTCCTCGTGCAGGCTGCCCTGCAGGAAAGCAGTGCTGAAGTCAAGAGAGTGAAGCTCGTAGTCGCGCTGAGCGGCTATGTGCAGCAGCACCCGAAGAGTGGTCATCTTCGGGGTGGGAGAGAAGGTCTGAAAGTAGTCAACTCCCTGCCGCTGACTGAAGCCTCGAGCCACGTAACGCGCCTTGAAGACAGGCGGAGAACCCGGCGGCCGCTTCACCCTGAAAATCCACATGCCACTGACGATGTTCGCCCCAGGTGGGGGAACCTCGTTGACGTAGGTGCCTGCGGACTTCTAGGAAGCCATCTCTGCGTCCATGGCTGCCTGCCACTGAGAGGAGTAGGGACCCCCTATCGCCTCTGCGTAAGAGCGCGGACACGAGATGAGGTGAAGCAGCAGCAAAACACTGGAACTCCTCCTGCCTGTCCTCAAGGACGTCCGTGCCAAGAGCACACTCACCCCCGACGGACGGAGGACAGACTGACGGAGACTCAGCAACAAGACTAGCAGCGTAGTCTAGAGGACAGCGAGCAGCGAAGTCGACAAGCTCAGCAACTAAGGCAGACGCAGCAGTGGACTCAAAGGAAGGGTCAGTAATGGTAACGACAGTAGCAAGGAGACGCGTGACAGTAGGACTGACAGCACGAAGGGAGTCCGACTCCGGGTCAGGAATAGCAGGAAGAGAGGACTCGGGAGGAGAAGGCAAAGGGGCACGCAGCGGAGTAGTGGAAGGACGCAGAGACATCCGGTGCGTACCGGGTGAGGAGATTCACTCTAGCTGTCCGATGTACAGGTCGTCCCTGACCTGGTACGTCGACATGATGAAGCGCCATGCTTGGTGACCAGCATCCAGTCGCTCTCGACAGCTCCTAAGCGCCAGCTGCACCACTGGCGAGCAGCACCTCGAGATAACCATGAAGGTGAGCAGAACGAAACTCCCCGCGCAGGCCGACATCCTCCTCGGGCGGAATTGGCATGGTGCCGTCGGCGAAGCCCTTCAGCCCGGCGACCTCCAGCTGAGGTTCGATCGACTCCCTCCAGGTGATGAAGTCCCGTTGACCTTGCAGCGGAGCGACGGCGATCCGGTCCGGCGAGAACTTGAAGTAGCCATACGCCGGTGCAATCCCGCCCGCTGTCACGTGTGTTGTCACCGAGAGCCCTCCACCACTTCGTGGAGGAGAACCGCGTCGAACATCGACGTCAACACGCGAGCTCCCTGCAGCAGCCGTCGACCGCTGCACTCGCGCCTGGATTCCATCGACATCACCGTCGATCTTGATCACTCCTCTCCGCCTCGTGCCTTCGCTGTCGCTGACTCGTGCACCACTATCGACCTCGTCGTCGACGCCACCTTGCGCACCGGTCGAGGAGAAGTAGGACGGGAAGGGTGTTCCGTCGCCCACTGCGACCGGATGCCCAACTCGGCGATCACCAAGGGGATCGTCCCGTACTCGCCATCCGCGTGGCGTCTCCTCGCGTCAGCCAAACGTGCCTCCAAGGTGTCCGTTACACCCGCATCAACTACGGGGTCGACCATGGTGACTATCGCTGCTGCCGGCCTACGAACGACTTAGTAGGTGCAAAAGTCGGCTCCTATCTGAAGGTCGCGTGTTCGTTCCACGCTCACCGCACCATGAGGAGATTCACTCTACAACGGTAGTGAGCTAGACTACAGGGTTGGCACGAACTACTAGAGGTGATCGTAGCTTTGCTTGGTTCCTTAGTGCTTGCACATTCACGGGAGAAATTGGCAAGAGTTTTTTACTATCAAAAGTTGGAATTCCAGAATGATACAAGAAGCAATGACAACAATGACTACATCAGGCACCTAGCAACCCTGCAGCTAGCCTGGTCGACCGTCAGCGCAGCTCGGTCGACCGCCTGCCAGCATTGCGTAGAGGAGCCGCGCCAGCACTGCAGAAGAGCTACCTGCCAACAAAGCAGGTCGACGGCGTGCCCCGTAGAACACAGCAGTGCGCACGCTCGCAGGTGTGCGCAGACGATTGGCCCGACTTGCCTCGTTGGGCATCCGTCGGCTGTTGTCTGCGCCTGACGAGCCACATCGACTTCGGGATACCAGCCCGAAGTCGCTTGCGCCATCTTGATCTCGACGACGTTCGCGAGCCTCTGCAGAACTCGTCGAGCAGGTTACCCAGTCGACCTGGTCGACCCCTGGTGCTCTGGTCGACCACTGGGTCCCTCTGGTCGACAACCAGGCGCTCCTGGTCGACCACAACTCCCGTCGAGCTACCCCCTGGTCGACGGACCCCTTCCATCGACCAGAACTGCTCTGTCGACCTCCCGGTCGAACTGTAGGTCGACGAGATGCTCCCCACACCTCTCGGTCGAGCTGCAGTTTGACGGGATGCTCCGTAGACCTCCTTGTCGAACTGTAGGTCGATGGACTGCTTCGTCGACCTCCCGGACGGTCCACCCGTCGCGCAGACCAGTGAGTTGCAGCTGTTGAGCTCCTTGGTCGACAGCAACACCACAGCGGTCCGCTGCAGCTCGACGTAACCTGTCGAGCAGCAATCCCACTGTGAACGGTCGGCTGCTACTCCCGTGCATCCGACCAAGTCGTCGCCGTTGCCCAAGCGAGGGCGGGGCCAACACTCCATTCCTGTTAACACCGGGGACATGAGGAGGACGCTGACGTGAACCACAACCACCAGTGCGAGCAGCACGGACAGGCGACGCAGGACGAGACGCAGGCTCACGTCGCGCAGCAAGACCTCCACTAGGACCAGTGTAGGGAGAAGGAGAAGGCAGAGGGGAGGCGGGCTGTAACTGTGACTCGGACAGGACAGGCGGTGGACACTCTAAGAGAGGAGCAGGACCAGTAGAGGGCGGAAGACCAAGAACCTGCTCAAGGAGCGGATCGAAGTACGGCCGCGGCCGCGCAGCGCCATTGAAACCAGCAGGAACAGCACCAGCACCCCCAACGGCACTACCAGCTCCAGTAGCACCCCTAGCTCCAGCAGCGCCAACACCAGCATCCTCAGAAGCACCAGCACCAGCAGTACCTCCAGCGCCAACACCCCCAGCAGCTCCAGCTCCAGCCGGACCACCAGAAGACACAGCAGCTCCAACTCCAGTACCTCCAGCAGCACCGCCAGCTCCAGCACCTCCAGCAGCAGTACCAACAGGCCCGGCAGCTCCAGTACCTCCAGTACGAGCACCTCCGGGACCCGTGGCTCCAGAACCCCCAGCAGTAGAAGGACCTCCAGCCGCAGGAGAACCTCCAGCGCCGGAAGCACCACGAGCACCAGCAGCACGGCGCCAGCGCCTAGCAAACCACTCGCGCAGCTCTTGCGGAGAGAGCGGCTCCCGCCGGGGCAAAGGACCGCCACGCTCAGCACCACCCGACCCAACACGAGTAGGCCCCGCACCCCCAGGCTCCGCGCCCCCAGACTTAGCAACCCCAGGCTGAGCACCCCCAGACTCAGCACCCCCAGGCTCAGCACCCCCAGGCTCAGCACCCCCAGGCTCAGCACGCTCAGGCTCAGCACCCCCAGACCCGGCACCAGCAGGCTCAGCTCTCCTAGCAGCACCAGAGTCACCAGCTACCTCAACAAGCTCGACCGCGTCTACCTGAGACACACCTGAGGGGGCAGGTACATGAGGGGGGAAGGGGTCTACCGGGGGGGGACCTGGCGTGAGGAAGAGCGGCGGGGGGGGAAGGGGAGCAGCGCGGTAGGAGAAGAGACGGAAGTAGGGAACCGACTCGTCAAACGTGACGTCCTGGGAGGACAAAACACGGCGCGAGGTGGGGTGGTAAAACTGCCAACCAGGCGCGTCAAGGGGGAAGCCAAGGAAGACGCAGGGAACAGCTCGGGAGGACAGCTTGTCCGTAGACAAGTCGCGGACGAAAGCTCGAGATCCCCAGACACGAAACGCAGACGCATCGCCGACCTTCCCCGTCCACCACAGAGTAGGGGAGGTCTCCGGCATGGAGACCCGGGGCTGCAGGTTGATCTGATGCGCCGCTTACTGAACCGCAAACGGCCACAAAAAATGGGGAGCAGCCGCATGGATTATGGACGTACGAGCGACGTCCATGACCATGCCAATGCGGCGCTCAGAAATCTCATTTTGCTGTGGAGAGGCCGGAAGCGTGAACGTCTGGCGGATGCCCTCCGCACGACAGTAGGCTCGCAGAAGGTCGGAGGAAAACTCTCCACCTCTTTTGGAGTCCAGACGGAGAACAGGAAAGTCCGAGTCGAACCTCTCTCTGAGCTGGAGACGAGCAGCGCGGATCCACTCGATCAACACCTCAGTGACTTCACCCTTGCGGCGCAAGGGGAAGACTGTGGTGTAACGCGAGTAGTCGTCAACCACCAGTAGGAAGTAGCGCTCGTGACCCTGTCCACGGACGCGGGCTTGGCCCCACACATCCATGTGAAGCGTCTGCAGCGGAGCCTCTGTCGGAGGAAACTCGGAGGAGTGAGGAGCGGCGCGCTACCGCCCCTCGACGCAGGGAACGCAGGTGGGGGCAGGCCCCGGGGGAAGGGGAGGTAGGGACCTGGGGAGACCAGAGACAAGGACACGGGAGGCCATGCCTTGGAGACGAGGCAGGGAGGGGTGACCAAGGCGGTGGTGCCAGAGGAGAGTCTGGTGAGACAGGAGACAGCACGAGCAAGGGGCAGACTCAGGACCAGACCCGGACGCTGCAGAAAACACCTGACCCGACGCAGCTACCTGACGACACGCAGTAACTGGAGGAGACTCAGTAGTCAGTGTGTACGGGCTCGACCCCGGCTGACGGGTAAACGTGGCCAAGTGTCGGCTCGTCCGAGCACACGTACAGTGGGTCACTCGCTGACTCGCAGGAGCGAGCTGGTGAACCCCCTTATCCTGTAGGTCAGCACCACTCACCAAGTTCATAGAGAACGAGGGGAGGTATAGACCTGACAGGGTGCCAGAGGGGGCCACCGGACACGGTAAGACAGTGGAGAAGTGAGCAAGGACAGGACCCCCAGAGGGGTTTGCCAGTGAGACTGCAACCAGCCGACTAAGCGGCGTGAGAGTGGTGCGGTCTCATAAGAAGGAGCGGGAAGCACCCGAGTCAAGGGTGAAGGTGTGTACGACCGCAGCAGGCGCAACATCAGAGAGAGCGGACTCGCCAGCACCTGGAGCAGGAGACTCACTAGTACCTAGAGCAGCAGCCTCACTAGCACCTGAAGCAGGAGACGCACTAGCACCTAGAGCAGCAGCCTCACCGACACCTGGAGCCGGAGACGCATGAGCACCTAGAGCAGCAGCCTCACCAGCACCCAGAGCAGCAAACTGGATACCTGGGTCAGGCGGCACACACAGGTGACAGGCACCCTCAGCACTAGTAGATAATGCATACATTGCAGTGAGAAGAGCATCATAGTCAAGAGCAAAGATGTCTACCCTCTTCCTAAGTAGCTCGAGCAAGGAGGGGAGCTCAGCGTCGTCGCCAAACACTGTACGCCAAGCGTCACTCAAACGGGCGAAGCAGCGGGACTCTGTGTGGTCAGGAGTCCCGCAAGGCTGACTAGTCCGGGCACTCGTGCGAATGACATACGGGCAGCGAGCAGTACTCAGTGACCCTCCACTCTGCGCGTACCACTCGCGAAGCTGCTGGGGCGAAAGGGTCTCGCGCGGACGACGCTGCGGCTGCACCTGGGCACGACAAGAAGCTCCCAAACCACTCACTCCAGGACGACTCCCACTACGGCCTCCCCGACAACCCCAACTAGCGTACCACTCACGAAGCTGTTGGGGCTTGAGAGACTCACGCAGACGGCGCTGGAGCTGCATCTGGCCAAGCCAGGTGCAGCAGTAACTATAGAAAGAGCAGTAGCAGCAGGAGCAGCAGTAACAGTAGAAAGAGCAGTAGCAGCTGGGCAGTGCTCACCAGTGGCGAGAAGGGAAGAGTCCAGCTGCGGCTGGGGCTCAACGGCGGCGTCAGCTCGACAGCGGCGGCGGCTCGACGGCGGCGGCTCGACAGCGGCGGCGGCTCGACGGCAGCGGCTCGACGGTGGCGGCTCGACCGCGGCGGCGGCTCGACAACGGCAGCGGCGGCGGCTCGACGGCGGCTGTTGCGGCACCGGCAGGGCATGGGCGGCAGCGGTGGTGGCAACGGCGGCAGCGGTGGCCGACAGTGGCGGGGACTGCAGTTGGCAGCGGCGGCAGCTGCACGGCAGAAGTGGTCGCTGCTGCTGCTGGGGCCGGGAAGGGGCCGCGAAGGGCGGCAACAGGGCCGCTAAGGGGCCACGAGGGGGGGCCACGAGGGGGGGCCGCGAGGGGCCGAGTGGGGCCGCGGAGGGCCGTGAAGGGCGGCGACGGGGCCGCAGCGGGCGGCTACGGGGCCGCAACGGGCGGGGACGGGGCGGCAACGAGCGGCGACAGGGCCGCAGCGGGCGGCGACGGGGCCGCGAAAGGGCCACGAGGGGCCGTGAGGGGGCCGCGGAGGGCCGCGAAGGGTGGCGGCAGGGCCGCAGCGGGCGGCGACGGGGCCGTGAGGGGCGGCGACGGGGCCGCGGAGGTCGGCGACGGGGCCGAATGGGCGGCGACGGGGCCGCCCTGGACGGCGACGGAGCCGCTGCAGGCGGTGACGGGGCCGCTGCGGGCGGCAACGGGGCCGCTGCGGGCGGCGACGGGGCCGCTGCGGGCGGCAACGGGGCCGCTGCGGGCGGTGACGGGGCTGCTGCGGGCGGCAACGGGGCCGCTGCGGGCGGCGACGGGGCCGCTGAAGGCGGCAACGCGGCCGCAAGGGCGGCACGAGGGCCGCAATGGGCGGCGACGGTGCCGCTAAGGGCGGCGACGGGGCCGCTAGGGGAGCGACGGGGCCGCTAAGGGGACGCGAAGGGCCGTGAGAGGGGCCTCTAAGGGGGGGGCGACGCGACGGGAGGGCGGCCCACGGGGCGCGCCTCGGGCAGGTGCGACTCGCGCTCCGGGCAGAAAAAAACAATTATCGAATTTTAGTGGTGGGCCCTAGGAAGCGTTCCCACTAGGGAACCTGCTATGATATCATGTGACGGGGCAGGGGCCGGGGCGAGGCCGGGGCAGGGCCGCGACAGGGCCGCGGCGGGCGACGGGGCAGGGCCACGACAGGGGGCCGCGAGGGGGGGCCGCGACGGGGGGCCGCGACGAGGGGTCGCG
Organism: Closterium sp. NIES-65; assembly: GCA_948144175.1. NCBI lineage: Eukaryota > Viridiplantae > Streptophyta > Zygnematophyceae > Desmidiales > Closteriaceae > Closterium > Closterium sp. NIES-65. The sequence goes on along the minus strand of CANXME010002149.1, from coordinate 2,361,877 downwards.
ACGGGGCCGCTAAGGGGCCGCAAGGGGGGCCGCGACAGGGCCGCAAAGGGGGCCGCGTAGGGGCTGCAAAGGGCAGGGCAGATCGCAAAGGGGCCGCGAAAGGGTAGGGCAGGCCGAGCGCGAAGGGCACTTCGGGCAGGTTAGGAAAAAAATAGTTTTAAGTGGTGGGCCCTTAGGAAGGAACAGTCCCACGAGGGAACCAGCTCTATACTATGTGAAAATTAGAACAAGGATGATTGACTAAGGAATGAGAGTGATACAAATATGAAACCCTAGAATTGTGTAACCCTTATTATCTAACCCGCTACAGCCTACACAGGCTAGATCATAAAAGTCTAACAAACACACCCCCATAGGCAAAGTGGGGGAGAACAAGGGGTCACAAGACCTGTCAAGAAAAGCAAAGAAAGCACAGGGTGGATCACAACGTCACCACACACACCGAGCACAAGCAGAGGACCACAAGGCCAGTTCACATGCAGAGCTATACATGCAATAACAGCAGTACAGTGATCACTACCTGAGAAAAGTAGAACGAGAATGAATGAACTATGGAATGAAAGTGATACAAGTATGCAACCCTAGAAATGTGTACCCCATATGGGCTACTCGACTATAGCCTACAGAATATTATAATTTGACACACCCCCATAGGCAAAAAGGGGGAGAACAAGGGGTCACAAGACCAGTCAAGCAAAGCAAAGCAAAGCTCAGGGTGGATCACAAAGTCACCACACATTCCCAGCACAAGTTCAAAGGCCAAAAGGCCAGTTCACATGCAAGAGCACATATATATATATAAAAGAGGCTAAGCAAGCAAGAGCAGGAGTATATATATGTGACAGTACAAGCAAGGTCAAGAAGTGGGCAAGTGAGGCAAGACAGGCACAAGACCCAGCTGAGTGCAGAAGCGCTGATGATCACAAGGCGCAAGTGCCTTGGTGAAGACATCAGCAGTGTTGGCCTCAGAGGCCACGTACATAAGCCGCAACTGTCCACGCTGCTGTAGCTCACGAGCAAGGAAGTAGCGGAGAGCAATGTGCTTTGTCCTGTGCTCCAGTCGCTGTCTCGACACAAGGCCAACATGGCCTTGTTATCTACGTACAGGACTGGAGGAGAACGAGGCGGCTCTCCAAGGTCAGTCAGCAGGTAGGTGAGCCAGCGAAGCTCCTGGGCAGCCATAGCCCCGGCGTAGATCTCAGCCTCACAACTGGAGCCGAGAACAGAAGACGAGCGGGTAGCCCGCCACGAAACAGAGCCGGAACCAAGACTGAAGGTGTAACCCTGTGACGACCGCTGCGTGGCCTGGTTGTCAGCCCAAGAAGCGTCCGCGTGCCCAGTGAGGACCACTGGACTCCGCCCTCCAAGCACTAGCCCCATGCCCGACGTACTGCACAAGTAGCGCAACACCCTCTTCGCTGCAGCCATGTGCTCTGGTCGGTGTCTCCCAGGAGCAACATAGCGTGCAAGAATGCTAAGAGGGTATGCAAGGTCAGGTCGTGTGCAGGTCATCAGGTACATGAGGCAGCCAACAAGCTCTGGATACGGGCCACTCGACTCTACGGACTCATCCGAAGGCAGAGCTGAGAGTGAGTGGCGAGTAGGCAGAGGAGTGGCCTAAGGCGAGGAGTACGTGAAGCCGAAGCGCTGAAGGACCTGCTGCACCATGTGTGACTGAGTCAGGGTAATGGTGCGGCGTGCTCTGTCCCGGGTGATCTGCAAGCCAAGGTAGCTGCGCAGGTGCACGTGTGTCTCTTCTGCAGCTCGGACTTCACGTAGGCGAGTCCAGCAGTGTCAGCTGTGGCAAAGACCAAGTCATCGACGTACACGAGGATGTAGAACGGCGTTAGAGAGGTGTCGGTGCATAGAAACAGCGACGGGTCGGCAGTAGAAGGAGCAAACCCAACAGCCGCAAGTGTAGTCCTCAGTGTGTCGTGCCACTCACGTGGCGCCTGGCGGAGACCGTAGACTGGACGCCGGAGACTCCACTGAGTACCAGGAGGGAAAGACCCAGTGAAGCCAGGTGGGCGGCGCAGCCAGATCTCCTCGTGCAGGCTGCCCTGCAAGAAAGCTGTGCTGAAGTCGAGAGAGTGCAGCTCGTAGTCACGGTGAGCAGCAACGTGCAGCAGTACCCAAAGAGTGGTCATCTTCGGGGTGGGGGAGAAGGTCTGAAAGTAGTCAACTCCCTGCCGCTGACTGAAGCCACGAGCCACGTAACGCGCCTTGAAGACAGGCGGAGAACCCGGCGGCCGCTTCACCCTGAAGATCCACATGCCACTGACAATGTTCGCCCCAGGAGGGGGGACAGCGTCAACGTAGGTGCCTATGGAATTCCAGGAAGCCATCTCTGCATCCATAGCTGCCTGCCACTGAGAGGAGTAGGGACCCTCTATCGCCTCCGCGTAAGAGCGCGGAGTCGGTATGTCAAGTGCATCCGGGTCTCCCTCAAGGGTAAGCAGTACGGACACGAGATGAGGTGAAGCAGCTGCCAGACACTGGAACTCCTCCTGCCTCTCCTCAAGGACGTCCGTGCCAAGGGCACACTCACCCTTGACGGACGGAGGAAAGACAGACTCAGACTCAGTGACAAGACTAGCAGCGTAGTCTAGGCGACAGCGAGCAGCAAAGTCGACGAGCTCAGCAACAAGGGCAGACGCAGCAGAAGACTCGAAAGAAGGGTCAGTGACGACAGTAGCAAGGAGACGCGTGACAGTAGGACTAGCAGCACGAAGAGAGTCCGACTCCGGGTCGGCAAGAGCAGGAAGAGAGGACTCAGAAGGAGAAGGCAAAGGGGCACGCAGAGGAGCAGTAGACGGACGCAGAGACATCCAGTGCGTGCTAGGGACAGGCGGAGGACGCTGACGCGAACCGCGACCACTGGCTCGAGCAGCATGAACAGACGACGCAGGACGAGACGCAAGCTCACGATGCTCAGTAAGACCTCCAGTAGGACAAGCGTAAGGAGAAGGAGCAGGCAAAGGGGAGGCAGGCTGTAGCTGTGGCTGTGACGGGACAGACTGGGGACCCTCCAAGGGAGGTGGAGGACCAGGAGAAGGTGGAAGACCAAGAACCTGCTGCAGGAGTGGAACGAAGTACGGTCGAGGCCGCGTGGCGACGCCAGAAACAGAAGGGACAGCACCAGTACCCCCAGCAAGAGTACCCGCTCCAGCAGCACCTCCAGCAGCTCCAGAACCTCCAGCAGCACCAGGAGCACCCCCAGTAGGACCGCCAGTGGTAGTCTCAGCGCCAACACCCTCAGCAGCACCAGCTCCAGTCGAACCCGTAGGCCCAGCCGCGACAGCAGCACCCTCAGTAGCCGAAGAACCTCCCGCACCAGCAGCACGGCTCCAGTGCCGGGCAAACCACTCGCGCAGCTCCTGTGGAGAGAGTGGCTCCCGGCGAGACGAAGCACCCGGAGAACCTCCAGGCGGAGCACCTCCAGGCTCAGCACCCCCAGGCCCAGCACCCCCAGGCAAAGCACCTCCAGGCGTAGCACTCCCAGGCCCAGCACCCCCAGGCTCAGCACCCCCAGGCTCAGCACCCCCAGGCTCAGCACCCCCAGGCGTAGCACCCCCAGGCTCAGCACCCCTAGGCTCCGCACCCCCAGGCTCCACACCCCCAGGCCCAGCACCCCCAGGCCCAGCACCCCTAGGCCCAGCACCCCTAGGCTCAGCACCCCTAGGCTCAGCACCCTCAGCAGCACCAGAGTCACCAGTGACCTCGACAGGCTCAACTGCGTCTACCTGGGACACACCTGAAGGGGCAGGACCCTGAGGGGGGAGGGGGTCTACCGGGGGGGGACCTGGTACAAGGAAGAGTGGGGGCGGGGGGAGGGACGGAGTGCGGTAGGGGAAGAGGCGGTAGTAGGGGACCGACTCGTCGAACGTGACGTCCTGGGAGGACAGAACTCGGCGAGAGGTGGGGTGGTAAAACTGCCACCCAGGCGCGTCGGGGGGGAACCCCAGCAAGCCGCAAGGAGCAGCGCGAGGGGACAGCTTGTCCGCAGACAAGTCGCGGACAAACGCCCGAGATCCCCAGACCCGGAACGCCGACGCATCGCCAACCTTCCACGTCCACAGCAGGGCAGGGGAGGTCTCCGGCCTGGAGACCCTGGGGTGAAGGTTGATCTGATGCGCCGCGTACCTGACCGCAAACGGCCACAGAAAATGGGGGGCAACCGCATGCATCATAGACGTACGAGCGACGTCCATGACCATGCCAATGCGGCGCTCAGCAATCCCATTTTGCTGCGGTGACTCCGGAAGCGTGAAGGTCTGACGGATGCCTCGTGCACGACAGTAGGCTCGCAGAATGCCAGAGGAGAACTCTCCGCCTCTGTCCGAGTGCAGACGCAGAACAGGAAAGTCCGAGCCAAAGCTCTGCCTGAGCTGGAGACGAGCTACGCGGATCCAGTCGAGCAGCACCTCAGTGACATCACCCTTGCTGCGCAAGGGGAAGACTGTGGTGTAACGCGAGTAGTCGTCAACAACGAGCAGGAAGTAGCGCTCGTGACCCTGTCCACGGACGCGGGCTGGGCCCCATACATCCATGTGAAGCGTCTGCAACGGGGCCTCCGTCGGAGGAAACTGGGAGGAGTGAGGGGCAGCCCGCTGGCGCCCCTCGACACAGGGGACACAGGCAGGGCCAGGGCCCTGAGGAAGGGGAGGGAGGGACCGGGGGAGACCAGACACAAGAAGACGGGAGGCCATGCCTCTGAGCCGAAGCAGAGAGGGGTGACCAAGGCGGTGGTGCCAGAGGAGAGTCTCGTGAGACAGGAGACGACACGAACAGGGGGTAGACTCAGGACCAGACCTGGACGCTGCAGCAAACACCTGACCCGACGCAGCTACCCTACCAGACTCAGCAACAGGAGGAGACGCAGTGGTCAGTGTGTACAGGCTCGACCCCGGCTGACGGGTAAACGTAGCCAGGTGTCGGCCTGTGCTAGCCTCTGTGCAGTGCGTCACCCGCTGGCGCGCAGGAGTGAACTAGTGGACACCCGTATCCTGTAGGTCAGCACCACTCACTAGGTTCGTAGACAAGGAGGGGAGGTCAAGACCAGACAGGGTGCCAGAGGGAGCCGTCGGACACGGGAGGACTGTGGAGAAGCGAGACAGGACAGGACCCCCAGAGGGGTCAGCCAGAGACACCGCAACAGGCCGACTAAGCGGCGTGAGCGAGGTGCGGTCCCGAAAGAAGGAGCGAGACGCTCCAGAGTCAAGGGTGAAGGTGAGGGAGGCCGAAGCCGACGTAGTACCTGAGAGCGCAGACTCACTAGTACCTGAGAGCGCAGACCCACTGGCACTTAGAGCAGCAGCCTCACCAGTACCTAGAGCAGCAGTACCAATGCCCGGGTCGGGCGGGAAACACCGGTAACAGTCACCCTCATCACTAATAGTCACAGCATACATGGCAGCAAGGATAGCATCAAAGTCAAGATCATAGATAGCTACGCCTGCCCTAGACAGCTCTCCCCAGCGGGGGATCTCAGTGGCCTCCGGGAACTGCTGACGTCAAGCGTCCGTCAGGCGGCCAAAGCAGCGCTGGGTGGGGTGGGCACCCCCACACTGCTCACCCGCGTGGTCGCCGGTGCGAAGGACGTAGGTGCAGGGACCAAAACCCCCACCACGCTGACGCTGCGTGTACCACTCACGGAGCTGCTGAGGGGGGGGAATGTCACGAGAACGCTGCTGCTGCTGCTGCTGCTGCTGCTGGCGCTGACCACCACCAGTGCTGCTCCGCTGCGAAGCGCCACCCCGACCACCTCCACCACCTCCACCACCGCCTCCTCCACCTCCGCCACCACCGCCGCCTCCGCTAGTACCGCCGCCGCCTCCGCCGCCTCCGCCTCCACTGCTGCCACCGACACCTCCACCCCCGCCACCACTCCCACCGCCACCCCCACTCCCTCCGCCGCCTCCACCTCCACCTCCACCGCCCCCGCTAGCTCCACCCGAGCCCTTGCCCCCCTTGCCCTTGCCAGGGCGGCGTCTCCCGCTAGGGGCAGACGCCGCACCGACCGACTCAAGACCAACGAGGTCGGCCGCAGCGGCAGAGGCGACAGAGGGTAAAAGGGGGGAAGGAGAACAGTAGGGTCAGCATCAGCAGCAGGGGCAGGAGAGGCGCCAGAGGTGAGGTCAAAGAGAGAAAGACCGTCTGCCTTATCGCACTGTAAGAACAGCTGGAGGTCGTCGACTCAGACCTCAATGTCAATGGCGCGACCCTCACCGTCAAAAGATAGGACACTAGGGGTAGCCATGACAGCAGTAGACTAGTAGTAGTGACTGTAGGACAGGGGCAGTGCATTGACAGAGGTGCCGTTCTCACCAGACAGGGCGGTTCGGGTAGCTCAGCAGCACAGCAACACGGCAACACTGCTGCTCGGCCGGCCCAGCAGCAACAGCAGCTCCGCAGGAGCAGCGGCTTGGCTCCTCAGGCGGCTCGGGCAGCTTGGGCGGCGCAGGCGGCTCGGGCGGCTCGTGCGGCTCGGGCGTCTCGGGCGGCTCGGGTCCTCAGCGGCACAGGCGGCTCAGGCGGCTCGGCTCCTCAGCGGCTCAGGCGGCTCGGGCAGCTCAGGCGGCTCGGGCGGCTCGGGTGGCTCAGGTGGCTCGGGCGGCTCGGGCGGCTCAGGTGATTCGGGCGGAGCGGGCGGTGCAGGGCGGCGGGGCCGCAAGGGAGGTGGCGGGGCCGCGGTGGAGAATGGCGGCGGGGCCGCAACGAAGGGCGGTAGGGCCGTGATGAAGGGCGGCAGGGGCCGCGACGAAGGGCGGCAGGGCCGCTAAGAAGGGCGGCGGGGCCACGTCGAGAGAGGCGGCGGGGCCGCAAAGAAGGGTGGCGGGGCCGCGACGAAGGGCGGCAGGGGCCGCGACGAAGGGTGGCAGGGCCGCGTCGACAAAGGCGGCGGGGCCGCGACGAGGGGTGGCGGGGCCGCGACGAAGGGCGGCAGGGCCGCGACGAGAGATGGCGGGGCCACGACGAAGGGTGGCAGGGCCGCGTCGAGAGAGGCGGCGGGGCCGCGACGAGGGGTGGCGGGGCCGCGACGAAGGGCGGGGCCGCGACGAAGGGCGGGGCCGCGACGAAGGGCGGGGTCGCGACTAAGGGCGGGGCCGCGACGAAGGGCGGCGGGGCCTAATCGACGGGCGGCGGGGCCTCTAGGGCGGCTTGACAAAGCGAGAGAGGGCTCGGAGCGCGACTCAGGGCGAGCGCGCTTTGGGCAGGAAAAAAAAAAATCGATGTGGTGGGCCCTAGGCACAGTTCCGACAGGGGAACCTGCTCGATACCATGAGAAAAGTAGAACGAGAATGAATGAACTATGGAATGAAAGTGATACAAGTATGCAACCCTAGAAATGTGTACCCCATATGGGCTACCCCACTATAGCCTACATAATATTATAATTTGACACTACCTATCAAGAGTAAGCATGCAGATATATATATATGTAGATCACAGTACAAGCAAAGCCTACAGCAGGTGAGGAAACGTAGGCACAAGACCTAACAAAGTACAAAAGCGCTGATGATCACCAGACGGAAATGCCTTTGGTGAATATATCAGCAGTGTTTGCCCGAATGGCCACGTGAGCAAGACGAAGCTGACCACGCTGTTGCAACTCTCGAGCCAGAAAGCAACGCAGAGCGACGTGCTTTGTTCTGTGCTCCAGTCTGTGCTCCTGATACAAGGTAATGGCAATGTCTACGTACAGAACTGGAGGAGAACGAGGCCGCTCTCCCAAGTCAGTCAGCAGGTAGGTGAGCCAGCGTAACTCCTGTGCAGCCATGGCTGTGGCGTAGATCTCAGCCTCACAACTGGAGCTGAGAACAGAAGACGGGCGTGTAGACCGCCGGGAAACAGAGCCGGAGCCAAGGCTGAAGGTGTAACCCTGTGACGACCGCTGCGTAGCCAGGTCGTCAACCCAAGACGCGTCAGAGTGTCCAGTGAGGACAACGTCACCCCGTCCTCCAAGAATGAGCCCCATGCCCGATGTACTACACAAGTAGCGCAGTACCCTATTAGCAGCATCCATGTGCACCTTTCGGTGCCTACCAGGAGCCACGTAGCAAGCCAAAATGCCAAGAGGGTACGCAAGGTCAGGTTGAGTGAAAGTCATCAGGTACATGAGGCAGCCCACTAGCTCTGGGTACGGACCACTCGGCTCTACGGACTCGTCCGAAGGTGGAGCTAAGAGCAAGTGGCCTATAGCCAGAAGAGTGGCCTGTGCAAAGGACCAGGTGAAGCCGAAGCGCTGAAGGACCTGCTGCACCATGTGTGACTGAGTCAGTATGATGGTGTGGAGTGCTCTGTCCCGGGTGATCTGCAAGCCAAGGTAACTGCGCAGCTCACCCAGGTCTGTGCACGTCTGTCCCTTCTGCAGCTCCGCCTTAACCAGGGCGAGAGCCTCAGTGTCAGCAGTGGCAAAGACCAAGTCGTCGACGTACACGAGGATGTAGAACAGCGGCAGCGAAGTGTCGGTGCGCAGAAACAGCGACGGGTCAGTAGTGGAAGGGGCGAACCCAAGAGCCGCATGCGTCGTCCTCAGTGTGTCGTCCCACTCACGAGGCGCCTACCGGAGACCATAGACCGGCCGACGGAGGCACCACTGGGCACCAGGAGGGAACGACCCAGTGAAGCCAGGTGGGTGGCGCAGCCAGATCTCCTCGTGCAGACTGCCCTGTAAGAGCGATGTGCTGAAGTCGATAAAGAGAAGCTCGTAGTCACGCTGAGCCGCGACGTGCAGTAGCACCCGAAGAGTGGTCATCTTCGGGGTGGGGGAGAAGCTCTGGAAGAAGTCAACTCCCTGTCGCTGATTGAAGCCTCGTGCAACGTAATGAGCCTTGAAGATAGGCGGAGAACCCGGCGGAGAACCTGGCGGCCGCTTCACCCTGAAAATCGACATGCCACTGACGATGTTCGCCCCAAGAGGGGGAACTTCATCGACGTAAGTGACTGTGGACTTCCAGGATGCCATCTCTGCGTCCATGGCTGTCGGCCACTGAGAGGAGTACTTACCCGCGATTGCCTCAGCGTAAGAGCACGGGGTCCGGATGTCTGGAGCATCCGGGTCTCCCTCAGGGGCAAGAAGCATGGCCACGAGATGAGGTACAGCAGCCACAAGACACTCAAAGTCCTCCTGCCTGTCCTCAAGGACGTCAGTGCCAAGAGCACACTCACCCCCGACGGACGGAGGACATACAGACTCAGACTCAGCAACAAGACTAGCAGCGTAGTCTAGACGACACGTAGTAGCAAAGCCAACAAGCTCAGCGATTAAAGCAGATGCATCAATGGACTAAAACGAAGGGTCAGTGACAACACTGGCAAGTAGACGCGTGATAGTAGGGGAAGCAACACGAGGGCTGTCAGACTCAGGGTCTGGAATGTCAGGCAGGGAAGACGCAGGAGGGGACGGTAGGGGAACACGCTGCAGAGCAGAGGAAGGACGTAGGGCCATGAGGTGCGTGCCAGGGACAGCTAGCGGACGCTCACGAGGAATGCGACAACCACGACTACCGGTGCGGACAGTGCTCAGCAAGACCTCCTGCCTGCTCAGTGTATGGAGGAGTAGGGAGAGGGGAGCCAGGCTGTAATGGAAGACCAGTAGAAGACGGGAGGCTAAGAACCTGGTGAAGCACAGAGTCAGGCGGTGGTAGACGGCGGATCGAAGAACAGTCGCAGCTGTGCAGTGCCACCAGCACTAGTAGCTCCAGCACTAGTAGCTCCAGCACCTCTAGCAGCTCCAGAACCTCCAGCTCTAGCGCCTCCAGCGCGAGCACCGCCAGCAGCTCCAGAACCTTCAGCGCTAGCACCTCCAGTACCAGCACCTCCAGCAGCTCCAGAACCTCCAGCGACAGCACCTCCAGTACCAGCACCTCCAGCAACTCCAGAACCTCCAGCGCCAGCATCTCCAGTACCAGCACCAGCATCTCCAGTACCAGCACCTCCAGCAGCTCCAGAACCTCCAGCGCCAACACCTCCAGTACCAGCACCTCCAGCAGCTCCAGAACCTCCAGCGCCAGCACCTCCAGTACCAGCACCTTCAGACTCCAAGGAGACTGCCCCCAGGCGCAGCACCCCAAGACTCCAGTACCCCCAGGCTCAGCACCCTCAGACTCCTCACGCCCAGGCTCAGCACCCCCAGGCTCTGCACCCCCAGGCTCAGCACCCCCAGAAGCAGCACCCCGAGCAGGACCACCCCCAGTAGGACCTGAGTCACCAGTGACCTCAACCGGCTCTGTCAAGGGAGCAGGGTCTACCTGAGACACACCTGAAGGAGCAGGACCTGGAGCGAGGAGGGGGTCTACATGGGGAGGACCTGGAGCGAGAAAGAGCGGCGGGGGGGAGAGAGGGGCAGTGTGGTAGGGAAAGAGACGGTAAAAGGGGACCGACTCATCAAAGGTGATGTCCTGAGACGCAAAGACACGGCGCGAGGTGGGGTCGTAAAACTGCCAGCCAGGCGCGTCAGGGACAAAGCCAAGGAAGACGCAGGGAATGGCGTGAGGGGAGAGCTTGTCCGCAGTGGTATCGCGGACAAAGGCACAAGCACCCCAGACCCGGAAACGCGACGCATCGCCAACCTCCCCCGTCCAACGTAGTGTGGGCAAAGTCTCTGGCACGGAGACACGGGGCCAGAGGTTGAGCTGATGCGCGGCGTACTGGACCGCAAACGGCCACAGAAGATGGGGGGCAGCTGCATGGATCATGAAGGTACGAGCGACCTCCATAACTAAGCCAATGCGGCGCTCAGTAACCCCATTTTTCTGCGGAGAGGCCGGAAGCATGAACGTCTGGCGGATGCCGTGCTCCTCACAGTAGGCTCGCAAGAGGTCGGAGGTGAACTCACCACCTCTGTTAGAGTGCAGACGCAGGACAGGAAAGTCCGAGTGGAACCGCTGGCAGAGCTGGAGACGAACAGCGCGGATCCAGGGGATCAAAACAGCAGGGACTTCCCCCTTGCGCTGCAAGGGGAAGACAGTGGTGTAACGCGTGTAGTCGTCGACTACCAGCAGGAATTACCGCTCGCGGCCCTGCCCCTGGACGCGGGCTGGGCCCCACACGTCCAGGTGGAGAGTCTGCAGAGGAGCCTCTGTGGGAGGGAACGAGGAGTGAGGAGCGACGCGTTGCCGCCGCTCGACGCAAGGAATGCAGGGCGGCGCAGGCGAGGGAGGGAGGGAGGGAGGGCAGAGACCTGGGAAGACCAGAGACCAGGTAATGAGAATGCATGCCACGAAGGCGGGGCAAGGAGGGGTGACCAAGGCGGTGGTGCCAAAGGAGAGTCTGGTGCGACAGGCGGCCACACTCACACTGGTTAGTTACCTGAGCGGACGCGTACAGCTGAGGAGATAAAGGGGTGTAGCGCGATGCAGTGGTGAGGGTGTACAGACTAGACCCAGGCGCACGTGTGAACGTGGCCAGGTGGCGTCCAGTCCAAGAGCACATTCAGATTGCCAGACGCTGTCCTCCAGGAGTAAAGGTGTCAACCCAATGATCCTGAAGGACGGCGTTGCTCACCATGTTCATAGAGAACGAGGAGAGCTAGAGACCAGACAGCTCACCAGATGGGACCGTCGGATACGGAAGCACAGTAGTGGACCGTGCTAGCACTGGGCCCCCAGAGGGATCAGCCAGTGAGACAGGGACAGGTGCAAGGAGGGGAGTGACTTTTGTACTGTCGCAAAAGAAACAGCGAGAAGCACCAGCGTCAAGTGTAAAGGTGTGCAAGGCCTGAGTGGACGTAGTACCAGGGAGAGCAGACTCACTAGCATCTTGAGCTCCAGTCTCTATATCTGGATCAGGCGGCATACACAAGTAGCAGTCACCCTCAGCACTAACAGTCAATGCATACATGGAAGCAAGAATTGCATCATAGTCAAGATCAAAGATAGGAACATCACACCTAAGCAGGTCTGCCCAATAGGGAAGCTCAGTAGCATCAGGAAACTGGGTACGCCAGGCGTCGTCAAGCCTAGAGAAGCAGCGGTACTCGTTGTGAAACTTGTTGCACGTCTGACCAGCGCGTTCACCAGTGCGAATGCGGTAAGGGCAGCAACCACTCCCCCTAGACGTCCCACGCTGAGCGTACCACTCACGAAGCTGCGGGGCTCGGGCTGACGCTGCTGCTGCTGGTGCTGGCCACTGCCAGCACCTCCCCGCTGACCAGCTCCACCACGACCGCCACCACCGCTGGTACCACCGCTCCCACCGCCGCTGCTGCCGGCACTGCTACCGCTCCTACCCCCACCTCCTCCACCACCACCATGCGCACCGCTGCTGCCACTGCTGCCACCGACCCCTCCACCCCGCAACCACCCCCACCACCACCACCCCCACCGCCGCCTCTTCCACCACCACCTCCCCCGCTGCCAATGCCGCCACCCTTGCCTCCCTTGCCCTTGCTGCTGCGGCGCTTCCCAGCAGAAGTAGAAGCGGCACCGACCTTCTCATCACCAAGGAGGTCAACAGTAGCAGCAGAGGCGTGGGAGGGGAGAAGGGGGGAGGGGGCACACCCCTCAAAGAGGGGAGTGCGGTTAGTGCCACGAGCAGCACCGACAGCTACGATGTTGGACTCAGCTGCAAGCAGGTGCTTCTCGAGGTCGTCGACTGTGAGGTCGGTGGGGGGAAGGGCTAGAAAGCGGTCCCTGACGACACGAAGAGAGTCAGGGAGTCGGTTGACAATGAAGTAGAGCGTGATGTACATCGGAGGAGGGTTCTTGTCTAAGAACTCGGTCGGGAGGGCGGCGAGGTAACGAGCGTCACTAGCGCGGAGATGAGTGATAAGGTCCTCAGCTGTGGCAAAGGAGGAGAGCTCAGGAAAAAGGTAGGGTAGGATAAGGCGGCTGAGGGCAGCAGTGGCAGGAGAAGAGTAGCGAACGATGACAGCAGCGTACAGTGCTTTAGCGGTTTTGTGCTTGCCAAAGTGGGTGCGCTCGGCTAGAGGCAAGTGGTTGCGAATGGCTAGGCATGCAGTAGCGTCACGGGTAAGCCACTGTGAGTGAGCGATGCTGTCAGCTGTGTCTGGAGCGACTGAGGAACCTTTGGCTAAGTCAAAGAGCGAAACGCCGTCCTTGGCATCAGTCATAAGATACAGCTGAAGATCTTCTAGCCAAGCATCGAACTCGACTGGGCGACCTTCAGGGTCGAACGACAGTACGCTAATAGAAGCCATGGTCAGTGCAGTACGACAGTTGAGGCAGCACGCGGTCGGCAAGGGCTACGTGAGGGCGGTAGGGGCGGTACGCGAAGCTGCAGAGACAGGGGAGGAGCAGCAAGGGCGGAGGAGTGGTGCGCGCAGAGCAGTAGAGGCAGTACGAGGGCTGCTAAGGAAATGGGAGGGCAGCTAAGGCTGTCGGAGGGCAGTACGAGGGCTGCTAAGGCAGTACGAGGGCTGCTAAGGCAGTACGAGAGCTGCTAAGGCAGTGGGAGGGCAGTACGAGGGCTGCTGGGGCAGTGGGAGGGCAGCCTGCGGGGCTAATGAGGCAGCGGGCGGGCCGCGCGGGCCGCGCGCGGGGCTGAAGAGGCAGCGGGCGGGCTGTGCGGGCGTCGCACGGGGCTGGCGAGGCAGCGGGCTGTTGCGCGCTCGCGGGTCAGTACAGGCAGCGCGAGGGCTGAGAGACGGCGCGTGGGGCAGTAAAAGGCAGCGCGAGGGCTGCGAAGCGGCGCGCGGGGCAGTAGAAGGCAGCGCGAGGGCTGCGGGGCGGCGCGCGGGCCTGACGAGGCAGCTGGCAAGCGACGCGCGGGGCTGACGAGGCAGCGGGCGGGCTGCTAGCGGGATGCACGAGGGCCAGCAGAGGCGAGCGCGAGGGCTGCGCGACTCAGGCCAGTGGAGGCAGGGGGCGGGGTAACGCGGTAACCGGCGGAAAACAGTTGGTGGGCCCTGAAAAAAACAGTCCTAAAACTGTCCTAAGGACCTATTTTCTCTTAATACCATGTTGAAAGTAAAGGAAAAAAAGGTGTGATGACTATCGAGAAGGTGTGATGACTATCGAGAGAGTTGGGTACAAGTAACAAAACCTATACCCTACATTAGCTACCCCACTAAAGCCTACATATCATTATAACATAGACATCTAGTTCGACAATACACGCACTCGCGTAGCGGAGGGGGGCTTCTTGAGAGGGGGGGGTAGTGTAAGGAATTTTCTCAACATTCCTTATCGCGACCAGCAACGTCGCGTACAGCAGCAGCCGTTGTTTGCCCGTTGCGCTAACGGGGCTTTGCCAACTTTGCGCGCACTGTTTCACCAAACCTCCCACTGCTGGCCCAACCAAGTCGGCCTACGCTTCGGGTAGCCCAAACCTCGCTGCCAGCATAGCACTAGCTAGCTCGCACGCACCGCGTTACCGTTTGCATATGTTTCGCGTAGAAGTATTCATGCCTTCGCTCGTATCTTGTACTCGTTTGACACCCTAGTGCAATTCTCGTTGCTTCGTTCCATTGCACCCGTAACAACAACTCTAGACAGCATTGGTGGTATAATTTCCATTCCTAACTAGGTTTCCACACAACATTACATTCAGAACAACAGACAGACTCATCCGAATTCCTATTTGGCGCCTTGTGACAAAGCTCAACCAAACTGTGCCAGACTTAATTTATAGGTCCTTGTCTAGCTGGAGTATTTAACCTCCATTCACATGAGGTTTTGTCTGTGGCAACATATTTGACGGTATTTGTTACCGTTTTCCTTCTTATTAGAGATTATAACGTCGTGCCTAATTTTGTCATGTGCCCCTCCAACTGACCAGAGCCAGATGAGCACAGTGCTCTCTGAAGCCAGTAAATGCAATGTCAGCGACACAAAACACTACTAAATGACTTCATGTGATAGGCTGACTTGAGTGGACAATGTACATTTTTTGCCAGGTGGTGAAGCAACTTGTACAGTTGTCATTGAGATGAGGATGAGTGCAGGAGGACGGATGAGTGTAAAGGGGTCAGGGGTGAGCTGAGGGAAGGAAGGATAAGCACAGAGCGAATGAGGAACTAGTACAAGGCAAAGGAGGGATGAGCGCAGGGGGAAGGGATGAGGGCATGGGAAAGGGTGAGGGGAGGGGGGAGGGGGGAGGGATGAGGGCATGGGGAAGGGTGAGGGGAGGGGGGAGGGACGAGGGCATGGGGAAGGGTGAGGGGAGGGGGGAGAGATGAGCAAGGGGAAAGGTTGAGTGCAGTGGAATGAGGGAGCGCAGAGGGAATGAGGGATGAACACAAGGGGAATAGCGGATGAGCGTTGTGGGAGAGAAGGCGGGAGCACAGGTGGGGCTGATGGGAGCAAGGGGAATGCGGGATAAGTGCAAGGGGGATGAGCGGCAAGGATGGACGAGGGATGAACGGTGGGGGAATAAGAGGTGAGCGCATGCGCAAGGAGAATGAGCGGGGGGGAAAAGGGACCAGCGCAAGGAGAATGAGCGGGGAGCGCAGGGGAGGGATGCGCGCAAGGGAGGGATGAGCGCAGGGGGGACGGCATGCTATCGATATTTTCAATGGGGTGAGGAGCGAGCAACGGGGGGATGAGGGATGAGCGGGGGCAAGACGGAGTGAGGAGGCAAGAATGCCTCTACCAATAGCGAAAGGAGGGAGAGCAGGCCAAAGGAGGGAGCGACGGCGCGGGGAGGGGCAAGGGGGATGGGAGCGGGTGGGAAGTGAAAGGGGGGAACGGGGCGTGAACTTGCATTCGTGCTCCGCTATACCATTTCACGATAATTTGATTATTAAGATTATCCAAAGCGTCGCTAGTTACTATCCCAAGCTCGCCGTCAGCCAGAGGGAACCCTGCTCTGAGAGCAGGCGACCTATGGAGTCATCAGAGCGCGCGGCAGGCTGCGCGCATCACACGGACATGTCGTTAGGGTAAGCTGTAAAACGGGCGAGATCCTGAGACCTATTTACGCGGAAATCGGGCTTAGAGTGGTTGCGTGACCGCTCGAGCGTGCGCTCAACAAGTGAGCTACTACCGCCGTCCGTCAAAATTATATTCCCTTCGCGACGTAATGAGTATACGAAGTCGACGGATAGTTCTTACTGCTTTCTTCGTACAATGGGTGTGAAAGCCGTTCATTGCTAATTGCAGAAGATTCCATGATGCTCGCTCCTGGCAAATGAAGGCCAAAAGATGACACTAATGGCTAGGAAGAATTACGTGTAAAAATGAGTCCTAGCTGAAAGTCGCAGACGTTTTTTACTCTGATCAGGAACACGGCCTAGCCTGGTGGATGCCGAGTGCCCCTGCTGGTTTGTCATCATCAAGCCTGTGACTACGTGATGCCTGCCAATGGCGAGCATGTACCACCCGAGTCGTTCAGTTCAGATGGCGTAACCGACTTTTTACAGCTGTGCAGCTGCAGTAACCGATGTCTTTCACATCCTGCCCACTGTTGCGTACAGCTCAACTTTCCACATGATTCATCGTTCTTGACGAAAGAAACACAATTCCCCACCAAACAAATGGCATTTTACTTGCAGCACATTCTTGTTGCTCTTTCGAGATGTGGTGTGCTCAGGAAATTATATAGTAACGGGCAGCGTTGTGGAATGGTTTCCAGGGCAGCGAGTCCAGCTTTCGCTGGATTCGGTGCTTGGATTTCTACCCTCCCAACCCATCTCCAGCCGTCCAGATCCCTTTCAACTACACAAGATTCATGTTGTCCAAGCTTCCAAGTTCCATCACAAGATTCATCCACTGGCTTTTCTCCGTTGACTGCAGTCGCGCTTCCGCCGCCACCACACTTGAAAGCATGGGATGGGATTTCAAGCGTGTACAGTAATTACTCGTGTTTTTCGAGTAACGCAAGCCTCCATATTACGCACTGTCGATCATATGGTATGATCCAGGGACTTCACCCAATTCTTTAGTCCAGATAGTTGAAGTTAGGACGCGATAAAAGTTGACGATCGTCATTTGCGATCGGTGGGCGGATTGGTTACCCTGTTTACTCTTTAAAAATACCTTTTTACTCTTGTGTAACTATGCTACAAAGAGGTTTCTGTCCAATTTTGGTGCACTGTAAGTGAATGCGACTGATCACTGTAAAACTTTCTGCAGCATCAATGCGCAGATGATGTGCACGAACCTATCACAACATGCACGATTGATGCTGATGCCTGCGAAGTGCTGAAATTTCGCAGAGCAATAACGGAGGCACCCATGATCCTAACATTTTGCGGAGTTTCAAGCTGGTTTTCTTGTTGGTTGCGAACATCTCAGGTGTAGTTGGGCGAAAAGGTTCTTTCTGAGACAGTGTCGTACGAAAAGCCGAAATCTTTATTCTGTAACATCCAACCCATCCCGCAAGGGCGATCGTTACAACCGCATGGGCGTATCGTTTCGCCAAGCGATCCGCCCAATCGATTCTACGGATCGATATATACGCGCGATCCTGCGATATCTACTTTCACCATGTCCTTAGGGCGGGTCCGAAGTGAAGGCGACATCTGTTGACATCTGATGTTGCTAAATCCTGACGGTTGGAACTCTCGATCCGAGGGTTGACATTACCAATATCCCTCGACGCTTCACTTCGGACACGCTCTTACCACTGATCGGCACCCTCGTGGGAATTCAGTGAACCCAACACCTGACTAAAGTGCACATCCAATGACCACATGGGCCAGTTTCTTGCTGCCGAATCTCTGCAGTGGGCACAAAAAAATGTTAGCTCAAAGCGCATTTCTTAGCTTATGTGCTACTTTTAATGTCATCATCTTATCCTTACAGTGTGTTTCGGTGTAGAGGGCCGAACGGACCAGCGTTGAGCACTCCAACCCGCTCTTTCCTTCCCCAGCAAAGCAAAGCAGCCCTAGCAGCAGGCCCACTTCCGGGCACTGTACAGTACCAGACCAGCAGACAGCCAGGCCAGGAGAAACCGGAGTAGGTGTACAGTACACCTAACCCGCCCCCTCACTTCGCCCAACAGCAAAACCACACGTGACACATCGCGGGATAGAATTCGACAGCAGCAGCTTCCTTTTGGGCCAACTCCTCTCCTTCCCTCCCTCGTCTCCACCCTTTCTTTCTCCCTGCTTCCCATGCTCCACAGCACAACACCCTTTGCTTCATAATGTCGATTCGTCTTCCCCCCTGAACTGCACAACTGCTTCAACGTCATTTGCAATCTAGATAATCCCAGCGCACAACGCAGGTCTGCTCAACTTCGGAGCGCGTGCGATTATCGTGACGATCCGTTAGATCACGACGCGGCGCGCTGAGAGCGGCCGGCAGCCCGGCCAAAGCGACGCTGCAGAGCTCCTCCGTTCGCGTCGCGAAACTTATAAGTCAGCCCGCACCTAGTGGTTCGCTGCCAGCGACTCGGCAATCCGTCCACGGTCAGGCAGTGCCGGTCTGTACCTCTCGCCTGTAGATATAGCGAGCCTATCTATAACTAAGTAACTTCCTCATTCACTCGCCGTCCCGAGTCGACTCTAAAGAAATGAAGGATCGTCAGCCATTTTTAGGCAAAGAAAGCACGCACAGGTGCTATTCAAAACCCAGAGGCACGCGATTAAGCTCCTAGTCGTATGCTGCTTCGTCAAACCGACTTCGTCAATCCCACTTCGTCAATCCCACTTCGTCCCCCGCATCCCGCACCAACTTACGTTCCTTTCTGCACCGACGCGTTCATGCAAAAGCCCCGCCGACTTCCGGCCGCCCCCGGCGCCCTCGGAAATGGCGGGCGGACGGGGGGAAGCGGCGGAGGGCTGGAGCGCACGCGCAGCGGAACCTGGATTGGCGCAGCGGCGCTTAACCCGCAAAAAGAAAAGCTTTCCGCGCTCCGCTCTCCCGGTAGCGCTCCGCCGGCGGCGGAGGACAAGGGCGGCGGGGGAACAGGGCGCGCTGGAGGGGGAGGGCCCCGCCCAGGATCAGCCGGAAGCGGGAGGGACACGTCCAAGGGGGAAAAGGGGAGATTCGGCGAGGGAAAATGGCGGTTCGGCTTTACGTCGCGTCAGGATGCACGAGCCACGTCGTCGCCGCGCGTCGGGCCGTCCTCTGGGCTGATGGGGCTGTCTTTAGGCGGCGGCGGCGGCGGTGGCGGCGGCGGGGACGGCCCGTTAAAGCGCATGGCGCGCAGGATGTTTCCGCCTGTCCCCGCCCCGGGAAGCAGCAAGAGCAGCTCCCTCTCGCTAGTGGCGGGCTTTGGCGGCTACCGCGCCCTTCGCGGCGGAAGCGGCGGCGCCGCCGCGTCAGGCGCGGCAGCGGGCAGTGGCGTCGCGGGAGGAGGCGCAACTGCTAGTAGTAGTGGAGGCGCGGCGACGGGCGCGCAAGCCGCCGGGGGAGCCGTAAAAACCGAAATGCTGGCGTTCGAAATTGGGTGCATCATGCGACGCCTCCTAGAAATCGACGACTCGACGAGCGAGCGCTCTCTGGCCGCGCTTCGAGCTAACCTCCAGGCGCCCGGCGTGGTAACCCTAATCTCCCCCGACCTGCAGCTCCTGTGGAGCCTGGCCGGCGCGGAAAAGGCGGAGGAATTGCAGAGCGTGGCGCTACGAGTGGCCGTGCTGGGCCGCAAGTGCCGGCATCCTAGGCTGCACTCGTTAGGCGATATGCTCGACCGACTCACCGCTCCCGCTTCTCCCGCTCCTCCTGCGGTGCGCGCGGTTTCCGCTGCCGCCCCCGCTGGCGGCGTAGCTGGCGGAGGCGGCGCAGGCGGCGCGGGCGGCGCGGGCGGTTCTAGCAGTGCGTCGAGTTCTGGGGGGTTAGGGCGGTTCGCATGGGCGGGGGGATTCGCGGGCGCGCGCAGCGGGGTCGCTGCTGCGGGGGCGCCACGGGGAGCGGGCGGCGGCGCAGAAGCCGCGGAGTTGGACTTGGCGCAGTTCACCGCGTCAGCGACGGAAGCTGAGGCGCTGATGAGGTGAGCGGCGCGACGCGTCTCGACGTTGGCGCACGTGTTACGTCTTTGTTAAGGATCGTGACTTATGTCTCCCATCTCTCATCCATCTCCCATGCCTATGTTGATTGAAGACTCGTGCGATTCTCCATTTCTTTGCCTGCCGCCATGTCTATGTGCGTGTGCTTGTGCGTGGAGGTGTGCGTGTGCCTGTGTGTGTACGTGTGCGTGTACGTGTGCGTGTGCCTGCGCGTGCCTGTGCGCGTGCCTGTGCGCGTGCCTGTGCGTGTGCGTGTGTGCGCGTGTGCGCGTGCCTTTGCGCGTGTGCGTGCTGCCATCACGTGTGCGTGTGCGCCCATCAGGTTCATGAAGGAGCAGGCGGAGGCGACGGAGCGACTGCGGGCGGAGATGGAGTCCATTCAGCAGCTGCACCGACGGTAAGCTCGCTCACACACACACGCCATGCGCGGTCATGAGCGGTAATGGGCAGTGGTACGCGGTGATCAGGTTTTCCTCCCCTGTGCTTTGCTCATCCTGACCGCCTTTCGTTCTCTCTCCCGTGACGCTTCCTCTCCCGTGAGAAGCCCCCTGCTTCTCCCTTCCCTCATTCTCCCCCAACCCTACCCGCACCCCACCCACCCTTCCCCCCCCTCCCTTCTTCCCCCCCAACCAAATCAGCATCCAGGCATACGGCGACTGGATCAAGCTACAGGACATGGTAGCGCAGGGAAAGGCCATTGAGAGGCTGCAGTCGCACTGCCTGTGGTCCCCCAATTCCCCCTGCCCCCGCGCCACTGTTCCCCCTCTCCCAATCAGCATCCAGGCCTATGGAGAGTGGAACAAGCTACAGGACATGGTAGCGCAGGGAAAGGCGATCGAGAGGCTGCAGTCGCACTGCCTGTGGTCGCTTGACCTCGACTTCCCCGTTCAGCTCCTCGTCGCCGCGCTCTGCCTGCTGCGCGCGCGCATCCTTGCTGCCTTTGGCCCCGCGCCTGCTGCCCCCCCGCCGCTGTGCGGAGTGTCGCTGGGCGTGTGGGGGCTGGCGCTGCACTATGCGAATGTGGTGGTGGTGGTCGAGAGAATCATTCAACAGCCGGATGCGGTTATGGGCAAGACCAGGTGGGTTCGGTTTGGTTTAGGTAGTGCTGTGCTGTGTGTGTGTGGAGGCCTGGCGCTGCACTATGCGAATGTGGTGGAGAGGATTCTTCAACAGCCGGATGCAGTCATGGGCAAGACCCGGTGGGTTCGCATAGTGCTGCGCTAAATGTGTGTGGTGTGTGCGTTGGGGGGGGGGGGGGGAGGAGGGGGGGGGGGCTGGCGCTGCACTATGCAAACGTGGTGGTGGTGGAGACGATTATTCAACAGCCAGACGACCTCCCCAGGGAGCGCAGGGAATAATCCTCGCCACCCCAGGGACGAGGTGGAGAGGGCGACCTCCCCAGGGAGCGCAGCATGCTGCTGTGTGCTTGCTTCCTCAGGGACGAGCTCTACGACATGCCACCCACCACACAGCTTACAGCACTGCATGCTGTGACTTTTGAGTCGACTCAAAAGTCACTTCCTCAGGGACGAGCTTTACGACATGCTACCGAGCAGCATACATCACTGCATGCTGTGTCGTAGCACATTTCCAACCCACCATTCTCCCTTCAACTTCCCCTCCCAACAACCCTCCTCTCTTTCCCCCTCAGGGACGAGCTCTAAGACATGCTACCGTGCAGCATACAGCACTCACTGCGCTGCTGCTGCTGCGTCTCACCACGGTTCCATTTCAACCCGTCGCTCTCCCCTCCTCTCCCCCCTCCCCTCTCCCCTTCCTCCTTCCCCAGGGACGAGCTATACGACATGCTCCCACGCAGCATACAGCATTCCCTGCGCCGCCAGCTGCAGAACCCGGGGAACTTCCTGCCGGACGGGCGAGTGGAGGCGAACCTCAAGCGTGGGCTGCTACTGCTGCCCACCATGGCGCACAACACCATCTTCTGGCAGTCGCTGCACACACCGGGGACCAACATGGGGACGGATGAAGTCGTCTTTCAAGTGCAGGTGAGAGGGGATGGGAGGGGGAGGAAGGGGGGTGTAGGTGGGTGGGGAGTGTGGGTGGATGGGATGGTGTGGCTGGGGAGAGCGTGGATGCGGCTCTGGTGGACGTGCTTCTGGGTTTTTGTCCCTCCCCTCTTTTGAGTCGACTCAAAAGTCACCTCGTTACTATGGCACACGACATTGCTTCTGGGTTTTTGTCCCTCCCCTCTTCGACCCCTTGTACTTCCAACCCATCCCAACCCAGCTCAAATCCATCCTCCCCCCCCCCCCCCCAATTCCCTGCGGACGTTCTACTATGCGAATCGGGAGAGCGTGGATGCGGCACTGGTGGATGTGCTGCTGGGCCCTCTACTCGTCGAGCCCGTCTGCTTCCAACCCAACCCAACCCAGCTTAATCCAACCTAACAAAATCCAACCCTCTCATCTTTTCCCCACAGACGTTCTACTATGCGAATCGGGAGAGTGTGGATGCGGCGCCGGTGGACGTGCTGCGGTGCCCTCTACTCCTCCACGCGACGTGTTTCCAACCCAATTTCAACCCAACCCAACCCAACCCAACCCTTCCGTTCCCTCCCAACAGACGTTCTACTATGCGAATCGCGAGAGTGTGGATGCGGCGCTGGTGGACGTGCTGCTGGGGCTGTGCCGCATATGCGGAGTAGAGGAGCCCATTCTCGGCCCTCTCGCTGCTGCTGCTCTCACCACCACCACCGGCACCACCAGCACCAGCACCACCACCACCACTGAAGCAGACGTCAGCAGCAGCAGCAGCAGCAGTACCGCTGCTGCCACCGTCAGCAGTGCCAGTACCAGCAGCAGCAGCGGCAAGGGCAGCAGAAGTGCCCGCGCGTGCTTCCCTGCTGATGAAATGGAGACCTGTGTACCCTCCACCACCACCACCACTGGAAGCTCCTCTGCTGCCGCTGCTGCTTCTTCTCCTTCCTCTTCCTCATCCTCATCCTCTTCCTCACCAGCAGCAGCAGCATCGTCATCACTCTCATCATCATTTCTCTCCTCAGCAGCAGCAGCAGCAGCAAACGCGCCGGCTCCGACAGCAGCGGCAGCAGCGGCAGCGGCGGCAGCAGCAGTGCTGGCGCGGGGAGATCCGTTCCTAAGCGACGCGCAGTTCTTAGCTAAGTATGGGCCGAGCGAGGGGCAGCAGAGGGGGCGGAACTGGTGGGGTGGGGCGGTGGTGCATGTATTGGAGGATAACAGCGGGGCTAGGGAATGGAGGGAGAAACAGAGGGAGAGACAGAGGGAGAGGGAGCAACAGGGGCAACAGGTTGCTAGGACGGAGAGTGAGAGTGGAGGTGGAGAGAGTGGGAGGGGGGGAGAGAGAGGAGGGAGAGCAGGACGAGAAGCGGGGGAGCGGGGTCTTTCTGCTTCCCAAGGGACAAGCCAAGATCATTCTGTTGCAGCAGAAGGAGAGGTGGGGGATCGAGCGGGTGAGGGAGGGGGACGGGAAGGCGGCAGATTGCAGAATTGGCACGGTAAGGCGGAGGAGGGAAAGGAGGGGGAGGAAAAGGCGGAGGAAAAGGAGGGGGAGGAAGAAGAAGGGAAGGATGGGGAGGCCGCTCCTGAGTATCTCCCTCCTGAGGCGGTCAGAAGCCACTCTTTGCGACGAACAACTAGCAGTCGATTCGGAGTGGCAGCAGCAACGCCGCTGCGTCTCATGTCTGCTGCGCTGACGCACGCAGCAGCGGCTTTCGAAGGCGGCCCTCAAAGATCGGCTGTTTCAACGCACGCCACCACAGCTGCAGGAGCAGCAGGTGCAGCAGGTGCAGCAGCAGCAGCAGCAGCAGCGGCGGCGGCGGCGGCAACGAGAGGAAGCACGGGGAGAAGCAGCGGCAGGCATAGAAGGTCTTCCAGCAGAGGGATACTGTGGCTGGTGGGCGAAGGGAAAGGGAAGGATTTTGGCGAGGAGGTGCAAGAGGAGGGGTGTGTGGGGAAAGCAGGGGTGGAACGCGGGGATGGGGATGTGGATGGGGATGGGTGTCAGAAGGGCGGAGGCGGGAAGAGAGGAGGATTTGGTGGTGGCGTCGTCTCTGGTGGTGTGGATGGTGACGGGGAGTGTGGTGCGGTTCAGAGCGGTGCAGAGGGTGATTCGGTGAGTGGGCTTGGCAGTGAGGCATGCAGCAGGAGCAGCAGTCTGAGCAGCATCACTACAGCATCCATGCTCTCACTCACCTCCCTCACCTCCTCCTCCTCCTCTTATGCTTCCTCTGCTGCTACCGCCACTACCACTGGCCGAAGCAGCTGGAGCATCAGCGGCAACAGGCCTCAACCTAGGAGCAGCGATGCCGCCACTGGCCGGAACCCGCGCAGAAACAGCACCAGCAGCACCAACGACAACAGCAGCAGCAGCATCAGCGGTAACAAGAGCAGCAACAGCAACAACAGCAGCAGCGGCGGCAACAACAGCAGCAGCAGCAAGAACAGCAAGGGCAGGAGCAGTGCAGGCCATACCATCGATTCTCCACCTTTCATCCCGGTCATCCCAGTCATCCCGCGTTCGGAGTCCTGTCACGAAGCCCCCACGTACATCAAGGCCCTCTCGCACACCACCACCACCCACACCACCTTCGCCCCCAACATGGGCACAGGCAGAGGCTCAGACATGGCTGTGAGCATGGGCATGGGAATGGATATGGATGCGAGTATGGCAGCAGCGATGGCGATGAGTGCAGCAGGGCAGCAGTACATGTACATTCCTCGCAGTGCCAGCATGAGCTGTGCCGTACCACCAGCACCACCGTCATTGTCGTCGCCGTCCCTACACCGCACCTCCTCCTGCTCTACCAATGCCACGAGCCTTAGTGCTTCCTCCAGCCCGGTCGAGTCTCTTTCTCTCCCCCACGCCGCCCGCGCGACTTTTGAGGCGTCTCAAAACTCCCAAAAGGCGGTGTCGTTGTCGCCCCTGCATCGCACCTCCTCCTGTGCTACTTCTGCTGTGAGCCTCAGTGCTTCCTCCAGCCTGGCCGAGTCTCTTTCTCTCCCCCACGCAGCCCGCTCGCCCTTCTCCCCGCACTCCCCCCACGTGGTCCACTCCCCCGGCTCGTCGCATTCGCCGTCTGGCGTGCAGGGCCGACTAGCCCGCTGCTCTCCCTCCCCCTCCCGCACTGCCCTTGGGAGCAGGCCTGTGGGAGCGGCGGGTAGTGAGACGTCTAGAAGATTGTCTCCCTCCTCCTCCTCCCCCTCCTTGCGCACTCCGCTCGGGAGCAGGCCAGTGGGAGGGGTGGGTACGATAGCAGTGAAGGTGATCCCAGTGCAAGGGGCAGGGGCAGGAGCAGTGGCAGGGGCAGGAGCAGTGGCAGGAGCAGGAGCAGGAGCAGGAGCAGGAGCAGGAGCAGGAGCAGGAGCAGGAGCAGGAGCAGGAGCAAGAGCAGGAGCAGGAGCAGGAGCAAGAGCAGGAGCAAGACCAGGAGCAGGAGCAGTAGAAGGAGGAGCTGGGGGTCTGGAGCTAAAGAGTGTGGGGAAAGGGGAGGAAGAGGAGGGAGATGACTCGGTTTGGGGGTCTAAACTTGGGGGTGGCAGGCGTACTTGTGTTGGTGCTGCTGCCAGCAGCAATGGCAGCGGTGTTACCTGCGCGACCAGCAGTCCCCGTA
This sequence comes from Closterium sp. NIES-65, assembly GCA_948144175.1. Taxonomy (NCBI): domain Eukaryota; kingdom Viridiplantae; phylum Streptophyta; class Zygnematophyceae; order Desmidiales; family Closteriaceae; genus Closterium; species Closterium sp. NIES-65. The sequence goes on along the minus strand of CANXME010002149.1, from coordinate 2,336,414 downwards.
GCAGTAACGCTATCTTAAGTAGCAATGATGGTGCGTGTGGGAGCAGCGCTGAGAGGGGCAAGCACAGACGAATTCCGTGGATAATTGATGGCGGGAAATAACCCTGTGGATGATTTGCTGCTGCCTTGAAATAAGTGTATGTATGCTTAATCAAACCGTTCAGTTTTATTGTAATATATGTTTGTCCAATATGTGGGTGATGAAGTCAAGCACTAAGTTCGTTACTTTCATATCGTAGTTGCTGAACTCGGAGAACTCAGCTCTTGTACACCTCACCCCACCCTTAGGAAGCGGCTCTCTGCGTGGGTGGTACAATCAAGAGACATCAGCACAAAGGCCAATCAAATGCGAGTTTGCAGATTTTCTGTGCTTGTGTCTCTCGATCTCTGACGTGGAATTACTTGTGCTGAGGCTCGCCTTTTCCGACGTGGCACACACGATTTGTATTGACGTGGGAGATGCCGAACTCCAGCTGTTCCTAATCGATGCCGAGTGGTTCACATTATTCGCCAGAGCAGTTCGGACAGCACTATGGAATTGGCGCGCAAAAGCCACGACAACACTGTACACTAGATACACGCTTCTGACGGGTTTCCAGCACATTCTGGCTACACGTGTGTCAGCCCATTCAACTCCTACAGTAATGGTACTGGGGGTTGAAAGACGTTTGCCATTCGATACGCAGATACACCGGATGCGCGTTATAATCTCCCAACAATCTCTTGTGCTCTGGACTTATAAGCGCTTTTGTCATCTCGGTCACTTCGTGGCTTTCGCCACGGCCATGTGGTGCTCTTAAAAGGCAGGGGTTGTAACACGCTTGTCCTTTCCCTAAGCAGTGCTGGGTGGCTTAGTTTGACGTGCATTCATAGAGGTCGTTACCACAATTTTTCGCCCACTTCATTAACACCCCATTACAGTTCATGTCCCTCACTGTCACAAACAACACATACACACATCCACCCAATGAAGCTGCTCCACCTGTATCCAATCCAAAGACCACGTCATACAGCCCATCTCTTGCAAATGTGCACAAGACGTACACCTGATGCATTAGTGAAGGAATCGAATTCCACCTAGGGGGGCGAAATCCCCTCTCACAGCGGCATCCACTCTGCGGCTGCGAGGTAACCGCTCATCACTGCAGGTGCACCGGCATCAATAAGCTCCTGGCGGCGGGCAGACTGCGCCACCCAGTCTGGAGTGGGCACATGCATCCACGCCGGAAGCACCCGACCACGGCGACGAGGAGTCTCAAGCGGCGGGGTGTCCGCATGAGACACAGCCGGAGGTGGGGCGTGGTTGAGATCGAGAGACGGGCTAGCCCACTCCATCCTCGCAACGATGATTGGGTTGCGGATATCGAACAGGGCGCAAAGGTCGGGCGGACTGATGCACGTCGCACGCGCATAACCAATCAGCATCTCGCACGCGGCGCGCGCGGTGCGCCGCGCTTCGCGCGACGTAGGGTTGCAGTCGTCATAGACCGCCTGCATGTTAGTAGGCGCCTCCCACATTGCGGCCGTCGCGGCCGACTCCGGCTCCCTCGCAAGCGGGTCCTCACCCGGTTCGGCGCAGTTGGGCTGGTTGGCGTCGATGTGGACGAAATCGGCGGCCGCCATCGCGCTCGGCCCGAGGCACAGTCGGTCAATGAGGAGGCCGACATCATTCACCTCCTGATCGAGGCCGATGTCGGCCGCATTCCCTCTCCCGGCGACGGCCCCGTTCGGACCGTTGTTGCCGTTGTTGTCTCCCACGTGCGGGAGCGACAAGGCCCATACGTGAGGAAGACATCCCGTGCGCCACCAGTAGCGCTGGATGGCGCGCGGTCCGATGTTCATCCAAGCATCGGACAGCCACTCCAGCACGAGCCGCAAATTCGGCTTGAAACGAGCGGCAGCGGTAGTGGCCCCGTCGGTGCACCACATGCCAGTGAATGCGCGGAGCCAGTGCTGGCGGTAGTGCGCCTTCGCCATGGAGATAAGCCCCTGGTCAAGAGGTTGCGTGAAGCATGTCGTGTTCGGCGGCAGATACACGAGGCGCACGTTCCCGAGCGCCACGGTGCGGAACCCGAACATGTCTTCCATCGTGGCGCCTTCGGTGGTGAGCGTGTGGCTGCTGGCGTTATCGAGGAGCACTACGATCTTCCTGCCCTCCGCAAACATCGTAGCATCAAGCTGCTCGATGTAGTGAGTGAACAACTACAGGACGGGAAAGGGGGTAAACACGCAACTATACACGGTAAGTAACACGGCTGTGAAATACAAGAGAACATTAGATGATGCAATTAAAGACCAGAAACATTAGTACAAAAACTCACCGCCTTCGTCATCCAACCCTTGTCGTTATTACGCCAATAGCAGAGCTCCTCGGGGTTGTAGTCGGGGCGGAAATCGTGGGGCCTCCTCGCCTTCGAAATCACAAGGGGCCTGAAGACACGGGATCCGCCGGGCGTTGACAAGGAAGCCGACCGTCAAACGCTCCTTGGCTATCTTCCGGCCGGCCGTGTGGGTGATGCCGTACGTCTTACGCGGCAGGATTGAGAGATACAATGCCGTCTCGTCAAAATTGAAGGTGTCATTCGGTGTGACGGAGAGATGCATCAACAGCTGCGGCAGATTCTTCTTAGTCGTGCGGACAGCCGTCATGTCCTGGTCGGCCGCTTCGCCAACCGCGCTCATGCAGCGGACACCCTAGCAGCGCAGCGCGCGTCGAACCCAGCCTATGGAGCAGCGAAATGCCGAGGGAATGCCACTGTCCTGCACCATTCTCGCAACGTGGTCGCGGATGGTGGCGAGAGTGAGAGGCACGCAAGCAGGGCCCGCATTAGCGATCCAGCGGGCCATTGCGCGCTCGAGCTCGGGGTGAGCACCGCCGCGCACACGCACCACGTCGTCGGCCCCATCAGGTCGCACCCAGCGGTCGGCACCTTTGAGCACGCGCCCAATGGTGCTGCGGTCGGGACGAATCCCGAAGCGAGTGAAGCACCAGCGGGAAAGATCAACATGTCGCAGGTGCGGGTTGGCAACATGGTGGGCGCAGATCGCCCTCTTGATCGGCAGGCCGAGCTGCGCGCGGTGGTAGAGGTGGGCCATGGCGGTGAGCGTGGGTATGAGAGACTATGAATGACGAGTGAAAAACGATGCCTTTTTATCTCTACGGGATCGCGCCACTGAGAGAGGTGTAAGGGGCCACAATTGACAAGGGATGGGCCTTTCATTGGGTTGAACAAATGTATCGGGTGTTGGTTATAGGCAAAATGCTACCATGTAACCACCACCGTGAGTTGTGACGTGGGTATGCTGCACAACGAGAGGCCCCGAAGGTGTCTGTACCGAGCAGGGGCAAGGTACAGGTGGCCTAACCCATTTTCATGGTGGTCTGTTTGAGTCACGATGAAACACCTTACGTGGCACATCGTGGCAAGCGAAATTGGTGACTACGGGTTGTGGGTTTCGTCCACGCACCTCGCAACCCTTGTTTCTGGCCTGGAAACAGGGATAACACTGGTCCACATAGTTTGTTTTGTGCCCTACATTCATTCTCGGTTGTATTTGGGCAACTTGGGTAAGTAGTCCAAGGCGCTCTAAACGTGGGTGCAACTTCAGGGCAAAAAACTCACGAGTGCAAGGTTTCCATCCGGTACAAGGCAATTTCGCGTGCAGGGGGTGAGCATCATGTGTATCTTGCAGTCGAATGAGGTCTGCGAGCGCTGCCATCGGGGGAATCACAGGGGCAAGGATTCCTCAGCGCGGAACAGGCGGCGCATGCTTTCCACACCCCACCCCTCTCCCCTCCCTCCTCCCCCAGGCGCGGTAACGAAAATAACGTCGTCGTAACACATGAATGTGTGCCATTTCCTTCTCGCAAAACCTCTTCAGTGTGAGTGAACGAATCTCGCCAGGGAAACCTGACGAAATTCGCAACTGCATCTGCTCCGCGCCAGCCGCCATCCACCAAGTCCTATCAAAGAGAACGCACAGAAACGTATTGAAACGCACAAACACGCACATAAATCCTGGAAAGAAACAAAAGCATCCATGTCGCAAAACCATCCGAAACCAGACCATTCGAATGGCTCGAACTTTCCGCGGAACCCTTCCCCCTCCCCTTCTTCTCCACATGTTACAACGATGCCATATCTTGCTTTCTTCCAGATTCGCTTGCTTCCCGTTCACGAGTGATATGACACCTTCGGTGCACTTCTTGTACATACAGTACAATCGAACCAGCTTGTGCCTTTCACCTTGTGCTGTGCGATTTGCGGCTTGCATTTCACGAGAGCTAAGGACGAAGTGGCAAAGGGGATTTGTAGACAGCGCTGCTATATCCACTCAGCGGCTGCTGCGGCCGTGCTCAGTGGGTTTTCCGCTCACAGACTACCTAAGAGTGTAACGGCACCGCTTTGCTTTGTACAGCTGCCAGCTTGAAGCTTCTTCGAGCCGGCATTTGAAACCCGTTCATTTTCTGCACGGATTTCAGTACTTCTGCCGAGCCGCCATTCCCTTTCAGGCGAGGACAAACCCGCTTCGGAAATTACCACGTGCTCACGGAGATTTCGGGCTTCCTACTGACACGGACTCACGAATCGCCTCCTGTTCGTGCACCCTGCCTTCTCCAGAGTCTAATCCCGCAACGCCTAGATCCCGCAGAGCCTAAATTCCGCAACGCCTAAACCTCTTCCATGGATTTTCCTAACGCTGCGACCACCGCGGCGATCTGCCTCCTCTGCGACTGCGACGCCACCAAGAGCTGCATGTGCGATGGCCCCTCGCTCTCGTTAAAAGAACACCCGCAACCATTCTCTGGTTACGGCATTGCCTCCGATGAAATCACTACCAACGGGCGGCGAAGCGCATGCGCACCCGCGGCGGAAGCGGCGGCGGCGGCGGCGGCGGCCGCGTCCGCGTCCGCGTCTGCCTCCGCCGCGCATCCCGGTCATACTACGCGCAGGGGATTCAAATACTCACATCTTAGAAACTTCGTAAGGCGGTATCGAGTTCCCCGCTTGCTCACCATCTCCCTCCTCGTCCTTCTCGCGTGGCCGGTAACCTGGTTACACCACCACTTCACGATCATGCGAAGCGGCGAGTCGCCGCACATGCGCGTGGAGTTCTCGCTAATCGTCGCCGTGTCGTCGCTGCTGTACCTGGCCGTCGCATACGCCTTCTGGATCAACGCGTGTCCGGTTCTCGCGGCGGTTTTCACGCTCGTGACAATCAGCAGCCTCTTCACGGACAGTCTACACACGTCATCGCGCTTCTGGCCGCGCGTCGACCGCTTTCTCGCAACCTGCGCCAGTGAGTCTACGAGTCAATGCGTCAAAGTCTTCAAGGCGTGAAGACTCGTAACGCGCTCGTTACTGAACATTCTGAGTACCACTTCCTATACCTCCCTTCTTCTCTTCGTATCACTTACCTTCTTACTCTCCCCGTGCCCCTCTGCCCGCCTTCCCTTCCTCCGCCTTCCCCCGTCCCGCCTCCCCCTTTTCGCCTTTCCCGTTTCCGCCTTTCCCGCTCCGCCAGCGCTGCTAGGCCCTATCCGCGCCATGGCGTTCTACTGCGCGTCGGCGGTGCAGCGCCGTGATTCACTCCCCGCCTTCCCTCCCTCCGCCTCCCCCCCTCCCCTTTCCCCTTTCCGTCTCCCCCCCCCCCTCCGCCAGCGCTGCTAGGCTCCGCTTTTGAGACGACTCAAAGGCAGACCCTCCTCTTCCCCCCCCCCCCCTTTCCCCCTCCGCCTTTCCCCCCCCCCAGCGCTGCTAGGCCCAATCCGCGCCATGGCGTTCTACTGCGCGTCGGCGGCGCAGCGCACGGAGGTCGCAGCGCTGTCGCTGCTGTCACTCTCGTGCCTCGCATGGAGCCGCAAATCGCGCTGCCAGTGGGATTTCGTGGTGCGCCACTCCACGTGGCACCTCGTCAGCGCAGTCAGCCTTCTGTACCTCGCGAATTCTGTGGAGTTCTCTTAGCTAAGTGCTGCTGGGGTTGCTTGAGTCTTTTCTAAGTGCAAGGGAGCTGCTGTGTGGCGCTTGCACCTAATTAGCAGCAGCAACGAAGCAGCAGCAGCAGCAGCAGCAGCAAGAGCTGGGTGTGGAAATAAGAGTGTCTGCATTCACAGGTGGAACAGTCAACTTGCAAGCTTGTTGACTTACCGTATGACTTTTCTTAACAGCTTTTGCAGCAAAACGTCAGTGTAACACAGCAACCGCGGTTGCCCTTGGTAGGCTGACGGCCACCTGCTTCTATCGCGTATCAAAAGCACCTTCTGACCGTCTCATGACCTTCTGTGATGGTCCCAGGAGCCAAACTTCAGTCTTGTTTTGCGAGAGAGGGTCTCAGCTTCAATGAGCGTGCAGAGTTAACCATTTTCCTTGTCTATATATATAATATCGGTACTTATACTGGTTCATTGCTGTGCACTGTACCTGCACACTGCTAAAAGCAAAAAAGGACTGTACATTTAGAATAGAAGGGACTGACTTGCATCCAACCATCCATAGAGCAACCACCTTATGCTCATCTTAACTGTTCTTACCAAATAATGCATCCACCAACTCTGCAGGATTACTAACCTGCTGCACTAACAGCACTCAATCTCTAATCCTTGTCCTGGAAGCACCCAGAAGAATCCAGACGCAGCAGCTACGTTCCACACACACAAGCACCATGCAGTGTCTCCCCCGAACTCCCGCCCTCTTCGCGCCCTGACCTGGTTGCACACACCAAGCCCCTCTCTTCTCTACGTTCTGACCTGTTTGTACCCTTCTCTGCCCCTCTCAACTCCTCCCAGATCCTGCTTTCAACTCCCCCCTCTCCGCAACTCCTCCCCTCTTTCGTCCTGACCTGGGATCCAATCCAGTCACCACACTTAGCCATTTCAACCCCCCCCTCTTCCCCTCTTCAAGTCCTGACCTGGAAGCACCCTGCGGTGGTGACGGATCAGAATACCGCATGCAATCGCCGGTTCTCCTCCCCTCTTGACACTCCCAACAGCGCCGTCCCCATGGTTTGAAACTGCGCCAGCAGCACCCCCACACACCAGTGGACCTCTCGAGACTTCCCCTCAACTCCCTCCCCTTTTCGGTCCTGAAATGGGATCGATTCACTACCTGTGGTTCTGTTTACCCCCCCTCTCCTTCCCTTCCCTCTCCTCAAGTCCTGACCTGGAAGCACCCGGCAACGGTGGCGGATCGGAACGCCGTGTGCGGGCGCCGGTTCTCCTCCCCTCTCACCACCACCGATTCTATCCGCACCCCCGACAGCGCCGCCCCCATGATCCTGAACTGCGCCAGCAGCACCGGGTGCACGTGCGGGCGCGGGAGCGGCGAGGAGAGACGGAGCCCGCCAGAGAGACACGGGTTCTTGTCTCGGGGCATCCGACCGACAGACCATGTGCAGAGCTGGTGAGGAGATGAACGGATGGGGCATGGGGCGTGTGGGGTTGGAGGAGGGATGCGTTGTAATGGGGTGGTGGCAATTCTACTTTTGAGGCGCCTCAAACGTAGCTGGTGAGGAGATGAACGGATGGGGCATGGGGGGTGTGGGGTTGGAGGAAGGAGGGATGTGATGCAACGGGGTGTTGGCAATTCCTGCTGAGCTGCAGCCGCCCTGGAGGAGGTGGGGGAGAGTACACTTTTGAGGCGCCCCTGAAGCTGGGGGAGAGGCGGAGCCTTCTTGAGAGGCAGCGGGGGGTTCTAGTCTCAAAACAACCGGACAGAAGACCACGTGCAGAGCTGGTGCGGCGACGGAGTAAGGGGGTGGGAGTGGGGGGAGGGGGGCGGATGGGAGGAGGGATGGAAATGCGGATCCTGAAGGCTCGTTTTTTGAGAATTCTCAAAAAACACAGAATGTGTGTTTTGAGTCGACTCAAAACACACACGCAATGCGGATCCTGAAGGCTCCCGGGCAGTCGCAATCGCAACCCCCATGATTCTGAACTGAGCCAGCAACACCGGGTGCATAGGATGTCTCAGTGCCCAAACTTGCCCACAGGTCACACAAGCCCATTCGTTTTCACTCAGAATCTCTCGAGCACACTCATTTTAGTGGCAGAAACAAATGCCCATTGTAGTGCCCACATTAGCCTGCAGGCTACTTGCTTGCACTCGCAGGACTTCCGCAAGCTTTAATGCCCACGTTGGCCTCGAGTGCAAGACACTCACCTTGGTGATGTATCAAACGCCACGATGCCCATATTCGCCTGCAGGTCGTGCTTCACCCCCACCATCACATTCACCTCCCACGCGGTTTAGAGCTCGACTCACCTTGGTGAGAGTGTCAAACGCCACGGTCCCCACGTTGGCCTGCAGATCGCAGGAGGCGACTTGCATGGGCAGCGGCAGCAGCAGCACGAGCCCTTCCACAGGCTTGCCCGGGTCGTGCTTCAGCCCCACCATCACGTTCACCCGCCCACTGTCCTGCACGAATGCTACTTGCGGCTTTATGTAGACAGGTACGCATGGTATGCTGCGAACCCTGTGGGGACAGGGGGGATGGGGGGGGAATGGAAGGTTAGAGCGGGGGGAGGGGGGGATGGGGGAATGTCGACAGCGGGAGTGGAAGGAGGAGGACAGTGGGGAGAGGTGAGCCTGGATCGTGTAACACAATTTCTTCCCCACCAACACGATGTGTTTTGGGTCGACTCACAACACTCCACACTGGGATGGGACGAGATTGGTGTCAATAGGCACGAGAGGGGAGGAGTGGAGAGGAGAGGAGACGAGAGGAGAAGAGAGGAGAGGAGGGGAGAGAAGCTGATTACCTGTAGGAAAGGAGCTTGGAGTTGCCATGGGGAGGAGCGAGGGCGACGACACGGTCTGAGTCCCATTCTTGACAGCGCACACTGGGATAAAAAGGCCATGTCTGACAATGCCTTTCGAGTCCGAGAAGCACTCAGAAGAAGGTAATTACCTGTAGGAGAGGAGCTTGAAGTTGCCATCCTGTGGTGTGAGGGCCACAACACGGTCAGAGTCCCACTCCCGGTAGCGCACGCTGGGATGGAAGGCAATGTCTGAAAATGATATCTGAGTCGACTCAAACTCGAATTACCTGTAAGAGAGGAGCTTGAAGTTTCCATCAGGAGGGGTGAGGGCCACGACACGGTCTGAATCCCACTCCCGGTAGCGCACACTGGGATGGAAGGCAATGTCTGAGAACACACGCGCGTCGACGAATGACAGCGCGACATCTGGCATCCCCGACATGCGACACGTGGCGTGCGCCTCTCCGTACACATCGCACCGCTCCACCAATCCCGATCTGCCAGCCGTGCAGATGGGGGTGATGGGGGTGATGGGGGACAGGGAATGTCAGGCACTAACAAGGAATGACAGGGAATGACAGGGAGTGACAGGGAAAAGGAAGGAAAAGACGTTAAAAGTTGACTCAAAACACCACTGGAAAACACGCACCACAGTCACTGCAAAAGACGGACACACCTCAAGCCTACACCTCGAGGGACGCACGGTGTCACAGTGACACCCAGCTGCTCTCGCTCTCGCAGCTCTATCACGGTTCTGCAGAGTTTGAGACATTCCAAACTCTTGAGACACGTTCTGAGACGCCTCAACACCGCACATGCAGACACTCATGGTGCCACACAGTGACATGCAAACACTCACGGTGCGACAGTGACGTCCAGCTGCTCCCGTAGCTCTATTTGCAGTTCGTTCTGCAGGTATTTCAGACGTTCAAAACCCTTGAGACAAGTTCTGAGGCGTGACAAGACTGCACATGCAAACACTCACGGTGCGACAGTGACGTCCAGCTGCTCCCGTAGCTCTATTTGCAGCTCGTTCTGCAAGTACTTGAGTCCCAATGGTCGCCAGGGCAATGCAGCACCGGAAGCAGCACCCGTGGCACCAGCACTACCAGCACCAGCAGCAGCAGCAGCAGCTGCTGCACCAGCACCGGCCATACCGCCCATACCAGACGGACCTGCCCCCCCTCCGCCTCCCCTTCCGCCGACCCCTCCGCCCCCCCCCCCGCCGCCCCCTCCCCCGCCTCCCCCCCAGCTGCCTTCCCCCCCCGGCCGACCAGTGAAGGACTGGGCAACAGAGTTGGCAACAGCAGCGCCAGCAGCGCCAAAGAAGCGGCCTAGCTGGGCTGGCATGTTGGCTGCTGCTGTGGCAGCCGTGGCTGTGGCTGATGCTCCCCCCACGCCCCCGGTTATCGTGTCTACCACCTTGGTGAGCAGTGAGGGCGGTGGGACTAGCTCCTGGGGAAGAGGATGGGGAGAGGGACAAGGAAGGGGATGGGGAGAAGAGAGGGACAAGGAAGGGGATGGGGAGAAGAGAGGGACAAGGAAGGGGATGGGGAGAAGAGAGGGACAAGTGTGATGGGAGTCTGGCTTTGTGGCTGAAGCTCCCCCCACGCCCCCGGTAATTGTGTCCACCACCTTGGCGAGCAGTGAGGGCGGCGGGACTAGCTCCTGGGAAGCGGTGAGTGGTACATGAAAAGTAGAACGTGATAAGTGATAAGTGGAAAGTGTCAAACAGTAAGTCATAAGTTATGAGGGATACGCAACCAGTAATAAGGGGCAGGTGTAGTGTTTGTACCTTGAGAATTGCAGGCTCTAAAGTTAAAGGCATCCCCCCTATAAACGCCTCGTCCAGGAGAGCGTACACTGTAACGAAATGGTCCTTTAACGAGTCGTCGCACACCCGGCCGAGATACGTGGTGAGGAGAGAGATGAGAGACGATAGTAGCTGCCGGGGAGATAAGGGAAACAGGGGTTCGGGAAAGAGGGGGGGAGGGAGAGGGAGGGGCGCAGGGGGCAGGAGGTGGGGGACGGGGCATGCGGTAAGAGAGCAGGGGGAAAGTGAAAGGGCATGGGGATCACGGGGTGGAGGGATGGGATGAGCGACGATAGCAGCTGCAGGGGAGATAAGGGAAAAGGGTCTGGGCAGGAAGAAAAGTGCCCACTCACTCACACGACTCACTCACATCGAGAGCCATGAGCGGTGGCATCTCCTGTGTGGTGATGAGCAGCAGAAACACGTCCTCATGCCGCTGCTGCACCACATAGCACTGCGGTGCCACCAGCACCGGTGGCAGCACCACCCCACAAGCACCACCAGCAGCAGCGCCACCAGCAGCAGCACTAGCACCAGCCGCACCAGCAGCAGCAGCGGCAGAAGCAGCAGCACTGCCAGCAGCACTGGCGGTGCCGGCAGCAGCAGAGGCAGCGGCAGTGGTAGTAGCAGCAGCGGTGCTAGCGTCTACAAGTACCGACCAGAACCATGAGCAGATGCGCCTGTCGCCCGCCCTGCCGCCCCACTGCTTCTCCAGAATCACCTCACTGGTAGGGTAAGAGGAGGGAAGGGGGAACGGGGGAACCGGGGCGAAGGGGAAGGGGGGACGGGGAACGGGAAAGATGTAAAGCGGGTCGGAGAACGGGGAACGGGGGAAAAAGGGGACGGGGATAGAGGGAAGAGTGGGGAGTGGGGTTGTCAAACAAGAGACGATGCTCTGCTGGCCCATATGAGTGCGACTTTTATGCTGACAAGAGAATTCTCAAAAGTCGCACTCTTATGCTCTGCTGGCCCACTGTTTCTCCAGGATCACCATTCGGGACGTGAGTTAACAGGGGAATGCGTTTCTTGAAAATTCTCAGAAACGCATCCAGGATCACCTTCCGGGACGTGTAGGAGAGGGGAAGGACGGAGGGACGTGGGGAAAGGAAGACACGAGGGTGTGGGGAGGTGGGCACGGAGGCGCGTCGCGTATTTTTATCTGGAGTGCGTCAAAGAGCTAGTCAGAGCTAGTCATAGCTTGTCATAGCGCTCCCAAGTACTCGTGGACAATATAAGGAGACGACCAAAAGGAGTAAAGGAATCTGAGATTGTGAAACAGTAGCTTTCGCTGGTCATAGCGCGCAATGATCTTGCTCGGCTGTATTATACTTGCATAGACAGGCGCAATCTTGACTGAGCAAGCACCGAGTGCGGTGCGGTGCGGTTCTGAAACACCTACTAGCCTTACCCGTTATCGGCGAGAATAAAGAGGCTCTCAAACATGGCGCGTGTGGATAGCAACAGGCCAGCGCGATTGCAGGAAACGCGAAACTTCTCGTGACAGAGATACTCGCAACAAGGATAATCTCCTCCCGAAGCCTTGGAAAAACTGGAGAATTTGCTCGGTATAAACAATTCCTTGAATCATCAATCCAGCGGCGCAGAGGCGCGGGAAGAAAAAGCTCGTTCGAGTGTCATCTTGTCGAAATAAGAGCTTTACAGTTGAAGCATGATTGGGTGCTGACCGTCGCGGATCGTCGATCAAGACGCACTGCTGGCTAGACAGCCGATGCTTTTACGCATAGATTCTTTTGCTAGAGTAGATGTGATGATGGGGTAGGCTGGGTGATGTGATTCTGAAACGGTATGGTAGATTTGTGTCTGGCGAACTCTGGTCAAAAGCACCAGCCGAACAGATTCAATTGAGCGAGTCATGGGAGGGGTGAAAAAAATCCTCCTTACAAGAACACTCGACAAGAACTCCACGTCGTTAGATGGAAAACAAAGGGTAGCTTGTGTTACATTCTTGCGCTACACATGTTGGATCTTCGTGAAACATTACAAACAAAACATGTTCAGCTGAAGTGTTTTCCTTTTCTTCTTAACAGTACAATCGCATTTAATGCCACCTAAAGATCTAACCAGTTGATATTTTTCTCTAATCAGAGCAACCGTTCATCGTTCCACGGATAGTCAGGGTCTTCCATGACACGGATGTCATCCCTCACAGTGAATCTGTTCACATATCCTGCCAATCAGAAAAGAACACCAACATAAGAGTTGATAAGAGGGATTAGGGATCAGGCATAACAAATTAACAAATACCCTTGGAGTAGCAAAAGATACGTGATTTTGCAGTGCACAAGAACGGCACAACGGGCGTACCTATTCCATGGCAAGTGATGCACTTCCCCGAAAAGTCCTTCCCCTTCTTTCTTCGAAATGTAACAAAACCTGCTCCATTGCACCGACTGCATTTGCCCGTCCACTGGAACACCACCTCTTTGCAATTCTGCAGTTTGCAAGGAAGGCCATGGGACAAACTGTAAGCATGAGCTATCCGGCACACTCCCATAAACTACCGGTAAACATATTCAAGCACATTCCGAGCTGCATGCAATAGTCGGCGGATGGGAGAAACGTGGCAGGGGCTGCATTTGGCCCATTGCAAGTGCCCCCTTCCTCTCGCCTCTCCTCCCCCTCCCCCTTCCCCTTCCCCTTCCCCTACCCCTTCCCCTTCCCTTTCCCCTTCCCCTTCCCCCTCCCCCTCCCCCTCCCCCTCCCCCTCCCCCTCCCCCTCCCCCTCCCCCTCCCCCTCCCCCTCCCCTTCAACTTCCCCCTTCCCCTCTCGCACCCAACAATCCGTCCCATTCCTTCAATTTGTGCTTCCAAGCTCACCTGGGTTTCGGGGTCGCAGCGAACCATGTCTTCCACAGTCTCTAGCGAAAGCGGCTTCGAGTCTGGATACGTCATGGGCAACGGAAGCGCGCGACTAGGGTCCAGATCCGTATCCCCCCCGCTCTTAGACCTGGGTCGTATACCCGCCGAGGACTTGACGGCTGAACCGGAAAATGAGGAATCTCCGGTTGCGATTGACGGTGAGGATGAACTAGCCGTTGAAGAAGTGGGTGCGGAAGATGGTTGAGCGGGTTTCGTTTGACGAGGCAAGGGAATACTCGACGCGATCTTTCTGAACAGGCTTCCAGCGGAGGGAAGGCGCACAGAACCTTCCCCTCCGGACTCCGGCGTCGGCTCGGAGGTCACCGCTGCGCGCCGAGTCACTGAGCCGCGTCTATGACTGGCTGAATTCTGGTGCGCCGTGCGGTCTGAGGAACGGTTACCCGAACAAACGAGCAATTGTTGACGTCGCACAGGCGGACCTGGCAGCGGCAGCCCATCCTGTCGCCACGTCTGAGTGAACGTACTTTTTAGAGGACTGCACGTCCTAGCACAGCTTGAAATGTAGACAGGCGAAGTTGTCGAATCATGCCGATGGAGTTTCACTGTGCGCACACCGAGTTGGCTGACTGGATAGGACATACATGTTTGCATCTTGGTTGAGGTTGAAGATTTCGCTTCCACCCAAGAACCAGAAGCGAGATCCGCCAGGCACGAACGTCTTCCACACTTAACAGCACATCACCTTGCACTAGGGTCGTGCACGCAGCTTAGAAACGCCTTCAGCTGCAGCCTGGACAGCAGGCGTAGAAACTGGCAGGCACGCGGCAAGAAGGCGCAAAAAAACACAAGCGTATTACGCTTGAGAATCACGACAAGCTCTTATGATCCAGCCAACAGGAAATAGCCAGTCTGATTTACAAGACTAGGAAGCACATCGCTTTTCAGGAAGAGACACTACCGTAATCCCAAAATCCCACTTTCTTACACCTGGCTCTTTCCGATCTGGTGATGTGGTCCCTGGAAAGCAATGAAAGAGAGACAATCTCGAGGAGGTGGGTCGAGTATTCCCTGGGTTCTTGCTTGAGCTGCACTTTACCTCTTTCGACCATAGCCTGCCCGCCACGTGAACAATATCTGCCATGCCTCGTGGCACTGACACCAGAGCGCTGATCTGGAAAGGCCCTGGGAAAGCAACTGTGGTTGCTCCTACCCAATGGGCTGTCAGGCGACCAACCAGCCAGCCGCGCTGAAGCAGCAACTTTCAGTACACGCGGACGCACGTGAAATTCCGAAAAATGCCTCCGTGGACGGCATCGTCTTCCAACGCGCACGCGCCACCTGGCTAGTTCACCGATACTATCGGAAAACCTTGGAGCCATTTTGTGAATACTCTTCTAGAGTGCACCCCTCACGTACACATCATAATATTACCGCATTAGTCCATAACTTGGAATTCGTCAATACTTAGTTCCCCAAGCGACGTTACAGCTGGAATTGAAGATACTAGACAGTGAAATACGTGGACGAGTTTTGACTTGTACCCGAAAGTGCAACATTTCAGTAGATGGGTTCACGACATGAAGCAGCCATGTTGCGGCAAGTTACTTCCGGAGCGCTGTTGCAGTGAGGGACGAGAAGTCGTAGCTTGCACCAGTGTCAGGAGCTGGAGCCGCTGGTTGAGAAGCTACAGCAGCAGGCATCACCCCGGCCAAGCCAGCGAAGCCCTGGGGCATACCAAAACCAGCATCAGCACCAGCTCCAGGCACTTGACCAGGGAAGAGCTGGGGAGTCATTCCTGGGATGAACTGCGGGTAACCTCCAGGCATTGCCTGCCCTGGAAATACCCTGCATTCACAACACAAGTGAGATGATGAATGAACTTCCCAGGCTGGAGACATTAATGATGACTAAAAGAATGATCCAACCACTTATGAGTTCCAACATCAAGAAGTGGACAGCCAAAGAGACAAGGAACAAAACATTGGAAAGTTTTGGATGGTGGAGCAAGTGCAGTGGGGCAAGGGAAAATACCCGGCAGCAGGGAATGTTGGTACAGCTCCGGGCACAAAACCAGGCATCGCAAACATGGCACCACCAGCCTGCCGTAGAGAAGGGTGGGAAGCAGAAGGTGTCGTCGTTATAGAAACATAAAGCTGGGAAATGAATAATAAATGCACTCGCAAAAACATATGTACAGGGAACTAGATGGCAAAACCGCTTCAACTGGTGTGTCCCTACTTACCCCGGCTGCAGGTGCTCCACCAACAGCAGCGCCTGGAACAGCACCAGGGACAGCAGCAAGACCAGGTATTCCCCCTGCAGACATGTTGACTGCTGCACCCCCTGCAGCAGGTGCAGCATTGGTACCAGCAGCAGCTGCAGCGGCTGCAGCCATGTACTGCTGCTGGGCGAACATAGCAGCTGCCATCTGCTGCTGTGCCAGGAATGGACTGCTGGCAGGTGCCTGGTAGCAGGAGGGGAGAGGAAGAACGAGGGAGAACAGCTCAACAAAGCAACCATGAAAAACAAGGCTCATAAAGACTCTTGAGATAGAAGGACAATAAAGCCGAATGCACAAACATAATTACTGGAGATAGAACCGAATGAACAACACACCTGCTCAAAGAGGCTCAGGATATCAGACTTGACGTTCTTGGGTGCTGTTGCAGCAGCAGCAGCAGCAGGTGCAGCAGGTGCAGCAGATGGAGCAGCTGCCGGCTCTGCAGCAAACAAGTCGGCAAGGGGATTTGCTGCTGTGGTGGCTTGAGCAGGGGCGCTGGCAGCTGGAGCAGCAGCAGCAGCAGCCTCTGTAGAAGTGACCATGATACACCGGAAAAGAAAAGGAGAAAGAACCGGTTGAAAAGGATGAGATGGAGACACAGGGAGGGAAGAGGCGAGATAACGGAAGGAGCTCGGAAGAAGGGCGACTTACGCACAGAACCATAACTACATGTGAAGAGTGAACGGGGAATGGTTAACGGAATTACTGCCTAATACCCCAACTTAGCTTCCTTGACCAGATATCATGCATATAAATTGTGTGTGTCCTTACCAGGGAAAGCTGCCCACGCTCCTGCTGCAGCAGGAGCTGCTTGTTGAGTGGCCGCAGGAGCAGCAGCTGCAGGTGCTGCAGCGGTTGCACCAGGAGCCGCAGCAGCCGGTTCACTGATCGAGAGAAGATCAAAGAGATCGGCAGTCTGAGCAGGCTGCGATGCAGCAGCGGCAGCAGGGGCTGCAGCTGCAGCCGCTGGAGCAGGCGCAGCAGCAGGAGCAGCAGGAGCTTGCACAGGGGGGAGTTGAGTGAAGCCAGGGCCAGGCAGGGGGCGAACAGGAGTTGCTGCTGCTCCTGCTGCTGGCTGACCGCTTGACATGGTCACCTATGGCACGACGCAAGAATGAAACGAAGCAGAGCAGCAAAAAAACATTGGACAACGAATGATACGAAGCCCACCGTTAAGCTTCCCAGATCAAAACAGGACAGAAAACTAGAGATACACACATGAGCAGCAGTTTTGGGAGACAAAATCGCGAGCGGAAAGGAAGAGAAAAAGAAGAGCGGAGGGATGGGGGAGAGACGAAGGAGACTAGTACCTTGACAGGTGTGGTGCTAGGTGCCTTGCTTTCCGGACGCGAGCGAGGCTCCGGTTCATTCCGGTTACGCCCATAGTCCCTGTCTCGGGAGTTTTGCCCTCCCCCACGGTCCCTGTCGTACCCACCACGCGGATCACGATCATACCCCCCGCCACCGCCGCCGCCACCCCGTGGATCCCTATCATACCCTCCATGAGAATCGTACCTACCACCTCCGCCCCTGTCCCTGTCACCAGACCCGCCGTAACGATCATACTTGTTGTCATATGAATCGTACGAGCCTACTCTGCTACCCCCACCCCCACCCCCACCACCGCCACCGCTGCCGCTACCACCGCGGTTGTAAGTGGCATGGGCGCCGTGGCTCCAGTCCCTGTCGTAATCCGAATCGTGGTACCGGCGGGGCCGTTCCCCCCGGTCCCGGTCGCGTTCCCTGCTGCGATCCTCGTCCCGTGCGCTCTGCCGCATGCGAGCACGTTCCTCGTCGTTCAGCCGGACCCAGCGCCTCTGCTCGTACCTGAATAAGGAGAAGAGGTTGTTTTGACCCTCGGCATCCAAAACAAAGCAAACAGCAACCAGCTACCAGCGAATGGGAAGACAAGCAGAAAGCGTCAAATAACAACCACCAGCCGCCAAGCAGCTAGCAGCAAGCAGCAATCGACAACCAGCAGCCAGCAAGCAATCAGCTGTCAGCATCAACAACTAGCAACAAATAACCAGCAGCAAACAGAGTAGAGAAAACTGAGGAAAACCCTGTGCCACAGTAACCACGTGAAGGTGGACGTGAAGTGAATCTCTTTGTAATCGCCCATAGCTGGCACGTGAAGTGAACTTACTTGGCACGGATGAAACCCTCCAAGGCTCCCTTGTCAACCTCTGCTGGGCGGCGGAAATGTGGTGGCAGCTCCGCTTCCCAATAAGCGTTGGCCTTGGCATTGCCCATAGCTGGGACAAGAGTAGACCATTGTTTTGGAAAACAAAAAAAATCAACGAGTGAAGGAAAGAAGGATATGAAACGAGAATCAGAGGGTACCGGATTTGAAATCGAATCAGCAGCAGTGTATGCATGGCGTATGGCACATGGCACAGGTCACCTACACTGCATGAATTCCACTTGCTCCGGCAGCCATGTGTCAAGCGTAGCTGATCGAACCTGCACATCATGAAGACATGGCACCTTCGTTAACGCAAGCTCAACGGAATATCACCAGTACCAAGTCGTATACGACTGTAATTGAAGTGACGACAGGTCACAGATGCAACCCGGACTTCCATTAAGATGGCGCGACGCGTTTGAGACAAACAACAGATTGAGAGAACGTAGTTGGGAGGACAGACTCACCTTCGAGATGTGCACTCCCAGGCTACGATGAATGCCGGAACACTGGATGCACAGGAAAACTCCTAGGTTGACGCTCGCCCAGCGAGGCCCTCTGTCCATCACAACAAAATTACAGATTTGTCAAACTCACATAATGAAATTCTCGGCTTCGCTTCGTCAGCACAGCCATACAGATGACAAGCAGCAAAATAACGTGCTTACTTGCAGCCACAGTCAGCACATTCTCGGTTTTCGGGAAGCTTCAAAAGACCGTCCAGAATCTGAAGGAGAGGAAACAGGAGGTGGAAATACTTCACCAGCGCGATTATTAAGGGGTGAGAAAGGACAAGCGAATCAGGAAAGCCGAGAAAACGCATTCGCGAGATCGTGGAGCGGGATAAATTGATCGAGTGGATGTAGATCCATTGATAAACTGACGGCCAATACGCCGAATTGACAACGGGTCGCACATCTAACATTGAAATCAACTGTCGTAATGATATGAAGCCACAGATTTCGGTGTGATCCTAGCTTTACAAAAGCGGAATCTGACATGAGAAGCAGTAGAACGGAAAATAAGTACACGACCGGAAGAATAACTTAAAAAATCTGTCGACTAAACTACCTAGCTAATGAACCTAAGATGAAACTAGACGACAGGCATCGAAGAGAGATCCTTGCCTTTCTATGGCGGTCATTCTGCTCCTTAGTCACCGTCGCCTTCTCGTTAGACGACATGGTGCACCTCTTTACAGAAATTCGCGCTCCCGATGCTCTCCCAATCAGCACACGGATCAGCTGGTCTGAGGAAGTTCTGTATGTGCAAATCAGAAAAGCAGGTACAGTACAAGCAGGTGAGGGGAGGTGAAGGTGTGTTGTGTTTCCTCCTAGTATCCCTTCACTGTCCCTGATGTAAGTCCCTGGTGATTTGTGACTCGTGTCGTGAGTGAACTGGGAGGTCCTGTACAGTGTCTCCCTCTTTTCCCCCTCCCTCTTCCAAACAAATTTCTGGAATCTCTCCAAACCAAATTCCAGAATCTCGATTCTCTCGGTGTTCAGTATGGTTTGGTACGTGTCTGTGTGGTATATCGTCGTTCTCAGAGACTGATCCCTGCGCTTTATGTCTTTCTGCGACGCTTTCCGGCTGAGCGACCGTCGACGACGAAGTTTGCCCGGTTGGTGCGACTGGACGTTGGGCAAACCATGCAATCCCCCGCCTTGCAGAACAAACAAGACCGTTGGAGGTGGTCGACCGACAGACTCCGCTATCAGAGCGAATCCGTTAGCCGTGACAATACATACAACTTTGGATCTACTTGTAAGGACATACCAGTACATGCACATTTGAGGACACCTCTCCCTTTGAGCTGGTGCATGCCAAAAAGCAGCTGTGGGTAGCCTTTCTGAAATTTTAGTCTGATTTTGTTTTTTTTCCATCTTGCCTGGTTAAAAATCTATTCGTTTGATTGATGCACGGGTTATGCATGGAAAGGTGATACAAATACTTAGAAAAAAAAAATCAAGTATTATACTTCAAGTTTTGCGCACGAAGCCATATGAGCGGTGTTGGGAACAATAAGTCTTAAAGCGCCTCTGTCGTGTCGAAACTCAGGACACAAGCGAAGCAGTCCAAATCGAAGCATCGCGAGTCAACCCTCGGAGGTTAGGATAACCGCCAGGAGGTTACGCGAAGGTCAAAAGTCAGCGACCTTTGACTTGACAAATACATCGCGACAGCAAGGACACACAATTGACTCGACATTGAGCAGTTGCCCTAGTCGCACTGTATCGAATCGCAACAGCAAAACAGTTTAACTATATCTATTCGTATTCCTTCTCCTCTTGTATAAAGCCTTGTATTTGCTTGTTTTAATCAACTCACTTTGCCCTCACATACTAGCGCAAGGTGGTTCAAGGACTTTTCATTCAAACGCTTCCGCTATTACAATCCTACTCAGACTTAAACTCTACAAAGATCATAGGGCATCTCAACCCAACATGGTATGAGAGCAGATAGAGTTCAAAGTGTCAGAATCCCAACCACTAGACCATTGGGATAAAAGGGCTTGTTAAGTAACGGGTCAGTGCGCCCATAACCCCCCAGGCCAACATGCCTGTAACCCTTCCCTAGGATCAATCGGGGATCACCAATGGACCTCTGACACCCCCCCGCACTGGGATGCCCGAAGTGCATACACTGGGATTCGAACCCGAGACCGCTCTGATACCATGTCAGAATCCCAACCACTAGACCATTGGGATAAAAGGGCTTGTTAAGTAACGGGTCAGTGCGCCCATAACCCCCCAGGCCAACATGCCTGTAACCCTTCCCTAGGATCAATCGGGGATCACCAATGGACCTCTGACACAAAGTTACTTTTTCTCTTAATACTTAATACAAAGAAGACATGTCTATTAGGAAGGAGAGGAGCTCCTCCAACGGTTCTCCAGGCACTACCGCTACTCCACCTTCTGTCTCTGGTCTACAGACGGAAGAAGGGACTACCACGAGACCAGCAGCTGGGTCTACGGAAACGCCCGCAGGCTTCGATCCAAGCATGATGGAGAAATTCTTCTCCTTCATGTCCTTCTACGAGCAGCACCAGCAAGGAGTACCTGCGCAGTCAAACAACAGCAACAACAACAACGTAACTCCTATGAGTCTCGACGGCTCATCCTACGCACGCGGAATTCAACAACAACAACAACAGCCTACCTTTGCGCCATACGAGCCCCAGCGTGGCTCCGTCAGCTTCATGCCGCAACCGCAATCTGCACCGGGACAAGAAAGGGCATTGGACGCATTACAAGTTCAATCGCAATTCGCGCATGTTCTCAAGCTGCAAACGACAAAGCCTTTCGACGGAAAATACTTCTTCACCTGGTCGTTCGAGTTCGAACTGATGATGGAAGGAGCACAGATTCTCGGCTTCTTCGACGGGTCCCTGCCATATCCAACAAACGGGACACAATATGAGAAGCAGCAGTACACCTATCAATCAATGATGGCGTACACGATACTGCTAAGAAACATCACCCCGACCCAGCAGCAGAACATCAGGAATTACCGAGGCTACGGCAACTCCGCGGAGCTCGCGTACAACCACCTGAAGAACCTGTATCAAGCAACAGACAGCGTAAATCAAAGCAGGTTAATGGCGCAGTTGACAACAATTGAAATGAAACCAGGCGAGAAAGGCATGGCTTATATCAGCCGCTGCCGCGAACTGCGCGACAAGCTTCTTCGATGCGGAGGGTCGATTTCAGAAGACGCCTTTGTCACGGTGGTCATCGGCGGTCTCGGCCCCCACTAGCGCTCCACTCGCGCCATATTACGAGCACACGGGAGGATTTCCGAAGCGGCACTCTGCGCCGAAATTCATGCCGAGCAGCAAGACATGGACCTGCAAGAAGAAAGACACAAGAAGAAAACATTAGCACCGGCGTTTGCGTTTCACACTCAGCGACGATACAACAACAACAACAATCGACAACAGCAACAAGTGAAGACGGTACCTCCGTTTTGCCATATCTGCAAGACTTCGGGACACCCTCCCACGCACTGCCCGTCTCGTCAGACAACACCACAGCGACAACTCCGGCCTTCAAGCTCCCAAGTTGCCTCAAGACAAGCAAATCCGACGACCTCAATCCAAGCTTCAACGACTCCAACAGGACAATCTGCACAAGGAGCGAGAAACATTGTCAATTGCATGGTGAAGATAATGCCAGAACATATATGTAGCTTATGCTGTTGTGTAGGCTACAGTGGGGTATCCCATAGGGGGTACAACCCAATTAGGGTTTTGCTATTTGTACCCAACTCTTTCCTAGTGCATTCATTTCTCGTTCTATTCTCACATGGTATCGAGCAGGTTCCCCCGTGGGAACGGTGCTTAGGGCCCACCACTTTTAAACTTTTTTTTTTCTGCCCGGAGCGCGCTCCGGGCCCTCGCTCTCACTCTTTCGGCCTGCCCTGCGGCCCCCTAGCTGCCCGCGCGCGCCCGTTCAGGCCCCTAGCCGCCCGCGCGCCGCCCGTCCCGGCCCTTAGCCGCCCGAGCGCCGCCCGTCCCGGCCCCTAGCCGCTCGCGCGCCGCCCGTTCAGGCCCCTAGCCGCCCGCGCGCCACCCGTTCCGGCCCCTAGCCGCTCGCGCGCCGCCCGTTCAGGCCCCTAGCCGCCCGCGCGCCGCCGGTCCCGGCCCCTAGCCGCTCGCGCGCCGCCCGTTCAGGCCCCTAGCCGCCCGCGCGCCGCCCGTCCCGGCCCCTAGCCACCCGCGCGCGCCCGTCCCGGCCCCTAGCCACCCGCGCGCGCCCGTCCCGGCCTCACACCGCCCGTGCGCCGCCCGTCCCTGCTGCACGCCACCGTCCCGGCCCCCCACGCCGCCCGTTAGCCGCCGTGCAGCCTGAGCCGCCCGAGCCGTCTGCGCAGCTGAGGAGCCGAGCCGCCCAAGCCGCCTGTGCCGCTGACTGCCCGAGCTGCCCGAGCCGCCTGTGCCGCCCGAGCCGCCCGAGCCGTCTCCCCCCCCCCCCCCCCCCCCCCCTTTTTCCCGTCGCCTGTCGAGGCGACCTGAGGGGGCCGCTTGCGGGGTGGCAGGTGTGTGGTCTCCCCTGCTTCTCCTCCTCCTTCGTCTCGAGCCACTCTACACCCGAGCCTCCCAGCAGCCGAGCCGCCCTACAGCCGCGCTGCGGGTCGCCGAGCTGCCGAGCTGCAGTTGCTGCCGAGCCGCCCTGCCGCCGAGCCGCCCGAGTCGCCCGAGCCGCAGAGCCGCCGTGCTGCCGAGCCGCTGATTCGCCGAGCCTACTCTACCCACCACTGGTGAGCCCCTGCCCTGCTAGTACGCTGCGCGTCGCCTGCTTGCCTGCCTGCCTCCCTTTTTGGCTTGCCTGGCTGCCTGCCTTACTGCTGCTACTCCTGCTCCTGCCTCTACTGGTGGAGCCAGATGCAGCCCCATCGACGTCTCCGTGAGTCCCTCACGCCCCAGCAGCTGCGTGAGTGGTACGCTGGTTGGGGTTGTAGGGGTGGTGGCGCTACTACAGCTACCACTCCTGCTGCTTCTACTACTGGTGGCGGCCAGATGCAGCTCCCGCGACCCCCCCGCGCGTCTCTCACGCCTCAGCAGCTTTGTGAGTGGTACGCTCAGAGTAGAGGGTCTCTCAATTCTGTTCGCTGCTCTTACGTGATTCTCACTGGTGCTCGGACTGGTCATCCTTGTGGGACACCTGGTCATACACAGTCCCGCTGCTTCGCCCGTCTGAGCGACGCCTGGCGTACCGTGTTTGGCGACAAGGCTGAGCTCCACGACTGGGTGGAGTTGCTTAGGCAGAGGGTAGATATATTTGCTCTTGACTATGATGCTATTCTCACTGCCATGTATGCTTTGCCTACTAGTGCTGACCGTGCCGGTCACCTGTGCGTCCCGCCTGACCCGGGTATAGGACCTGCTGCTCTAGCTACTGGTGAGGCTGCTACTGCTCTGGGTGCTAGTGAGTCTCCTGCTCCAGGTACAGGTGCGGCTGCTGCTCTAGGTGCTAGTGAGTCTGCTTCCTCAGGTGCGGGTGAGGCTGCGCTCTCAGGTACCGCGTTGGCTTCGGCCTCCCTCACGTTTACACTTGACTCTGGGGCTTCTCGCTCCTTCTTTCGAGACTGCACCACACTCACGCCGCTTGGTCGGCCGGTTGCAGTCTCCCTGGCTGACCCCTCTGGGGGTCCTGTCCTCGCTCACTTCTCCACTGTCCTCCCGTGTCCGGCTGCCCCCTCGAGCACCCTGTCTGGCCTGTACCTCCCCTCGTTCTCGACGAACTTGGTGAGTGGTGCAGACCTGCAGGATGCGGGGGTTCACCAGTTCACTCCTGCGAGTCAGCGGGTGACCCACTGCACGGACGCACGCACAGGCCGGCACCTGGCCACGTTCTCGCGTCGGCCGGGATTGAGCCTCTACACCCTGACCACTGAGTCTCCTCCTGTCCCTGCGTCCGGTCAGGTAGCAGCGTCAGGTCAGGTGTTTGCTGCTGCGTCCAGGTCTGGTCCTGAGTCTGCCCCCTGTTCGTGTCGCCTCCTGTCTCACAAGACTCTCCTGTGGCACCACCGTCTTGGCCACCCCTCCTTGCCCCGTCTTCAGGGCATGGCTTCCCGTGTCCTTGTCTCTGGTCTTCCCCAGTCTCTCCCTCCCCTTCCTTCGGGACCAGGACCTTCCTGTGTCCCCTGTGTCGAGGGGCGCCTCAGGGCTGCTCCTCACTCCTCCCAGTTTCCCCCGACAGAGGCTCCTCTGGAGACACTTCACATGGACGTGTGGGGCCCGGCCCCCGTCCGTGGGCAGGGTCACGAGCGCTACTTCCTGTTGGTGGTTGACGACTACTCGCATTACACCACAGTCTTCCCCTTGCGCAGCAAGGGTGCTGTCTCTGAGGTGCTGATCGACTGGATCCGCGAGGCTCGTCTCCAGCTCAGGAGGAGCTTCGGCTCGGACTTTCCTGTTCTGCGTCTGCACTCTGACCGAGGTGGGGAGTTCTCCTCTCGCCTTCTGCGAGACTACTGTCGTGCACAGGGGATCCGCCAGACCTTTACGCTTCCGGACTCTCCACAGCAAAATGGGATTGCTGAGCGCCGCATTGGCATGGTCAGGGATGTCGCTCGTACGTCCATGATGCATGCGGCTGCCCCCCATTTTCTGTGGCCGTTTGCGGTTCGGTACGCGGCGCATCAGCTCAACCTTCACCCCAGGGTCTCTCGGCCCGCGATGTCCCCAGGGTTACTGTGGACGGGGAAGGTCGGCGATGCGTCTGCGTTCCGTGTCTGGGGATCTCGGGCGTTTGTCCGCGACTTGTCTGCGGACAAGCTGTCCCCCCTTGCTGCTCCCTGTGTCTTCCTTGGCTTCCCCCCCTGACGCTCCAGGGTGGCAGTTCTACCACCCCTCCTCTCGTCGTGTTCTGTCCTCCCAGGACGTCACGTTCGACGAGTCAGTCCCCTTCTACCGCCTCTTCCCCTACCGTACTCCTTCCCTCCCCCCCCCACCGGACTTCCTGGTGCCAGTTCCCCCCCCGGTAGACCCCCTCCCCCCTCAGGTTCCTGCCCCTCCAGGTGTGTCCCAGGTAGATACAGTCGAGCGAGTCGAGGTTGCTGCTGAGTCTGGTCCTGTTGCGGGTGCAGGGTCTGGGGGTGCTACGCCTGCGGGTGCTGAGCTTGAGGGTGCTGCTGCTGGGGGTGCTGAGCCTGGGGGTGCGAGGCCGGGGGGTGCTGAGCTTGGGGGTGCTGTTGCTGGGGGTGCTGAGCCGGGGGGTGCTACGTCAGGAGCTGCTGAGCCTGGGGGTGCTGAGCCTGGAGGTGCGGAGCCTGCGACTGCTGGACCTGGGGGCTCTCCGATTGCTCCGTCTCGGCGGGAGCCGCTCTCTCCACAGGAGCTGCGCGAGTGGTTTGCTCGCCGCTGGAGGCGTGCTGCTGGAGCTGGAGCTTCTTCGACTGCTGAGGGTGCTGGTGCTGCCGGTCCCGGAGCTGCTGGGCCTGCAAGTCCTACTGGAGCTGGAGCTGCTGAGCCTGGGGGTGCTGAGTCTAGAGCTGCTGAGCCTGGGGGTGCTGAGTCTGGAGCTGCTGAGCCTGGGGGTGCTGAGTCTGGAGCTGCTGAGCCTTGGGGTGCTGAGTCTGGAGCTGCTGAGCCTGGGGGTGCTACGTCTGGAGCTGCTGAGCCTGGGGGTGCTACGTCAGGAGCCGCTGAGCCTGGGGTTTCTCCTGGTACTGCGTCTCGGCGGGAGCCCCTCTCTCCACAGGAGCTGCGCGAGTGGTTTGCTCGCCGCTGGAGGCGTACTGCTGGAGCTGGAGATTCTTCGACCGTCGAGGGTGCTATTGCCGCCAGTTCCGGAGGTGCTACGCCTGCGGGTCCTACTGGAGCTGGGGCTGCTGAGGGCGTTGGTGCTGAGTCTGCTGCTGTCTGTCCTGACGGTGGTTCTGCTGCTGGTGCTGCTGGAGGTACTGCCGCTGGAGGTGTTGGTGGCGCTGGTGCCGCCGCTGAGGGTGCTGGTGCTGTCCCTACTGAGTCTGGAGCTGCCGCGCAGCCTCGGCCGTACTTCGTTCCTCTTCGGCAGCAGGTTCTTGGTCTTTCTCCTCCGGTAGAGTGTCCACAGCCTGTCCAGTCGCAGTCACTGTTGGAGCCTACCTCCCCACTGCCTGCTCCCTCTCCTTACACTGGTCCTACTGGAGGTCTTGCTGAGCGTCGTGAGCCTGCGTCTCGTCCCGCGTCGCCTGTTCGTGCTGCCCGCGCTAGTGGTCGTGGTTCGCGTCCGCCTCCTCCTCCTGTCCATGGCACGCACCGGATGTCTCTGCGTCCGTCCACTGCTCCTCTGCGTGCCCTTTTGCCTTCTCCTCCTGAGTCCTCCCTTCCTGTGCTTACCGACCCAGAGTCGGACTCCCTTCGTGCTGCCAGTCCTACTGTCACGCGTCTGCTTGCTACTGTCGTCACTGACCCCTCTTTTGAGTCCGCTGCTGCGTCTTCTCTTGTCGCTGAGCTCGTCGACTTTGCTGCTCGCTGTCGTCTAGACTACGCTGCTAGCCTTGTTGCTGAGTCTGCGTCTGTCTGTCCTCCGTCCGTCGGGGGTGAGTGTGCTCTTGGCACGGACGTCCTAGAGGACAGGCAGGAGAAGTTCCAGTGTCTGGCTGCTGCTTCACCTCATCTTGCGTTTGTACTGCTTGCTCCTAAGGGAGACCCGGATGCACTAGACATCCCGACTCCGCGCTCTTACGCGGAGGCCGTAGAGGGTCCCTACTCCTCTCAGTGGCAGGCAGCTATGGATGCAGAGATGGCTTCCTGGAAGTCCACAGGCACCTACGTTGACGCGGTTCCCCCTCCTGGGGCGAACATCGTCAGTGGCATGTGGATCTTCAGGGTGAAGCGGCCGCCGGGCTCTCCACCTGTCTTCAAGGCGCGGTACGTCGCTCGTGGCTTCAGTCAACGGCAGGGAGTTGACTACTTTCAGACCTTCTCTCCCACCCCGAAGATGACCACTCTTCGGGTGCTGCTGCACATAGCCGCTCAGCGCGACTACGAGCTTCACTCTCTCGACTTCAGTACTGCGTTCTTGCAGGGGAGCCTGCACGAGGAGATCTGGCTGCGCCGTCCACCTGGCTTCACTGGGACTTTCCCTCCTGGCACCCAGTGGAGCCTCCGACGGCCAGTCTACGGTCTCCGCCAGGCACCACGTGAGTGGCACAACACACTGAGGACTACGCTTGCGGCCCTTGGGTTTGCTCCTTCTACTGCTGACCCGTCGCTGTTTCTGCGCACCGACACTTCACTGCTGCCGTTCTACATCCTCGTGTACGTCGACGACTTGGTCTTTGCCACAGGGGACACCGCTGGACTCGCCTACGTGAAGTCCGAGCTACTGAAGAGACACACGTGCACAGACCTGGGTGAACTGCGCAGCTACCTTGGCTTGCAGATCACTCGGGACAGAGCACGCCGCACCATTACCTTTACTCAGTCACACATGGTGCAGCAGGTCCTTCAGCGCTTCGGCTTCACGTACTCCTCGCCTCAGGCCACTCCTCTGTCTACTCGTCACTCGCTCTCAGCTCTGCCTTCGGATGAGTCCGTAGAGTCGAGTGGCCCGTACCCAGAGCTTGTTGGCTGCCTCATGTACGTGATGACCTGCACACGACCTGACCTTGCATACCCTCTTAGCATTCTTGCACGCTATGTTGCTCCTGGGAGACACAGACCAGAGCACATGGCTGCAGCGAAGAGGGTATTGCGCTACCTGTGCAGTACGTCGGGCATGGGGCTAGTGCTTGGAGGGCGGAGTCCAGTGGTACTTAAGGTCACGCGGACGCTTCTTGGGCTGACGACCAGGCTACGCAGCGGTCGTCACAGGATTACACCTTCAGCCTTGGCTCCGGCTCTGTCTCGTGGCGAGCTACTCGCTCGTCTTCGGTTCTCAGCTCGAGTTGTGAGGCTGAGATCTACGCAGGGGCCATGGCTGCACAGGAGCTTCGCTGGCTCACCTACCTGCTGACTGACCTTGGAGAGCCGCCTCGTTCTCCTCCAGTGCTGTACGTAGACAACAAGGCCATGCTGGCCTTGTGTCGAGAGCAGCGTCTGGAGCACAGAACGAAGCACATTGCTCTTCGCTACTTCCTTGCTCGTGAGCTACAGCAGCGTGGACAGTTGCGGCTTGCGTACGTGGCCTCTGAGGCCAACACTGCTGATGTGTTCACCAAGGCACTCGCGCCTTGTGACCATAAGCGCTTCTGCACCCAGCTGGGTCTTGTGCCTGTCTTGCCTCACTTGCTCTCCTCTTGACTTTACTTTTACTGTCACATATATATACCTGCTCTTGCTTGTCTAGCTTTATATATATATGTGTGTACTCCTGCATGTGAACTGGCCTTGTGGCCTTGCTCTTGTGCTCGGACTGTGTGGTGACTTTGTGATCCACCCTGAGCTTTGCTTTGCTTTCCTTGACTGGTCTTGTGACCCCTTGTTCTCCCCCACTTTGCCTATGGGGGTGTGTCAGAACATATATGTAGCTTATGCTATTGTGTAGGCTACAGTGGGGTATCCCATAGGGGGTACAACCCAATTAGGGTTTTGCTATTTGTACCCAACTCTTTCATAGTGCATTCATTTCTCGTTCTTTTCTCACAGATAACTGATTCGTGCACAACCAAATCACCACCTCACTACTCACCGGAAGAAGAGCTCGACAACAGGATGCCTCGCCGCGAGTCACTCTAACCGAATCCGACGTACGCCGCCATTGCTCAAAGCGAACTGTGCGGGAAAGACACCTGGTTCTTGGACAGTTGCTGCGGACAACATATGTGCTCCTCGGGACGCTTCGTTCAACGCGAACATCGACTCCAGCGAGAAGTAGTCATCACGGTTGCCAACAACCAGAACCTGCGCACACGACGACAAGGAGTAGTTCAGCTTCAATCAAGAGAGACAAACGTCATACTGCACATGTCAAAGGTATTCATCGCTGAAGGACTCGGTTATAACTTACTGAGTGTCAGCCAGCTGATGGCGAAAGGCATCCACTTGGAAGCCGACAGCACCACCCAGGAGTTTAAACTGTACCACGGGAAGGGCGGCCTCTACAACGGAAGAGCAGTTTTGAAGAACAACGTCTTCGTCCTCGATTTCGTCCCCGACCTTGGCACTGCAAATAGCGACTCCATCCTCAACTTCGCCGATTGGATACATCCCCCGGATCTCAATCCCGACTTCAGCCCGGGAGGTTTCTGGTACTCGCACACCATCCCTGAAGCAGAACGAACACGAGCGTTAGCAAGAATTCAACAAACGGCAGTAGCAGAGACAACATCGACAGCAGCAGAGACAACATCGGCAGCAGCAGAGACAACATCGGCAGCAGCAGAGACAACATCGGCAGTAGTAGAGACAACATCGACAGCAGCAGGACCAACGACACCAGTCATCGTCCACGAAGCACCACCAACACCCGCACAGCAACTGAACCCGACTCAACGAGAAGTCCACAGAAGCGCCAATGTCGTCGCCAGCTTCTACTCCAACTCCGACGCGTATCAACGCTCACCCGGACATCGCGCTCCTGAAGACATCTGGCACGCACGCACAGGACATCCAAGCAACACAGTATTAAATAACTCAATACAAGCAGGAGTCCTCGACAAAGATTCGCTACTACTACCCGACGGCAGAGAACTTCAACGGGCAAGAGGAACTTGCCTCATCTGCCCCGAAGCCGACTTACCCCATCGACCGTTTTCTTCTCACCACAACCCGAGCGCACCTGCATACGCACCACTCGAGAAGGTATACAGCGACATCCTCTTCAATCGAGAACCAGGACAAATCACCTACAATTACACTATAAAATTCATCGACGCCGCCACTCGATACGTCTGGCATCGAAACCTACCCAGCCGCGACATGGCACTCGCAGCGTTCGCCGCTTGGCTTCCGGTAGCAGAGAGGGAGTCAGGAACACATCTGAAAAGCTTCCAGTCAGACGGAGGAGGAGAAGACACCTCTCAGCGCTTCAAGTAGTACCTGGCGGAAAGGGGAATCAAGCAACTCCTCTCCCTTCCCTACGCCCATCAGCAGCAAGGTGTTGCAAAAAGAATGAACAGGACTCTGCAAAACAGCATGCGCAAACTACTACGTGGCATGCGGTTACCCAACCACCAGTGGCCTGCAGCAATGGACCATGCTGTCATGCTGCACAACTTGCTGTCGTCGTCGTCACTCCCGAACAACGCATCACCGCATCTGCTGTGGACAGGAAAGCAAGGCAGCACAAGAATGTTACGAGTTTTCGGATGCATGGTGCAGTACCAACCCCCAGAAGCACGAGCGGGAAGATTTTCACAACGCGCACAGTGGGGACTACACCTCGGCATCGAGAAAAATTACAACGCGTGGAAAATTTTCGATGTCCACTCAAAGGAAACAGTAGCAACACGTGATGTGATCTTCTACGAGCGACTCACCCTTCAAACGTACCTAGCCAACTTGCACGAGAATCAGGACCCCACAGGTGGTTTTCGTGGTGACCGAGCCTTCGCCTCAGCAGCGGACGAAGCAGACTGGGATGAACAGAACGTCGACAACGCATCGGAAGAAACCGGACCTCTCCCGTACTGCTCCGTCGACGTGCCCATGGACGAAGACAATCCTCTCGACAGTGTCAACGCCGAAGTCTTCTATCACTTCGCCGACAACGGTTACGTAACACCTGCGACAGTCAACACAAACGAAGCAGAACGGATAGGGCCAAATATCATACCCGATCCAGAAGCGGGAGACGAAGCAGCTTATCCCGAGGATCCAACACTCCCCCGATACTCTCAGACTGGGCTGCAAATCCTCGGCCTCGTCACCGCAGTCCACGGCAACGCACTTTCTAAGGAGCCTGCGACGGTTCAGCAGGCTCTGGGGGGGGAACACAGGGAGAAATGGCGCGAAGCCATGGACAGAGAGTTAAAGGCACTGGAGGAACGCAACACTTGGAAGGTCGTTCCCGCAAGCGTGGCAAGGAACAAGACCATTCTCACCGGGAAATGGGTCTTCCGCATCAAAACGAAAGCAGACGGCACAATCGAGAAGTTCAAAGCACGTTGGGTCGTGCGTGGATTCGACCAAGAGCAAGGACGAGACTTCACCGAGACATTCGCCCCTGTTAGTCGACATACCTCTCTTCGTATTATTCTCGCCGTTGCCGCCATGAAGAAGAAGAAACTGCGACAAATCGATGTCGCCAACGCATTTCTCTACGCACCCGTCGACGCCGAAATCTTCGTCGAACTCCCACACGGTACCCACGGAAACCCCAATCAGGTCTGCCAGCTACTGAAATCGCTCTACGGAATCAAACAAGCCCCGCGGCTGTGGCAACAGCACCTACACACCCGACTCACTCGCATCGAATTCCGCTAACTGCCGCACGACCAAGGAATGTATCGATTCACTAAAGACGCCGATTACATCCTACTGATCGTCTACGTCGACGACCTACTCTACATCGGCTCCACCGACGACATCACCACCTGGTTCGAAGGGGAGCTGCAGAAGGACCTCACGCTCACGGTTTCTTCTACCGTCACCCAGTACCTCGGGCTCAACATCCGCGAAGAAGAAAATGCTATCTACTTAAGCGCCGAAAAATACGCCGACACTATCGCGAAGCGCTTCTCGCTCACACCTACCGCTATCGCCACGCCATACCGCTACACGGCAGGAAGTAACAAAGGAAATTCCGCTCCACTCAAAGCTGCCGGAATACGAGACTACCAGAGGAAATTGGGCTGCCTCCTCTTCGCAGCCGTCACCTGCCGCCCGGATCTATCCTACTCCGCAAGCCAACTCGCTACCTACCTCAAGAAACCCGAAGCAGAGCACCTGGCGGAGCTCGATCGCGCACTACACTACTTCGTGAGCACTCCGACGATCGGCCTGACTTACTACAAAAGCGAAACTACGACCATGAAACTAATCGGCTACGTCGATGCCGATCATGCCGGCGATTCCGACGATAGGCGCTCTCGCACTGGCTACGTCTATCGTCTCGAGCCTATCGGACGTATCTCCTGGCAGTCGAGCAAGCAGGAACTAATCGCTCTCTCTTCAGCTGAAGCAGAATATATCGCCCTCTGCTCAGCCACCAAGGAAGGACTCTACATTCGCGAGCTGTTGGAAGAAGCAAAGTTAGCCGAGTTACCCAACTTCACCCTATTCTACGACAACCAATCTGCAATTCGCATCGCCAACAAAAGCGGATTCGCGAACAGAACGAAGCATATCGGTCTGCGATACTTCTTCGTGAAAGACGAGATCGAGAAAGGGAAACTCGAATTATCCTACTGTCCCACGTCCGAGATGGCAGCCGATTACTTGACCAAGAAACTCGGAAAACAGAAGTTCGAGTACTGCATGCTGCTGACTGGACAAGGCCACGTCACCATTAGCGACACTCCAGAAGTGAAGGGGAGTGTTGGGAACAATAAGTCTTAAAGCGCCTCTGTCGTGTCGAAACTCAGGACACAAGCGAAGAAGTCCAAATCGAAGCATCGCGAGTCAACCCTCGGAGGTTAGTATAACCGCGTGGAGGTTATGCGAAGGTCAAAAGTCAGCGACCTTTGACTTGACAAATACAGCGCGACAGCAAGGACACACAACTGACTCGACATTGAGCAGTTGCCCGAATCGCACTGTATTGAATCGCAACAGCAAAACAGTTTAATTATATCTATTCGTATTCCTTGTACTCTTATATAAAGCCTTGTATTTGCTTGTTTTAATCAACCCACTTTGCCCTCACATACTAGCGCAAGGTGGTTCAAGGACTTTTCATTCAAACGCTTCCGCTATTACAATCCTACTCAGAATTTAACTCTACAAAGATCATAGGGCATCTCAGCCCAACAAGCGGGAGGTGGGATAGCGGGATATCCAGGCCATAAAATGCAAGATTTAACTGCATTTGAGGAATCAAAATGCATTCGAAAATAGTCGGTGTCCATTGCATACGAGTGTCGGTGGGCATGTGGGTGCAATGCGTGAGCTGCCAAGCTGGACACACATATATGCACTTTTGGGGTATGTATATGTTTGGACATCCCAGTAAGGCGATTAAGACACGCAATGGCGCCAGCTGTGAGTCGTCCAAACCGCAACCTCCACTGGGTGCAGACATGCAGAAATATAGAATGAGTTAATGAAAACTTATATAGTTGAAGGTACAACAACAGGTGTGTTTGTTGAAGTCCATGTCGAGAACCAAATGTGCTGGATCCGTGCGCAACTGAAAATGAAAAATGTGCTGGCACCCCGCAAGGCGCGCGTGTGCGGTGCCACGACATTGATGGGGTTCCGCCATGGCTCATCATGATCCCACCCATGGCCTAAAGTCCACAACTCGACCAATCTCATTGACCAATGGTAGGCCACGCAGCAGTGTGTGTAGCATCATATGGTCCGCCTGCAACCCGTCAAAGTCAGGCCTCCCCTCCCCTCCTCCCTTCCGCCCTTCAGCTTCCCCAACGCCCTTTCCCGCCGCTTCCCCACGCCAGGCTCTTTCCGCCAACCAATCGCCACAGCAAGCTGTCGCTGTCTTTTTTGTAACTAGCCATTTTGACCCGCAATCCTTTTCGCCAAACTACACCACCTCAAACCGCACAAATTGCCATATTTATTTGTTCAATTCATCGGAAATTCCACAAGATTCCCTTTCCCCCGAACTTCCTCCCTCGACATGTCCGCCCTCCGCCTTTCCGCGTTCCGCGCACGTCCTTCGTGTACGCATTGCCCGTCTCCGCTTCTTCCCCTTCCCCCTCCATCCGCGCCTGTTACTGCGAGTACAGTATTTCCCCCCTTCCTTTCTGCCCTAACCTTCATCAATAGCAACTCTTCCCACTCACACCACCAGCCTCGCCCTCCCCTCCCCACCTCCCCCACTCAAATGTTTCTGAACCTAGACAGGGTCCAAGCTCGAGGCTACTTCGTGAGTGCTTGGTTCTCGTCACTCAGCCCAGCATCATACGTTATCAACGCCTTTCCAGCCCACGAGAGACGGTCACGTGCGCTTGACAAGGCATGGACAGGGGCCACGGCTCATTACGTCGGCCGTAGTTAGGTTCAAGAGCTGCGTGTGCATTCGCGCGTCCGATCGCATTACGCGAGTGAATGAGCGTGGATCGATAGATCATAGCACAACTTAATAGTGCATTTCCGTTAGCTGAGAGGTGCAGGTGCTATCTAAGCAGGTGTTTGCTTTCGTCGATTGGATCGATTTTATCCAACCCTAACACGTCAATAGCTTTCATAGTCAGCCTCATCTTATGATCGCTACCAGACATTAGGGCTTCTACAGAAACATTTCCTCCGCACGTGATTTCTCGGTGTCACGAACCCTAATATTCAAGAGTTTACATTTCCCGCTGATCCTTATCGCCCCCTGAAGCACATTCAAGCACTTGGATACCGCATCGCCAACAATCCTGTCATTGGCGAAGAAGCAGCGACCCCATCGTCAACATTTCTGTCATTGGCGAAGAAACAGCGCGCATACGAGAAGGCAACGCAGCTTTCTAAGCAGCAGCTTGCCTGTCGAAGTGCCTTGCGAGGCGCGAGCAGCAGCACGCGCTGAAAACCAAAGAGCGACCGCAGAGGATCGTACAGCGAGCCGTGATTTGCGCCGCCCGTGGAGCTTATTGCAACGACGAAATCTTCTGTCAGCGGCGATAGCGGCAGGCCTGCATGGTGCCGGGGCCGTGTGACCAATTCCTCGGCTGCCTCTCCCCCCATGGGCTCTACCGCCATCTCGGTACGTCGTATTGGCAGCTACGTCGTATTTATCGGTACGGTAGTGGATCGGTACGTCAGTGAGCGCTCTCGGTACGTCCTCGTCCTCTTAATGTTCTCTCCCTCACAAACCCCCTCTCGTTCTTCCCCACGGAGATCCGTGAGCTTGTTTCACCTGGCAATTTGAAAATGGGGGAAAAAAAAATTGCCGTCTCGGCGATCGTCGCCCTTTTGCCTTGCCCTTCCCTGTGTGTCCGTCCCGCGTCATGTGTCAGGACAATCTGAAACCCGATCACCAACATCTACCAGAGCAAGGATCTGAATCCCAAACACCTCCGATAGGCCCGACAAGCCCTACAGGCCTTCCTGGCGGCCTGCCCGTCGATAGGGACCATCTACCGTTTCCGCCGTTCCCGCCTTTCCCGCCGTTTCCATAATTCTACGTCGATTCCGGATTTATTTCGATCCCGGGGCGCGGTGATAAGATAACTCGCGGACCGGAAGTATCCAGTAACGCCGTTTTTCGCTGGTGGCCTTCTCGGGATCGGCACGCGAGAGAGGGCGGCGACGACGAGAGAGTTACTTTCGCGAAAAGGGGCGGAGATATTTTTATTATTTGCAGGGGGTATATTTCTGAGGCGCCTGAATAAGGAGGTCCAGGAGATTGAAGCGGTATGGAAGCGAAGCTCCGCGCGTTGCAGGGGCAGGGGAGCGTGGCCACTCCTTCCCCGTCGCACGGCACTAACCGCATTGCACCGTTTTCTTTTTTGGGTGGGTGGAGCGTGGTGAAATCGGATCGGAGGGTGGCACGCGTCAGAGAGTCGCACGAGATACAGTCGCACGATAGATTCGCATGAGATAGAGTCGCGCGAAGCAGGGCGTCGCACGCGGCAGAGGCATGTGAGCAGCGCTGCATAGCCCAACCAGGGCAGGGCAAGGCCAAGGAGTGGGTTGCATGGGGCACACGCATGGGGCGCGGATGGTTGGAAACGGGCCTTGATTTGAGGATGTGAGGATGTGAAGATGCGAGGACGAGAGGATGGGAACGTAAGGTTGGGAGGTAGGCCAGGTTATACACGCTACTAGCTGCTTGGGTCAAAAGCACCTGCAGAGCCCCTTTTCCACTGCTGAGCTGCCCCTTGCCGCATGGCCTTTCGTGCCATAGTAGAGTTCTCTCTCTCTCTCTCTCTCTCTCTCTCTCTCTCTCTCTCTCTCTCTCTCTCTCTCTCTCTCTTCTCTCTCTCTCTCTCTCTTCTCTCTCTCTCTCTCTCTCTCTCTCTCTCTCTCTCTCTCTCTCTCTCTCTCTCTCTCTCTCTCTCTCTCTCTCTCTCTCTCTCTTTCTCGCTCTCTCTCCGTAATCATGCAGCGCAATTCTCTTTCTGCATGTCGTTGTGTGGATGTCTCACGGACCGCATGATAGTTGGCCATCATTGCGTGCACCTGCCTGAACCTCTCAGCCTCTCAACCTCTCATCCTCTCAGCCTCTCAACCCCTCAGCGCCGGAATCTCTCTCCCCTCGGCTTGTTGTGCTTGGCATAACGTGCCATGCAACCTGCCAGTTTATCATGCTCACGCTGCGCACGTCTGTGTGGTGGTGTGTGGCGGTGCCTGGCATGGCAGTGTGTGGTGGTGTCTGGGAATGTGTGCCGGTGTGTGTGCTGGTTTGTGCCAGTGTGTACGGTGCATGGTGGCGGTTCATCAACGAATGTGCTGGTGAAATGCCTTCCCTCCCCCTTCCCCTCCCGTTCCCCCTCCCCCTTCCCCTCCCGTTCCCCCTCCCCATCCCCCTCGCCCTCCCCATCCCCCTCTCTCTCGCCCCCCTCCTCCTCTCCTGCAGGTGGGTTTAAGGGGAGGCCGTCGCGAGGGCAGGACAGCGACAGCGACAGTGCGTTGCAGCAGCGGCTGGTCACGGGATACGATGATGACGGCATGATATGGAACTGCCCTATAGCCTCGCACCCTTCGGGTATGTGTCAGCAGCAGGGTGATTTGCCTAGTCGCGAGGGCAGGGGCAGGCGAGGAAGGGGAGGGCCGGGGCGGGGGCAGGGGGGAGGGCAGGGGCGGGGCAGGACAGCGACAGCGACAGTGCGTTGCAGCAGCGGCTGGTCACGGGATACGATGATGACGGCATGATATGGAACTGCCCCATTGCCTCGCACTCGTCAGGCCCGTCCTCACCAGCAGGATGACCGCTGAGTAGGCCCGTCCTTAAGCCTACTACAAGCACGCAGCTCACTGAGACTTGTTTGAATCGCACCCGTCAGGCCCGTCCTCACCAGCAGGATGACTGACCGCTGAGTAGGTAGACTCAGAAGGACTGTCTTTGTTTTCAGGCAAGTGCCATGTCTGCCTAAGGCAGGGAGGTTCTTTCTTGCCTTAGGAGTCAGCTTGACATGGAACTGCCCCATCGCCTCGCACCCTTCGGGCACATGAGTCATCAGATTCTCTTCCCCCCTCTTCCCCTTCTTCCCCCCCGCCCCTTTCTCCCCCACGTTCACCAGGCGAGCTGTCAATGGCGGCGGTGGAGGGCAAACGTGGCGTGCGAGGCCGTGGCGAGGGTGGACGCGAACGCGCTGCTCCCGCTTATCCTCGTCTCCCCTGACCATCCCCTCACTCAACTTCCCCCCTCTGCTCCCCTCTGCGCTTCCCCCACCTCTCTGCTTCCTTTTCTCTCCCGCTGCCCCCGTCTTCTCCCTGCTGCTCCCCACTCCCCCGCCTCTTTCTCCCCCGCCTCTTTCTCCCCCGCCTCTTTCTCCCCCGCCTCTTTCTCCCCCGCCTCTTTCTCCCCCGCCTCTTTCTCCCCTGCCTCGTTCTCCCCCGCGTGCTGTCGCTCACCAGGCGAGCTGTCAATGGCGGCGGTAGAAGGCAACGTGGCGTGTGAGGACGTGGCGAGGGTGGACGCGAACGTGCTGGGAACGTTCGTGGGGATATTCGACGGGCATGGGGGCGCGCAGTCCGCTCGGTTCAGCGGGGACCACCTGCTGCCCGACCTGCAAGGTGCGCTGGGGGAAAGGAAGCGAAGGGGAGGGGGAGAGGGAAGGGTGGCGGTACGGGGGATTGGGAGGGGAAGAGCTGGGGGGAGGGGGAGGGGTTTGAGAAGTGGGAAGAGGGTAGGGTTGGTAGAAGTTTGATCTGGGGGGAAGAGGAAAGGGAAAGAGGGGGTAAGCGGAGGGGGAGGTGGAAGGGAAGGGAAGGGGAGGGGAAGGGGTGTGCTTGGGCAGGTTTGGGTTTGGGGGTTGATGGGGATAATGAATGGATACGGTGGGTGAGGAAGTGCTGGTGGTGAATGAGTGTTGTGGCAGGGCGACTGACTGACAGCACATGTGCTGCCAGTGCTCTCTCTTCTCTCTCACTCGTTCCTCCACCCAGGAGCGTTGGTGGACGAGTGTTGTGGCAGGGCGACTGACTGACAGCACATGTGCTGCCAGGCCAGCACTGCGTGAGCCTTCTCCTCTGCTCATCTCACCTTCCCCTTTCCTCACTTCCCCTTTCTCCGCCGCCCCTGCCTCCCCCTTTTCCCTTCCTTTCTCCCTTCCGCCTGCCTCTCGCCTCGTTTCTTCCTTCTTCCCCATGCCTCCCCCCATCCCTCCCCCTATTCCTTCCCCCCAATCCTTCCCCCCATTCCTTCCTGCGTCCGTCCCTCCCCTCACCCCTCCCCCCCATCCCTCCGTCCAGGCGCGTTGGTGGAGGAGTAGCGCCATTGACACCACATGTGTGGCCAGCACTCACTCGTCTCTCTCTCACCTTTCCTCACTTTCCCTTTCTCCGCTGTCCCCCATTCTTCCATCCAGGCGCGTTGGTGGACGAGTGATGTGGCAGGGCGGCAGACAGCACATGTGCTGCCACCACCGCTAGAGCCCTCTCCTCTGCTGCTGTCACATTTCCTTACTGTTATCTTTCTCTCTCCTTCCACCTACTCCCTTCTCCCTCCTCCTGCATGTCAACCTGCCCCTCGCCTTGCTTCGTCTTTCTTTCCCATCCCTCCCCTCATCCCTCCCCCCATCCCTCCCCCCATCTCTCCCCTCATCCCTCCCCCCATCCCTCCCCCCATCTCTCCCCTCATCCCTCCCCAACACCACTCCATCCAGGCGCGTTGGTGGACGAGTGCTGTGGCAGGGCGGCAGACAGCACATGTGCTGCCACCACCGCTAGAGCCCTCTCCTCTGCTGCTGCTGCCGCTGCTGCTGCTCATGCACATGCATCCGCCACCGCTGGTGGTGGTGGGGGCGATGGTGGTGGAGGGACTGGTGGAGGAGGAGGAGAGAGTGGGAAGAGTGGAGATGCGAAGGGGGAAACGGGAGGAGGAGGGGGGGGAGGGGAGGGGGTAGAAGGGAAGCAACAGCAACAGCAGCAGCTAAGCTCGGGCCAAAGCAAACCGGATAAGCTGCTCCATGTGCCCCCACACGTGCCCTCCCGCCTCCCCCATCTCTCTCAAGACCAGCTCATCTCAGCCGTCCATCACAGCTTCAACCAGATCGAATCCAAATTCCTGGAGATCGTACGGTGCAAATGGCGCCAGGTGCCGCAATACGCAGCAGTAGGCACATGCGCGCTAGTAGCATTCATCCCCCCACAGGGGTCGGTTCTAGTGGTGGCGTCGCTAGGGGATTCGCGTGCGGTGGTGGGGGTGAGGAGAGGGGTGATGGGGGTGGTACGGCCGCTGGTGGTTTCGACAGAACACAATGCGAATTCGGCGGATGAGAGAGCAGCGGTGCAGCGGTTACATCCTGAGGATAAGGGAATTGTGGTGCAGAGGAGTGGAGTGTGGCGCGTGAAAGGGATTATCCAGGTATGTGGGAAGGGGAGGGGGGAAGGGGAGGGGAGAACGGGTGGGAGGGTGGGGATGGATGCGTGTTAGGGTGGACGGGTGGGGGAAGGAAGGAATGGAGGAACGGGGGATAGATAAGGAGGAATGGAGGGAATGATGTGGGGGACACATGCTTTTTTCGGGCTACTATGGCCTCAATCCTTGCTTCTATCACCTTTCGTGGTTCCCAATAGCGTTCTTTTACGTTAGCTATTCACCAACACATCGAGCCCTGCACCCATGCATCCATGCACCCATGCACCCATCCCCCCATGCACCCATGCACCCATGCACTCATGGGACTCGCCCCCTGGGCTATTTCTATCTCAAGCACGA
Source organism: Closterium sp. NIES-65 (assembly GCA_948144175.1). Lineage (NCBI taxonomy): Eukaryota > Viridiplantae > Streptophyta > Zygnematophyceae > Desmidiales > Closteriaceae > Closterium > Closterium sp. NIES-65. The sequence goes on along the minus strand of CANXME010002149.1, from coordinate 2,296,173 downwards.
CAAGTTCCAGCATGATCCTCTCTACACCCATCACCCAATCGAACCACTCACCGTCTTTCCCTCCCTCCCCTCCACCCCTTCCCTCCCATTCATAGGTGACTCGCTCCCTGGGAGACTTTTATCTAAAGCACAACGAGTTTCAGCACGACGCTCTCTACGCGCGCTTCCGCCCAGCCAGACCACTCCCCGTCTCCCCCAACACCCACGCATTGCCACCTTCCCCCCCCCCCCCCCCCCCCCAGGTGGTGACTCGTTCCCTGGGCGACTTATATCCCAAGCACAACGAGTTTCAGCGCTACCCTCTCAGCACCCGTTCACACCCATCCAAACCACTTCGCATCCAACCTTCTTCTTCCCCCCCTTCCCCGCCCCCCAGGTCACTCGCTCCCTGTGCGATTTCTATCTGAAGCACAACGAGTTTCAGCGCGCCCCTCACTACGCGCGCTTCCGTTTCACCACGACTCTCTCTCATCCCCCTCTGCTGCTCTCCTCCGATCCAACCAGGTCACACGCTCTCTGGGAGACTTTTATCTGAAGCACAACGAGTTTCAGCGCGACCCTCTCTACGCGCGCTTCCGCCTCGACCGCCCGCTGCGCCGCCCAGCTCTGCTGGCAGAGCCGGCAGTGGAGGTGCTGCAGCTGGCGCCGGCCCACCGCTTCCTCGTGATGGCCACTGATGGACTGTGGGAGCATGTCAGCGATAGTGAAGCGGTGAAGCTGGTTCACTCCAAGCCCCGATCGGTGAGTTGGGGAATGATTCGGGAGTGAAAGAGGAGAGCCGGCAGGGCAGTGGAGGTGCTGCAGCTGGCGCCGGCACACCGCTTCCTGGTGATGGCCACTGATGGGCTGTGGGAGCATGTCAGCGACTCTGAGGCTGTCAAGCTCGTTCACTCCAACCCGCGATCGGTGAGTCTGAGTGGTGGGGAGGAGTGAGGAGGGGTGGTTGGGAGCAGCAGGGATGGGAGTGTTAGTGGGGAACGGGGAAGGGTAGATGTGTGTGTGTGCTGCACTGCCGGCATTCATTGCTGGCAGAGCCGGGAGCCGGCAGTGGAGGTGCTGCAGCCGGCGCCGGCACACCACTTCCTGGTGATGGCCACTGATGGGCTGGCGCTGGCTGCAGCACCTCCACAAGCCACTGATGGGCTGTGGGAGCATGTGAGCGATAGCGAGGCGGTGAAGCTGGTGCACTGCAAGCCGAGATCGGTGCGCGGGGGAGAGAAGAGGGGAGCGGTGGGATGCGGTGGGGAGCGTCGTGACCACAGGGGGGGGAGTGGGAGTGAGAGCCGGGGTGAGGATGGGTTTCGGTTGAAGGGATGTTTTGTAGGTGTTTAACTAGTCCCCCCACCCACCCACCTCTCCAACTTCCACCTCTCCACCCCCCAACTCTCCATCCCCCTCCTTTCCACACCCCATCCTCCTCTCCATTCCCACCCCTCTCTGCCCCCTGACCGCCCGCTCTGCTCACTCCCTACCCTACCAACGCGAGGCGAGTCATTTCTTCGGCAGCGACAACCCCTACTCACCATATGGGCAGTGACAGCGATGCAGTCGTTTTTCCTACTCCAACCCCTTCTTCCTCTGTCCCTTACACTGCCCTCTCTGCTCACACCCCTCTACCCTCTCTGCTCCCTTCCTGCTGCCCTCTCTGCTCCCTCCCCACTGCCCTCTCTGCTCACTTGCCAACCAGGGAGTAGCACGGCAGCTGCTGCGATTGGCAATCACGCGTGCAGCACGCAAGCTCGGCCTCTCTCTCCCGGAGCTCAAAATGCTGGATTCCAAGCAGCACCACATGATGCATGCATGATGATAATACTGTTGTCGTGCTCCTCCCGTCCTCTCCCCCCCCTTGTCCCACCCCACCAGGGAGTAGCACGGCAGCTAGTGCGGCTGGCAATCACGCGTGCAGCACGCAAGCTCGGCCTCTCTCTCCCGGAGCTCAAAATGCTGGATCCCAAGCAGCGGCGCATGGTACATGATGACATCACCGTTGTCGTCCTCTTCCTCGACGCTCACCGGAGGGCGGACGGGGGGAAGCCAGGGGGAGGGAGAGGTGGGGGAGGGGGAGCGGGCGCGGGAGGGGGAGAGCCGGGAGCTTGTGGGCTGGTGGGGGGGGGGAGGAGGTTGAGTGAGAATGGAGAGGCGAGTGGGAGTGGGAATGTGGGGGGGGTGGCTGGTGGTGCAGCCGGTGCAGCTGCTGGCGCTGCTGCTGGTGCTGGTGCTGGTGCTGGCGGTGGTGGTGGTTCGAGTGATGGAAGTGGGGGGTTCCTGGGAGTGGCAGGGGGAATGACTCTTCGCAGCTATGAAGATGTTGACGTGCCCGCGTTCTCTCAACCAGGCCTTGAGAAGGGTTAGAGTCCTGTGGTGTCCCATGACACGCCGGCATGTGGGCTGGTGTGAGTGGATGTGAGTGGGTGTTGCGGCATGAACAGTGTTTGTCGGGGTGGGGGGGGAGTGCACGTGGTGGTGAGATAGGATGGCATGAGGAAGGGGGTGGGTACTGTAGATGGAGGAAGAAGGGGCAGCGCAGATGCTGCATGGAGATTAGTTGCTGGTGATGTAGCTGGCTCTGCTGGTGATGTGCTGCTGCTGCTGAGCTGAGCCGAGGCAAGGATTTTTCTGTACTGTACCGTATTTTTTCCCTGGAGTCCTAGACTTCCCTGTAGAACTGTGCAGTTCTGTAGCTGTCTGGCAGTAACCCATGTGGCCAGTGTGAGATGAGACCCATGTTAAACACTAGGCCAGATATCACCTCAGGTTGTTGTAGAGGTGTAGAAGTACTGGTACAGTAGTTACGGTATGGTAAGCTATGCTATTACTTGCACACTTGATTATACCAGGAATAAGGACGCAGTGGTGTACCCATCCCTCTATAACAGTATGCTGTTCAATTTTGAGAGAGCTTGCAATAGCAGTATCTAAGGGTGCATTCCTGGTTGGTGGCAGGGCAACTGTTCACATCGAGTTGGTGGCAAGTGTACCCAAAAATTCAGTGGGCCGGAAAATGCGCTTGCCACCAACAGTTGCCCTGCCACCAACTCAGGAATGCACCCTAATTGTCCAGCAACACCCTCCACCATCTTTTCTGCCTGGATGACGCACCGGGTCTTAAAGCCTTGTTTGGTAGGCACCCAAGTTTGACTGAGGATAGATGTGGGCAGCTTCCCTAGACCGAATGTGATCATGTTGAAGTCTCTTAAAGCTCGCGGCCCAAATTGCGGGCCGCGTTGGCCAAGCTTACTAAGGTCGACGGGGGTGATGTTTTGAGTGCTGTTTGGGTTGCGAAGGGTGGTTACGAGAAGTGAGATGCAATCTGATTGGCCAGATATTTTTTGTCTAATGGGAGAGCAGGGAACAACAACATTATGTTGATTGCAATTTGGGACTCTCGAAGCAAACCCAGGTTGCTCCCAGGGGTTTGGCATGTCAACGAAAACCCCAAGGGTCTAGCGCGAAATTGGGCGAAAGCAAACAGCCCAACTCCCAACAATTCAACTTCTTCTCCCGCCACCCAAGGGTCAACCTTGTTACGGTAAGGTTGAACAACTAGGGCCGCGAGCTTTAAATCGTTCTAACAACGTTGAGTTTGTTCAGTGTAAAGTTGGCAAAACTCGGGGCAACTTGGCCTGAGGAAGCCATGGAGGATATTCTCCCTGGGCAAATCTCACTCCGACTTTTTCTCCAGTAGGCAGTTGTTATGCAGTGGTAAAAGAGACAATGGCGCGAAATTTCTCGCGCTTTGCCTCAAAGACGCTTGAAGTAAATGTGAATAGTCATAGCCAGGAAGCTATCTAACTAATGTGGCCACTGCATCCAAATGTTACTGGTACTCATGATACTGCCATTACCCTCAGGGTGTCACCAGCGATAAATTTACTGGTTTACAAAACGGACCACTAATCTATCTGCATGGACGGAGCATACCGTATGCAGACTCCGTATCAAAACATAACCGGTTCATGGTGGGTCTCAATTACATACACGCGTCGAAAATTTCTCAGACGCTTTGCAAAATTTAGTGTGAAGAATCTCTACAGCTGGCCGCAGTCGGCAATAACAACAGGCTTCTTGGTTGCACCCTGGTAGCACAGGAGAAAGCAATCAATGTGGGCAAGGAGAGCAAGACGGCAGCGGGTAAGTCGAGAACGGGCAACAATGAGCGCTGCACGACGTTTGCCGTAACGAGAAAATTCAACGAGCTAGACGCGCACATTAGACAGGAAAGGCCGTGCGGCGTGAAGGTTGGATGGGAGGGCGACATCAATGGTCGGGGGAAAAACGCTGATCAGGGGTAGGAGGGAGATCTCACCGACTGGGAGCCAACGGCCTCGATCTTCTTCACTACATCCATGCCCTGCACGACTTGTCCGAAGACCACGTGCTTGCCGTCCAGCCACGCGGTCTTCTCGGTGCAGAGGAAGAACTGCGACGACACAAAACGGAAGGAGAAGTGAGGTTAATCAGAAAAAAAGCACACAAAGCCTATGCAATGGGTCAGCGGAAAAGATTGAGCTGGTACCTGAGATCCGTTAGTGTTGGGTCCGGCATTAGCCATAGAGAGCACACCAGGGCCAGAGTGCTTCTTGATAAAGTTCTCATCAGCAAACTTGGCTCCGTAGATGCTCTCACCACCAGTTCCGTTTCCGCGAGTAAAGTCGCCACCCTAAAAAGGAAGAGAGTAGACAACCGACTTATTTAGCGGGAACAAGGAAGCTGGCACATCATATTAAATTTCTGTAGATATCAACCATGTGTGCATACCTGGCACATAAACTGGGGAATCACTCGGTGGAAAGACGACCCCTTGAAGTGAAGAAGCTTACCGGACTTGCCCATACCCTTCTCACCTGTACAACAATTATTACGACAAGTGTTTTCATGTAGTGACAAACTTCGCGAGTGACTACTTAAATATCAGTTACATGACAATTAGCTCACATACCAGTGCACAGACAGCGGAAGTTCTCAGCAGTCTTGGGCGTGACGTCAGCATAGAGCTGCAGAACCAGAAGGAAAGAAATTTAGTTAGTCATACCGCAGCAGGCAGCAAGATGAGCTGTGCAAACCACGGCACTGGTTCTCACCTCCATCTCGATGCGACCAGTCGGAACGCCGCCGATGGTGATATCGAAGAAGACTCTGGGGTTGGCCATGTCTGATAAAAGCTGGTGGATCTGCAAAAATTCAGGTAAGACTCCGATTTCTTATAACCGCGCGACAAATCCAATAGATGTGCGGGCAAAATGCTACCAGCAGAAATTCTTCGACCAAGGATCTACTACAGATGCTTACACAGAAGAGGACTGAAGAAGATGCAGTACAAGAGGGCCAGAATGTGGAGAGAGATGGTTTAACGGCGAGGATGAAATGTAAGGCACAAAAACAAATATGGATTCCCTGTGTTGGAGGCAGCTGGGGGTTCAGTCAGCCACCTTCGTGGAGGAGGAAGATTTTCTCTTGGAGCTGGTGATGACGTGGCAATCTCCATTTCATTTGGAGGGTATCGGAAGGACGTGGCGTCAAGCGAGGGGAAATGAGCTGGGAATGGCGCGCCAGCGTTGCATGCGGTTTTCAAGGGAAATCAGCTTGTAGAAGATCTCCTTGCCGAAACAGCCTTCTACACTGCGCAAATTGATACCCAGGCAGTAAAGTTATGTCTATACATTTTAGACATGTTGCAGCTCTCATTTAGATTCTTATCTATTGTAAGGAAAATTCCTTTTCCTTACTTCGCATCCCTGCTCAACGCGTACATCACTGTAGAACCACAGTCAGCACCGTTACCACTCGCAACCCTCACTTCGACAATCCGCCCGCCACCTTTCGCACATCGCACCCCGACCTCACGGCTCGGCGGGTAACCCGCGCTACGGGCAACCCGCGCTAGGGGCCTCCGCTTCGACACTTTTTCCCAACCTCAGTCCCAGGCCCGTCGCGCGACAGCTACGATCCATTACCGTTACCACTGTAGTTTCACTATATATTCTTCGCGCATGCCTTCGCTCATTGTACACTTGCTTCGATAGTGCAATTCTCGTTCGTTCACTCAATTGCACTCGTAACACTTGGTATTCAGAGCCTACGATCTCCTCTCGGACCGCACCCACACCTTCGCTTCCCCTCTATCTCAAATTCCTTTTCCTTACTTCGCATCCCTGCTCAACGCGTACATCACTGTAGCACCACAGTCAGCACCCTTACCACTAGCAACCCTCACATCGACAATCCGCCCGCCACCTTTCGCACATCGCACCCCGACCTCACGGCTCGGCGGGTAACCCGCGCTACGGGCCTCCGCTTCGACACTTTTTCCCAACCTCAGTCCCAGGCCCGTCGCGCGACAACTACGATCCATCGCCGTTACCACTGTAGTTTCGCTATATATTCTTCGCTCATGCCTTCACTCATTGTACACTTGCTTCGATAGTGCAATTCTCGTTCGTTCACTCAATTGCACTCGTAACACTTGGTATTCAGAGCCTTCGATCTCCTCTCAGACCGCACCCACACCTTCGCTTCCCCTCTATCTCAATTTTTGGGGGGGGTAGACGTCTCTCAGCGACACAGCACCGCCACTCGTAGTGCTCTCTCGTAAGCACGCACGGCCACGATCGAGGCTCTCGCTGAGCTCGCCCGACACCCCCGCCATGGCTGAATTCACGCTCGCCACATTGACGCAGAAGCAGCTCGACCATCTGGTGCGCCAACTCGAAAATTCGGCGCTCGAAATTGCGACGCTCACGGCGGAACGTGACTTCGCGCGTCAGCAATCAACGATGAACACTCCAGCGCCACCACACGCACCGACAAATGCATCTGCACAATCAGACGAGCCGATCGTCATCTCTTCCGGCACACCAACACAAAACAACAGCGTGGGACAGCGCTTAGGCGCAACCAGCGATGGCGCCGCCCAGCCGATGCCTGGCATGGGAGGAAACAGGGTCGCACCAAGCCCGCGGGAGCCTCGCAAAGCCCGTTGGCACGTGGAGTTCGCGACGACAAGTGGCGAACAGGCCATTATGGCACCAATGCCACTCAACCCGCAACGCCCGCCCTGCTTCGACCCGAGCCAGCGTGGAGGTCCGACGGTTCAATCGTGGGTCTTCACGATGAACGTCTTCTTCAACGCGAATTACGTCGAGTCGAATGCAGCGAAGATTCGGTATGCCGTTTCGCTGCTGAGGGGCCCCGCCATGGATGAGGAAAGTTGAACGAGAATGGAAGTGATACAAATATGCAATCCTAGAAAATGTGTACCCCATGTAGGCTACCCCACTATAGCCTACACAATATTATAACTTGACACACCCCCATAGGCAAAGTGGGGGAGAACAAGGGGTCACAAGACCAGTCAAGCAAAGCAAAGCAAAGCTCAGGGTGGATCACAACGTCACCACACAGTCCGAGCACAAGGTCAAGGCCACAAGGCCAGTTCACATGCAGGAGTACACATATATATATGTAAGACTAAACAAGCAAGAGCAGGTATATATATATATATATGTGACAGTACAAGCAAGGTCAAGAGGTGAGCAAGTGAGGCAAGACAGGCACAAGGCCCAGCTGAGTGCAGAAGCGCTGATGATCACAAGGCGGAAGTGCCTTGGTGAAAACATCAGCAGTGTTGGCCTCAGAGGCCACGTACGCAAGTTGCAGCTGACCACGCTGCTGCAGCTCACGAGCAAGAAAGTAACGGAGAGCAATGTGCTTCGTTCTGTGCTCCAGGCGCTGCTCTCGACACAAGGCCAGCATGGCCTTGTTGTCTACGTACAGCACTGGAGGAGAACGAGGCGGCTCTCCAAGGTCGGTCAGCAGGTAGGTGAGCCAGCGAAGCTCCTGTGCAGCCATGGCCCCGGCGTAGATCTCAGCCTCACAACTGGAGCCGAGAACAGAAGACGAGCGAGTAGCCCGCCACGAAACAGAGCCGGAACTAAGACCGAAGGTGTAACCCTGTGACGACCGCTGCGTAGCCTGGTCGTCAGCCCAAGAAGCGTCCGCGTGGCCAGTGAGGACCACTGGACTCCGCCCTCCAAGCACTAGCCCCATGCCCGACGTACTGCACAAGTAGCGCAACACCCTCTTCGCTGCAGCCATGTGCTCTGGTCTGTGTCTCCCAGGAGCAACATAGCGTGCAAGAATGCTAAGAGGGTATGCAAGGTCAGGTCGTGTGCAGGTCATCAGGTACATGAGGCAGCCAACAAGCTCTGGGTACGGGCCACTCGACTCTACGGACTCATCCGAAGGCAGAGCTGAGAGCGAGTGGCGAGTAGACAGAGGAGTGGCCTGAGGCGAGGAGTACGTGAAGCCGAAGCGCTGAAGGACCTGCTGCACCATGTGTGACTGAGTCAAGGTAATGGTGCGGCGTGCTCTGTCCGGGGTGATCTGCAAGCCAAGGTAGCTGCGCAGTTCACCCAGGTCTGTGCACGTGTGTCTCTTCAGCAGCTCGGACTTCACGTGGGCGAGTCCAGCAGTGTCAGCTGTGGCAAAGACCAAGTCGTCGACGTACACGAGGATGTAGAACGGCGGCAGAGAGGTGTCGGTGCGCAGAAACAACGACGGGTCAGCAGTAGAGGGAGCAAACCCAAGAGCCACAAGCGTAGTCCTCAGTGTGTCGTGCCACTCGCGCGGTGCCTGGCGGAGACCGTAGACTGGCCGTCAGAGGCTCCACTGGGTGCCAGGAGGGAAAGTCCCAGTGAAGCCAGGTGGACTACGCAGCCAGATCTCCTCGTGCAGGCTACCCTGCAAGAACGCAGTGCTGAAGTCAAGAGAGTGAAGCTCGTAGTCACGCTGCGCGGCTATGTGCAGCAGCACCCGAAGAGTGGTCATCTTCGGGGTGGGAGAGAAGGTCTGAAAGTAGTCAACTCCCTGCCGCTGACTGAAGCCACGAGCGACGTACCGCGCCTTGAAGACAGGTGGAGAGCCCGGCGGCCGCTTCACCCTGAAGATCCACATGCCACTGACGATGTTCGCCCTAGGGGGGGAAACCGCGTCAACGTAGGTGCCTGTGGACTTCCAGGAAGCCATCTTGTCAGAGGTCCACTGGTGATCCCCGATCGATCCTAGGGAAGGGTTACAGGCACGTTTGCCTGGGGGGTTATGGGCGCACTGACCCGCTACTGAAACAAGCCCTTTTATCCCAATGGTCTAGTGGTTGGGATTCTGAGATGGTATCCAGAGCGAAGGTCTCGGGTTCGAATCCCGGTGTATGCACTTCGGGCATCCCAGTGCGGGGGGGTGTCAGAGGTCCACTGGTGATCCCCGATCGATCCTAGGGAAGGGTTACAGGCACGTTTGCCTGGGGGGTTATGGGCGCACTGACCCGCTACTGAAACAAGCCCTTTTATCCCAATGGTCTAGTGGTTGGGATTCTGAGACATCTCTGCATCCATAGCTGCCTGCCACTGAGAGGAGTAGGGACCCTCTACGGCCTCCGCGTAAGAGCGCGGAGTCGGGATGTCTAGTGCATTCGGGTCTCCCTCAGGGGCAAGCAATACGGACACGAGATGAGGTGAAGCAGCAGCCAGACACTGGAACTCCTCCTGGCTATCCTCAAGGACGTCCGTGCCAAGAGCACACTCACCCCCGACGGACGGAGGACAGACAGACGCAGACTGAGCAACAAGACTAGCAGCGTAGTCTAGGCGACATCGAGCAGCAAAGTCGACGAGCTCAGCAACCAGAGCAGACGCAGCAGTGGACTCAAAAGAGGGGTCAGTGACGACAGTAGCAAGAAAACGCGTGACAGTAGGCCTGGCAGCGCGAAGAGAGTCCGACTCCGGGTCGGCAAGCGCAGGAAGAGAGGACGCGGGAGGAGAAGGCAAAGGGGCACGCAGGGGAGCAGTGGACGGACGCAAAGACATCCGGTGCATGCCAGGGAGAGGAGGAAGACGCTGACGCGAACCGCGACCACTAGCGCGAGCAGCACGAACAGGCGACGCGGGACGAGACGCAGGCTCACGACGCTCAGCAAGACCTCGAGTAGGACCAGTGTAGGGAGAAGGAGCAGGCAGTGGGGAGGCGCGCTCTAACTGTGACTAGGACTGGACAGGCGGTGGACACTCTACAGGAGGAGAAGGGCCAAGAACCTGCTGCAGGAGCGGAACGAAGTACGGCCGAGGCCGCGCGGCAACTCCAGACACACCACGGACAGCACCAGCACCCTCAGCGGCAGCACCAGCGACAAGGGCACCTCCAGCTGCAGAACCTCCAGCAGCACCAGCAGCAGCCGCAGCAGGACCACCGCTAGGACGGACAGCAGTAGCCTCAGCACCAACACCCTCAGCAGCTCCTGCTCCAGTCGGACCCGCAGGCCCATCAGCTCCGGGACCGGCGGCACCACTACCCTCAGCAGCCGAAGAAGCTCCAGCTCCAGCAGTACGCCTCCAGCGGCGAGCAAACCACTCGCGCAGCTCCCGTGGAGAGAGGGGCTCCCGCCGAGACGAAGCACCCAGAGAACCTCCAGGCCCAGCACCGCCAGACGCCACAAGGGGAGGTCCAGCAGCTACAGGCTCCGCACCCTTAGGCTCAGCAGCTCCAGACGCAGCACCCCCTGGGTCAGTAGCTCCTGACGTAGCACCCCCAGGCTCAGCACCCCCAAGCTCAGCACCCCCAGTCGCAGTACCCCCAGGCTCAGCACCCCCAAGCTCAGCACCCCCAGGCTCAGCACCCCTAGTCGCAATACCCCCAGGCTCAGCATCCAAAGGCTCAGCACCCCCAGACTCAGCATCCCCAGGCTCAGTACCCACGCGCGCAACACCCCCAGAGTAAGCACCCCCAGGCTCAGCACCCGCAGCAGTACCAGAGTCACCAACAACCTCGACCGGCTCGACCGCGTCTACCTTGGACACACCTGAAGGGGCAGGACCCTGAGGGGGAAGGGGGTCTACCGGGGGGGGACCTGGCACAAGGAAGTGCGGTGGCGGGGGAAGGGAAGGAGTGCGGTAGGGGAAGAGGCGGTAGAAGGGGACTGACTCGTCAAACGTGACGTCTTGGGAGGACAGAACACGACGAGAGGAGGGGTGGTAGAACTGCCACCCTGGGGCGTCAGGGGGGAAGCCAAGAAAGACACAGGGAGCAGCACGAGGGGATAGCTTGTCCGCAGACAAGTCGCGGACAAACGCCCGAGATCCCCAGACACGGAACGCAGACGCATCGCCGACCTTCCCAGTCCACAGCAGAGCTGGGGAGGTCTCCGGCCGGGAGACCCTGGGCTGAAGGTTGATCTGATGCACCGCGTATCGAACCGCAAACGGCCACAGAAAATGGGGGGGCAGCCGCATGCATCATGGACGTACGAGCGACGTCCATGACCATGCCAATGCGGCGCTCAGCAATCCCATTTTGCTGTGGAGAGTCCGGAAGCGTAAAGGTCTGGCGGATGCCTCGCGCACGACAGTAGGCTCGCAGAAGGCCAGAGGAGAACTCTCCGCCTCGGTCAGAGTGCAGACGCAGAACAGGAAAGTCCGAGCCGAAGCTCCGCCTGAGCTGGAGACGAGCTGCGCGGATCCAGTCGATCAACAACTCAGTGACATCACCCTTGCTGCGCAAGGGGAAGACTGTGGTGTAACGCGAGTAGTCGTCAACCACCAGCAGCAAGTAGCGCTCGTGACCCTGTCCACGGACGCGGGCCGGGCCCCACACGTCCATGTGAAGCGTCTGCAGCGGAGCCTCTGTCGGGGGAAACTGAGAGGAGTGAGGGGCAGCCCGAAGCCGCCCCTCGACACAGGGAACACAGGAAGGACCAGGCCCTGGAGGAAGGGGAGGGAGGGACCTGGGGAGACCAGAGACAAGGACACGGGAAGCCATGCCTCGGAGACGAGGCAGGGAGGGGTGACCAAGACGGTGGTGCCACAGGAGAGTCTCGTGAGACAGGAGGCGACACGAGCAGGGGGAAGACTCAGGACCAGACCTGGACGCTGCAGCAAACACCTGACCCGACGCAGCTACCTGGCTAGAGGCAGGGACAGGAGGAGACCCAGTGGTCAGGGTGTAGAGGCTCGACCCCGGCCGACGCTTAAACGTGGCCAGATGCCGGCCTCTGCGAGCGTCCGAGCAGTGGGTCACCCGCTGTTTCGCAGGAGTAAACTAGTGAACCCCCGCATCCTGCAAGTCAGCACCACTCACCAAGTTCGTAGAGAACGAGGGGAGGTAAAGACCAGACAAGGTGCCAGAGGGGGCAGCCGGACACGGGAGGACAGTGGAGAAGTGAGAGAGGACAGGACCCCCAGAGGGGTCTGCCAGGGAGACTGCAACGGGCCGACCAAGCCGCGTGAGTGTGGTGCGGTCTCGAAAGAAGGAGCGAGAAGCCCCCGAGTCAAGTGTGAAGGTGAGGGAGGCCGAAGCCGACGTGGTACCTGAGAGCGCAGACTCACCAGCACCTGAGGGCGCAGACGCACTGGCACCTAGAGCAGCAGCCTCACCAGCACCTAGAGCAGCAGTACCAATGCCCGGGTCGGGCGAGAAACACCGGTGACAGTCATCCTCATCACTAATAGTCACAGCATACATGGCAGCAAGGATAGCATCAAAGTCAAAATCATAGATAGCTACGCCTGCCCTAGACAGCTCTCCCCAGCGGGGGATCTCACTGGCCTCCGGGAACTGCTGACGCCAAGCGTCCGTCAGGCGGCCAAAGCAGCGCTGGGTGGGGTGGGCACCCCCACACTGCTCACCCGCGCGGTCGCCGGTGCGAAGGACGTAGGTGCACGGACCAAAACCCCCACCACGCTGACGCTGCGTGTACCACTCACGGAGCTGCTGAGGGGGGGGGATGTCCCGAGAACGCTACTGCTGCTGCTGTTGCTGGCGCTGACCACCACCAGGGCTGCTCCGCTGCGAAGCGCCACCCCGACCACCTACACCTCCTCCACCACCTCCTCCTCCACCTCCGCCACCACCACCGCCTCCGTCGCCTCCGCCTCCACTGCTGCCACCGACACCTCCACCCCCGCCACCACTCCCACCGCCACCCCCACTCCCTCCGCCGCCTCCACCGCCACCTCCACCGCCCCCGCTAGCTCCACCAGCGCCCTTGCCCCCCTTGCCCTTGCCAGAGCGACGTCTCCCGCTAGGGGCAGACGCCGCACCGACCGACTCATGACCAACGAGGTCGGCCGCAGCGGCAGAGGCGACAGAGGGCAAAAGGGGGGAAGGAGAACACCCCTCAAAGATGGGGGTGCGAGGGTCACCACGAGAGGCTCCTACAGCGACTATGCTCTTCTCCGCTGCTAGGAGGGCCTTCTCTAGGAGATCAATAGTGAGAGTGGTGGGACAGACTGAGAGGAAGTGGTCCCGGACTACACGAAGGGAGTCAGGGAGGCGGGCGACTATGTAATAGAGAGTGATGTACATTGGGGGGGGGGTTCTTGGCGCAGAATTCAGTAGGAAGCGCAGCGCGGTAGCGAGTGTCACTAGTGCGGAGGTGCGTAATGAGGTCAGCGACTGTGGGAAAGGCAGCAAGGTCAGGGAAGAGGTACGGTAGCATGAGGCGGCTCAGTGCAGCACTGGCAGGGGAAGAGTAGCGTGCAACTACAGCGTCGTACAAGGTCTGAGCACTCTTGTACTGACTAAAGTGCGCGCGCTCAGTGGTAGGTAGGTGGCGACGCACAGCAAGACGTGCAGCAGCATCGCGGGTGGCCCACTGGGAGCAAACAGTGGGGTCAGCATCAGCAGCAGGGGCAGGAGAGGCGCCAGAGGTGAGGTCAAAGAGAGAAAGACCGTCCACCCTATCGCACTGTAAGAACAGCTGCAGGTCGTCAACCCAGACCTCAAAGTCAATGGCTCGACCCTCAGCGTCAAAAGCGAGGACACTAGGGGTAGCCATGACAATAGTAGACTAGCAGTGCAAGCAGTAGGGGAAGGGCACGCAGTGACAGAGGGGCTGTGCTCACCGGAGAGGGCTGCTCGGGCGGCTCGGCCGTAGAGCGGCTCGGCGGCTCGGCGGCTTGGCTGCTAGGGCGGCTCGGCGGCTTGGCGGCTCGGCGGATCGGCTGCTGGGCGGCTCGGCTGCACGGCGGCTCGGCTGGTGGGCGGCCGGGCGGCTCTGCTGCAGTGCGGCTCGGCGGCAGGGCGGTTCGGCTCCTTGCTGCTGGGCGGTTCGGCGGTCGGCGGCTCGGGCGTGCTGCTGCAGGGCGGTGCGGCGGTCCGCGGCTCGGGCGGTGCTGCAGGAGTTGAGAGCGGCGGGGCCGCTGAGAAGGGCGGCGAGGCCGCAGCAGACGGGCGGCGGGGCCGCAGGAGTAGGGCGGCGGGGCCGCAGGAGTAGGGCGGCGGGGCCGTAGCAGACGGGCGGCGGGGCCGTTGAAGCAGGGCGGCGGGGCCGCTGAAGTAGGGCGGCGGGGCCGCTGTAGTTGGGCGGCGGGGCCCGTTAAAGTAGGGCAGCGGGGCCGCGAAGGAGGGCGGCGGGGCCGCTGGAGTAGGGCGGCGGGGCCGCTGAAGTAGGGCGGCGGGGCCGCTGACGTAGGGCGGCGGGGCCGCGAAGTAGGGCGGCGGGGCCGCAGGAGTAGGGCGGCGGGGCCGGAGCAGACGGGCGGCGGGGCCGCTGAAGTAGGGCGGCGGGGCCGCTGAAGTAGGGCGGCGGGGCCGCGAAGTAGGGCGGCGGGGCCGCAGGAGTAGGGCGGCGCGGCCGCAGCAGATGGGCGGCGGGGCCGCTGAAGTAGGGCGGTGGGGCCGCTGAAGTAGGGCGGCGGGGCCGCGAAGTAGGGCGGCTGGGCCGCGAAGTAGGGCGGCGGGGCCGCAGGAGGAGGGCGGCGGGGCCGCTGAGTAGGGCGGCCGGGCCGCAAACGCGGGCGGCGGGGTCGTGAAGCGAGTGGCGGGGCCGCACGAACGGGCGGCGGGGCCGCTAAGGGAGGGAGGGCCGCTAGGGCGGCTCGACTAGGTAAGAGCCCGAGGCGCGACTCGGGAGGAGCGCGCTCCGGGCAGGAAAAAAAAATATTTCGATGTGATGGGCCCTAGGCACAGTTCCCACGGGGGAACCTGCTCGATACAATGAGGAAAGTTGAACGAGAATGGAAGTGATACAAATATGCAACCCTAGAAAATGTGTACCCCATGTAGGCTACCCCATGTAGGCTACCCCACTATAGCCTACACAATATTATAACTTGACAATGGACTGGTGGCGAGTCATCGTGACGTCGCCACGCGCCTACGAGCCACCGTCGCAAGAGGAAGGGCCCACGGGCCCAGCTGTCACCTGGAGTTCATTCTGCGAGACCCCCCAATACAGCACGTGGGATGCGTGGTGTGCAGGGCTTCGGGTGCGCTTCGAGCCGATCGGGGCTTCTATTTCGGCGCGTCAGAGATTGCGCACTTGGCGGCAGCTCGGATCGATTCAAGACTATAGGAGTGGTTTTCTCGCATTATGCGAGCAAGTCGGCTACATGCACGAAGCGGAGCGGGTGGACCACTATGTCGGAGCTGACAGCACTGCCCGCTCACAGTGGCAGACTCGTGACGCCCACGCTCGCTTCGCTATTCGCAACTCCCTGCCGATAGACGAGCGCGAGCACTTTGGCCAGCACAAGACTGCACAGGAACTGTACACCGCTGTCGTTGCCCGCTACTCCTCACCTGCCTCTGCCGCGCTAGGCCGTCTCTCCCTCCCCTACTTGTTTCCCGACCTGGCCTCGTTCCACACAGTCGCTGACCTCATCACGCACCTCCGTACTAGTGAGGCCCACTTCCGTGCCGCCATGCCCGATGAGTTTCTTGCCAAGAACCCTCCCCCGCTCTGGCTCACTCTCTACCACCTAGTCACCCGCCTACCTGACACTCTGCGTGCTGTCAGGGATCACTTCCTAGCTCGCTGCCTCACTGAGCTCACCATTGCCCTCCTCGAGAAGGAACTGCTTGCAGCTGAGGCTAGCATAGTCGCTGTAGGTGCCTCTCGTGGCGACCCCCGCACCCCTTTCTTTGAGGGGTGTTCCCCTTCCCCCCTTCTTCCCTCTGTAGCCTCTGCTTCTGCTGTCGACCTCCTTGGTTCTAAGAATGTCGGGGCTGCGTCTGCCTCGAGCGGGCGCCATAGCGGCAAGGGCAAAGGGGGCAAGGGAGGAGGAGGTGACGGCGGGGGAGGCGGTGGTGGGGGTGGTGGCGGCGGTGGGGGTGGTGGTGGGTCTGGTGGGGCTAGTGGCAGCGGTGGGGGTGGTGGCGGCAACGGCGGGGGCGGTGGCAGGGGCGGGGGCGGTGGTGGGGGCGTCGGTGGACGCGGCGGTGGCAGGGGAGGAGGTGGTCGAGGAGGTGGTGGCGGCAATGGTGGTCGTGGAGGCACTGGCGGTGGCCAGAGCCTACAGCACTCTCCGTCGCCCCAAGAGCTCCATGAGTGGTACGCTCAGCACGGGGGGGGTGGTGGCCTAAGCTGCACATACGTCATCCGCACTGGTGACCGCACTGGTCAGACGTGTGGGAGGGCGCACCCCACGCAGCGCTGCTTCTCACGCCTCGACAACGCTTGACGTACTCAGTTCCCTGACGCCACTGAGCTGCCCCGCTGGGCTGATCTGATGAAGCAAAACATTGATATCTTTGCTATAGACTTTGATGCTATTCTCTCTGCCATGTATGTGATGTCCATTAGTGGAGAGGGTGCCCAGTACCTGCGTGTTCCACCCGACCCGGGCATTCGACCCGGTGAGGCTACAGCTCTAGGTGCTAGAGTGTCTGCTACCCCAGGTGCTGGTGAGGCTGCTGCTCTAGGTGCTGGTGCGTCTGCGCCCCCTGTTACTGAGTCTACTGAGGCACTGCACACCTTTACACTAGACTCAAGTGCCTCCCGCTGCTTCTTTCATGACCGCACGGCTCTTGAGCAGCTTGCTCGGCCCGTTGCAGTCTCTCTCGCTGACCCCTCTGGGGGTCCAGTCCTTGCGACCTCCTCCACTGTCCTCCCCTGTTCGGCCGTCCCGTCGGGCACACTATCCGGTCTCTACCTCCCCTTGTTCTCTACGAACTTGGTGGCGGGTAGTGCGCTCCAAGACAGGGGTGTCCACCAGTTCACCCCTACCTACAAGCGCGTGACACACTACACGTGTGCTCGGACGGGCCATCACCTGGCGACCTTCACACGGCAGCCGGGGTCGGACCTGTACACACTGACTACTGAGTCCCCTCAGGTAGCTGCGTCTGCGTCTGCGTCAGGTCAGCTGTCGGCCCCCTGCTCGTGCCGCTCTCTGGCGCACGAGACAGTCCTCTGGCACCACCGGCTTGGTCACCCGTCCGTGCAGCGCCTTCGGGCAATGCACAAACGGTACCTTGTCTCTAGTCTTCCCAGGGTTCTCCCTCCCCTCCCAGCCTCGCCTGCTCCTCCCTGCCTTCCCTTTGTCGAGGGGCGGCAGCGCGCTGCTCCTCACTCCTCCTCGTTTCCCCCGACGACTGCTCATTTGCAGACGGTTCACATGGACGTGTGGGGCCCCGCCCGCGTCCGTGGTCAGGGTCAGGAAAGGTACTTCCGTTGACGACTACTCGCGCTACACCATGGTCTTCCCCTTGCGCACCAAGGGTGAGGTCCCTGATGTTTTGATCCCTTGGATCCGCGCTTCTCGTCTTCAGCTCAGCGAGCGTTTCCACTCGGACTTTCGTGTCCTGCGCTTGCACTCTAACAGAGGTGGTGAGTTCTCTTCTGACCTCTTGGCAGCCTACTGTGCGGAGCACGACATCCGCAAGTCGTTCACGCTTCCGGCCTCTCCACAACAGAATGGGATTGATGAGCGCCGCATTGGCTTGGTCATGGAGGTCGCTCGTACCTCCTGGATCCATGCGGCTGCCCCCCACTTTCTGTGGCCGTTTGTGGTCCGATACGCTGCGCATCAGCTCAACCTCTGGCCCCGTGTCTCCTTGCCGGAGACCTCCCCGACACTGCGTTGGATGGGAGAGGTTGGCGATGCGTCGCGTTTTCGGGTCTGGGGATCCCGAGCTTTTGTTTGCGATACGTCCGCGGACAAGCCCTCTTCCCGCGCTGTTCCGTGTGTCTTCCTAGGCTTTGTTCCGGACGCGTCTGGTTGGCAGTTTTACCACCCTACCTCGCGCCGTGTCCTCGCCTTTCAGGACGTCACCTTTGACGAGTCGGTACCCTTGTACCGCCTCTTCCCCTACCGCACTGCCCCGCTCCCTCCCCCGCCAATCTTCCTCGCGCCAGGTGCTGCTGTAGTAGACCCCCTCCCCCCTCAGGGTGCCGCTCTCTCAGGTGTGTCCTAGGTAGACCCGGTTGAGCCTGTCGAGGTAGCTGTCGACTCTCGTCCTGCTTGGGGTGCTGAGCCTGAGCGTGCGGAGCCTAGGGTTGCGGAGACTAGGGGTGCTGAGCCTAGGGGTGCAGAGTCTGGGGGTACTGAGCCTGGGGGTGCGGAGTCTGGGGGTGCTGAGCCTGGGAGTACGGAGCCTGCTTGTGCTGAGTCTGGGGGTGCTGAGTCGGGGGGTGCTGAGCGTGGGAGTGCTACGCCTGGAGGAGCTCTCTCCTCACAGCAGCTGCGTGAGTGGTACTTACAGTACTGCAGCCTCTGGAGAGGTGATTCTGGAGCTAGGGGTGCTGCTGGAGCTGGTGCTCGTGCTTCCTCGCCTAGGCGGGAGCTGCCCTCTCCCCAGCGTCTTCGTGAGTGGTACGCACGGCGCTGTAGTCTCAGGAGTGGCGCTCCTAGTGTCGCGAACCCTGCTACTGGTGCTGCGGACCCTGGAGTTGGAGCTGCTGCTGGTGCTGTGGACCCGAGCGTTGGAGCTGCTGCTGGTGCTGCAGACCCGGGCGTTGGAGCTACTGCAGGTGCTGTGGACCCTGGCGTTGGGGTTACTACTGGTGCTGCGGACCCGGGTGTTGGAGCTGCTGCTGGTGCTGCAGACCCGGGCGTTGGAGGTGCTGGGGGTGCTGCTAGAGCTGCTGGAGGTTCTGGTGCTGTCTCTGCTGCTGAAGGGGGCACCTCACGGCCGCGGCCGTACTTTGTTCCACTCCTTCAGTAGGTTCTTGGTCAGTCACCTCCGCCTTGTCCCCCTCGCTCTGTAGAGTGTCCACCGCCGGTCCAGTCGCAGTCACAGCTACCACATGCCTCGCCACTTCCTCGTCCTTCTCCCTACACTGGTCCTACAGGCGGTCTCACAAAGCGTCGTCAGCCTGATTCTCGCCCTGTGTCGCCTGTGTCCCGTCCTGAGTCCCCTATTCGTACTACTTCCACCAGTCGCCGTACTCCGCGTGAGTGTCCGCCACCAGTCTTTGGCACACAGCGGATGTCACTGCGTCCCTCCACTGCTCCACAGCGTGTCCCTCTGCTGTCTCCTCCTGAGTCCTCTCTTCCTGCTCTTGCTGACCATGAGTCTGACTCTCTTCGTGCTGCCACTCCTACTGTCACGCGTCTCCTGGCCACTGCTGTCACTGACCCTTCGTTTGAGTCTTCTGCTGCGTCTGCCCTAGTTGCTGGGCTTATCGACTTTGCTGCTCGCTGTCGTCCAGACTACGCTGCCAGTCTTGTGTCTGAGTCTGAGTCTGTCTACCCTCCGTCCGTCGGGGGTGAGTGTGCTCTTAGCACGGACATCCTTGAGGACAGACAGGAGGATCTTGAGTGTCTTGCAGCCGCTGCGCCCCATCTCGTGTCCATGCTAGTTGCCCCTGAGGGAGACCCAGATGCACCAGACATCCCGACTCCTCGATCGTACGCTGAGGCGATTGAGGGTCCCTACTCCTCTCAGTGGCAGTCAGCCATGGACACAGAGATGGTTTCCTGGAAGTCCACAGGCACCTACGTCGACGAGGTTCCCCCACCTAGGGCGAACATCATCAGTTCGCCGAAATATTACAAGCAGCACGGACCCGGGCAGTAGACGCAATAAAAAAATCGAACATCATCGCTAAACGCAACGCCGACCGCCACCGCAGATCTGTCACTTACCAGCCCGACGACTTAGTTTTAGTTGACACTCAGAACCTCCGACTGCCCATCATCCCAAAACTCCGCCCCTGATACTGCGGGCCATTTCGCATAAGCCACGTGCTTACACCCGTCACCGCCCACCTCCTCCTCCCTGCTGACTGGTACGTCAGCCCCTCATTCCACGTCAGCCTACTTCGCCCTTACGTCCCGTCCACGAGCCAACTGCCACGCAATCTCCCAGCCAGCATGACAAGACGACCAACTGAACCAATCATCACCCCCGAGAAAATCCTGAGTCACAGAGTTCGCGACCCTCGAGGAGCCCGAAGGATCGAGTTCTTACTTCGCTGGAAGGACCGTACACCCACCGAAGACAATTGGGTTCCCCTGGACAGAATCGAAAACTACCCGTGACGAGTAACCCGTCCTCACCGAGTATCTGCGCAGCCGAAATTTCAGGGATGTACACGCACTTTCGTAAGGAGGACCTCCTTAGGGGGGGGGGGGGGGGGTAGTGTAAGGAAAGTTCCTTTTCCTTACTTCGCATCCCTGCTCAACGTGTACATTGAGAAAGCTTGCTTTCTGTTCTTGCAAAGGCAACGGGCTTCATTACAATTGCAGTAATACAACATTCTCGTCCAACTATTATGATATACAATATACGACTAGGGTGGGTGGGTGGGGAGTGGAACTGCAAAGTTCCGAAATGAAGTCGTGGGTGGAGGCCGAATGGCCTCCAACCCTCGTTATATACTCGGCGAATTGTAATTCGCCGTTGCTTTGCTTCGTTACAGGTAGCTGCGCTTTCACAATACGCATTTTTAGAAAGTGTTACACACTTTCGAAAAATTTCATATTGAGAAAGCTTGCTTTCTGTTCTTGCAAAGGCAACGGGCTTCATTACAATTGGGTCTTCTGAGACATGTGCGGTTGGGGCGTTGTAGACGCGGTGGGTGTGGTTGCGGTTGATGGTCGTCACGAAGTGACAAGAGAGGCGGTGTTGGCGATCGCGATTTCCAAGTCGATGACGTTTGGAATGCTGTGTGTGTGAAGGTTGCTCGATGGGTTGATGTGGATGTCTCTGTTTGTTGGTGCAAGAGGATACCGTAGTGGTACACAAATTTTGTCTTGAACTCCCAAAGGTCTATCCAAGTTCTTAACGAGTGGCGAGCTTGTGATTGCATGCAAGTCGTTTCACACGAATGGTTGTATTTCCTTGTTGGGTGCGATCAAACACAGTGGGATGTGTGCATGATGGCGAACACCGATCTCCTGCAGCATTGCTCTTATTTGGGGAAAACATTGAGTGCGGTGTATACCGGTAAGAGTGTGTGTGCACCACCGTAGTCAAGACAGATTCAGAATTCATATTGAGTTGCACTCTACCAACTGTTTGTAACAAGATCACTTAAAAGCAGTTGCTTCCTTGGAAGTTGGTGGGGCTCCAAACCAGCCTTTTTTTTTTTTTTTTTTTTTTAATAATTATTACCGTATACGATACATCAATAGCCAAGAATGATCCATCCATCCACTCAAATTTCAGCCCATCTTACGGTAAGGCCAGAATGGAGGCCTTCGGGTCCCTTCCCCCACTGGGACGGCTTTAAAGCCACACGAGGACCCTCGGTCCCCTTCCTCCCCTGGGGGACGGCTCTCAGGCCACACGAGGACCCTCGGTCCCCTTCCCCCCCTAGGGGACGGCTCTCAGGCCACACGAGGACCCTCGGTCCCCTTCCCCCCCTGGGGGACGGCTCTCAGGCCACACGGGGACCCTCGGTCCCCTTCCCCCCCTGGGGGACGGCTCTCAGGCCACACGGGGACCCTCGGTCCCCTTCCCCCCGTGGGGGACGGCTCTCAGGCCACACGGGGACCCTCGGTCCCCTTCCCCCCCTGGGGGACGGCTCTCAGGCCACACGGGGACCCTCGGTCCCCTTCCCCCCCTGGGGGACGGCTCTCAGGCCACACGGGGACCCTCGGTCCCCTTCCCCCCCTGGGGGACGGCTCTCAGGCCACACGGGGACCCTTGGTCCCCTTCCCTCCCTGGGGGACGGCTCTCAGGCCACACGGGGACCCTCGGTCCCCTTCCCCCCCTGGGGGACGGCTCTCAGGCCACACGGGGACCCTCGATTTCATCTTTCCGTTCAAGGGCCTCCTTAGGTGTGCGTGTAGTTGATCGTGTCGTCGGTGCGATTTCCCAGCGCGACGAGCAGGGTCCCACTTCTTATAAACTTATTTCCCCAATCGTGGCGTTGAGCTCGTGTTTCTGCCATGAAGGGATTCACGGGGCGTAGAGATTAATCGAGAGAAAACGTAGGTGACATGTTGAAAAACAATAATAATTAAAAAAAAGGAAATGAAATGCACTTGCAGCACTTATATGCAACTTATATGCACTGGCGCCAGTGGCGATTTCGTCCTTGGCGCGCGCCACTGGCGCCAGTGGCGATTTCGTCCTTGGCGCGCGCCACTGGCGCCAGTGGCGTTTTCGTCCTTGGCGCGCGCCACTGGCGCCAGTGGCGATTTCGTCCTTGGCGCGCGCCACTGGCGCCAGTGGCGATTTCGTCCTTGGCGCGCGCCACTGGCGCCAGTGGCGATTTCGTCCTTGGCGCGCGCCAATGGCGCCAGTGGCGATTTCGTCCTTGGCGCGCGCCACTGGCGCCAGTGGCGATTTCGTTGCTGGCACGTGCCACTTGCGCGAGTGGCAGAAGCAATTTCGTCCTTGGCGCGCCAGTTGCAGTTTCTCCAGCGCACTTCGATCTCAGTTAGGCGCACGCAAAGTACAGTCGCAGGCGTGATTATGTCGCCCTTCTAGGTGCACATGCAAGGGAGTCGGACATGTGGCAGCTGGTTGATGTTTCCTAGTACTAAAGCACTACTAGTGGGAGGGGAACTTCAGTGGTGGTTGGACGAGAATGAGTGGAACTGCAAAGTTCCGAAATGAAGTCGTGGGTGGAGGCCGAATGGCCTCCAACCCTCGTTATATACTCGGCGAATTGTAATTCGCCGTTGCTTTGCTTCGTTACAGGTAGCTGCGCTTTCACAATACGCATTTTTAGAAAGTGTTACACACTTTCGAAAAAATTCATATCACTGTAGCACCACAGTCAGCACCGTTACCACTCGCAACCCTCGCATCGACAATCCGCTGTCAGAATGAGGAATGAATGTTCCATTGATGTTGGTTGGGGTACATATAACAAACCCTAACTTCTGTACCCCCTAAGACAAACCTCACTACAGGCTACAACATTTGACACACCCCCATAGCCTAAGTGAGGGGTGTCTAGCAAAAAAAAAAAAAAAAAAGAGTACGGTCACAAGACCAGTCCAAAAGAAAACAAAGCTCAGGGTGGATCACAACGTCACCACACACTCTGAGCACAAGCAACAGTGGCCACAAGGCCAGTCCAAGAGATCACAAGTATATATAGTAAGTGTACAGACGAAGCAGGCAATAAACTCAAGTCTACGCATGACTAGAACCTGTGTCAACAAGGCCTAACTGCACACAACACCTCTGGTGGTCACAAGGCGGAAGCGCCTTGGTGAAGATGTCTGCAGTGTTGGCCTCGGACTCTACAAACTCGAAGCGAGCCTGTCCACGCCTCTGCAACTCTCGCAGAAGAAAGTACCTGACGTGAATGTGCTTCACTCTGCTCTCCAGTCGCGGCTCACGACAGAGGAGGATCGACGCCTTGTTGTCAGTAAACAAGGTCGGTGCAGAGCTCGGCTGCTCACCAAGGTCGGCGAGCAAGAAGGTCAACCACCGCAACTCCTGTGCCGCCATGGCACCAGCGTAAATCTCAGCCTCAGCTGTAGAGGTCGAGACAGAAGAGGAGCGCGTGGAACGCCAGGAAACAGCTCCAGAACCCAGACTGAAACTGTACCCCTGAGTAGACCTGTGAGTCTCAGCGTCGTCAGCGTAAGAGGAGTCACAGTGACCAGTGAGTACGACAGACTGCTGCCCTCCAAGAACTAGCCCCACGCCTGATGTAGTCGCTAGGTACTTCGCCACCCTCACAGCTGCCGTCCAGTGAACAGGACGGTGTCTCCCTGGCGCAACAAAGCGCGCAAGGATGCTGAGAGGGAAGGCGAGGTCCGGGCGAGTACAAGTCATCAGGTACATGAGGCAACCCACAAGCTCTGCGTAGGGACCACTAGGCTCAAACGGCTCGTCAGGAAAGGGACCGGTGAGTCTGTGGTCAACAGCTAGAGGTGTGCGCTGTACGGTGGAGTGCTGAAGCCCGAACCGCTGAAGGACTTGCTGCACCATGTGTGACTGTGAGAGTGTAATGGTGCGAGCGGCTCTGTCCCTGGTGATCTGCAGGCCAAGGTAGTGGCGCAGCTCACCAAGATCAGTGCACGTGTGTCTCTTCTGCAGTTTGGACTTCACGTCTGCCAAAGCAACCCTGTCCGAAGTGGCGAAAACGAGGTCGTCGACGTAGACCAGAACAAAGAACGGTGTGGAGCCACGACGAACGAACAGCGACGGGTCGGCAGAAGACGGCTGGAACCCAAGGTCAGAGAGGGTAGAACGCAGATTGTCGTGCCACTCACGAGGGGCCTGGCGAAGACCGTAAACAGGTCGCCTCAGCCTCCACTGGGTCCCAGGAGGGAAAGTGCCAGTGAAGGCCGAGGGACGACGCAACCAGACCTCCTCGTGTAGACTGCCCTGAAGGAAAGCAGTGGAGAAGTCAAGAGAGTGTAACTCGTAGTCTCTCTGTGCTGCTACGTGTAGTAACACCCGAAGAGTGGTCATCTTCGGGGTAGGTGCGAAGGTCTGAAAGAAGTCAACTCCCTCGCGCTGACTGAAACCTCTAGCCACGTAGCGCGCCTTGAAGACCGGGGGAGATCCCGGTGGCCGCTTCACCCTGTAGATCCACATGCCGTCGACTACGTTCGCCCCAGGGGGGGGAACCTCATCGACGTAGGTGCCTGTGGATCTGTAGGAAGCCATCTCTGCGTCCATGGCAGCTCTCCACTGAGAGGCCCAAGGCCCTGACACTGCCTCAGCGTAAGTGCGAGGAGTCGGAATGTCAAGGGCGTCGGGGTCACCCTCAGGGGCGAGGAGCATGGCACAGAGATGAGGGGAAGCGGCCGCCAGGAACTCTAGCTCAAACTGCCTGTCCTCTAGGGCGTCACAGCCAAGGGCAGACACACCCCCGACGGCCAGAGGACTGGTAGGAGGAGCAGCCACAAGCGTGGTGGCGTAGTCAAGGCGGCGGGTAGAGGCAAAGTCAGTAACTGCGGCAGTAAGAGCGGACACAGAGGACACAGAGGCACGAGGGTGAGTAACAAGAGAGGCGAGAACACGAGAGAGAACAGGACGGTACGTGCGGTAGTAGTCAGTGACAGGAGTAGGGAGCGACACAGAGAGGGCCGACTCAGGAGGAGACGGAAGCACAGACTGAGACGGACGAGGTGGACTAGAAAGAAGGAAGGCAGTACGAAGGTCAGTGAAGGGAACAGGAGACGAGGGACGAGCACGAGGGGAGCGACGAGTAGCCCAAGAACGAGACGGAGGAGGAGAGGACAAAGGCGGAGAACTGGGGAAAACAGCGGGGGAGGAGTCAGGAGGAGGAAACGTGGGACCGTAGACAGGAGGAGAGGCGGAGGAGGGAGGAGAAGAGGAGGGGAGACCAAGGATCCGAAGACCCGAGACAGGAGGAGGAAGTGGCTGCTGCTGCTGCGGCTGCGACTGCTGCTGCTGCGGACGCGGCTGCTGCTGGGACTGCTGCTCCTGCGGGTCCAGCTGCTGCTGCTGCTGCTGCTGCTGCTCCTGCGGCTCCAGCTGCTGCTGCTGCTCCTCCAGCCGCTGTAACTCCCTCTCCTCTCTCTCCAACGCCAGCTACTCGTCACGGGCACGGCGAACACGAGCCTGGTGCCTAGTCGGGTAGGGGTGGGGGGGTGGAGTAGTGTCCGAAGCAGCGGCAGCTCCAGAGTCCACCTCAGAAGAACTAGTCGCACCACCCCCAGAGGCAGCACTAACACCAGCTCCAGAACCAGGCTCACCTGAACCCGAAGGAGGCGCACCCTCACCCCCAGACGTAGCACCCCCAGTGTTCGCGCGGCCAGCACCAGCTCCCGGACGACAAGAGTCCTCTGCACCCACCGGGTCAGCTCCAACTCCAGAACCAGAAACTCCAGCTCCAACCCCAGCTCCAACTCCAGCACCCCCAGAACCAGAAACTCCAGTGCCAACTCCAGCTCCAACTCCAGCTCCAACTCCAGCACCCCCAGAACCAGAAACCGGTACAGGAACAGGCGCCGCACCAACCTCTCGAGAGCTAGCACCAGCGGCACGCTGCGAGGAGGACTGTGGGGAGGGAGGCTGTACCGGAGGGGCAACCGAAGGAGGAGGGGTAGCCTGGGACACACCTGACGGGGCTGGACCAGGGGGGGGAGGCTGTACCGGGGGAGCAGGAGGGGGAACGGCAGTTAGGAAGAGGGGGGGAGGAGGAACCGGGAGACCTCGACTGGGGTACCTGACGTAGTACGGAGTGGACTCCTCGAAACGGACGTCACGGGAGTCAAAGAACCGGTGAGAGGGAGGGTGGTAAAAGGTGAAGTCAAAGGAGTCCTCAGGGAAACCAAGGAAGACACAGGGGACGGCACGAGGCGAGAGCTTGTCCGCGGAGGTGTCGCGGACAAGAGCCAAGCACCCCCAGACACGAAACCGCGACGCAACACCAGGGGACCCTGTCCAAAGACTGGTCGGTGAAACCTCTGGTCGAGAGACACGTGGCCAGAGGTTCAGCTGGTGCGCGGCGTACCTGACCGCGTAGGGCCACAGAAAATGGGGGGCACAGGCGTGAGTCAGGGAGGTGCGGGCGATCTCCATGACCAGGCCTATGCGGCGCTCAGCAACCCCATTCTGCTGTGGGGACTCTGAAAGCGTCCAGGACTGACGAATGCCCTGCTCGCGACAGAATCCAGCGAGAATGCCGGAGCGAAACTCACCCCCACGGTCGGAGTGGAGACAGCTGACACGACGACCACGAGTGTCCTCAGTGGTGAGCAACCACCTGATCAGCGTAGAAGTCACCTCAGACTTCTTCGCCAGAGGGAACACTGTGGTGTAGCGGGAGAAGTCGTCAACGACCACCAGAAAGTAACGCTCACGCTCAGGGCCTAGACGAGGGGCTGGGCCCCAGACGTCCAAGTGAAGCGTCTCAAAAGGCTCGGTGGCCGGACGAAGGGAGGAGGAGTGAGGGGTGGCGCGCAGCCTACCCTCGACGCAGGGACGACACGGCGGCGCAGGCGAAGGCGGCAGCGACGGCAAGACACGTGGGAGGCCTAGGACAAGACGCTGACTAGACATAGCACGCAGACGTGGAAGGGACGGGTGCCCCATCCGGTGGTGCCACAGAACGGTGGGGTGGGCAAGCGACCGGCAGGAGCACGACGCAGCGACTGGAACAGACGTAGGAACCTGACACGACACAGACACCTGGGGGGACGTAGCAACCTGGTGAGACGCGGGGACCCGAACGGGGGGGGGAACCGGGGGCAGTGGCAGTAGGGGGGGCTGCTGGTGCGGCCGCTGGTGCTGCTGCTGCTGCTGCTGCTGCGGCTGCGGCTGCTGCTGCGGCTGCTGCTGCGGCGCACGCGGGCCAGTGTGAAGAGTGTAGAGACCCGAGCCCGGCTCAGCAGTAAAGGTAGCAAGAGGCTGGTAAGAGTCTCCGTCAACACACACCGCAGTCTCTCCAGAAGGCTCAAACCACACACCCACGTGCTGACTCACGAGGGGTCGCACGCCCACCAAGTTCCGGGAGAACGAGGGGACGTGAAACCCAGTGAGAGACCCGGAGGGAGCAGCAGGACACGGTAAAGTGGTAGTGTGACGTGCAGTGACTGGTCCCGTAGTGGGATCAGCCAACGCTACAGAAACAGGCGCAGGAAGTGGTGTAAGTGTCGTGCTGTCCCGAAAGAAGCAGTGGGAGGCTCCAGAGTCCAGTGTGAACGACAGCGAAGCGTCCTCTGAGGTAGTCGCTGGTCTAGAGTCTACACAAGTACCTACACTAGCAACAGGCAACTGAGCAAGACTAGCACCTAAGCTAACAACACCAGAGTAAACAGAGTCAGAAACACTAGAGTCAACAACAGCATACATAGCATGAGGAGCACTAATCAGATCAACTAACTGCTCAGCAGACATGCCCCACAGAGCGGAGCCGTAGCGCTGAACCAGAGGAAGCCAGTCAGGAGCAGGACCGCCAACCCCGTAGGTCAACCGGACCGTGTCAGTGAGCTGAGCAAAGCACTGACCAGGGGGGTGAAAGCGGCCACAAGGGTGGCCCCGACGAGGACCTGTCTGAACCTGGTAGGGGCAGGGAGGGTAAGCAGCACCGCGCTGGGGCTGACGCAGCCCCGACCCCGGAGCCAGCTGCTGACGCTGCTGCTGCTGAGGCTGCTGGGAGGAAAGGGGCTGCTGCTGCTGCTGAAGGTGCTGCTGACGCTGAGCCTGGTACCACGCCGCTGCTCCACCTAGCGGGGCCGGCAGTACAGGAGGCGACTGACGAGCTCGAGGGTCGCCGCCACCAGCAGGTGCAGTGGAGTCACCAGCCGCTGCACAAGGGGTCTCTCCAGACGCTGCACTCCCACCACCGCCAGTCGCAACAGCACCCCCACTACCTCCGCTACCTCCGCCTCCACCTCCACTGGAACCACCTTTCTTGCCCCCCCTGCCGCGGGACCGCGACGCAGTCGTAACAGCAGCCGCAGTCGCGTCAGTGGCGGAAGTGGCAAGAGAGGCAGTGAAGGTGGGTAACTGCGGGACTGTGCACCCGTGGAAGAGTGGGGGGGACACAGTACCAGAGGCGGCAGCTACCGAACGAAGGTTGCTCTCGACGTCCTTGAGTGCAGACTCAAGGACCTCGATAGTCAGCTCACTAGGGTGCTTCAGCAGAAGCGCGTCACGAACGGAGGCAAGGCGGTCAGGGAGGCTAGTGGCGATGAAATAGACAGTAATCGCCATGGGGGGAGGAAGCAGTGCAAGCTGTGCCTCAGTGCAAGCAGCGCGGTAACTAGCGTCGAGCGAGCGGAGGTGAGCGATCAAGTCAGCAGAGCGCTCAAACGAGGCAAGATCAGGAAACAGGAACAGGAGGAAAAGACGGCCGAGAGAGACAGTAGCGGGAGTAGAGTAGCGGGCCTTAATCGCAGTGAGGTACGCAGCAGCGGTGCGAACCTGAGTAAAGTGGACCTCCTCGGACTCAGGGAGGAGGCTGCTGAGTGCGATGCAGGCCGCAGCGTCACGCGACGTCCAAGCCGTCCGGTCAGCGCGCTGACGGGCAAAGCGAGCCGTAGCAGCGTCGTCAGGAGCAGGGCCTAAAGTTGTAGGCTCGGGGGGCTCGGGGAGGTCACCAGTAGCGTGTGACCAGAGGGTCTCGCCCCCCTGGACCTGACTCTCTAACAGACGACGAGCGCGAAGAAGCCAGACGGAAAAGTCAAGGGGTCTACCGTCGGCGTCGAAACGAAGAACTCGCGGAGTCGCCATAGTGAGAACCAACGCGAACGAACAGGCGAGTAACAACCGGGGGGGAAGAGGACTCAGTCGCAGCGGAAGAGCGGGCTAGGGCGACGGGCCAAGACGTAGGGTAGGGCAACGGGCCAGGGCCTAGGGTAGGGCGACGGGCCAGAGCCTAGGGAGGGCGACGGGCCAGGGCCTAGGGAGGGCGACGGGCCAGGGCCTAGGGAGGGCGACGGGCCAGGGCCTAGGGAGGGCGACGGGCCAGGGCCTAGGGAGGGCGACGGGCCAGGGCCTAGGGAGGGCGACGCGACGGGGGAAAGGGCGGGAGCGACGCGACGGGGCAGGGCGACGAGACGGGACAGGGCGACGCGATGGAGCAGGGCGGCGCGACGGAGCAGGGCGACGGGACAGGGCAGGGCGACGCGACGGGGTAGGGCGACGCGACGGGACAGGGCGACGGGACAGGGCAGGGCGACGCGACGGGACAGGGCGACGGGACGGGGGGGGTAACAGGCGGGCGCGACGCGACGGGGGGAACGGGCGCGACGCGACGGGGGGGAACGGGCGCGACGCGACGGGGGGAACGGGCGCGACGCGACGGGGGGAACGGGCGCGACGCGACGGGGGGAACGGGCGCGACGCGACGGGGGGGAACGGGCGTGACGCGACGGGGGAGATGGCGCTAGGCTTGGTACTAGGCGCGGTAACAACGAAACTGGTACGAACGAGAGGTAGGATCAGGCTCGGGAGGTACGAACGGAGAACGGAGGAACGGGATCCCACAGGATCCTAACCTAGCTGATACCATGTCAGAATGAGGAATGAATGTTCTATTGATGTTGGTTGGGGTACATATAACAAACCCTAACTTCTGTACCCCCTAAGACAAACCTCACTACAGGCTACAACATTTGACATCCGCCCGCCACCTTTCGCACATCGCACCACGACCTCACGGCTCGGCGGGTACCGTAAGTCGCGCTCCGAGCCTCTGCTTCGACACTTTTTCCCAACCTCAGTTCCATGCTCGTCGCGCGACAACCACAGTCCATTACTGTTGCCACTGTAGTTTCGCGATATATTCTTCGCTCATGCCTTCGCTCATTGTACACTTGCTTCGATAGTGCAATTCTCGTTTGTTCACTCAATTGCACTCGTAACGTCTATCAACATTTGTTACTCATTGGTGTACACAAATGGTGATTGGTGGACTTACAAAAGGCCTTAACCCTGGATGGTGTTTGGAATACAAGATGACCACATATTTGCTACCTCAAAAAAAAAAAAACAAGGCTCGACGATGAACGTCGTAAGGGTTGTGTAGTACCGTAATATCCCTGATATAAGCGCAGGTGCGCTTATAAAAAATTAGTGTTTTTTTAGGGGGGTGCTCTTATATGTGAGTAAAAATGTAAGCGCATGCGCTTATACGGTATAATGACAAATACAAATTTATATTCTTATTGCACCAAATTGTACGTCTCCTTGCCAGAGCTGACGTTTTGTTTTAGGACTCCCTGATTCCAGTAAAAAATTTGTCCCTCTATTATGAGGGCACATTTTTCGCAAGGTAGCTACCCTGATAGCTCAGGGTCGCACGAAGTCCAACTCTGACCGGACAGGGTTCACAGCTCAAAAACAGGGTTGCTATTAACAGTGCACTATTTTTCAAAATGATACAAGTGCATGTAGTTTCCTACTCTATCTAGTCTAGTGCACGGGCTTGTCTATGAAATACACCTCCTCCACATCCTCATCGTTCGATAGGAATGGATTGTCCTCCAGTTCCTCCTCCCCCACGATCTCCTGATTGTCGTCGAAGGCCTGTTCCACTTCATCGTCCTCCTCCTCCTCCTCCTCATCCTCATTCTCCCTGGCATTTCGAGCAGCCACATCTTCACCCTCCTTCTGCTTCCCTTTCCTCTCCCTCTCTGCTACAGCCAGCTTCAAGCTCTTCGCAGGGCGCCTAGTCCGCAGGGACCTCCACACCTCCAGTGCCTCCGGCCAGTCGATCTCATACTTGAGGAGCGATATCTGCATCAGCTCCCCCAGACGCGCGTTGCACAGCGCTCCTCGCTCCCAGGACTTGATGACGTTCTGCTTGGAGAACCCCCTCTCGCACTCCACGGTGGAGAGAGGAAGCACAGCCAGCGCCTGCCACAGCAGGATGAGGTTGGGCCATCTCCTGTCAGGCACATGCGTAACACAACGGAAACAGCTAGCAATCAACAAGATTGTAAAATGCAAGGACGCAAAGTAAAGGCTACCTCTTGGAGTCTGCGCTCCCAAGGAAGTTGGACAGGCCCTGGGTGAAGCTCTCCATCTCATGGTGTGTCTCCATGATCGCGCAGAAGATTGGAAGCTCCCTCTCTGCTGCTTTGATGTTGAATCCCGGCAGCCTGTTGTGGAACAAATTGCTGCATCCGTTCAGCCACTCCTTACACTTCTTCTCTCGCTGGGCCTTGATCTTCGGCCACTTGCCCGCCCGGAACAGCTTCGTCGGCCCCAGCTTCCCAAGGTCATCCAGTCGGTTGTTGAGGTTGTCCACGCAGTCACGGGCGAATTTGCGGCACAGCTTCACGCAGTCTACGTGGGTGCTTCCGTGTTTGTGCCCCTTCAGCTTCCGCTCATGCATGGTGTACAGGTGGTTGATCGGGCGTCCAGCACCGTCCACGCCGCGCACCCGGACCTGCTTGCCTCCACCCTCCTTGTGGACTTTGAGGAAGGTCACTAGCCAGCTCTTCCCTTCGCCCCCGAAAGCTTTCTCTGGCGTCAAGTAGCGCTCCACCAGGTCACTCGTTGTGGACTCGATCGTCTTCGCGATCTCTGTCACGTCCAGCTGTGGCAGAGCAGGGGTAGACAAGAGGGAGATGGATGAGCAACAGTGCAGTTACGAACCTCACGTAGCAACATCATACAAACATGCGACCTCACCTGTCGTCTCTGGAAGCAGCGGTTGAGGTCATTCATGTCCGCCAAGATGTCGGCCAAGAAAAACAAGCAGAACTGAAACTTGTAGCAGGTGACAATCTCGTACGCCTTGTGATTGTGCTCCGAGAGCAGCACGATGCAAGCGCCGAGGACCTTGCACAGCCTGGCAACCGCATCTCCTCGAGACACCCACCGCACCGTGTGTATGCCTTGGACTTCCAGGTTGGTCTTGTAAATCACACGCTGCAGGTACTTGAATCGCTGACTCCACATGCTGGAGTTTCCGAGCAGAGTCGCCACAGTGCGCACCACCTTGTCGACCATGTCGAGATCCGGGTTTGAGTCAGCGGCGTCCTTCACAGCCAACGCCTCACTGTGTAAAGCAGGGAACAAATATTATGGTTTGTTAGTAAACCAATCAGCGTAGATAACATGCTACAATATTGATCAACTTACATACCGATGGGCGATGCAGTGGCATGAGAACAGATGAGGGACGTGTTCACGAAGACGCGCCACCAATCCGTTCTCTCTCCCGGTCATGACCGACGCCCCGTCCGTGCTGATGCCGACGATCTTGGACACATCGACGGCAGTGGAGCGAAGATGGTTCAGAAGCACCTCAAACAAGGACCCTGCATCACACCGCTCGACCGTCAGCAAAGTGAAAAACTCGCATGCAACTTGGCGTTCCTTCAGATATGTAAGGTACACAATCATGTGTTTCCCTCGCGTGCGGTCAGTGCTCTCGTCGCACTGGATGCCCAGGAACGGTGATGCCAGGACGTGGTCCATCTGCACCCGGGTGAGGTAAGTGCTCGTGCTGTGGACCATCTGCTGGAAGCCGTAGCTGCAACAAAGGACAGACAAATTATCAGTACACGATAGTCAAGCTAGTTGTTTGACGTGCATGTTTAAATTTGCAATCAATTTGAACCGTCACTAATCGCGTGAGATAAACGCCGTACGACTGCCGGAGAATGTCTGGCGTGTCCTGCTCCGCAAGATGCCGCATCAGCTTAGGAAACATGCTAATCGGCGCGTCGCACTGGCACAGGAACTGAGTCGACCGCATCAGCCGTATCGCGCGGCGGCCCTCGACGTCGGAGTTGATGAAGTCCGAAATCACCTGCTGGCCCTCGCGGATTCCCGACGCAATCTTCATCTGGCGGTCCACCGCTGCCATGTGTGCGTCCGTATGCTCGTGCGCCCGTAACGACTGCGTCTGCAAGTCACAGCCTCCGTCGTCTCCCTGCATGGCGTACCTCGTGTTCCCCTTATCATATGACATGCAGATGCTGCACTTCACGTACGGAAAACCGTCCTTGGTTTTCCCAAACACAAGCCAAGAAAAGAGTCCCGACCACTTCGTCTCGTAATTAATATTCGCCTCCAGGTACATCTGCTCTCGCAGTTGCGTCTTGGTGAGTGCCGGCGAGCCGGTATCCGTGCGCACTGGGATGTCACCTTCTTCCAGCAGCTCAGCTTCTTTCTGTGTAGGCTCATCGGGCTTTTCCGGCGGTGGAATACGGCGGCCTCCCACCAGCAGAGTACTCTGAGCCCACTTTCCAGATCGCGCACGCTTGGGAGCGGAAGTAGCCGACGGCGGGCCAACGGACACCCGCACCGTGCTTGGAGTAAGACTGGGCGAGGGCGGTGGAGGATTTTTGCTGCAGCCAGCAACAGCCGGAGGGAGAGTGAACGGGACGGGAATAGGAGAAGCAGTAGGAGTAGGGGTTACTAGAAGGGCAGAATCGTGAACGGTAGACCTAGGCGGTTCAGGTGTGACGGGAGCAGCCGTAGATCTAAGAAAATCTAGCCCAGAGCGGGGAGCATCCGAAGCTTTCTCCAGCTGGGACGGCGCTGTTGGTTTCGCTCTTACAGGCGGCTCGTCGGGGCCAGTGTCCGGAGCAGCTTTGTCGGCCGGCATGGCCTCCATTGGTGGCTAAACTGAAGGAGAGGAAAATGAGACAATGAAAGCACGTAATGGAAAGAACACACTAGTGAACAAAGGAACGCTGGCTGCTGGTATGGGGAGGGAAGGGGAGGTTGGAGATGGCGGGAGCACGAAACCACCGCGCCGCGATTCCACGGACTTGATGGCAACATTCCTCGATGAATTCGTCCTTGCATTCAAGGCCGAATTCATTCATGGACTCCTTGGCTGCCACCGCATGCTGTCAACAGGCCATTCTGGCCAATGGCAGACACATGCTGTGCACTGTGCGGTGCGCGTGGCTGCACCGTCTCATTGAGTTGGCTGCGTTGGCGTGGTTGCCAGCTGTGATGTACAGCACGTAAGTGTTGTCCTTTGTCGGTATTATGTCACTCACGTGCGCGTGAAGGGGGTACCTCACATGGGGCCACTCGAAGAAATGATTACGCACAAGGGGGTTATCGAAACGAAGCTTCTAGGAAACTTCGTCCCAATACACTCGCATTCAGGGTCCACGGAACGCATACTCTGCATAGACAGACTCCGCAAGTACACTACTATGAGCCTAGTTACAAGAATTCAGAGTCCATTAAGTAGCTACTCTGATAGGATCAGAGTTCACAAAATACAAAACCTGTGTTTGCAGGGTCCACCAAGTCAGAAGCCTGTAATCACCCTGAAATCAGGGTAATTACCCTGATATCGTCAGCCCTGCTCCTTGCAACTTATATTCTTGCACATCAATCGCGACAGGCAATTAATCGTCTACATTTACCACTTTCTGCATACCGTACTCAATATAATTGCAACGCAGTTGTGCATATATTATTTTTCATCCAGTTTATGTTACATATGTATTGCATTTTTGTCTTTATCTAGAACACAAGATAATGAGGAATAGTGAGCATGTTTATTTATTAGATAAGTGATTTACTGCTATACACTATTATGGAGAACGTGCGGTCAGTTATTCACTTTCTGGAGCTGGCACAAACTGCACATGAAATGGAGCTGAGTCGGCTGAATTTCACGTGCGCACACATGCTGGCGCTAACGCGCTGGTGCTGGCGCTGGTGCCTAGTATTCTTCCTCATGTTTCTCCGCACCGCATGATGTTTCTTTGCACATGTTTTTTCCCGAAGCGCATCTATCTCGCTCTTTCCATGCCCACTCTCGATTATCGTGAGGAGGTAGTAGAACACCATTCAAGCAACTGCTTCTTGTTTCAGTCATGTTTCTGAGCTCGCTTCTCGATTCTTGATCTTACTAATCAGAACTTTCTTGATTCTAGCAATTGTTCAACGTTGGCAGAGCAGTAGTCTCCTCTCCCACAGCCGCGGTTGCTCCGGTAGGTGCTACTAGTAGTACTAGCGTTGGCAAGGCGCTTGGCGCTTGTTCGCTGGCGCCGTGGCGCCTTGTTCGCAGGCGCCGTGGCGCCTTGTTAGCAGGTGCCGTACGGCACCTTGTTCGCTGGCGCCGTGGCGCCTTGTTCGCAGGCGCAGTGGCGCCTTGTTCGCAGGCTCCGTACGGCGCCTTGTTCGCTGGCGCCGTGGCGCCTTGTTCGCAGGCGCCGTGGCGTCTTGTTAGCAGGCGCCGTACGGCGCCTTGTTCGCAGGCGCCGTGGCGCCTTGTTCGCAGGCGCCGTGGCGCCTTGTTTGCAGGCGCCGTGGCGCCTTCAAGGCGCCGGCGCGCCTTGTTCGCTGGCGCCGGGGCGCTTATTTCGCTGGCGCCTTGGCGTCTATCTCGCTGGCGCCTTGACCCCATGCTTGAGACGTCTCAAAAGACGCGAGTCTAGATCATCACGAAAAGACTCCTCAATCCCGTCCCTCTTCTCCCCATCCATCATTCGCTTGTGCCACAACCACCAGGGCTTTTCTACCATTCTATAAATTTCCTCCCATCACCACCGTCCTCGTCCCCCACCCGTTCATCTGTGCCATTACCACCAGAGCTTTCCTCTATCACAAGTTTCTGACGTCAGAGGAGTGCGACCACATCATCTCCCTGGTGAGAGAGACTGAGATACATTCGTTGTAGTCATTCATCGCCCTGGTAAGACGCTTGCCGTAGTCACATTTCTGACGCCAGAGGAGTGCGACCACATCATCGCCTTGGTGAGACGCTCTCTATATACTCGCATCATCGCCCTGGTGAGAGGCTCGCTGTAGTCACATCACCGCCAGTGGTGAGAACGGCTCACTGCTGTTTCCATCCCAAGCCCTGATTCCCCCACCAACAGCCTCGTTTCCTTTCCCATGGTACCCCCCTATGACACCTACTCCCCTGCCCTCCTTCCCTCACCACCGCACGCACCCTATTTTCACACCTCCCACCTAGCATGTGCCTCTCGTGTGTCCCGCATTTTTCGCTGGCGGCTTGGCGCCTTGATCGCTGTAGGCGCTGGCGCCAAAGCGCGAAGGCTGCATCGTCCTTGCTTCGTTTTTGCTCACGTTTGTCACTTTCGCTGTTTCCCTCCCTTCTCATGTCCCATACAGTCCTCTACAACGTACACCTTTCTGTATCGTTGCATACCAATTGTAGATTTCATGCCTTTTTTCTTTGATGGAGTCCATCCCCTCCTCAAAGCCTCTATTTTAAGCTTCGTTGCAAGGATGATTGCGTGAGTGAGTGCATGGGTGAGTGAATGCGTACGTGAATGCGAGAGTAAGTGCTTGGATGAGTGCGCGGGCGAGTGCGTGAGTGAGTGCGAGGATGAGTGCGTGAGTGAGTGCGAGGATGAGTGCGCGAGTGATTGCCTTTCAGAGTGCGAGTGTAAGTGCGTGGCTAAGTGCGAAGGTGAGTGAGCGATTGAGTGCAAGAGTGAGTGCGTGGCTATGTGCGAGAGTGAGTGCATGGCTGTGTGCGAGCCTGAGTGCTTGGAAGGATGCGTGGAAGAGCGCGAGCATGTGTGTATGGTCGAGTGCGATAGTGAGGTGCGAGGCGGATTATGTGGCCGAGTGAGTGAGTGCGTCGCTGACTGAAATGGTAAGTGAGAGGATGAGTTTGTGAGTGAGTGAGAGGGTGGGTGTGATGGAGACTGCGTGAGCAAGTGCGTGGGTGTCAAGGTGTGTGCATGGTTTAGTGCGTGAGCGAGTGCATAGGTGAGTAAGAAGGTGAGCGTTTGAGTGAGTGCGAGGGTGAGTGCTTGGATGAGTGCGAGCATGAGTGTGAGCATGAGTGCGTGGATGAGCGTCGAAGAATGTGTGTTTGAGTGTGATAATGACTGAGTGGCCAAGTGCGTGAGAAAGTGCGTGCCTGATTGTGTGAGTGAGTGCGTGGCTTCGTGCGACAGAGAGAGTGTGGTAGTGTGAGGGTGATTGATTGGTTGAGTGTGAGGGAGAGTGCATGGATGAGTGCGAAGGTGAGGGCGTGAGTGAGTATGGAAGTGAGTGCATAATAGAGTGTTGGCTCAAGCATGGGGCTGGCTCAAGCATGGGGCTGGCTCAAGCATGGGGCTGGCTCTAGCATGGGGCTGGCTCAAGCATGGGGCTGGCACAAGCATGGGGCTGGCTCAAGCATGGGGCTGGCTCAAGCATGGGGTCGACTCAAGCATTGGGGCTGGCTCAAACATGGGGCTGGCTCAAGCATCAAGCATGGGGCTGGCTCTAGCATGGGGCTGGCTCAAGCATGGGGCTGGCTCAAGCATCAAGCATGGGGCTGGCTCAAGCATCAAGCATGGGGCTGGCTCAAGCATGGGGCTGGCTCAAGCATCAAGCATGGGGCTGGCTCAAGCATGGGGTTGGCTCAAGCATGGGGCTGGCTCTAGCATGGGGCTGGCTCAAGCATGGGGCTGGGTCAAGCATGGGGCTGGCTCAAGCATGAGGCTGGCTCTAGCATGGGGCTGGCTCAAACATGGGGCTGGCTCAAGCATCAAGCATGGGGCTGGCTCTAGCATGGGGCTGGCTCTAGCATGGGGCTGGCTCAAGCATGGGGCTGGCTCAAGCATGGGGCTGGCTCAAGCATGGGGCTGGCTCAAGCATGGGCCTGGCTCTAGCATGGGGCTGGCTCAAGCATCAAGCATGGGGCTGGCTCTAGCATGGGGCTGGCTCAAGCATGGGGCCCGCTCAAGCGTGGGGCTGGCTCAAGCATGGGGCTGGCTCAAGCATGGGGCTGGCTCTAGCATGGGGCTGGCTCTAGCATGGGGCTGGCTCAAGCATGGGCCTGGCTCTAGCATGGGGCTGGCTCAAGCATCAAGCATGGGGCTGGCTCTAGCATGGGGCTGGCTCTAGCATGGGGCTGGCTCAAGCATGGGCCTGGCTCTAGCATGGGGCTGGCTCAAGCATCAAGCATGGGGCTGGCTCTAGCATGGGGCTGGCTCTAGCATGGGGCTGGCTCTAGCATGGGGCTGGCTCAAGCATGGGGCTGGCTCAAGCATGGGGCTGGCTCTTGCATGGGGCTGGCTCAAGCATGGGGCTGGCTCAAGCATGGGCCTGGCTCTAGCATGGGGCTGGCTCAAGCATCAAGCATGGGGCTGGCTCTAGCATGGGGCTGGCTCTAGCATGGGGCTGGCTCTAGCATGGGGCTGGCTCAAGCATGGGCCTGGCTCTAGCATGGGGCTGGCTCAAGCATCAAGCATGGGGCTGGCTCTAGCATGGGGCTGGCTCAAGCATGGGGCTGGCTCAAGCATGGGGCTGGCTCAAGCATGGGGCTGGCTCAAGCATGGGGCTGGCTCTAGCATGGGGCTGGCTCAAGCATGGGGCTGGCTCAAGCATCAAGCATAGGGCTGGCTCTAGCATGGGGCTGGCTCAAGCATGGGGCTGGCTCTAGCATGGGGCTGGCTCAAGCATCAAGCATGGGGCTGGCACAAGCATCAAGCATGGGGCTGGCTCAAGCATGGGGCTGGCTCAAGCATCAAGCATGGGGCTGGCTCAAGCATGGGGTTGGCTCAAGCATGGGGCTGGCTCTAGCATGGGGCTGGCTCAAGCATGGGGCTGGGTCAAGCATGGGGCTGGCTCAAGCATGGGGCTGGCTCTAGCATGGGGCTGGCTCAAACATGGGGCTGGCTCAAGCATCAAGCATGGGGCTGGCTCTAGCATGGGGCTGGCTCTAGCATGGGGCTGGCTCAAGCATGGGGCTGGCACAAGCATGGGGCTGGCTCAAGCATGGGGCTGGCACAAGCATGGGGCTGGCTCAAGCATGGGGCTGGCTCAAGCATGGGCCTGGCTCAAGCATGGGGCTGGCTCAAGCATCAAGCATGGGGCTGGCTCTAGCATGGGGCTGGCTCAAGCATGGGGCCCGCTCAAGCGTGGGGCTGGCTCAAGCATGGGGCTGGCTCTAGCATGGGGCTGGCACAAGCATGGGGCTGGCTCAAGCATGGGGTCGACTCAAGCATTGGGGCTGGCTCAAGCATGGGGCTGGCTCAAGCATGGGGCTGGCTCAAGCATGGGACTGGCTCTAGCATGGGGCTGGCTCTAGCATGGGGCTGGCTCCAGCATCGGCCTGGCTCTAGCATGGGGCTGGCTCAAGCATCAAGCATGGGGCTGGCTCTAGCATGGGGCTGGCTCAAGCATGGGGCTGGCTCAAGCATGGGGCTGGCTCAAGCATGGGGCTGGCTCAAGCATGGGGCTGGCTCAAGCATGGGCCTGGCTCTAGCATGGGGCTGGCTCAAGCATCAAGCATGGGGCTGGCTCTAGCATGGGGCTGGCTCAAGCATGGGGCCCGCTCAAGCGTGGGGCTGGCTCAAGCATGGGGCTGGCTCTAGCATGGGGCTGGCTCTAGCATGGGGCTGGCTCTAGCATGAGGCTGGCTCAAGAATCAAGCATGGGGCTGGCTCTAGCATGGGGCTGGCTCAAGCATGGGGCCCGCTCAAGCGTGGGGCTGGCTCAAGCATGGGGCTGGCTCTAGCATGGGGCTGGCTCTAGCATGGGGCTGGCTCAAGCATGGGCCTGGCTCTAGCATGGGGCTGGCTCAAGCATCAAGCATGGGGCTTGCTCTAGCATGGGGCTGGCTCTAGCATGGGGCTGGCTCAAGCATGGGCCTGGCTCTAGCATGGGGCTGGCTCAAGCATCAAGCATGGGGCTGGCTCTAGCATGGGGCTGGCTCTAGCATGGGGCTGGCTCAAGCATGGGGCTGGCTCAAGCATGGGGCTGGCTCAAGCATGGGGCTGGCTCTAGCATGGGGCTGGCTCAAGCATGGGGCTGGCACAAGCATGGGGCTGGCTCAAGCATGGGGCTGGCTCAAGCATGGGGTTGACTCAAGCATTGGGGCTGGCTCAAGCATGGGGCTGGCTCAAGCATGGTGCTGGCTCAAGCATGGGGCTGGCTCTAGCATGGGGCTGGCTCTAGCATGGGGCTGGCTCAAGCATGGGCCTGGCTCTAGCATGGGGCTGGCTCAAGCATCAAGCATGGGGCTGGCTCTAGCATGGGGCTGGCTCAAGCATGGGGCTGGCTCAAGCATGGGGCTGGCTCAAGCATGGGGCTGGCTCAAGCATGGGGTCGACTCAAGCATTGGGGCTGGCTCAAGCATGGGGCTGGCTCAAGCATCAAGCATGGGGCTGGCTCAAGCATACCAATTGTTGATTTCATGCCTTTTTTTTTTATGGAGTCCATCCCCTCCTCAAAGCCTCTATTTTAAGCTTCGTTGCAAGGATGATTGCGTGAGTGAGTGCATGGGTGATGCGTGGCTAAGTGTGAGAGGCATGACTGAATGCGAGAGTGAGTGCGAGGGTGAGTTTGATGTTGTGTGCGTGGTTGTGAATAGGAGGTAGTGAGGACGGACTCCGTAGGAGAAATAGTGTGCAAAGTGCAAAGTGCACGCTAGGCTTTGGGTGCATGAGAGGACAGTTGTGTGCATGAGGGTGTGATATTATATGACCGGGTTAGAGCGTCATTGTCCTTTATCTTCTTGCCATTGTTGTTCCTCATCTCTTTTACACATATATTTTTCCATCTTGAAAAACGACGAACCTGTTCGAATCCATGATAAAGATGTTTTTACATCAATGTACTTTCTTGATGTATCTGTCACACGTTTGATCCTTTGCAGAAGTTCATCACTTCGTTGCGGTAAGGAGAAGTTGGAAGGACTTTGCAATGGCATCATCTTCGAGCGCGGGCTTGATCTTTACTGGCGAGAGGACCGACGGTGAGTTTCGTAAACAATATTCTTTAAGAATGGAACGAATCTTAGGAGATGGTAATTGTTTATTTCGAAGTATATCCATGTCGTTATATAATACACAAGACAGGTACAAGGAAGTCAAATCCAAATTGCTACGACACGTAGTCGAGAATTGGGATAATCCAGAGTATGATTATCCTTACCAAGCTAGTGTAGCGCACGACCACGTGTTTGGATCAGCCAACGATTATTTCTCTTATCTATCGCCTGACCGAGTTTACGGATCATGCAATGAGGTAAGTGCATTTTCAGTTGTTTACAATATGACATCACTCATTTGGTTGAATACGAGTCGCTTCATTACTTGTTATCGTGCACCACAAGCCGCGCCTGGTGATCGTGTATTGCACTTGCATTATGATTGCGATCGCGAGCACTATTCTCTGCTTGTTCCCGCCGAGGACGGCGTTGTATATGGCACCTGGTATTTGTTAAGTGAGAACGTACAACATGCTGAGGATGCAGAGCCAAGCCAGGTTGGTTTTCCTCATTTGGATTCGTTGGAACGACCCGCAAGCCACTTAACAGCTTCAGCAACTTCGTCAACATTCGTTCGTGAGTCTGTCCAGAGTATCAATACTATTAGGACGAAAGACAATGATACGGGCTCGCAGGCTTCGTTTCAAACTGTTTGTTCCAAGAATGGATTGGCCAAAGCAAGCTCGAAAGATTGTTATTAAAAAAAAAGGCACACGTCAAATGCGTTTTTTTGCATATGTCATGAGTATGCAAAAACGCGTAACACATCTAACAAGCGGTTTATTGGTGTGAGAGCTCTTGCACATGGTTTTAAATTTATTGTCAAGTACAATAAGAAAACATATTCTTTTTCTGGTTTTCAACACGCTGCAGATGCAGCTTTTGCACGAGCATACTTTATACACAACAAAATACATGTCATACAAGACTACGAGATCGATGTACATTTTGGATTTGACGCGGATACTGGCACCCCGGTCTTGAATAAGGATCTTGATTTCAAGTTCAAGAATGTGACATTAATCCGACCACCAATCGAGCGGAAGTTAAACAAGTCCATGAGTGATTTTCACAAGGATTGCAAGTGTGGGCCTGATGTGGAATGCATGGCATGCGGTACTTTGAACTTTGAGCGTAACATGGTACAAGAGAAGACCCTGCAGTCTTCAAAACGACTATGTCGTTACTGCGCCAAATATGAAAGCGATGGAAAAGTATCGCCATTCTCGAAGCTCAATCGACACGGCTTTCCGGCAAAACCACCTGCACTTCAAGACATAACGATACTGGAGGAACGGTTGATCAGTCCCCGTATACCGTTTATGAAGATCCATTCTTTGTCTATTGGCAAACAGTTTGGTATTCACGGCGGAGTAATAAATATTCCTGTCGAGGTCGATAAAATGGTACAATCTCTTCCAAGATTATCTGATGAGACTCATACAATCACCGTGCAACTGAAACGTAAGCTTGTTTATAAGAACAGTGCTTTCGAAGAAAATGTACGTCCGGCAAAGATCATGAAAGCGCTGCAGTTCCTTTGCGATCAAGATCTCTTCAAAGAATACGGCATTCGTCTCGACAACATGAAGATGAGATCGTTAGAAGACAATGACGTTGGATTGACCTCGGATGATAGTGAAGAAAATGACAAGAGGCGACAAGAACCAGGATCACTGTATTCGCACGATAGTGACGATTCTGATCATCACAATGTTGGAGTGCTCGATACTCTCTTAACTCAAGAGCATTTTTATCAACACCCATCGCAATGCATAGTCCAAATGGCACCTGGCGAGCATGCAAGGCCGTTATCTATTGTCCTCGATAAGGATGTTGAGGAGCTGAGTTTCCCGTCGATTTATTGTGGTCGTCGGAGATTTGGTGGATCGTGCGATCTGAACGTCTCATATTCAGATATTGTGAAATGGGAGCTGAAACACGCCAACGGTCGCTGTTCCACCAATATTCCAAATATTTTCTTCAAAATGTACAAGAAAGAGATACTTCAGGTACAGAATGTCATCGCGACACGGGTTAGGCAAGAGAAGATCGAACATCTTCAGTCGCTTACCGCAGCGGACATGTTAAATGAAACAAAACGGGCAAGTTTGCAGCAGAAAGATGCATTGTACAATGATTTCAGGACAATACGGACTACTCAACAATACAGAGACAAGTGCAAGCGAGATCTTTTCGCATTATTGCGTCAGTTGGGGAGACCGACGTTTTTCTTAACGTTGTCGATGGCTGATACCAAGTGGACGGATCTCCACGCAATACTTTTAAGGGTGAATGATTTGCGCGGAAATTCGGCTAAAATA
The DNA here is from genome assembly GCA_948144175.1 of Closterium sp. NIES-65. NCBI lineage: Eukaryota > Viridiplantae > Streptophyta > Zygnematophyceae > Desmidiales > Closteriaceae > Closterium > Closterium sp. NIES-65. Next base: position 2,252,577 of record CANXME010002149.1, on the reverse strand, counting down.
CGTAGTGACGTCAGCATACCGCTAGATTTTGATACTATTTGTACGCTGGTACGAAATGATCCGGTTACATGCGCTCGATACTACGATTTCAGAAAGAAGGCTTTGTTTTCACGATTCTTCAATACGGCTTCGCACGTATTGGGCGGTATTGACGATTATTTTGCTATGGACGAGTTTCAACATCGAGGTGCGCCACATACACATGCCATCCTTTGGAGCCAATCATCTATGGATATTACTATGAATTCTGCAACAGATATCATCCAATTCGCAAATAAACATATCAGTTCGTCGTCTGAAGGACTGGATTCACAGCTTATACTTTTACAAACCCATAAGCATTCTCGGTCCTGCCAACGTCGATTTGCAAATAGCACGAAGTGTAGATTTGGGTTTCCAAGGTTTCCGCTTCCGTCAACAATGATCTTGCATCCTATTTCCACTACGGTAACCGTAAAGGAGCAAAAAAGGATTAGGAGTAATCTCGCACTTCTAAAAGAGCGTTTAGAGCTAGCTCCAACCTTTTCTGGTACGTTTGATTCGTTCATAGAAGACCTAGGGCTTTCATTATCCGACTATATAACGGTGATTCGGTCTACTCTCAAGCGTGTTACGCTGGTCCTCCAGCGAAAGGTGAGCGATGTATTTATTAACAATTACAATCCAGCACTTCTATCTGCATGGAACGGCAATATGGACGTTCAATTATGTATCGATCCATACAGCGTTGCTGCATACATCGTTTCTTATATGACAAAAGCTAACAAAGGTATGAGCGTCATGATGCAACAAGCCATGGAGAGGGCCAGACAACAAAAAGGTGGTATAAAAGCCATGTTGCGGGTCCTTGGCAATGCGATGCTTAACTCACAAGAGATTAGCGCACAAGAAGCTTGTTATGTACTGCTTGGACTACGGTATCGCATGTCAACGCGACAGGTATTATTTGTAAATACAAATCCTCATTCCGAACGGTTGTTGACTTTAAAGACACTCAATGAATTGCAAGTCTTAGATGTAGATAGCACGAATATCTATCAACCTTATGCTCTGTTGGAGAGATACATAAAAAGACCTGATGCCATGGAATCTGCTTGTATAGCAGATTTTGTTTCAAGGTTTGAGATTTCGCTGTGTTCGAACCCTGCGGACAAAATTGGCCTAATTGGTCCAGATTTGTCGGAAAAGAAGAGATATTACTATCGACGTAGGAAAAGTAGGATAATACGATTCGTTGGTTACCACAAAGAACAAGATCCATGCAATTATAGAAGAGAGCGTGTTTTTCTTTTTTTTCCATTCAGGGTGGAGCCAATGAATCCGACAGATTTCATAGAAACTTATTTAAAGCATAAAGATATCATAGAAGCTAAAGAATCTGAATACACAAAGGGACAAGACTCTTGGGCGCTAGCTTTCGAAGAGGCTGAGCAGAATGACTTTGAACGACACTCTGATAGCTTAACACTATCAGATGACAGTGATGACCAAATCGATATTGAAAATGAGATTAACATGGAGCAACAAAAACCGAAAGCTGTTGACCTTTTTATTCATGTCGCCGTTGATGACTCTGTGTACTTGAAATTGGAGTCTGGTTTGAATGTCGAGCAGCGCTCTGTCTGTGATCATATTGTACACCACATCCGGTTCGGAAAACAACCGTTACATATGTTTATAACAGGTGGAGCGGGGGTCGGCAAATCAGTTCTAATCAACATTGTCACCGAGAGAATTTCTCGAATGTTTAATGCGTCTGTGAATACGAAGCCTCACTCTCTAAAGGTTTTGAAATTGGCTCCATCTGGTATTGCCGCATTCAACATCAGCGGGTATACCATCCATAACGCATTGATGATACCTGTTTCTCAAAACAGAACCATTTCTAACTTATCGTCCGATCGCCTTAACACTCTGCGCTCTCGTTTTGGTGATGTTAAAGTTGTCGTCGTGGATGAAATCTCTATGCTCGGTAAGCATATGTTCCATTGGTTGGACTGGCGTTTGAGAGAACTACGAGGCGCACAGCATACTCCTTTTGGTGGGTTGCATATGATCCTTGTTGGTGACTTGTTTCAATTGCCACCGGTTGCCGACCATTATTGCTTCACAGACTCGATTTGTCCTGATACGCACATTGAAGGTAACGTGTGGGGGTCATTTCAAATGATTGAGCTTACAACCATTATGCGTCAAAAAGATGAACGAATATTTGCAGAACGTCTGAATCGTTTACGAGAAGGTCACCATACAAACGAAGACGTGGCCTTTTTCTCCTCGTTGAACAAACCTTGCAACGATTTATCCGGAATGCAACACATCTTCTGTAGAAATATTGACATTGACGCATACAACACCATGGTTTTTGAGGCTTCCACAAAGGAGAAGTACGTCATTCCAGCGCATGATCTTAATCTCTTCGTTAAATCGGCAACACGTGAAAAAGCCCCTTCAAGGTATGCTTCATCCGATCCAAAAAAGACAGCTGGTCTGTATCCTTTTTTGCGTGTGTATATTGATTGTAAGGTTCATGTTGTCGTGAATGTGGATACAACTGATGGGATTGCAAATGGTACACCTGGAATCGTTAAAAAGTTCTCCATAGATGAAGCAGGTGAGGTTGTTGTTATCTGGGTGTCTTTTGATGATGCTCGTGTGGGAAAGAGGATTCGACACGAACAGCGTAAGTTGTTTTCTTCATGGAATGTGACTGATTTTGCATACACCCCCATCATTAGGCAAACGAGAGAGTTCTCAATCAATCGGAATCATGATGCAATATTACGATCACAATTCCCTCTTCGTCCAAGTGACGCCATAAGTGTGCATCGAAGTCAAGGTTCTACGTTCGACTCTGGCGTAGTCCACTTCCAACGTCGTATATTTCATCACACTGCATACGTCGCATTAAGTAGATTTCGGTCGTCAAAATATCTGTTTTTGGAGAACTTTTCGGCTGGGTCGATCAATATACACAAAGGAGTGGTAAACGAGATGGAACGTCTACGTAAAATGAACCTACCTATGGTTCCAGTCCCAGTCAACGCAATTGCATTGTATCCCGCGCGTGCGAAATTTGCATTTCATAACGTTCGCAAGTTCAGATTGGATTGTATTGGTAGCATGACGTCCATAAAATCATTTGATTTCGTGGTGTTACTTGAGACACATCTTTCTCACGACCAATCTCACGGCGATGCATTTAACGGTTTTTCGGTATTTCGTCAAGATTCAGATTTTGGAGGCATGCTTGTTGCCTTTAACAATGAACACGTCTCAATATTTTCTCACAAGTTATACGATAAAGTTCAGTTTGTTGTCTTGAAATACCATTCAGCCCGAAATACGTTCGTAATATGTGTTTACCGTAATCCACGTTCGTCTCAAACTTATTTCTATTCGTTAATGCATACCATGATGGATACGATCCCTTTGAATGGAGATATTATTATCATTGGTGACTTCAATTTTGATATTAAAGCATCCACATCAAAACGCTTGATCCAATTGATGGGAAATGCAAGAATGGCTCAATGCGTCCAATCATCAACTACCATACGGAATACCATTATCGATCACGTTTGGCTTGATGCTGCTAAATTTGATGTTGAAGTATTTGTTGGAGAATCATTTTTCAGCGACCATTTTCCTGTATATGTACTTATAAAATAACACGCCTATTTTTTTCATACAGGTGGCTCTCCTTTTGACGAGAAAACACTTGCGCAGGTGAGAGGGTTTTATTTGTGTTTGCGTTGCATCTTCACTATGTAAGATGCTTTTATACCTTCTCTCTTGTATATTTTTTTTTATTGCACTCACTCACATGGGGTTGGCTCAAGCATGGGGCTGGCTCTAGCATGGGGCTGGCTCTAGCATGGGGCTGGCTCTAGCGTGGGGCTGGCTCAAGCATGGGGCTGGCTCAAGCATGGGGCTGGCTCAAGCATGGGGCTGGCTTAAACATGGGGATGGCTCAAGCATGGGGCTGGCTCAAGCATGGGGCTGGTTCTAGCATGCGGCTGGCTCAAGCATCAAGCATGGGGCTGGCTCAAGCATGGGGTTGGCTCAAGCATCAAGCATGGAGCTGGCTCAAGCATGGGGCTGGCTCAAGCATGGGGCTGGCTCAAGGATCAAGCATGGGGCTGGCTCAAGCATGGGACTGGCTCAAGCATGGGGCTGGCTCTAGCATGGGGCTGGCTCAAGCATGGGCCTGGCTCAAGCATGGGGCTGTCTCAAGCATGGGGCTGGCTCTAGCATGGGGCTGGCTCTAGCATGGGGCTGGCTCAAGCATGGGCCTGGCTCTAGCATGGGGCTGGCTCAAGCATCAAGCATGGGGCTGGCTCAAGCATGGGGCTGGCTCAATTATGGGGCTCGCTCTAGCATTGGGGCTGGCTCAAGCATCAAGCATGGGGCTGGCTCATGCATGGGGCTGGCTCAAGCATGGGGCTGGCTCAAGCATCAAGCATGGGGCTGGCACAAGCATGGGGCTGGCTCAAGCATCAAGCATGGGGCTGGCTCAAGCATGGGGCTGGCTCAAGCATGGGGCTGGCTCTAGCATGGGGCTGGCTCTAGCATGGGGCTGGCTCAAGCATGGGCCTGGCTCTAGCATGGGGCTGGCTCAAGCATCAAGCATGGGGCTGGCTCTAGCATGGGGCTGGCTCAAGCATGGGGCTGGCTCAAGCATGGGGCTGGCTCAAGCATGGGGCTGGCTCAAGCATGGGGCTGGCTCTAACATGGGGCTGGCTCAAGCATGGGGCTGGCACAAGCATGGGGCTGGCTCAAGCATGGGGCTGGCTCAAGCATGGGGTCGACTCAAGCATTGGGGCTGGCTCAAGCATGGGGCTGGCTCAAGCATCAAGCATGGGGCTGGCTCAAGAATCAAGCATGGGGCTGGCTCAAGCATGGGGCTGGCTCAAGCATGGGGCTGGCTCAAGCATGGGGCTAGCTCAAGCATGGGGCTGGCTCTAGCATGGGGCTGGCTCAAGCATGGGGCTGGCTCAAGCATCAAGCATGGGGCTGGCTCTAGCATGGGGCTGGCTCAAGCATGGGGCTGGCTCTAGCATGGGGCTGGCTCAAACATCAAGCATGGGGCTGGCTCAAGCATCAAGCATGGGGCTGGCTCAAGCATGGGGCTGGCTCAAGCATCAAGCATGGGGCTGGCTCAAGCATGGGGTTGGCTCAAGCATGGGGCTGGCTCTAGCATGGAGCTGGCTCAAGCATGGGGCTGGGTCAAGCATGGGGCTGGCTCAAGCATGGGGCTGGCTCTAGCATGGGGCTGGCTCAAACATGGGGCTGGCTCAAGCATCAAGCATGGGGCTGGCTCTAGCATGGGGCTGGCTCTAGCATGGGGCTGGCTCAAGCATGGGGCTGGCTCAAGCATGGGGCTGGCTCAAGCATGGGGCTGGCTCAAGCATGGGCCTGGCTCTAGCATGGGGCTGGCTCAAGCATCAAGCATGGGGCTGGCTCAAGCATCAAGCATGGGGCTGGCTCAAGCATGGGGCTGGCTCAAGCATCAATCATGGGGCTGGCTCAAGCATGGGGTTGGCTCAAGCATGGGGCTGGCTCTAGCATGGAGCTGGCTCAAGCATGGGGCTGGGTCAAGCATGGGGCTGGCTCAAGCATGGGGCTGGCTCTAGCATGGGGCTGGCTCAAACATGGGGCTGGCTCAAGCATCAAGCATGGGGCTGGCTCTAGCATGGGGCTGGCTCTAACATGGGGCTGGCTCAAGCATGGGGCTGGCTCAAGCATGGGGCTGGCTCAAGCATGGGGCTGGCTCAAGCATGGGCCTGGCTCTAGCATGGGGCTGGCTCAAGAATCAAGCATGGGGCTGGCTCTAGCATGGGGCTGGCTCAAGCATGGGGCCCGCAGCCCGCTCAAGCGTGGGGCTGGCTCAAGCATGGGGCTGGCTCTAGCATGGGGCTGGCTCAAGCATGGGGCTGGCTCAAGCATGGGGCTGGCTCAAGCATGGGGCTGGCTCTAGCATGGGGCTGGCTCAAGCATGGGGCTGGCACAAGCATGGGGCTGGCTCAAGCATGGGGCTGGCTCAAGCATGGGGTCGACTCAAGCATTGGGGCTGGCTCAAGCATGGGGCCCGCTCAAGCGTGGGGCTGGCTCAAGCATGGGGCTGGCTCTAGCATGGGGCTGGCTCAAGCATGGGGCTGGCTCTAGCATGGGGCTGGCTCAAGCATCAAGCATGGGGCTGGCTCTAGCATGGGGTTGGCTCAAGCATGGGGCTGGCTCTAGCATGGGGCTGGCTCAAGCATCAAGCATGGGGCTGGCTCAAGCATCAAGCATGGGGCTGGCTCAAGCATGGGGCTGGCTCAAGCATCAAGCATGGGGCTGGCTCAAGCATGGGGTTGGCTCAAGCATGGGGCTGGCTCTAGCATGGGGCTGGCTCAAGCATGGGGCTGGGTCAAGCATGGGGCTGGCTCAAGCATGGGGCTGGCTCTAGCATGGGGCTAGCTCAAACATGGGGCTGGCTCAAGCATCAAGCATGCGGCTGGCTCTAGCATGGGGCTGGCTCTAGCATGGGGCTGGCTCAAGCATGGGGCTGGCTCAAGCATGGGGCTGGCTCAAGCATGGGGCTGGCTCAAGCATGGGCCTGGCTCTAGCATGGGGCTGGCTCAAGCATCAAGCATGGGGCTGGCTCTAGCATGGGGCTGGCTCAAGCATGGGGCCCGCTCAAGCGTGGGGTTGGCTCAAGCATGGGCCTGGCTCTAGCATGGGGCTGGCTCAAGCATCAAGCATGGGGCTGGCTCTAGCATGGGGCTGGCTCTAGCATGGGGCTGGCTCAAGCATGGGGCTGGCTCAAGCATGGGGCTGGCTCAAGCATGGGGCTGGCTCTAGCATGGGGCTGGCTCAAGCATGGGGCTGGCACAAGCATGGGGCTGGCTCAAGCATGGGGCTGGCTCAAGCATGGGGTCGACTCAAGCATTGGGGCTGGCTCAAGCATGGGGCTGGCTCAACCATCAAGCATGGGGCTGGCTCAAGCATGAGGCTGGCTCAAGCTTGGGGCTGGCTCTAGCATGGGGCTGGCTCAAGCATGGGGCTGGCTCTAGCATGGGGCTTGCTCAAGCATCAAGCATGGGGCTGGCTCTAGCATGGGGCTGGCTCAAGCATGGGGCTGGCTCAAGCATGGGGCTGGCTCAAGCATGGGGCTGGCTCAAGCATGGGGCTGGCTCTAGCATGGGGCTGGCTCAAGCATGGGCCTGGCTCAAGCATGGGGCTGGCTCTAGCATGGGGCTGGCTCAAGCATGGGGCTGGCTCAAGCTTGGAGCTGGCTCTAGCATGGGCTTGGCTCAAGCATGGGCCTGGCTCAAGCATCAAGCATGGGGCTGGCTCAAGCATGGGGTTGGCTCAAGCATGGGGCTGGCTCAAGCATGGTGTTGGCTCAAGCATGGGGCTGGCTCTAGCATGAAGCTACCTGTGGAGCTGGTTGCAAAGAGGCTAGCTGCTTTCTTTTTCTATTATTATTATTACATACATCATATATTTTCTTGTCTTTTCTTAAATGAATGAGCAGCCACCGAAGGTTACCAACTTCAGCAAGCTGATGAAGATCATGACGCTCAACGGCCCGTGCGATGGTTATGAGCCTTTGAACTTCATGGTTCGAGCGATGGTTATTGATGTTCGACCCCATGACCTCGATAAGTCAACGGCGGCTAACTTTCCTGCAAAACTTTATCTGATGGATTCTGAGGGGAAAGTCATGGAGCTGCTCTTCTGGGCGGTAGGGCCACCGATATCATGGACGATAGACAAGTGCTACAGGACATTGGAGGAGTTTGTTCTTGGAGCAACATACGACATTTGTTCCGTGAAATGCGAGCGCTCCAAGATTTCAGGGTGAGTCTTCTATATATATACTAAGTCATTGTTTGCTACCATTGTTCCAACAGCATTCTACCAATATAAGACTATCCGCAACCCTAAAGCATGGAGAACGAACGAAGCATCATTTTTGCAACAAAGAATTGCCATAATTTGTCCAATCATTGTCACAGGTTTCCCCATTTTGTCACTAATCCGACCATATAACATTACGCTTCATAACTTTCAATCAGGTGGGCCTATGGCGTGCTGGATGGTGTGCTGACTTGGAAGCATCGTTCATCGCATGCCCGCATGACAGCTGAGAATGACAGCATTCCGTTGAGTCTTTTCAATGCTACACGACTCGATGCATTATTCTCATCTGATCCGTGCACGCGTCGTCAGGTTTGTGTGCATGGGCATGTCACGCAATATCATACAACATATTAAATTGATTCGGCTATTTCATGTTCGAGCTTAAATCTGATGTTTTGTTGGATTGCGTGGGTTTAACAGTGACGTTTATGATTGAGTTATTGCTTCCCGTATATGTATATTGTCCTTCACATTCTTGATTACTTGTTACGTATAAATTCTTTTGACATTCATTGCTTTCAGGTTTCGTCCTTCATTGTGGAGCTGACGGTCTCCAAGATGGAGCCCGGATATCTGCTGCGCTCCTTGTGTTCAGTTCGTGATGAGAGTGGACGCTTCGGCTTGACAGCGTTCGGCTCATCGGCGGACCGGATTCGCATGCTTGTGGAAGAGCAACGGCAGCTAACCAGGACTCCATTCACATCGACTCCAGTGGTATTATGGATCACGGAAGTCTACGTCGACCCTCCCCAAATTCTGACAACCAAGAGGTATAATAAGTGGTAATCATGTACTCTATAAGAGTATTAGAGTATGTGTACCTTGGTTTACATTGTGGTGAGAAATATGCGTTCATAAGTATGTGTGTAACCCCCTAAATGTTTTCCCATTTTGCATGTCTCTTTTATTTCCTAACAGGTCGAGAATCATCAAGATCACGGATGCTGCTGTTGTTGCTCGAGCCACAAACATCCCGCTCCCTGTGCTTCCAAACTCCCGCGACGTCGGAATCGTCAACTCGTGAGCTTGCTAGTGGCTTATTGTAATCCTGTTTGTATGGACAACCACATACGAATATGTTATATATCTTCAATCTATGCTTTGTACGATCACGACGTCTACTTTCAAATCTATCTTTATTCCGTTTTTTCACTCCTCCAGTTTGGGGCCAGTGGAAGACAACGTGATCTCTTTGGGTCAAGAGATCACATGCACACTTGCTGTGGTAATACGCGACACTGTTATTACCACAGAGAGGTGCTGCTCCTACAAGGCGCCTGGAAAGGACACACTTGCTTGCGGTTTTCCTGTTGGATATGATTGCACACAAGACGGGTATATTTGTGTCATAAAGCACCTGACGCAGGACCCGACCCAGCATGACAAGATTGCATTGGTTTTCGACACGACCACAGGTGCTCGTGTTCCCTTTCTTTTTCTCTCTTTGCTGTGACAACTGTCGTTTGATGCTCCGTTTCATGATATTGTATCACCGTTGACTATCTTTTACGCCATGCCACCTTATTTTTTGAGGTTGGTTTTTTCATTCATCATCTTTCAGATTTTGTTGTGTGCCAAAGGACGATTGTACACCACGCTGTGCACATGCCAATATTATGGTTATATGTATTTTGTTTTTCTTATTCTTTTCTTCTTCCCTATCAAAGTTGGAAAATCCCGTCGCACAGGTGTGCACGCTGCAGTGAGCATGGGTGCTCTCGAGGGCGAACTGGACAATTTCAACATTGCGACCTGGACCGCAGCTGGGTCGGACGGGAAGAAGGAGATACTATCGAAACTCCTCCACAAGCGTCGACATATCAAGGTATGTTAAGTCAACGAAAATGTCATATTTGCTAGTTTTACATAACACAAACGGTCATACCAATGTGGTTAGGTGATGTTATGTCCATCGTATGTCTAAAATGTCAAATTTCTTAATGTGCATCACATTTTTACGTGTTATCTTCATCCAACATCAGTTGGTCACGAAGGCAGCTGGAAATGTCTTCGAAAGGACCATCACAGCCTTCATCAAGGTATTTTCATATTGAGTCTTGTATGAGCCATGACACGATATAATATGTCGTTTTAGTGCTGAAATATTAGTATTTGTATACTCACATTTTGTGCTCATTACCAATATGTTTGTACTTCCTTCTTGCATTAGGAGGAGCATATTGCGGATCCCAATGACAACAAGAAACGTGAGGCATCGAATGCTCCTCCTAGCGTTCCAGCGACACCCGTGAAACTCGCTCAGCGTCGTGGTGGCAAGGTAAGATACAATGAAATGCTCGTACTCTAATTTGATTATATGGATTTATGGTTCTATTCGTGAGTTTCTTGAACATGTTTATGAAGTTATTAATTGTGACACAACTTTCAGAGGAGTGTGCAGTGCAGTCGTCATAGCACACCCCTCTTCAAATCGAATCACAATCTGCAAAATTTTTATTATAAAAAAAATTTCTCATACTTGTTGAACTTGTAAACAAACCTTTGCACTATATTTCTTGTTTGTTGTGTTTGTTTCTTTATTATTTTGTGCAGGATATGTGAGCGGAGCTCTATCGTCCCCACTTCCGTTTGCAATACAATTTAAGGGGTGGAAGCAAGCGGGGAATGGAGGGAACATGGGGAGATATGGAGAAATTGGGTTATACATGAATAAACTTGACTTTTTGTTATCTGTGTGTGCGATATATTAGCTGGTTGTTTGTGTAGCTTTGTTTATTTGCTTGTAAATGTCTGGGTGCGTGCGTGTATGTGGTGTTGGCGATTTTTACGCGCGTGTGCATTCGTGTTCGTGGTATGTGTGTTTCAAAGTGTGGTGTTACTACGTGTCATGTATGCAACTAGAGGTTGTTAATCGTCTTTGGGGCAGCGTGTTTTCGCTGTTTCAACGACCCCATCAGCCTCTGTTGCTATATGATGCATTTTAACACCCATTTTGAAGCATCCATACGACCTCATACCTTGTTGTTCATTTGTACAATCTGTTATGTGCGTGTGCATTCGTGTTCGTGGTATGTGTGTTTCAAAGTGTGGTGTTACTACGTGTCATGTATGCAACTAGAGGTTGTTAATCGTCTTTGGGGCAGCGTGTTTTCGCTGTTTCAACGACCCCATCAGCCTCTGTTGCTATATGATGCATTTTAACACCCATTTTGAAGCATCCATACGACCTCATACATTGTTGTTCATTTGTACAATCTGTTATGTGCTTGTGCATTCGTGTTCGTGGTATGTGTGTTTCAAAGTGTGGTGTTACTACGTGTCATGTATGCAACTAGAGGTTCTTAATCGTCTTTGGGGCAGCGTGTTTTCGCTGTTTCAACGACCCCATGAGCCTCTGTTGCTATATGATGCATTTTGACGCCCATTTTGAAGCATCCATACCACCTCATACCTTGTTGTTCATTTGTACTAGTTGCATTCGTTCATGTTGATGCCTGAATCTTATGTTCGGCCGTACCATCCGCCGTATTTATCGACGAGGTGGGACGGTCGAGCAAATTCATGGTTTCAACATGATACGTACGTACGTATTTGGCTTCACATTCAGGGATATCGCATTCAAGAGTGATGCGCATTCACTCCTTGAGGCGTTCGTTTGAACACAGACTTAAAACGTTCAAACGAATGTTCCAAAGAGTACTTCGAAATTCACTCTCGAAATGATATCCCCAAAATGTGAAACCAAATATAAAGGGTTGCTACGCAACCCAAAAATACCTATGTCAAGCCAGCATATGCTTGTACAAAACAGATTCTGGAATGTACAATCCATCCACCATCCATCTGCACGCCACCCATTTTAACAGGGTTTATGGGGCGGACATCCGAATGTAGACAACAAATTGAAATAATTATTTGCTGACACCCCGTCTCCAAGCTCCTCTCCAGATTCGACCTCTTTTCCCCGCGTGAAACTAAGTTCCGCACGCCATCACGTCGCCAAGGTGCTGTTCTCTGAGCCCGCTCTCGCTGCACAGATCCGACCTGCGGGAGCTGCGGCCGAATGCCGCAACAGCCGCAGACGCGTCAGCAAGGGTGCGCCTGGTCGTCGATTTCGGCAACCTGCGTCTGCTAGTCGACGCAGCATCTACACCATTCACACTTGGACTAGCACCAGCGCTAGAAAGCCCAGCACTAGTAGCAAGCATCCGGGAGCTCTCGGACAGGACGACGGCAACGGCAGCATCGGTCATGGTCGTCGCAGCGGGAGCGGAGGTAGCGCACGGCGAACCCCGCCGTAGCTGGCGAGAGAGAGACGATCGGCGGGTGCTCTTCGGAGCAGGGCCTTTCGAAAGCGAGTATCCCGACGGAGAGCCGTCGACGAGTGGGCTGTGCGAGCAGCTTTGCGAGCCACGCGTGATCTCGAGCGAGCGGCGCGGGTGCAGCCGCTGCCGCTGACTGGGCGTTCCACCCTGCGGGTGGGATGGCGAGGCGAGGGGAGAGTCGAGGCCCCATAGGAGTAGGGACAAGTCAAATTCCGATGAGTCCCGGCTTGAGCCTCTCGCGTCGCCGCCGCCAGCTATGGCTGCCAATGCTGCGTCCGCAGTATAAACCCCAGCGGAATTTGGACGAGAACCACCGGTTCTCCCTGTGGAAGAAGAGGCGGCGAAGACATCCGACTCAGGTGTCCAAACATTAAGAGTTGGGTATCCTTGTTGGTGCTGCCAGGGGCAGGCGACAGAGGACGCGCTGCGGGGCACGCGGGGGGGCGGGTTCGCCGTCGCCACGACCGCGGGGGTCGCGGCCGGCACCGGCACCGGCGCGTCCGCCGCCGCGCCCGGGGTGAGGTAATACGTGAAGCCCGCGTGCAAGGGCGTTTCGGCGGGGAGAGACGTGAGGCATTCCTCTAACACGCCGAGCGTGCAGCCAGGGTAGTCCGTGAGAACCGCGTCTGCTAGGACCGGCTGGTTGCCGGGCCCCGTGGCGGAGTAGAGGCGCACGGCGCCGTCAGGAAGCATCACGAGTACCGAGTCGTCCATTAAACGCGTACCGTGAAGCAGGCGGCGCAGCGGCAAAATGGAGCGAATGGGTCAATGCCACGGTATTCTCAGGGAGTGTTGGCAACTTCCTGAGAGTTTGAGGATGTATGAAGGCGGGGTTCACTTCAAGAAGGCTTTTTACTAGAAGTGGTGAAAACAAGGCTGGAAGGGATTGAATTAGTGGAGGTATATGACGGAAAGGCTGCGAGCCATGCTGAGTCGCCGGAGACTCGGTTCACAGCACTAATGACGGTTTGGGTTGGGGGCGGTAGGCGGAGAGTGTGTGGGGGCAGAAGGAGCGAGATTGATGCGGAAGGAGCTGGGTGGGTCCATGTATGCACCAGCGCGCCGGCACGAACTTGGATTCTTTCTGTTTCTAGTGAGTGTGCGGAGATTTCAGCAGTAGGGGGTCTTAAACGGAGCAGCTTTTGCGCGCCGCGGCGATGGGCGATTTTCCTAGCTGTCGCCGCTGTCCGTGGTGTCGCAAACGATGCCCAGACTCGAGGTTCGGTGACATGCATTGACATTAACAACCTGTCAGAGTCTTGACGGTCGCGGCGCAATATGGAAAATATGGAACGTTTGTGTTACGAAAGGTCGACTTCTGCTCACCCTAATGGTGTTGCTGGACTATGTTATGATTGCGTGTCTGTCATCCATTGGTCGACGTGAGCATGGCAATGTTCGCTCTAGCTGTCGAGATGCTGCTCTAAGTGTCCTGGCAGCTTGTATCGTCCAATGCGAAGATTCGCAAAACTGCCAGAATACTTGACTGCACGACAGCAAGGGCGGTCCAGTCCGCTCTAATCAGCACTTAAAACCGGAGTTCCAAGGGTTTCTTAGGAAGCTTGGTTGGGGCAAGGGATTGTGGGTGGTGTCGCGATTTGTGGACGCCGATCGCAAAGCCTGAGTACCTCGCATGTGTAACCAGATTTTGAATCCAACGTACGAAATAGCTTGCAAAAGTTTCGGACGGGCTTCAACCTTTTGTGCGAAGTCGTCACTCCTATCGCTCTCGCTAGTACAGTAATTTCGCGTGGCGAAATTTGTCCCGACAAATCGCGAAGTGAGTCAATATCTACTGGGTCACACCCAACCAAAGTTAGGAAGCTTGAGGCAGTTTAGGCCTGTTTGGGACTGCGGTTTTAAGTGGGACTCATAATTGGCATGGAATCATGATGGAATGGAAACATTCGTGTCGCGACTGGCGAACAAAAAAAAAGTATAATTTGGTGAACCGGTGGGGATGGGAATGGGGGAGAGAGAAGCCACCACACCAGTGCTTTCGCATCAGATACTTATTTTCTGCTCCGCGTTCCTTCGTCAGAAACAGAACAAAGTGCAGTGTAGGTCCCACAAGTGTACAGTGTGTCCTTTCAAGAGCTGCTTGCTGCTGCTGCCCAAAAGAGCGGCGGCTAATCGGTTCGTGAAACTTGCGAATTACGTCACGTCACGTGGCGGAGGGGCTTGCCTGTTGTGAACCTGAGTGCCAAGTGGGATTGACGGCAACGGCAGGATGGTGCTGACCTGGCCAATCGACCATGTGACCTCAATTGTGGCATGATATTTTATAAACAGCAGATTCGGTGTACAGTAAAACAAAAATCTGCCTTGACTTCAATTCCCCATGCCATTCTTTTTTGCCCTTTTTTTGCCCGTATCCCCCCTGCACTTCCAGCAAGCACTGATCCAGAACGTGAATTGCAGTTCCGCTGAAAGTTGCGAAACTCCCAACATCTCTACAGCAATTTCTCAATATTTGGACCTTATCGGATTTACGATTTATGCTCATGAAATATCCCAACGAAATAAAATATGAAATATTCGTCCATCAACGGATAAACACGGGCAATGGCCGACTCTTTGTAGTCTGTTTGATTTATGTTGTTCTTAATTTTCTTCTCATTGCCTATTAAAGTGCGGCGGCTATTACCCAGACACGAGAAGAGCTGTTATCAGTCAATATCTATTGTTGTTTTTATTGATCAATCCGTAAATAACTATATTGCTCGATGTTCACATTTACTCATTTACCGTCACAATGGGACCGAGACGAGCTAGTTCAGCCATTCACGTCACTCTCTTACAGGTAACTTTAAAACGCATCGCGTGTACTTCTAAGCACTGGATACCATAGGCGCCAGAAAAAATCATGACATTTTTCCATTCCGCATTGCGCAACCATCTACAGTAATCACGACCGTTGCGGGCTCCTGATGGGATATGCGGGAAGCAGATAGCATGGGATGGGTGGAGCTACAGTGGATTCCGAAATCCTTGTTTAATGTAAGGAAAATTCATTTTCCTTACTTCGCATCCCTGCTCAACGCGTACATCACTGTAGCACCACAGTCAGCACCGTTACCACTCGCAACCCCCACTTCGACAATCCGCCCGCCACCTTTCGCACATCGCACCCCGACCTCACGGCTCGGCGGGTAACCCGCGCTACGGGCCTCCGCTTCGACACTTTTTCCCAACCACAGTCTCAGGCTCGTCGCGCGACAACCACAGTCCATTACCGTTACCACTGTAGTTTCGCTATTTATTCTTCGCTCATGCCTTCGCTCATTGTACTCTTGCTTCGATAGTGCAATTCTCGTTCGTTCACTCAATTGCACTCGTAACACTTGGTATTCAGAGCCTACGATCTCCTCTCGGACTGCACCCACACCTTCGCTTCCCCACTATCTCAATTTTTTTGGGGGGGGGGGGTAGACGTCTCTCAGCGACACAGCACCGCCACTCGTAGTGCTCTCGCGTAAGGACGCACTATGAGATTGAAAGAACAGGAATGAAATGACTAAGGAAAGGTTGGGTACAAATACAACCCTAGAAACTTGTACCCCATATGTGCTACCCCACTATAGCCTACAGTAACTATGTCATATAAATCTGACACACCCCCATAGGCAAAGTGGGGGAGAACAAGGGGTCACAAGACCAGTCAAGCAAAACAAAGCAAAGCTCAGGGTGGATCACAAAGTCACCACACAGTCCAAGCACAAGGTCAAGGCCACAAGGCCAGTTCACATGCAAGACTAGACACACATATATATATAAGGCTAAACACGCCAGAGCAGGTATATATATATGCAAGAGTACAAGCAAGATCAAGAGGTGAGCAAGTGAGGTAAGACAGGTACAAGTCTCAGCTGAGTGCAGAAGCGCTGATGATCACAAGGCGGAAGTGCCTTGGTGAAAACATCAGCAGTGTTGGCCTCAGAGGCCACGTACGCAAGTCGCAACTGACCACGCTGCTGCAGCTCACGAGCAAGGAAGTAGCGATGAGCAATGTGCTTCGTTCTGTGCTCCAAGCGCTGCTCTCGACACAAGGCCAGCATGGCCTTGTTGTCTACGTACAGCACTGGAGGAGAACGAGGCGGCTCTCCAAGGTCAGTCAGCAGGTAGGTGAGCCAGCGAAGCTCCTGTGCAGCCATGGCCCCGGCGTAGATCTCAGCCTCACAACTGGAGCCGAGAACAGAAGACGAGCGAGTAGCCCGCCACGAGAGAGAGCCAGAACCAAGACTGAAGGTGTAACCCTGCGACGACCGCTACGTAGCCTGGTCGTCAGCCCAAGAAGCGTCCGCGTGGCCAGTGAGGACCACTGGACTCCGCCCTCCAAGCACTAGCCCCATGCCCGACGTACTGCACAAGTAGCGCAACACCCTCTTCGCTGCAGCCATGTGCTCTGATCGGTGTCTCCCAGGAGCAACATAGCGTGCAAGAATGCTAAGAGGGTATGCAAGGTCAGGTCGTGTGCAGGTCATCAGGTACATGAGGCAGCCAACAAGCTCTGGGTACGGGCCACTCGGCTCTACGGACTCATCCGAAGGCAGAGCTGAGAGCGAGTGGCGAGTAGCCAGAGGAGTGGCCTGAGGCGAGGAGTACGTGAAGCCGAAGCGCTGAAGGACCTGCTGCACCATGTGTGACTGAGTCAAGGTAATGGTGCGGCGTGCTCTGTCCCGAGTGATCTGCAAGCCAAGGTAGCTGCGCAGTTCACCCAGGTCTGTGCACGTGTGTCTCTTCAGCAGCTCGGACTTCACGTAGGCGAGTCCAGCAGTGTCAGCAGTGGCAAAGACCAAGTCGTCGACGTACACGAGGATGTAGAACGGCGGCAGAGAAGTGTCGGTGCGCAGAAACAACGACGGGTCAGCAGTAGAGGGAGCGAACCCAAGAGCCGCAAGCGTAGTCCTCTGTGTGTCGTGCCACTCACGCGGTGCCTGGCGGAGACCGTAGACTGGCCGTCGGAGGCTCCACTGGGTGCCAGGAGGGAAAGTCCCAGTGAAGCCAGGCGGACGGCGCAGCCAGATCTCCTCGTGCAGGCTGCCCTGCAAGAAAGCAGTGCTGAAGTCAAGAGAGTGAAGCTCGTAGTAGCGCTGAGCGGCTATGTGCAGCAGAACCCGAAAAGTAGTCATCTTTGGGGTGGGAGAGAAGGTCTGAAAGTAGTCAACTCCCTGCCGCTGACTGAAGCCACGAGCAACGTACCGCGCCTTGAAGACAGGTGGAGAGCCCGGCGGCCGCTTCCCCCTGAAGATCCACATGCCACTGACGATGTTCGCCCCTGGTGGGGGAACCGCGTCAACGTAGGTGCCTGTGGACTTCCAGGAAGCCATCTCTGCATCCATAGCTGCCTGCCACTGAGAGGAGTAGGGACCCTCTACGGCCTCCGCGTAAGAACGCGGAGAGGGGATGTCTAGTGCATCCGGGTCTCCCTCATGAGCAAGTAGTACAGACGCGAGATGAGGTGAAGCAGCCGCTAGACACTGGAACTCCTCCTGCCTGTCCTCAAGGACGTCCGTGCCAAGAGCACACTCACCCCCGACGGACGGAGGACAGACAGACGCAGACTCAGCAACAAGACTAGCAGCGTAGTCGAGACGACAGCGAGCAGCAAAGTCGACGAGCTCAGCGACAAGAGCAGACGCAGCAGTGGACTCAAAAGAGGGGTCAGTGACAACAGTAGCAAGAAGACGCGTGACAGTAGGACTGGCAGCACGAAGAGAGTCCGACTCCGGGTTGGAAAGTGCAGGAAGAGAGGACTGAGGAGGAGAAGGCAAAGGGGCACGCAGAGGAGCAGTGGACGGACGCAGAGACATCCGGTGCGTGCCAGGGACAGGAGGAGGACGCTGACGCGAACCTCGACCACTAGCGCGAGCAGTACCAACAGGCGACGCGGGACGAGACGCAGGCTCACGACGCTCAGCAAGACCTCCAGTAGGACCAGTGTAAGGAGAGGGAGCAGGAAGTGGGGAGGCGGGCTCTAACATTGACTGTGACTGGACAGGCAGTGGACTCTCTACAGGAGGAGAAAGACCAAGAACCTGCTGCAGGAGCGGAACGAAGTACGGCCGAGGCCGGGCGGGGACTCCAGACACAGCAGGGACAGCACCAGCACCCTCAGCGGCAGCACCAGCGCCAACAGCACCTCCAGCGGCAGGACCACCACCAGCACCAGCAGCAGAACCACCGCCAGGACAGACAGCAGCAGTCTCAGCACCAACACCCTCAGCAGCTCCAGCTCCAGTAGGACCCGCAGGCCCAGCAGCTCCGGGACCGGCAGCACCAGCACCCTCAGCAGTCGAAGAAGCTCCAGCACCAGCAGTACGCCTCCAGCGGCGAGCGAACCACTCGCGCAGCTCCTGTGGAGAGAGGGGCTCCCGCCGAGACGGAGCACCCGGAGAACCTCCAGGCCCAGCACCGCCAGACGCCACAAGGGGAGGTCCAGCGGCCGCAGGCCCCGCACAGCCAGGCTCAGCAGCCCCAGACGCAGCACCCCCAGGCTCAGCAGCTCCCGACGTAGCACCCCCAGACGCAGTACCCCCAGGCTCAGCAGCGCCAGACGCAGCACCCCCAGGCTCAGCAGCTCCCGACGTAGCACCCCCAGACTCAGCACCCCCAGGCTCAGCAGCTCCAGACGCAGCACCCCCAGGCTCCGGACCCCTAGGCTCAGCACCCACGCGCACAGCACCCCCAGAGTCAGCACCCCCAGGCTCAGCACCCTCAGCAGGACCAGAGTCACCATCAACCTCGACCGGCTCGACGGCGTCTACCTGGGACATACCTGAAGGGGCAGGAACCTGAGGGGGGAGGGGGTCTACCGGGGGGGGAACTGGCACAAGGAAGTCCGGTGGCGGGGGGAGGGAAGGAGTGCGGTAGGGGAAGAGGCAGTAGAAGGGGACTGACTCGTCGAACGTGACGTCCTGGGAGGACAGAACACGACGAGAGGAGGGGTGGTAGAACTGCCACCCTGGAGCGTCAGGGGGGAAGCCAAGGAAGACACAGGGAGAAGCACGGGGGGACAGCTTGTCCGCAGACAAGTCGCGGACAAACGCCCGAGATCCCCAGACACGGAACGCAGACGCATCGCCGACCTTCCCCGTCCACATCAAAACTGGGGACATCGCGGGCCGAGAGACCCTGGGGTGAAGGTTGAGCTGATGCGCCGCGTACTGAACCGCAAACGGCCACAGAAAATGGGGGGCAGCCGCATGCATCATGGACGTACGAGCGACATCCATGACCATGCCAATGCGGCGCTCAGCAATCCCATTTTGCTGTGGAGAGTCCGGAAGCGTAAAGGTCTGGCGGATCCCCCGTGCACGACAGTAGTCTCGTAGAAGGCGAGAGGAGAACTCCCCACCTCGGTCAGAGTGCAGACGCTGAACAGGAAAGTCCGAGCCGAAGCTCCTCCTGAGCTGGAGACGAGCCTCGCGGATCCAGTCGATCAGCACCTCAGTGACATCACCCTTGGTGCGCAAGGGGAAGACTGTGGTGTAACGCGAGTAGTCGTCAACCACCAACAGGAAGTAGCGCTCGTGACCCTGCCCACGGACGCGGGCCGGGCCCCACACGTCCATGTGAAGCGTCTGCAGAGGAGCCTCTGTCGGGGGAAACTGGGAAGAGTGAGGAGCAGCCCTGAGGCGCCCCTCGACACAGGGGACACTGGAAGGTCCTCGTCCCGAAGGAAGGGGAGGGAGAGACCGGGGAAGACCAGAGACAAGGACACGGGAAGCCATGCCCCGAAGACGGGGCAAGGAGGGGTGGCCAAGACGGTGGTGCCACAGGAGAGTCTCGTGAGACAGGAGGCGACACGAACAGGGGGCAGACTCAGGGCCAGACCGAGACGCAGCAGCAAACACCTGACCTGACGCAGCTACCTGACCAGACGCAGGGACAGGAGGAGACTCAGTGGTCAGGGTGTAGAGGCTAGACCCCGGCCGACGCGAGAACGTGGCCAGGTGCCGGCCTGTGCGTGCGTCCGTGCAGTGGGTCACTCGCTGACTCGCAGGAGTGAACTGGTGAACCCCCGCATCCTGCAGGTCCGCACCACTCACCAAGTTCGTCGAGAACGAGGGAAGGTACAGACCAGACAGGGCGCCCGAAGGGGCAGCCGGACACGGGAGGACAGTGGAAAAGTGAGAGAGGACAGGACCCCCAGAGGGGTCAGCCAGGGAGACCGCAACCGGCCGGCCAAGCGGCGTGAGTGTACCTGAGAGCGCAGCCTCACCAGTACCTGAGAGCGCAGCCTCACTAGTACCTGAAAGCGCAGCCTCACCAGCACCTGAGAGCGCAGCAGTGTCACAGGCACCTAGCGCAGCAGTACCAATGCCCGGGTCGGGCGGGAAACACCGGTAACAGTCACCCTCATCACTAATAGACACAGCATACATGGCAGCAAGGATAGCATCAAAGTCTAGCTCAAAGATCGCTACATCGGCTCTAGAAAGGTCTCCCCAGCGGGGGATCTCAGAGGCGTCAGGGAACTGCTGACGCCAAGCGTCCGTCAGGCGGCCAAAGCAGCGCCGGGTGGCGTGGGCACCCCCACACTGCTCACCCGCGCGGTCGCCACTGCGAAGAACGTAGGTGCACGGGCCAAAACCTCCACCACGCTGACTCTGCGCGTACCACTCACGGAGCCGCTGAGGCGGGGGGATGTCTCGAGAGCGCTGCTGCTGCTGCTGCTGCTGCTGCTTCCGCGGACCACCACCAGAGCCGCTCCGCTGCGGAGCACTACCCCGACCAGCTCCACCGCCTCCACCACCACCGCCTCCACCGCCGCCACCACCACCGCCTTCGCCCCCACCGCCTCCGCCGCCACCACCTCCTCCGCCGCTGCCGCCTCCACCTCCACCACTCCCGCCACCACTCCCACCGCCACCCCCACTCCCTCCGCCGCCTCCACCTCCACCTCCTCCGCCCCCGCCAGCTCCACCCGCGCCCTTGCCCCCCTTGCCCTTGCCAGTGCGGCGTCGCCCGCTAGGGGCAGACGCCGCGCCGACCGACTCAAGACCAAGCAGGTCGGCAGCAGCAGCAGAGGCAACAGAGGGCAGCAGGGGGGAAGGAGAACACCCCTAAAAAATGGGGGTGCGCGGGTCACCGCGAGAGGCTCCTACAGCGACTATGCTCTTCTCCGCCGCTAGGAGGGCCTTCTCGAGGAGGTCGACAGTGAGGGTGGTGGGACAGACTGAGAGGAAGTGGTCCCTGACTACGCGAAGGGAGTCAGGGAGACGAGTGACTATGTAATAGAGAGCGATGTACATGGGGGGGGGGTTCTTGGCGCAGAACTCAGCAGGAAGGGCAGCGCGGTAGCGGGTGTCACTAGTGCGGAGGTGCGTAATGAGGTCAGCGACAGTGGGAAAGGCAGTGAGATCAGGAAAGAGGTACGGTAGCATGAGGCGGCTCAGTGCAGCAGTGGCAGGGGAAGAGTAGCGCGCAACTACAGCATCGTACAAGGTCTGAGCACTCTTGTACTGACTAAAGTGCGCGCGCTCAGTGGTGGGCAAGTGGCGACGCACAGCAAGACGTGCAGCAGCATCGCGGGTGGCCCACTGAGAGCGAACAGTGGGGTCAGCATCAGCAGCAGGAGCAGGGGAGGCGCCAGAGGTGAGGTCAAAGAGAGAAAGACCGTCCGCCCTATCGCACTGTAAAAACAACTGCAGGTCGTCGAACCAGACCTCAAAGTCAATGGCTCTGCCCTCAGCGTCAAAAGCTAGGACACTGGGGGTAGCCATGACGACAGACTAGCAGTGCAAGCAGTGGGGAAGGGCACGCAGTAGCAGCAAGGCAGTGCTGTGCTCACAAGACAGGGCAGGTCGGGCGGCCCGGTAGTAGGGCGACTCGACGGCTGCAGGACGGCTCGGCTGCTGCGGGGCAGCTCGGCTGCGGCTGGGCGGCTCGGCGGCTCCTGGGCGGCTCGGCTGCTCCCGGGCGGCTCGGCTGCTGCTGGGCGGCTCGGCGGCTCCGGGCGGCTCGGCTGCTGCTGGGCTGCTCGGCGGCTCTGGGCGGCTCGGCTGCTGCTGGGCGGCTCGGCTGCTGCTGGGCGGCTCGGGTGATGCTGGGCGGCTCAGCTGTTGCGGGGCGGCTCGGCTGCTGCTAGGCGGCTCGGCCGGTGCTGGGGCCGCGTAGGTAGGGCGGGTGGGCCGCGAAGGTAGGGCGGCGAATGGGCCGCAGGTAGGGCGGCGGTTGGGCCGCAGGTAGGGCGGCGGGACGGCCGCAGGTAGGGCGGCTGGTGGGCCGCAGGTAGGGCGGCGTAGAGCCGCAGGTAGGGCGGCTCGCGGGCCGCAGGACGGGCGGCGGGTGGGCCGCGAAGGTAGGGCGGCGGGTGGGCCGCGAAGGTAGGGCGGCGGGTGGCCGCAAGGAGGGCGGCGTTAGGGCCGCAGGTAGGGCGGCTGGTGGGCCGCAGGTAGGGCGGCTGGTGGGCCGCAGGTAGGGCGGCGAAGGGCCGCAGGTAGGGCGGCGAAGGGCCGCAGGTAGGGCGGCTCGCGGGCCGCAGGTAGGTCGGCGGGTGGGCCGCGACGGAGTGACGGGGCCGCTCGACGGGGTGGCGGGGCCGCGACGGAGTGGCGGGACCGCTGGAAGGGGTAGCGGGGCCGCGACTGGGTGGCGGGGCCGCGACGGGGCGACGGGGCCGCGAAGGAGTGGCGGGGCTGCTATCAAGGGGCGGCGGGGCCGCGATCAAAGGGGCGGCGGGCCGCGAGGTAAGGGCGGCGGGGCCGCAAGAGTGAAGGGCGGCGGGGCCGCAAGAGGGAAAGGGCGGCGGGGCCGCGATCGAAGGGTCAGCCGCTAGGGCGGCTCGGTGAGAGTGAGGCCCGAGGCGCGACTCGGAACGAGCGCACTTCGGGCAGGAAAAATTCGAGTGGTGGGCCCTAGGCGAAGTTCCCACAGGGGAACCTGCTCTATACCATGTGAGATTGAAAGAACAGGAATGAAATGACTAAGGAAAGGTTGGGTACAAATACAACCCTAGAAACCTGTACCCCATATGTGCTACCCCACTATAGCCTACAGTAACTATGTCATATAAATCTGACACGCACGGCCACGACCGAGGCTCTCGCTGAGCTCGCCCGACACCCCCGCCATGGCCGAATTCCCGCTCGCCACATTGACGCAAGAGCAGCTTGACCGTCTGGTGCGCCAACTTGAAGATTCGGCGCTCGAAATTGCGACGCTCACGGCGGAACGTGACTCCGCACGTCAGCAATCCACGGTGGACATTCCAGCGCCACCACACGCACCGACAAATGCATTTGCACAATTGGACGAGCCGATCGTCATTTCGTCCGGCACACCAACGCAACACGACAGCGTGGGACAGCGCTCAGGCGCAGCCAGTGATGGCGCCGCCCAGCCGATGCCTGGCATGGGAGGAAACAGGGTCGCACCAAGCCCGCGAGAGCCTTGTGAAGCTCGTCGGCACGTGGAGTTTGCAGCGCTAAGTGGCGAACAGGCCATTATGGCACCTATGCCACTCAAGCCGCAACGCCCGCCCTGCTTCGACGGTTCAATCGTGGGTCTTCACGATGAATGTCTTCTTCGACGCAAATTACGTCGAGTCGGACGCAGCGAAGATTCGATATGCCGTTTCGCTGTTGAGGGGCCCCGCCATGGACTGGTGGCAAGTCATCATGACGTCGCCACGCGCCTACGAGCCACCGTCGCAAGAGGAAGGGCCAACGGGCCCAGCTGTCACCTGGAGTTCATTCTGCGAGACCGCCCAATACAGCACGTGGGATACGTGGTGCACAGGGCTTCGGGCGCGCTTCGAGGCGATCGCGGCTTCTGTCAGAATATTATGCTCTAGCCTATAGTGGGGTGCTCTATAGCGAGTACAACCCTTGTATCCTCATTCTTGCTAGTGCAACTCTCTTCTTTCTTCTAAACTTTCGACATGCTATCAGAGCAGGTCGATCCCCTTGGATCGATCCTGTGGGTGGGCTGACCACCTCCTTGCTTCCGCTGCAACTGCTACCACTACCCTCGGTGCCGCACGCCCCGTGGCGTGTGGCAGTTTTTCTTCCCGCCGTGCGCCCCGAGGCGCGCGGCGGTTTTCTGCCCGCCGTGCGCCCCGAGGCGCGCGGCGGTTCTCTGCCCGCTGTGCGCCCCGAGGCGCGCGGCGGGCTTCTGCCCTGTCATTCGGCGCGTCGCCCTCGGGAGGCGCCGCGACGGGCGACGGGGACCCACGCGTCGCCCCCCGTCGCCCGTCGTGGGCTGCGCGCGGCCCGTACGGACGGCGCCAGGCCCGCGCGCGGCTCGGGCCGCCTGCGCGCGGCTCGGGTGACGGTACTAGGCCCGTGGTGGGCCCGTTCCTTGCTGCCCCTGCCCTCCCCGCTGTCCCCCAGTGCTTCTACTAGCGCCCCACCCCTCCTACTCCCCATTTTCCTGAATTAGGGTTTGGGGTGAGGGGTATGGGGGTGCACCCACTGTGTGCCGTTCCCTGCTCCTCCTCCTCCTCCGTCTCATTGTGCTGCAGCTGGCGCTGAGGGGGGGTGGACTTGTTGGAGCCGGTGGAGTGGTACTAAAGGGGGGTGAAGGGGGAGTGGAGCTAGGGGTGTAGCAGTGGGTGTATGAGAGGGGTGTTGGGCAGCTGGGGGAGGTTGAGTGGAGGCAGCAGTCTTGTCGTCAGCACCAGCAGCACTCCGGAGGCTACAATCTCCGGTAGTCGCCAGTCGCCCGTGGGT
This sequence comes from Closterium sp. NIES-65, assembly GCA_948144175.1. Taxonomy (NCBI): domain Eukaryota; kingdom Viridiplantae; phylum Streptophyta; class Zygnematophyceae; order Desmidiales; family Closteriaceae; genus Closterium; species Closterium sp. NIES-65. The sequence continues at coordinate 2,227,703 of CANXME010002149.1, read as the reverse complement.
CTGTTGCTCGTCTGCCGCTACTTTTAGCCGCGGGGCCAGTTACTCCAGTAGTCCGGAGCGCTGATCCGGTAGCCACTGAGCCAGCAACTTGTCTGTGTGTCTGCAGCGTCAGCAGTCGCCTCCCATCTTCTCTTCCCCATAGTCCCTCCTCCTCCACACATGCCCTCTGCGATAGCCACTAGCTTTGCTCATAATTGTGAACTTAAACTATTACTTCTTGAATTTGTGCTCAGAATGTGTGGTGACATTGTGATCCACCCTGAGCTTGTACTGCTTTGCTTGCTCTACTGATTACACCCCACTTCGGCTATGGGGGTGTGTCAGAATATTATGCTCTAGCCTGTAGTGGGGTGCTCTATAACGAGTACAACCCTTCTAGGGTTTGCTATTTGTATCCTCATTCTTGCTAGTGCAACTCTCTTCTTTCTTCTAAACTTTGACAGCTTCGATTTCGGCGCGTCAGAGATTGCGCACTTGGCCGCAGCTTGGATCGGTTCAAGACTATACGAGTGGTTTTCTCGCATTATGCGAGCAAGTCGGCTACATGTTACGAAGCGGGTGGACCGTTACGTCGGGGGGCTGAAGCCGGATATCTCGCACGAAATCATGCTACGCGGGCTCTCGAACTTCAACGAGATTCTCGCGCTCGCCGAGAAGATCGACATTTTACGCCGTCCGAGACCGGGGTCCTACTATGGACATCGCCCTCGGGGACCGATCGAGCACGCCACTGTACACGCAGTTGCGACGAATGCAGCTGCCGCGCCGTTTAAGGGGCGCTGCTTTGCTTGCAACAGGCCGGGCCACCGCAAGAGCGAATACCCAGAGGAGCTAAGGCGCCGCGGAGCAGAGCAGGGGAGGGAGTCTCCAAAGCAGGGAAACGCCAGCAGTCAGTGGGAATCGAGCCAACTACTGACGAGACTGCGTGCTCGCCCAACCCCACCGACCCTCACCGAGTCACAGTACCGATTCATGCTATCGATTGGACTCGGACGAATAAGGAGGGTACAGCGACGGATTGCCTAGTACTGATCCACGTGAAAATACAGGGAGCAGCAGTGAAGATTTTTATCGACGGAGGAGCAAGCCACAGTTTAGTTAATACCGCAACAGCACGAAAACTATAGCTGACACTTAGCCGTTGCTTACCGGAGATAGACGCACGCTTAGTCGACGGCACGCCATTGGCCATACGTGAAAAGGTAGAGAGAGTCAAAATCCGCTGCGGGGGAAATTTCGGGTTTATACAGGAAATGCTCGCAACGACACTGGATGGGGACGATATATTACTGGGACGTGATTGGCTGCGACGGTATAACCCGCGAATTGATTGGATGACGGGTAGCTGCACCATGTGAAGTAGTGGTAAATGGGTCGAGCTACCTCGCTGGCGGTCGCCCGAGTCTTCAACGGTACACGTCAACGCCATCACAATGAAACGGGTTGTCGCTGCTGGAGCTGACGTGTATGTAGTAGACATCACAGTAGTAGAGGAAGCGGAGCAGCCGAGTGATTTCAAGAAACTGCTGGCAGCCGTACCGCCCGAATTACAGGAACTGTTGAAACGATACCCCGGGATTTTTCCCGACGACTTACCGGAAGGACTGCCACCTCAGCGAGAACATGACCACCGAATCGAATTAGAACCGGGGGCACAGCCAACCGTACAGCGCCAGTTCAGACTGACACAGCCCGAGCTTGATGAACTAAGGAAGCAGTTAGATTACCTGTTACAGAAAAAATTCATGAGATCGAGCTTGTGTACCCCCTAAAGGCTAAACCACTATAGCCTACACAACAACAACACATGTAGAGTTTGACACACCCCATAGGCAAAGTGGGGGAGAGCAAGGGGTCACAAGACCAGCCAGGAAAGGCAAGCAAGCTCAGGGTGGATCACGACGTCACCACATATTCCGAGCACAAGCAAACGGCCGCATGGCCAGTTCACATGCAGAAGTATATATCTAGTACAAACAACAAGGGTGATCTCAGCCTAGCAAAGCAAACAAGCAGGAGTATATATAGAGATCACGGTACAGGCAAAGCCTACAACGAGGAAAAGTGGGCACCAGCCCCAGCAAAGTACAGAAGCGCTGATGATCACCAGGCTGAAGTGCCTTGGTGAGTATATCACCAGTGTTGGCCTGAGAGGCAACGTAACGCAGACGAAGCTGACCACGCTGCTGCAGCTCTCGAGCAAGAAAGTAACGGAGAGCGATGTGCTTCGTTCTGTGCTCCTGTCTGTGCTCCTCACACAAGGCAATGGCAGCCTTGTTGTCGACGTACAGCACTGGAGGAGAACAAGGCCTCTCTCCAAGGCCGGTCAGCAGGTAGGTGAGCCACCGTACCTCCTGTGAAGCCATGGTTGTGGCGTAGATCTCATCCTCACAACTGGAGTTGAGAACTGAAGACGAACGTGTAGAGCGCCACGAAACTGAACCAGATTCAAGGTTGAAGGTGTAACCCTGTGACGACCACTGAGTAGCGTGGTCATCAACCCAAGAAGCGTCTGAGTGCCCAGTGAGAACAACTGAGCTCCCTCCTCCAAGCACGAGCCCCATGCCCGATGTACTGCACAAGTAGCGCAACACCCTCTTTGCAGCATCCCAGTGCACCTTTCGGTGCCTGCCAGGAGCTACGTAGCGGGACAGAGGGCCAAGTGGGTATGCTAGGTCAGGACGAGTGCAGGTCATCAGGTACATGAGGCAACCAACTAGCTCTGGGTAAGGACCACTCGACTCTACGGACTCATCCAAAGGCAGAGCTGAGAGAGAGTGACCTACAGCCAGAGGAGTGGCTTGTGCTGAGGACCAGGTGAAGCCGAAGCACTGAAGGACCTGCTGCACCATGTGTGACTGAGTCAGGGTAATGGTGCGGCGTGCTCTGTCCCAGGTGATATCCAAGCAAAGGTAGCTGCGCAGTTCACCCAGGTCAGTGCACGTGTGTCTCTTCTGCAGCTCCGACTTCACGTGGGCGAGAGCCTCAGTGTCAGCAGTGGCAAAGACCAAGTCGTTGACGTACACGAGGATGTAGAACGGTGGCAAAGAAGTGTCGGTGCATAGAAATAGTGACGGGTCAGCAGTAGAAGGAGCGAACTCAAGTGCCGCAAGAGTGGTCCTCAGTGTGTCGTGCCACTCACGTGGTGCCTAGCGGAGACCGTAGACCGGCCAGCGGAGGCTCCACTGGGTACCAGGAGGAAACGACCCTGTGAAGCCATGAGGGCGGCGCAGCCAGATCTCCTCGTGCAGACTGCCCTGCAAGAAAGCTGTGATGAAGTTAAGAGAGTGAAGCTCGTAGTCACGCTGAGCAGCAACGCGTAGTAGCACCCGAAGAGTGGTCATCTTCGGGGTGGTGGAGAAGGTCTGAAAGAAGTCTACTCCCTCTCGCTGACTGAAGCCTCGAGCCACGTAACGCGCCTTGAAGACAGGCGGAGAACCCGGCGGCCGCTTCACCCTGAAAATCCACATGCCACTGAAGATGTTCGCCCCAGGTGGGGGAACCTCATCGACGTAGGTGCCTGTGGACTTCCAGGAAGCCATCTCTGCGTCCATGGCTGACTACCACTGAGAGGAGTAGGGACCCTCGATCGCCTCAACGTACGATCGAGGAGTCGGGATGTCTGGTGCATCCGGGTCTTCCTCAGGGGCAATCAGTGTGGACACGAGATGGGGCGAAGCAGCAGCAAAGCACTGGAACTCCTCCTGCCTGTCCTCAAGGACGTCTGTGCTAAGAGCACACTCACCCCCGACAGACGGAGGACAGACAGACTCAGACTCAGCAACGAGACTAGCAGTGTAGTCTAGACGACAGCGAGCAGCGAAGTCGACAAGCTCAGCAACTAGGGCAGACGCAGCAGTGGACTCGACGGAAGGGTCAGTGACAATAGTAGCAAGGAGGCGCGTGACCGAAGGACTAGCAACACGAAGAGAGTCAGACTCCGGGCCAGCAAGAGTAGGAAGAGAGGACTCTGGGGGAGACGGCAACGGGACACGCAAAGGAGCAGTGGAAGGACGCAGCGCCATCTGGTGTGTGCAGGGGACTGCAGGAGGACGCGGACGCGCAGCACGACCACTAGTGCGAGCAGTACGAACAGGCGACGCAGGACGAGACGTAGGCTCACGACGCTCAGCAAGACCTCCAGTAGGACCAGTGTAGGGAGAAGGAGCAGGTAGAGGGGAGGCGGGCAGTAACTATGACTGGGACTGGACAGGCTGTGGACACGCTAAGGGGGGGGCACGACCAAGAGAGGGCGGGAGACCAAGAACCTGCTCCAGGAGCGGAACGAAGTACGGCCTCGGCCGCGCAGCGCCTCCAGAGCCAGCAAGGACGGCACCAGTACCCCCAGTGGCAGCACCAGCGCCAGCAGCACCTCCAGCTCCAACAGCGCCAACTCCAGCACCCTCAGAAGCACCAGCGCCAGCACCACCACCAGCGCCAACACCCCCAGCAGCTCCAGCTCCAGCAGCACCAACTTATGTAGGACCGTCAGCTCCAGCAGCCTCAGCAGCACCCCCAAACGCACCAGCGCCAGTAGAAACACCAACGCCAACACCCCCAGCATTTCCAGCTCCAGCAGCACTAGTACCGCCAACAGCTCCAGCGGGACCAACTCCAGTAGCTCCAGTAGCACCCCCAGACTCAGCAGCACGTCTCCAGCGGCGGGTAAACCACTCGCGCAGCTCCTGTGGAGAGAGTGGCTCCCGCCTCGACGAAGCACCGCCGGCGGCCACACGAGCAGACCCAGCGCCCCCAGGTTTAGCACCCCCAGGCTCCGCACCTCCAGGCTCCGCACCCCCAGTCTCCGCACCCCCAGACCCGGCACCCGCAGGCTCAGCACCTCTAGCAGCACCAGAGTCAACAGCTACCTCGACAGGCTCGACTGCGTCTACCTGGGACACACCTAACGGGGCAGGACCCTAAGGGGGGAGAGGGTCTACCGGGGGAGGACCTGGTGCAAGGAAGAGCGGCGGCGGGGGGAGAGGCGCAGTGCGGTAGGGGAAGAGACGGTAGTAAGGTACCGACTCGTCAAAGGTGACGTCCTGGGAGGACAGAACACGGCGCGAGGTGGGGTGGTAAAACTGCCACCCAGGTGGGAGACCAGAGACAAGGACACGGGAGGCCATGCCTCGAAGACGAGGCAGGGAGGGGTGACCAAGGCGGTGGTGCCAAAGGAGAGTCTGGTGGGACAGGAGACGACAGGAGCAGGGAGCAGACTCAGGACCAGACCTGGACGCTGCAGTAAACACCTGACTCGACGCAGCTACCTGGGCAGACTCAGCAGCCGGAGGAGACTCAGTAGTAAGGGTGTAGAGGCTCGACCCTGGCCGACGGGTGAACGTGGCCAAGTGTCGGCCTGTCCGAGCACACGTGCAGTGGGTCACTCGCTGACTCGCAGGAGTGAACTGGTCAACCCCCCTATCCTGTAGGTCCGCTCCACTCACCAAGTTCGTAGAGAACGAGGGAAGGTAGAGACCTGACAGGGTGCCAGAGGGGGTTGCCGGGCACGGTAAGACAGTGGAGAAGCTAGCAAGGACAGGACCTCCAGAGGGGTCCGCCAGGGAGACTGCAACCGGCCGACTGAGCGGCGTAAGAGTGGTGCGGTCTCGAAAGAAGGAGCGGGACGCACCCGAGTCAAGGGTGAAGGTGTGGAAGGCCTGAGCCGACAAAGTACCTGAGAGAGCTGACTCACCAGCACCTGGGGCACCAGACGCACTGGCACCTAGGGCAGCAGACGCATTGGCACCTGGGGCAGCAGACGCACTAGCACCTAGAGCAGCAGCTTCAATGCCCGGGTCAGGCGGTACACACAGGTAACAGTCACCCTCAACACTAGTAGTCACAGAATACATGGCAGCAAGGATAGCATCATAGTCAAGATCAAAGACGGCAACCCCCGCCCTAGACAGATCTCCCCAGCGAGGGATCTCTAACGCCTCAGGGAACTGGCAACGCCACTCGTCCGTCAGGCGACCGAAGAAGCGCTGGGTGGTGTTAGAAACTAAGGACGGAGTCAATGAAGATTAGGAGCCTAAATTTCTCAAAATCGTTGGCTTGAAATTCTGGACAGAATCGTCGAGTTCACAAGAAACGCCGTCGACGAAAAACGCACCGTCAAAACATCACGAATTTCAGATATGTTGTAGCTCTAGTTTATGGCTACAATTCCCAATTTGAATCGTATCAAATGGTGGAGTAAATCTCGAGTTATGATTTTCGGCGCACTAGGGGGTATGCTGCCACATGCTTAACTCAATCACAATGGTTCTCACAAGTTCCACAAAGTTACACACAAGAGAGTTAGGGTAGCACTAAACCAGGTAGGAGGAAAGAGGAGGACGAGAGGGAAGGTCCCAAGAGAGAGTCCCCAACCAAGGAAAACTCCATGCCACACAATTCCCTTCCCCATAGGAAACCCCACTTTCACTTTTGTCACTTTCCCAACCCATGCCATCCACCTTAACCCAACTTGGCCACACTTGCCAACCTGGTTTGGTTTCTCCCAACCACATGGCAGCAACTACAGTAGAAAAGACGAATTTCCCAACCCCCAAAAGTCTGTACCCCATATTGAGTCAACCCCACAACTCCCCATAGTCACCACAACCAAATATCAAAAGCATACGAACTCCAACGTTCGTAACTTTCTTGTTCGTGCTCCGATTGAAGCGATACTTGGTTCGTCGGAAAGCTCTTGAGCAGTGGAGTCACTTCAGATATCTGCTCAAGCCAAATAACATTCACACACACTCAGAAAATCCAAACCACAGAAAAACACAAATTCTTGCGCACGCTCATTTCACACATGCAACGCACGAACACATGATGGGAGGCAGACAGACGTGAATGCAAATGATAGCATCACATAACAAACTCCCCCTCTGGCTGCCAACCATCATCCCACATGCCATAGCTCAAGCATGCACCCTCAATGCACATTCATTCCCGCAAGCTTCATTCACTTCCAACACTCATCTCAATGGACAATCATCTCCTTCCAACATCCCACTTCCAACATCTCCTCTTTGCTCAAATCTGTAGCACACTCTGCAGCGTCTGTTTCAAAACACTATCCACCAAACCATCTCATTGCAGCTCCATAGCAATACGCTATCTCATCCTCATCCATCTGTTCAGCCACACTTCCAGCCGGTACCACACTTGGCGTGCCACGGCTCGCATAGGTCAGCCGGTTAGGAGGGCACACATCCCTCCTAGGACGGTCAGACGAACGTGCGGCACCTTGTGGAGCATTTTGCTGCTGCTGCTGCGGCTGCTGCTGCTGCTGCTCCTCCACCTCAGGTTCTCCCCCATCCTCAGTCACCCCAGAAATCTCCTCCTCTGAGACAGTGACCTGCACTTGCCTCGAAGGCCGCTGCACCTCATCAGCCTCAATGATCAGCGGTGTAGTGGGAAGCTTCTGCTGCTGCTGCTTCCACTCCTTGTAGTACAAGGACTCAAGGAACTTCACATCCCTCGACACAGTCAGTTGCTGGCTGGTCAAGTCCCAAATCAGCCAGCCCTTGTGATCCTTAGCAAGCCCCAAGTGCACACCCCATCTCCCAGAAGCTTCCAGTTTTCCCCTCTTCTCCTTAGGCACATGAAACACCACCATGCAGCCATAAGTTCTCAGCATGTTGACTGCAGGCGCACTCCCATACCACTTGGTGTAGGGGACCCATTGCTTGTCCCCCACAGTCGCCAGCACCCGGTTCTTCACAACAACGACCTGCCGCAGTGCTGTCACCCAAAACGGATCCGGCAGCCCTGCACGCCCAAGGAGAGTGCGAGCACCTTCCTGCAGGGTCCGGTTGAACCGCTCAGCCACGCCATTCTGCTGAGGGTTGTAAGGCACTGTGAGCTGATGCTGGATCCCCTTCCGCTTCAGCTCCTTCTCAAAATCAGCGCCGATGAACTCTCCTCCGTTGTCAGTGCGGATCACCTTCACCTTGTGTCCGCTCTCCCTTTGTGCTCTCGGCATCCACTCCTTAAGAACAGCCGCTGCCACCTCCCCCTTAGTCTTGAGAGGGTACACCCACACCGCACGCGTGTGGTCGTCCACAATTGTCAAGAAGTAGCGGCTGCCCGAGAGAGAAAGGGCCCTCGTGGGGCCCACCACATCCATGTGCACTAGTGCAAGTGGTGCCTTTGCTGGTCCTGTGCTGCTGCTGAAGGGAAACTTCGTGAATTTGGTCTCAAGGCAGGTAGGGCAGCTCCCAATCTCCTTTTCTCCCCCCTTCACCTCCAGCCCCTTCAAGCACCCATCCTTTACCAACTTCTGCAGCATAGGAATGTTCACATGGCACAGCCTCTCATGCCACGTCTCCCAATCAGCCTCACCACTCCCAGATGAAGCCTTTGCCCATGCAGCTGTCGCATCCACACCAGCAAGCACCTCACCATGTGATTGCTGTGGCTGCTGCACCTTCTTGACTGCATCCAGGGCCCCAGCAGTTGGTGCAGTCTCCTCTCCTCCCGCAGCTGCTTTAGCCGCTGCCGCTGCCTTTGCCATTGCTGGAGGTTTCCCATTCCAAGGGATGATGGGCAGCTGCCACAGGTCCTTGATGCAGCTGCTCTTCTCCTCCAAATCCCACAGCAGCAACTTCCCAAGCTTTGCACGGCAGCTGGTTGGGCCGAACGTAACTTTGGCCTTGCTTTTCTGCAGCCGGCGCACAGAGAGGAGGTTAGCGGATAAACCTTCAACCAACAGCACATTTCCCAGCCCCACAAGCCCCCCATTGGCTCCCATCACCTTAGCATTCCCAACACCAATCACAGGGAGCAAAGCACCTGAAGCGGCAGCCACAAACTTGATCTTCCCAGGAGGTTTTACCTCATCAAGCAAATCTGCCCGTGGGGTCATATGACTCGTGCAACCTGAATCGATCACCCAGTGAGTGAGGGGGTGCATCACAACCTTCCCAACTGAACCCACATCACCCCCACTCCCTTGCACGTCCTCAACCATGAGGAACATACCAGGGTCGGCTTTACCTTGTGCACCATCACCTTGTGCACCTGAACCTTGCACAGCACCACCTCGTGCGCGTTCACCACTTGGCGGCTTCATGCCTGGAGGTGCCCATCCCTCAGGCCGGCTGAAACACTTGAACCACGGGTGTCCAGCCTTCTTGCGGTACCAGCAAGCTCCCTCCATTCGGGTGCTCCCCCTGCCACCAGAGCTCCTATGCCCCTCGTTGTAGTCACCTCGGCCTCTTCCTCTGCCAAAGCCTCTCCCACGGCCTCGGCCTCTCCCTCCCCCTCTTCCTCTGCTGCCTCCTGCAGCTCCATACCCCTCAGCAGTTTTGTTGGCAGCACCATCTCCCATGTGGCGCCTGCGGAAGTCCTCCTGCAGGATCTGCTGCCGTAGCCACTCAGGCGTCCACTTGTCCTGCTGAACGTTGAGGGTGGGGATGAGGTTGTCCCACGAGTTGTCGAGCACCGAGATGATCTTGGTGCACTGCTGCATCTCCGACACCTTGCTGCCCGCCGCTGCCATCCTCGCATAGGTGTCCTTGATCTTGTCAAGGACCGGTTTCACATCGTCTCCCGCCTTCATGGAGAGAGCAGCCAGCTCCTTCTCCATTACGATCACCATCGGCAGCGTGTTGGGTTGTACCACATCGCGTAGCAGCTTCCACGCCTTAGGCCCGGAGTCGTCCAGCTCCACTAGGTCCTTGATATGCTGGAACATATCATTGTTGACCGATTGAAGGATTAGGTCGTACAGCACCGCGCTCTTCTCAATCCATTTGTCGCGGGCATCACCTTCCTCCGGCATCTTCTCTTCTCCCATCGCAAGTTTCAGCAGCTTGTAGCGCTTGAAAGCGCTCCGCATCCGCCCGCTCCATTCCTCGTAGTTGGAGCCGTCCAAAGCCTCGATCTTGGACGGTGGCGGTTCACTCTTCTTCTCAGCTGCTTCTCCACTCATCTCCTCTGCTCCCAATCAGAGGTTTCAGCTCCCCCTTTTGCTGGTCACAATGTAGATCCACAATATTTTCACAAGTGACGGCGCCAACGAAATTTCGGCAGAGTTTCCCCTTAGCGGAAGTCACATCCAACCTCCAGAACTCCACTTAGGCACGCCCACAGGCCATGGTGGGTCTAGGAGGGTCTTCACACTTCAGTAGACTCCCCACAAGGTCCTTAATCAGCTCTGATACCACTTGTTAGAAACTAAGGACGGAGTCAATGAAGATTAGGAGCCTAAATTTCTCAAAATCGTTGGCTTGAAATTCTGGACAGAATCGTCGAGTTCACAAGAAACGCCGTCGACGAAAAACGCACCGTCAACACTTCACGAATTTCAGATATGTTGTAGCTCTAGTCTATGGCTACAATTCCCAATTTGAATCGTATCAAATGGTGGAGTAAATCTCGAGTTATGATTTTCGGCGCACTAGGGGGTATGCTGCCACATGCTTAACTCAATCACAATGGTTCTCACAAGTTCCACAAAGTTACACACAAGAGAGTTAGGGTAGCACTAAACCAGGTAGGAGGAAAGAGGAGGACGAGAGGGAAGGTCCCAAGAGAGAGTCCCCAACCAAGGAAAACTCCATGCCACACAATTCCCTTCCCCATAGGAAACCCCACTTTCACTTTTGTCACTTTCCCAACCCATGCCATCCACCTTAACCCAACTTGGCCACACTTGCCAACCTGGTTTGGTTTCTCCCAACCACATGGCAGCAACTACAGTAGAAAAGACGAATTTCCCAACCCCCAAAAGTCTGTACCCCATATTGAGTCAACCCCACAACTCCCCATAGTCACCACAACCAAATATCAAAAGCATACGAACTCCAACGTTCGTAACTTTCTTGTTCGTGCTCCGATTGAAGCGATACTTGGTTCGTCGGAAAGCTCTTGAGCAGTGGAGTCACTTCAGATATCTGCTCAAGCCAAATAACATTCACACACACTCAGAAAATCCAAACCACAGAAAAACACAAATTCTTGCGCACGCTCATTTCACACATGCAACGCACGAACACATGATGGGAGGCAGACAGACGTGAATGCAAATGATAGCATCACATAACAGGTGGAGTGCGGGCCTCCGCACTGCTCACCAGCTCGGTCGCCAGTACGGAGGACGTAAGTGCAGGGACCAAAACCCCCACCGCGCTGACGCGCAGTGTACCACTCACGAAGCTACTGAGGAACAGGGTCACACCACTCCGCTGCTGCTGGCGCGGACCACCACCTGAGCCACTCCTCTGCGCAGAGTCGCGACCCGCTCCACCACCGCCGTCGCCGCCGCCTCTGCCGCCTCCTCCACCTCCGCCTCCTCCGCCACCTCCGCCACCTCCGCCGCCTCCGCTCCCTCCGCCACCACCACCGCCACCGCCGCCTCCACTGCTGCCGCCGCCGCCGCCACCCTGGCATCACTCCCACCACCACCCCCACTCCCTCCACTGCCTCCACCACCATCTCCACCGCCCCCTCCAGCCCCTCCAGCGCCCTTGCCCCCCTTGCCCTTGCCGGTGCGGGGTCTCCCGCTCGGGGCAGACGCAGCGCCGACCGACTCGAAACCAACGAGGTCGGCCGCAGCAACAGAGGCAACAGAGGGCAAGAGGGGGGAGGGAGAACACCCCTTAAAGACGGGGGTGCGATGGTCACCACGAGAGGCTCCTACACCGACTATACTCTTCTCTGCTGCTAGGAGGGCCTTCTCAAGGAGGTCAACGGTGAGAGTGGTGGGGCAAACTGAGAGGAAGTGGTCCCTGACTACGCGGAGAGAGTCAGGGAGCTGGGTGTCTATGTAGTAGAGGGTGATGTACATGGGGGGGTGGTTCTTGGCGCATAACTCAGCAGGAAGCGCAGCGCGGTAGCAAGTGTCACTAGTGCGGAGGTGCGTAATGAGGTCAGCAACTGTGGGAAAGGCAGCAAGGTCAGGAAAGAGGTACGGTAGCATGAGGCGGCTCAGTGCAGCAGTGGCAAGGGAAGAGTAGCGATCAACTACAGCGTCGTACAAAGTCTGAGCACTCTTGTACTGGCTAAAGTGTGCACGCTCAGTGGTCAGTAAGTGGCGGCGCACAGCAAGGCGAGCAGCAGCATCACGCGTGGCCCACTGTGAGCGAACAGTGGCGTTAGCATCAGCAGCAGGGGCAGGTGAGGCACCAGAAGTGAGGTCAAAGAGGGAGAGACCGTCTGCCCTATCGCACTGTAGGAAAAGCTGCAGATCATCTACCCAGACCTCAAAGTCGATTGCTTGACCCTCAGCGTCAAAGGTGAGAACACTAGGGGAGGCCATGACAACAGTAGACAGGCAGTGATTACAGTGGGGCAGGGCAGTGCAGTGGCAGAGACGCTGCTCTTTCCAGGCGAGTGGGGCGGTCCCGGGCAGGCCGACAGGCGGCAGCGCCTCGGCTGCGGTGCGGCTCGGCGGCTCGGCTGCTGGGCGGCTCGGCTGCAGGGCGGCTCGGCGGTCGGGCGGCTCGGCTCCTCGGCGGCTCGGCGGTCGGGCGGCTTGGCTGCAGGGCGGTTCGGCGGTCGGGCGGCTCGGCTGCTCGGCGGCTCGGCTGCTCGGTGGCTGGGCTGCTCGGCGGCTCGGGCGCTGGGCGGCTGAGCAGCGACGGGACCGTGGAAGGGCGGCAATGGGGCCGCTGAAAGGGGCGGCGACGGGCCGCTGAAAGGGCGGCAACCGGGCGCTGAAAGGGCGGCGACGGGCCGCTGAAAGGGCGGCGATTGGGCCGCGGAAGGGCGGCGACGGGGCCGCGGAAGGGCGGCGACGGGGCCGCTGAAAGGGTGGGTGGCGACGGGGCCGCTGAAAGGGCGGCGACGGGGCCGCTGAATGGGCGGCGACGGGGCCGCTGAAAGGGCGGCGTTGGGGTTGCAGAAGGGCGGCGACGGGGCTGCTGAAGGGCGGCGACGGGGCCGCAGAAGGGCGGCGTCGGGGGCCGCGGAAGGGCGGCGACGGGGCCGCTGCAAGGGCGGGCGGCGAGCTCGTGGAAGGGCGGCGACGGGGCCGCTGAAAGGGCGGCAATGGGGCCGCTAAAAGGGCGGCGACAGGGCCGCCTAAGGGCGGCGACGGGGCCGGAGTAAGAGGCGGCGACGGGGCTGCTTAAAGGGCGACGCGACGGGGCCGCAAGGACGACGCGACGGGGCCGCAAGGGCGGCGCGACGGGGCCGTTAGGGGCCGCAAGGGCGGCGCGACGGGGCCGTTAGGGGCCGTAAGAGGGGGCCGCTAGAGGCCTCGAGGGGGAACGACACGCGGCGCGACTCGGGCAGGGGCCAAGCGCGCTCCGGGCAGGAAAAAAAATCGGTGGGCCCTAGGAACAGTTCCCACGAGGGAACCAGCTCTATACCATGTGAAGATTAGAACGAGAGAATGAATGCATTGAGCAGAATGAGGAGTACAAGTAGCAAACCCTAAAGTGTTGTACCCCATATGAACTGCCCCACTACAGCCTACATAGACTAGAGCATATATGCATGACAAGCTTGTCCACGGACGTATCGCGAACAAAGGCTCGGAACACCGACGCATCGCCAACCTTCCCCGTCCAACGCAGGGTAGGCGAGGTCTCCGGAATAGAGACACGGGGCCAGAGGTTGAGCTGATGCGCGGCGTACTGCACTGCAAACGGCCACTGGAAATGGGGGGCAGCCGCATGGATCATGGAGGTACGAGTGACCTCCATGACTAGACCAATGCGGTGCTCAGCAACCCCATTCTGATGCGGAGAGGCCGGGAGAGTGAACGTCTGGCGGATGCCGTGCTCCGCACAGTAGGCTGCCAAGAGTCAGAGGAAAACTCGCCACCTCTGTCAGAGTGTAGATGTAGGACAGGAAAGTCCGACTGGAACCGCTGGTGGAGCTGGAGACGAGCAGCGCGGATCCAGGGGATCAAGACATCAGGGACCTCACCCTTGGTACGCAAGGGGAAGACCATGGTGTAGCACGTGTAGTCGTCGACGACCAGCAGAAAGTACCGCTCGTGGCCTTGTCCCCGGACGCGGGCGGGGCCCCACACGTCCAGGTGGAGAGTCTGCAGGGGAGCCTCTGTGGGAGGGAACGAGGAGGAGTGAGGAGCGGCGCGCTGCCGCCCCTCAACACAGGGAATACAGGGAGGAGCAAGCGAGGGTGGGAGGGGAGGGAGAACCCTGGGAAGACCAGAGACAAGGTACCTGGAGTGCATGCCGCGAAGGCGCTGCACTGACGGGTGACCAAGGCGGTGGTGCCAGAGGACAGTCCTGTGTGACAGGGAGCGACACGAGCAGGGGGCAGACAGCTGACCTGACCTAGACGCAGACGCAGCTACCTGAGGAGACTCAGTGGTAAGTGTGTACAGGTCCGACCCCGGCTGCCGAGTGAAGGTAGTGAGGTGACGTCCCGTCCGCGCACACGTGCAGTGCGTCACACGCTCGTAGGCCGGGGTGAACTGGTGAACACCCGCGTCTTGAAGTGCGGAACCCGCCACCAAGTTCGTAGAGAACGAGGGGAGGTAGAGGCCCGACAGCGTGCCAGACGGGACAGCAGGACAAGGGAGGGCAGTGGTGGAGGTCGCAAGGACCGGACCCCCTGAGGGGTCAGCCAGAGAGACAGCAACCGGTCGAGGAAGCTGCTCTAGGGCAGTGCGGTCACGAAAGAAACAGCGGGAGGCACCTGAGTCCAGACAGCAAGGTGTGCAGTGCCTCAGTAGGTGCGGTGCAAGCAGACGTAGACGCACTAGCACCTAGGGCAGCAGCCTCACCAGGACCTAGAGCAGCAGACGCGCTAGCACCTAGGAGCTGGATACGGTAAAAGCGTGGCATCCCCCGACGAACATCACGGAGCTGCAGAGCTTTTTAGGGTTCGTTAATTAAGTGCGTCGGTTCGTCCCCGATATGGCACGGTTAACTGCCCCACTGACGGATTTACTGCGAAAGGGGGTGGCTTTTACGTGGGGGGAGAAAGAGCATGCTGCCTTCTCTGCCCTGAAAAATGTTCTCTGTTCACCGCCCGTCCTGCGCATCGCCGACCTACACCGCCCATTCGAAGTAGTTACCGACGCAAGCGATATCGCCATCAGAGCCGTACTGCTACAGGATTTTGGCAATGGCCTACAACCTATCGCATACGAGTCACGAAAACTGCATCCGCCTTAGAAAAATTACCCAATACACGACCGCGAAATGCTTGCAATCGTGCAAGCGTTCAAAGTATGGCGCTGTTACTTGACTGGCGTGGACGTGACATTACGGACAGACCATAAATCACTACAGTACCTTCGCGCACAGCCACACCTCAACCCACGACAGATTCGCTGGCTCGATTTCCTCGAGTCCAACTTTCACTACACGGTCACTTACAAAAAGGGAGCCTCGAACATCGCCGACGCACTGACCCGCCCCACTGCCCAGATCTACGCAATACTACTCGCCCAGACAAGGCCTATTCACCCACGGGTACCAAACGGATCCATTCTTCACAGGAGGAAATTCGCAGCAGTGTGCAGTAGCAAAGGGAGTCTATTACGTAAAAACCGGGACTGACCGCATCTAGGTGCCTAGGTATACTTTGCTTCGGGAATTACTATTACAGGAGGCACACGACGGAGTTACCTCGGGGCATTTCGGAGTAGAAAAAACACGGCAGCAGCTGCAGCGGTATTATTACTGGCCCGAAATGTTGACCGACGTACAACGACACATGGCATCGTGTCCCACTTGTCAGCTCATGAAATCATCACGACAGCGGCCGGCGGGACAGTTGCAGCCAATACCACCCCCAGAACGTGCTTGGCAGAAGGTGACGATGGACTTCGTCACGGGGTTACCAGCCGGGGCGATGGGAACGACGCAAACCTGGTCGTCGTCGATCGACTGACGAAAATGGCACATTTCCCAGCCTGCAAAAAATCGATCACAGCTGAAGAAACAGCACGCCTCTTCATCTCCACCGTCGTTCGACTGCACGGGATACCAGCCGCGATCATCAGCGACCGCGATACGAAATTCACCAGCAACTTCTGGCGGAACATGTGGCAGCAGTTCGGCACGCGACTACAGTTCAGTTAATCATACCACCCCGAAACCGACGGACAGTCAGAACGGACAAATCAGACCATGGAACCGCTCATCAGGGTCACGTGTGACAACCCGACCACGTGGGAACAGCAACTGCCACTAATCGAATTCGCGTACAACAACTCGCCATCTGCCACGACCCAACAGTCACCATTTTACCTAAACTACGGACAAGACCCGACAGTACCCATGACCCAGAATACCGACAACCCAGTACCACGAGCACAACAGTTCGCCGAAATATTACAAGCGGCACGGACCCGGGCAGTAGACGCAATAAAAAAAATCGAACATCATCGCTAAACGCAACGCCGACCGCCACCGCAGACCTGTCACTTACCAGCCCGACGACTTAGTTTTAGTTGACACTCCGAACCTCCGACTGCCCATCACCCCGAAACTCCGCCCCCGATACTGCGGGCCATTTCGCATAAGCCACATGCTTACACCCGTCACCGCCCACCTCCTCCTCCCTACTGACTGGTACGTCAGCCCCTCATTCCACGTCAGCCTACTTCGCCCTTACGTCCCGTCCACAAGCCAACTGCCACGCAATCGCCCAGCCAGCATGACAAGACCACCAACTGAACCAATCATCACCCCCGAGAAAATCCTGAGTCACAGAGTTCGCGACCCTCGAGGAGCCCGAAGGATCGAGTTCTTACTCCGTTGGAAAGACCGTACACCCACCGAAGACAATTGGGTTCCCCTGGACAGAATCGAAAACCACCCCATCCTCACCGAGTATCTGCGCAGCCGAAATTTCAGGGATGTACATGCACTTTTGTAAGGAGGACCTCCTTGTTGGGAACAAATAAGTTAAGCGCCTCTGTCATGTCAGAACTCAAGACACAAAGCGAAGCAGCTCAAGTCGAAGCATCGCGAGTCAACCCTTGGTGGTTAACGTAACCGTCGGAGGTTACGAGAAAGTCAAAGGTCAGCGACCTTTGACACGCAGCGCGACAGCAAGGACAAACAACTGACTCGACATTGAGCAGTTGCCCGAGTCGCACTGTATCGAACCGGAACAGTAAAAGTAGTTATAATGTCTCTTCATATTCTCTGTACTCATCTATTTATATTCTTGTATCTCTTTGCTTTAATCAACTTAATTTGCCCTCACATACTAGCGCAAGGTGGTTCAAGGACTTTATTCAATGCTTCCGCTATTACAACATCTACTCAGACTTTAACTCTACAAAGATCCTAGGGCGTTTCAGCCCAACATGGTATGAGAGCAGTTAGAGTTAAAAGTTATTACCCTTCAACACTCAATACATCAAGAAGACATGTCTGCTAGAAAGGAGAGGAGCTCCTCCAACGGCTCTCCCGGTACTACCCCTACTCCACCTCCTGCCTCTAGTCTACAGACAGAAGAGGGGACAACGACGAGACCAGCAGCTGGGTCTACGGAAACACCCGCAAACCAAGGCGCGGGCTTCGATCCAAGCATGATGGAGAAATTTTTCTCCTTCATGTCCTTCTACGAGCAGCACCAGCAAGGAGCACCTGCGCAATCAAACAACAACAACAACAACAACAACGTGACGCCTATGAGTCTCGATGGCTCATCCTACGCACGCGGGAATCAACATCAACAACCTACCTTTGCTCCGTACGAGCCCCAACGTGGCTCCGTCAGCTTTATGCCGCAACCACAACCTGCACCGGGACAAGAGAGAGCACTGGACGCATTACAAGTCCAGTCGCAATTCGCGCATGTTCTAAAACTGCAAACGACAAAGCCTTTTGACGGAAAAGACTTCTTCACCTGGTCTTTTGAATTCGAGCTGATGATGGAAGGAGCGCAGATCCTTGGCTTCTTCGACGGGTCCCTGCCATATCCAACAAATGGCACACAGTATGAGAAGCAGCAGTATACTTATCAATCGATGATGGCGTACACAATACTACTGAGGAACATCACCCCAACTCAACAGCAGAACATACGGCCTTACCGAGGTTACGGCAACTCCGCGGAGCTCGCGTACAACCACTTGAAGAACCTGTATTAAGCAACAGACAGTGTCAACCAAAGCAGGTTAATGGCGCAGCTGACAACAATAGAAATGAAACCAGGCGAGAAAGGCATGGAGTATATCAGTCGCTGCCGCGAGCTGCGCGACAGGCTCCTTCGGTGCGGAGGATCAATTTCAGAAGACGCCTTCGTCACGGTTGTCATCGGCGGTCTCGGCCCTCACTGGCGCTCCACTCGCGCCATACTACGAGCACACGGGAGAATCTCCGAAGCAGCACTCTGCACCGAAATCCATGCCGAGCAGCAGGACATGGACCTGCAAGAAGAACGACATAAGAAGAAAGCGTCAGTACCAGAGTTCGCCTTTCACACCTAGCGACGCTACAACAACAGCAACAATCGACAACAACAACAACCGAAACCATTACCTCCGTTTTGCCACATCTGCAAGACTTCAGGGCATCCTCGTACGCACTGCCCGTATCGCCATCAATCGACAACACCACAGCGACAACTTCGACCTTCGAGCAGCCAAGTCACCTCGACGCAAGCAGCCCCAACAACTTCAGTCCAAGCTCCAACGACTCCAACAGGACAACCTGCACAAAAGCCAAGAAATATCGTCAACTGCATGGTAAAGATAACCGATTCCTGCACAACCGAGTCACCACCATACTACTCACCCGAAGAACAACTCGACAACAGCACGCTTCGTCGCGAGTCTCTTCAACCGAATCCGACGTACGCCGCCATTGCTCAAAGTGAACCGTCCGGGAAAGACACTTGGTTCTTGGACAGTTGCTGCGGACAGCACATGTGCTCTTCGGGACGCTTCGTCCAACGCGAACATCGACTTCAACGAGAAGTCGTCATCACAGTCGCCAACAATCAGAACCTGCGCACACGACGACAAGGAGTAGTACAGCTTCAGTCCAGGGAGACAAACGTTATACTGCATATGTGAAAGGTACTAATCGCGGAGGGACTCGGCTACAACTTACTGAGCGTCAGCCAGTTGATGGCGAAGGGCATCCACTTGCAAGCCGACAGCACCACTCAGGAATTCAAGTTATACCACGGGAAAGGCGGCCTTTACATCGGGAAGGCAGTCTTGAAGAACAACGTCTTCGTCCTCGACTTCGTCCCGGACCTGGGCACCGCAGACAGCGACGCCATCGTGAACTTCGCCGACTGGACGCACCCTCCAGATCTTGATCCGAACTTCAGCCCGGAAGGTTTCTGGTACTTGCATACTATCCATGAAGCAGAAAGAACACTCGCGTTAGCAACAATACAACATTCGGCAGCAGCAGAAACAACATCGGCAGCAGCAGAGACATCATCGACAGCAGCAGAGACATCATCGACAGCAGCAGAGACATCATCGACAGCAGCAGAGACAACGTCGGCAGCAGCAAAGACAACATCGGCAGCAGCAGCAGGACCAACGACACCAGTCCTCGTCAACGAAGCACCACCAACACCCGCACAGCAGTTGAAACCAACTCAACGAGAAGTCCACAGAAGCGCAAACTTCGTCGCCAGCTTCTACTCCAACTCCGACGCGTATCGACGCTCACCTGGACATCGCGCCTCCGAAGAAATCTGGCATGCACGAATGGGACATCCAAGCAACACAGTCTTAAACAACACGATAAGAGCAGGAGTTCTAGACAAGGACTCCTTACTACTACCCGACGGCAGAGAACTTCAAAAGGCACGAGGAACTTGCCTTACCTGCCCCGAAGCCGACTTACCTCATCGACCGTTCACTCCTCATCACAACCTGAGCGCACCCGCGTATGTACCACTCGAGAAGGTGTACAGCGACATCCTCTTCAATCGCAAACCAGGACAAGTCACCTACAACTACACGATCACCTTCATCGACGCCGCCACTCGATATGTCTGGCATCACAATCTACCCAGCCGCGACATGGCACTCGCAGCGTTCGCCGCCTGGCTACCAATAGCAGAACGAGAGTCGGGAGCACAACTGAAAAGCTTCCAGTCAGACGGAGGAGGAGAATACACCTCTCAGCGATTCAAGCAGTACCTGGTGGAAAGAGGAATCAAGCAACTCCTCTCCCTTCCCTACGCCCATCAGCAGCAAGGTGTCGCAGAACGAATGAGCAGGACTCTGCAGAACAGCATGCGCAAACTGTTACGTGGCATGCGGCTACCCAACCACCAGTGGCCTGCAGCAATGGACCATGGTGTCATGCTGCACAACTTGATGTCGTCGTCCTCACTCCCGAACAACACATCACCACATCTGCTGTGGACAGGGAAGCAGGGCAGCACAAAAATGTTACGAGTTTTTGGGTGCATGGTACAGTACCGACCCCCTGAGGCACGAGCGGGAAGATTTTCACAACGCGCACAGTGGGGACTACACCTCGGCATCGAAAAGAATTACGAGTGGAAAATCTCCAACGTCCACTCAAAGGAAACAGTAGCAGCACGTGATGTGATCTTCTACGAACGACTCACCCTTCAGACGTACCTCGCCAACTTGCACGAAAATCAGGACCCCACAGGTGGCTTTCGTGGTGACCGAGCCTTCGCCTCAGCAGCAGACGAAGCAGACCGGGACGAGCAGAACGTCGACAACGCATCCGAAGAAGCCGGACCTCTCCCGATCTTCTCCGTCAATGTTCCCATGGACGAAGAAAATCCTCGCGAAAGCGCCAACGCCGAAGTCTTCTATCACTTCGCTGACAATGGTTACGTAACACCTGCAACGGCCAACACCAACGAAGCAGAAAGAGCAGGACCGAATTTCATACCCAACCCAGAAGCAAGAGATGAAGCAGCTTATCCCGAGGACACAACACTCCCCCGCTACTCACAGACTGGACTGCAGATTCTCGGCCTCGTCACCGCAGTCCACGGCCCTTCTCTTCCTAAAGAGCCTGCGACAGTTCAACAGGCTCTGGGGGGGGAACACAGGGAGAAATGGCGTGAAGCCATGGACAGAGAGTTAAAGGCCTTGGAGGAACGCAACACCTGGAAGGTCGTTCCAATAAGCGTGGCAAGAAACAAGACCATCCTTACCGGGAAATGGGTCTTCCGCATCAAAACAAAAGCAGACGGCACAATCGAGAAGTTCAAAGCGCGCTGGGTCGTGCGAGGATTTGATCAGGAACACGGACGGGACTTCACAGAGACATTCGCCCCGGTTAGCCGACACACCTCTCTCCGAATCCTCCTCACGATCGCCGCCATGAAGAAATAGAAACAGCGACAAATCGACGTCGCTAACGCCTTCCTCTATGCACCCGTCGACGCCGAAATCTTCGTTGAACTCCCACATGGTACCCACGGGGAACCCAATCAGGTTTGCCAGCTACTGAAATCGCTCTACAGAATCAAACAGGCCCCACGGCTGTGGCAACAGCACCTACACACCCGCCTCACTCACATCGGATTCCGCCAACTACCTCACGACCAAGGCATGTACCGACTCACCAAAGACACCAACTACATCCTTCTTATCGTCTACGTCGACGATCTACTCTACATCGGTTCTACCGACGACATAACTACCTGGTTCGAAGGGGAGCTGAAGAAGGACCTCACACTCACGGTCTCCACTACCGTCACTCAGTATCTCGGACTCAACATTCGCGAAGAAGAAAATGCGATCTATCTCAGCGCCGAAAAGTATGCCGACACCATCGCCAAACGCTTCACACTCACACCTGCTACTATCTACACGCCATACCGCTACACGGCAGGAAACGGCAAAGGAAGCTCCGTCCTACTCAAAACCGCCGGAATACGCGACTACCAGCGAAAACTGGGCTGTCTCCTCTTCGCAGCCGTCACCTGCCACCCAGACCTGTCCTACTCCGCAAGCCAATTTGCTACCTATCTCAAGAGGCCCGAAGCAGAACACCTGGCGGAACTCGACCGTGCTCTTCACTATTTCGTGAGCACCGCAACGATCGGCCTGACGTACTACAAAGACACAACTGCGCCGACGAAACTAGTCGGCTACGTCGATGCCGATCACGCCGGCGACTCAAAGAACAGGCGCTCCCGCACTGGCTACTGTCAGAACATCTAGCTTTTGCATATTGTGTAGGCTATAGTGGGGTAGCCCATAAGGGGTACAACCCAATTAGGGTTAGTACTTGTACTCACTTCATTCATAGTTCATTCATTCATTTGCTCAACTCTTCTCATGGTATCGAGCAGGTTCCCCTGTGGGAACTTTGCCTAGGGCCCACCACTTCGAAAATATTTTTTTCCTGCCCGAAGCGCGCTCATCCCGAGTCGCGCCTCGGGCTTTTACCTCGACGAGCCGCCCTAGCGGCCTTCCCTCCCCTAGCGGCCCCGCCGCCCTACTATCGCGGCCCCGCCGCCCTACTGTCGCGGCCCCGCCGCCCTGCTTTTGCGGCCCCGCCGCCCTGCCTTTGCGACCCCGCCGCCCTGCTTTAACGGCCCCGCCGCCCTGCTTTAACGGCCCCGCCGCCCCGCCCTACTGTCGCGGCCCCGCCGCCCCACTTCGCAGCCCCGCCGCCCTGCTTTAGCGGCCCCGCCACCCTGCTGTCGCAGCCCCGCCGCCCCACTTCGCGGCCCCGCCGCCCTGCCTTAGCGGCCCCGCCGCCCTACTGTCGCGGCCCCGCCGCCCCACTTCGCGGCCCCGCCGCCCTACACCTGCGGCCCCGCCGCCCTACACCTGCGGCCCCGCCGCCCTACACCTGCGGCCCCGCCGCCCTACTCTACCGGCCCCGCCGCCCTACTGTTGCGGCCCCGCCGCCCGTCTGCTGCGGCCCCGCCGCCCTACACCTGTGGCCCCGCCGTCCTACTTCACGGGCCTTGCCGCCCTACTCTACCGGCCCCGCCGCTCTACTGCTGCGGCCCCGCCGCCCTACACCTGCGGCCCCGCCGCCCTACTTCACGGGCCCCGCCGCCCTACTCTGCCGGCCTCGCCGCCCTACTGTCGCGGCCTCGCCGCCCGTCTGCTGCGGCCCCGCCGCTCTCCCCTCCTGCCGCGCCGCCCGAGCCGCCGACCGCCGCACCACCCTGCAGCGTGCACCCGAGCAGCCGACCGCCGCGCCGCCCAGTACCGGAGGAGCCGAGCCGCCCTGCCGCCAAGCCGCCCGGCCGCCCTCCAGCCGAGCCGCCGTGCAGCCGAGCCACCCAGCAGCCGAGCCGCCGAGCCGCCGAGCCGCCCAGCCACCGAGCCGCCCTACAGCCGAGCCGCCCGACCTGCCTTGCCCGGTGAGCACAGCCCCACTATCACTGCGTGCCCTTCCCCTACTGCTTGCACTGCTAGTCTATCGTCGTCATGGCTACCCCTAGCGTCCTAGCTTTTGACGCTGAGGGTCGAGCCATTGACTTTGAGGTCTGGGTCGACGACCTGCAGCTGTTCTTACAGTGCGATAGGGCGGACGGCCTTTCTCTCTTTGACCTCACCTCTGGCGCCTCTCCTGCCCCTGCTGCTAATGCTGACCCCACTGTTCGCTCTCAGTGGGCCACCCGCGATGCTGCTGCACGTCTTGCTATGCGTCGCCACCTGCCTACCACTGAGCGCGCGCACTTTAGTCAGTACAAGAGTGCTCAGACCTTGTACGACGCTGTAGTTGCGCGCTACTCTTCCCCTGCCACAGCTGCACTGAGCCGCCTCATGCTACCGTACCTCTTTCCTGACCTTGCTGCCTTTCCTACAGTCGTTGACCTCATTGCGCACCTCTGCACTAGTGACACTCGCTACCGCGCCGCGCTTCCTGCTGAGTTCTGCGCCAAGAACCCCCCCCCCCCCCCCCATGTACATCACTCTCTACAACATAGTCAGACGCCTCCCTGACTCCCTTCGCGTAGTCAGGGACCACTTCCTCTCAGTCTGTCCCACCACTCTCACTGTTGACCTCCTCGAGAAGGCCCTCCTGGCAGCGGAGAAGAGCATCGTCGCTGTAGGAGCCTCTCGTGGTGACCCTCGCACCCCCATCTTTGAGGGGTGTTCTCCTTCCCCCCTGCTGCCCTCTGTTGCCTCTGCTGGTGCTGCCGACCTGCTTGGTCTTGAGTCGGTCGGCGCGGCGTCTGCCCCTAGCGGGAGACGCCGCCCTGGCAAGGGCAAGGGGGGCAAGGGCGCGGGTGGAGCTGGCGAGGGCGGTGGAGGTGGCAGTGGAGGCAGCGGAGGGCGTGGGAGTGGCGGTGGGAGTGGTGGTGGGGGTGGTGGTGGTGGTGGCGGCGGCGGAGGCGGAGGCGGTTGCGGCGGCAGCGGTGGGAGCGGAGGAGGCGATGGTGGCGGAGGTGGAGGCGGCGGTGGCGGAGGGGGTGGAGCTGGTCGGGGTGGTGCCCCGCAGCGGAGCGGCTCTGGTGGTGGTCAGCGCCAGCAGCAGCAGCAGCAGCAGCAGCAGCGTTCTCGGGACATCCCCCCGCCTCAGCAGCTCCGTGAGTGGTACACGCAGCGTCAGCGTGGTGGGGGTTTTGGTCTGTGCACCTACGTCCTTCGTTCCGGCGACCACGCGGGTGAGCAGTGTGGGGGTGCCCACCCCACCCAGCGCTGCTTTGGCCGCCTGACGGACGCTTGGCGTCAACAGTTCCCCGAGGCTAGTGAGATTCCCCGCTGGGGAGAGTTGTCGAGGGCTGGCGTAGCTATCTTTGATCTTGACTTTGATGCTATCCTTGCTGCCATGTATGCTGTGACTATTAGTGATGAGGGTGACTGTTACCGGTGTTTCCCGCCCGACCCGGGCATTGGTACTGCTGCGCTAGGTGCTTGTGAGGCTGCTGCTCTAGGTGCCAGCGCGTCTGCGCCCTCAGGTACTGGTGAGGCTGCGCTCTCAGGTTACGCGACAGCTTTGGCCTCCCTCACCTTCACACTTGACTCAGGGGCTTCTCGCTCCTTCTTTCGTGACCGCACCACACTCAGGCCGCTTGGTCGGCCAGTTGCGGTCTCCCTGGCTGACCCCTCTGGGGGTCCTATCCTCTCTCACTTCTCCACTGTCCTCCCGTGTCCGGCTGCCCCCTCGGGCACCTTGTCTGGTCTGTACCTTCCCTCGTTCTCGACGAACTTGGTGAGTGGTGCTGACCTCCAGGATGCGGGGGTTCACCAGTTTACTCCTGCGAGTCAGCGGGTGACCCACTGCTCGGACGCCCGCACAGGCCGACACCTGGCCACGTTTTCGCGTCGGCCGGGGTCGAGTCTCTACACCCTGACCACTGAGTCTCCTCCAGTCCCTGCGTCTGGCCAGGTAGCTGCGTCGGGTCAGGTGTTTGCTGCTGCGTCCAGGTCTGGTCCTGAGTCTGCCCCCTGCTCGTGTTGCCTCTTGTCTCACGAGACTCTCCTGTGGCACCACCGTCTTGGCCACCCCTCCCTGCCTCGTCTGCGGGGCATGGCTTCCCGTGTCCTTGTCTCTGGTCTCCCCCGGTCTCTCCCTCCCCTTCCTTCGGGACGAGGACCTTCCAGTGTCCCCTGTGTCGATGGGCAGCTCCGGGCTGCCCCTCACTCCTCCCAGTTTCCCCCGACAGAGGCTCCTCTGCAGACGCTTCACATGGACGTGTGGGGCCCGGCCCGCGTCCGTGGACAGGGTCACGAGCGCTACTTTCTGCTGGTGGTTGACGACCACTCGCGTTACACCACAGTCTTCCCCTTGCGCAGCAAGGGTGATGTCACTGAGGTGTTGATCGACTGGATCCGCGCAGCTCGTCTCCAGCTCAGGAGGAGCTTCGGCTCGGACTTTCCTGTTCTGCGTCTGCACTCTGACCGAGGTGGAGAGTTCTCCTCTGGCCTTCTGCGAGCCAACTGTCCTGCACGAGGCATCCGCCAGACCTTTACGCTTCCGGACTCTCCACAGAAAAATGGGATTGCTGAGCGCCGCATTGGCATGGTCATGGACGTCGCTCGTACGTCCATGATGCATGCGGCTGCCCCCCATTTTCTATGGCCGTTTGCGGTTCGGTACGCGGCACATCAGCTCAACCTTCACCCCAGGGTCTCCCGGCCGGAGACCTCCCCAGCTTTGCTGTGGACTGGGAAGGTCGGCGATGCGTCTGCGTTCCGTGTCTGGGGATCTCGGGCGTTTGTCCGCGACTTGTCTGCGGACAAGCTATCCCCTCGTGTTGCTCCCTGTGTCTTCCTAGGCTTCCCCCCTGACGCCCCAGGGTGGCAGTTCTACCACCCCTCCTCTCGTCGTGTTCTGTCCTCCCAGGACGTCGCGTTCGACGAGTCCGTCCCCTTCTACCGCCTCTTCCCCTACCACACTCCTTCCCTCCCCCCGCCACCGCACTTCCTTGTGCCAGGTCCCCCCCCGGTAGACCCCCTTCCCCCTCAGGGTCCTGCCCCTTCAGGTGTGTCCCAGGTAGACGTAGTCGAGCCGGTCGAGGTTGCTGGTGACTCTGGTACTGCTGCGGGTGCTGAGCCTAGGGGTGCTGACTCTGGGGGTGCTGCGAGCGTGGGTGCTGAGCCTGGGGTTGCTGAGTCTGGGGGTGCTGCGACTGGGGGTGCTGAGCCAGGGGGTGCTGAGCCTGGGGGTACTGCGACAGGGGGTGCTGAGCCTGGGGGTGCTGGGTCTGGGGGTGCTACGTCAGGAGCTGATGAGCCTGGGGGTGCTCCGTCTGGAGCTGCTGAGACTGGAGGTGCGGAGCCTGTGGCCGCTGGACCTCCCCTTGTGGCGTCTGGAGGTGCTGGGCCTGGAGGTTCTCCGGGTGCTTCGTCTCGTCGGGAGTCACTCTCTCCACAGGAGCTGCGCGAGTGGTTTGCTCGCCGCTGGAGGCGTGCTGCTGGAGCTGGAGCTTCTTCGACCGCTGAGGGTGCTGGTGCCGCCGGTCCCGGAGCTGCTGGGCCTGCAGGTCCTACTGGAGCTGGAGCTGCTGAGGGTGTTGGTGTTGAGACTGCTGCTGTCGGTCCTAGCGGTGGTCCTGCTGCTCGTGCTGCTGGAGGTCCTGCCGCTGGAGGTGTTGTTGGCGGTGGTGCTGCCGCTGAGGGTGCTGGTGCTGTCCCTGCTGTGTCTGGAGTTGCCGCGCGGCCTCGGCCGTACTTCGTTCCACTCCTGCAGCAGGTTCTTGGTCTTCCTCCTCCCTTAGAGTGTCCACCGCCTGTCCAGTCACAGTCACAGTTAGAGCCCGCCTCCCCACTTCCTGCTCCCTCTCCCTACACTGGTCCTACTGGAGGTCTTGCTGAGCGTCGTGAGCCTGCGTCTCGTCCCGCGTCGCCTGTACGTACTGCTCGCGCTAGTGGTCGTGGTTCACGTCAGCGTCCTCCTCCTGTCCCTGGCACGCACCGGATGTTTCTGCGTCCGTCCACTGCTCCTCTGCGTGCCCCTTTGCCTTCTCCTCCTGAGTCCTCTCTTCCTGCGCTTGCCGACCCGGAGTCGGACTCCCTTCGTGCTGCCAGTCCTACTGTCACGCGTCTCCTTGCTACTGTCGTCACTGACCCCTCTTTTGAGTCCACTGCTGCGTCTACTCTTGTTGCTCAGCTCGTCGACTTTGCTGCTCGCTGTCGTCTAGACTACGCTGCTAGTCTTATTGCTGAGTCTGCGTCTGTCTGTCCTCCGTCCGTCAGGGGTGAGTGTGCTCTTGGCACGGACGTCCTTGAGGACAGGCAAGAGGAGTTCCAGTGTCTGGCTGCTGCTTCACCTCATCTCGCGTCCGTACTACTTGCCCCTGTGGGAGACCCGGATGCACTAGACATCCCGACTCCGCGCTCTTACGCGGAGGCCGTAGAGGGTCCCTACTCCTCTCGGTGGCAGGCAGCTATGGATGCAGAGATGGCTTCCTGGAAGTCCACAGGCACTTACGTTGACGCGGTTCCCCCTCCTGGGGCGAACATCGTCAGTGGCATGTGGATCTTGAGGGTGAAGCGGCCGCCGGGCTCTCCACCTGTCTTCAAGGCGCGGTACGTTGCTCGTGGCTTCAGTCAGCGGTAGGGAGTTGACTACTTTCAGACCTTCTCTCCCACCCCGAAGATGACCACTCTTCGGGTGCTGCTGCACATAGCCGCTCAGCGCGACTATGAGCTCCACTCTCTTGAATTCAGCACTGCTTTCTTGCAGGGCTTAGTGCACAACGAGATCTGGCTGCGCCGTCCACCTGGCTTCACTGGGACTTTCCCTCCTGGCACCCAGTGGAGCCTCCGACGGCCAGTCTACGGTCTCCGCCAGGCACCGCGTGAGTGCCACGACACACTGAGGACTACACTTGCGGCTCTTGGGTTTGCTCCCTCTACTGCTGACCCGTCGTTGTTTCTGCGCACCGACACTTCTCTGCCGCCGTTCTACATCCTCGTGTACGTCGATGACCTGGTCTTTGCCACAGCTGACACTGCTGGACTCGCCTACGTGAAGTCCAAGCTGCAGAAGAGACACACGTGCACAGACCTGGGTGAACTGCGCAGCTACCTTGGCTTGCAAATCACTCGGGACAGAGCACGCCGCACCATTACCTTGATTCAGTCACACATGGTGCAGCAGGTCCTTCAGCGCTTCGGCTTCACGTACTCCTCGCCTCAGGCCACTCCTCTGTCTACTCGCCACTCGCTCTCAGCTCTGCCTTCGGATGGGTCCGTAGAGTCGAGTGGCCCGTACGCAGAGCTTGTTGGCTGCCTCATGTACCTGATGACCTGCACACGACCTGACCTTGCATACCCTCTTAGCATTCTTGCACGTTATGTTGCTCCTGGGAGACACCGACCAGAGCACATGGCTGCAGCGAAGAGGGTGTTGCGCTACTTGTGCAGTACGTCGGGCATGGGGCTAGTGCTTGGAGGGCGGAGTCCAGTGGTCCTCACTGGGCACGCGGACGCTTCTTGGGCTGACGACCAGGCTACTCAGCGAGCGTCACAGGGTTACACCTTCAGTCTTGGTTCCGGCTCTGTTTCGTGGCGGGGTGCTGCTGCTGCTGGCCGCGAAGTGGGGCGGCGGGGCCGCGAAGGTAGGCGGCGGGGCCGCGAAGGTAGGTGGCGGGGCCGCGAAGTAGGGCGGCAGGGCCGCGAAGGGCGGCTCGACGCAACCGTAAGGGCGGCGCGACGGGCCGCTTGGGGCGACACGGCGGGTCGCTAAAAAAAAAAAAAAAAAAAAAAGGGAGCGTGACTCGAGGCGCGCTTCGGTGGGCCCTAGGAACAGTCCCTAGGAGGGGACCTGCTCTGATTCCATGTGAGAATGAGAACGAGAATGAAAATGACTAAATGAAAGTTGGGTACAAATACAAACCCTAGAAATTTGTACCCCATATGTGCTACCCCACTATAGCTTACAATAGCTATGTCATATATATCTGACATGTACTCGCTATAGAGCACCCCACCACAGGCTAGAGCATAATATTCTGACATTAGCCACCATGAATTATGTGCCTTTTCTCCCTAGACTCTTAATTGTGTGGCATGCTTTTTATTACAACACCTTCCTCGCGCTTGCTACGAAAGCTTGTACTGAGTTGCTCGAGCAGATAGACCAGGCCGCAAATGAGGAAACTAGCGGAGAATCCCGTAGTGCGATCCGGGCACGGAATCGAGGTCTGAGGCGGCGACGCCTAGGGATATGGGTGGATGAAATGGATGCGATGCCAGAGGAGGTTTTCATGGACTTGTTCAGAATCAATCGATCCATTCTAGACTACATCAGTGAAGGAATGCGCTCAGTTCTAAACCCGGTCATACAAAAACACTCCTTACCGATTAGCATCGCCATACTCTTGCCGATCAAATACTTCGCGAGCGCCCTGTCGTACATTGACCTCGCATTCTTGTTTGGGGTTCCGAAGACGATATGCCACTTACTCGTAGACATTTTCCTCACAAACTTCCCGCTCGCTTTAAATTGGACTGGGTCCGATTTCCATCACAAGAAGAGATGCGGACGATGGCAGAAGAGTTTAGGAGCATAAAGGGTGTTCCAGCAGTAGTGGGTGCAATAGATGGCACACATATTCAAATCAGAGGGAAGGAAGGGCATCGGACTGAATATTACACCCGCAAATCACAGTACGCGGTTCAATTGCAGATCACATGCGATGCTAGAGGGATCATTTGGGATTACCTCATCGGGTATCCCGGCACAGCACACGATCAGAGAGTGTTCATCAAATCTAGCCTCTACGAAAGACTAGAAAGAGGCGACATTTCCCCGTACCAGCTGGTTGGAGATGCAGCTCATCCCCTCCGCGACTATTGTCTCACCCCCTTACATGCACCCACTGGCCGCCTGATGCTCGAGTGGGAGCAGACATACAACTACTGCCAGTCCGCCACCCGAATGTACGTCGAGCGCACCATCGGTCAGTTTAAAGGCCGCTACCGCCTTTTCGCCGGCCGACACGACTGTGCGCTATGGCTCGTACTCGCCGGGGCCAGTTGTGTCGTAATCCTGCACAACATGGGGATTTCGATGGCCGGTTCACGGATGAAAAACCCGAACCACAAATGGGAAGCAATTGCACTCAACCGCGACCCATGGTGGACGAGGGGCGAGCTTGCTGTGTACAACTGGAGTGCATGTGAGACAGGTACGCAGGCGGAGCTGAAAGAGCGGCGTAAGAGGCTTGGCATGACCCTTCACGACGCTTACCTTAAGCGTCGTCGCCGCGACGCCACTCTTCAACCCCGTCACTGAGGTCGGCATTGGTGTTGCCCTCGCTGCCCTCACGGTTGTAATGCCAGCTGTCATCGTCGCCGTGGCGGGATCCCGAGAAGTGGAGGGGGCGACTGGTCTGCGACTGCTGCGTCGCCATCCACTCCCGAATTACCCCAGTTATCTGCGCCACGCCATCAGCCGAGCACTGCTTGAGAGTGTCGGATAAGAGCTGGGCGGCCGCCATGGTTGCCGTCTCGTGGACCCTACGACGAGCACTGGGTGGGGTGCGACGCACTTCTGACACGAAGGACATAGATAGGGTATTGTATGTCATAAAGAATGTTAATAATGTATGTCAATGCTAATAAGAGCTGGATATCAATAAAACAACCACGATCTATGTTGGAACATCCAGAGTTATACATTGATAGCAATACGTACCCGAGGTGCCCGTAGCAACGGTCTTAGAGGGCGTGACGACTTTCATACCCGGGTCAACATTGACCTCAACCGCACCGCCGCCGTCAAGGTCGTGAGGCTTGTCAGATTTATATGACATAGTTGCTGTAGGCTATAGTGGGGTAGCACATATGGGGTACAGGGTTTCTAGGGTTGTATTTGTACCCAATCTTTCCTTAGTCATTTCATTCCTGTTTTCTTTACTTCACATGGTATAGAGCGGGTCCTACCTTAGGACCGGTTTTTTTTTTAGGGCCCACCGAAGCGCGCCCCGAGGCGCGCCCTTTTTTTTTAGCGACCCCCCTCGGGTCGCCTTTTCCCTCGCGGCCCCGCTGTCCCTCAGACGCGGCCCCGCCACCTCTCCTGATCGCGGCCCCGCCGCCTGTTTGACGCGGCCCCGCCGCCTACCCTGACGCGGCTCAGCCGCCTCCCCTGACGCGGCCCCGCCGCCTCCCCTGACGCGGCTCCGCCGCCTCTCCTGACGCGGCCCCGCAGCCTGTCTGACGCGGCCCCGCCGCCTCCCCTGACGCGGCCCTGCCGCCTCCCCTGACGCGGCTCCCCCGCCTCCCCTGACGCGGCACCGCCGCCTCCCCTGACGCGGCTCCGCCGCCTCCCCTGACGCGGCCCTGCTGCCTCCCCTGACGCGGCTCCGCCGCCTCTCCTGCCGGCCCGCCACTGCACCTGCCGGCCCGCCGCTGCACCTGCCGGCCCGCCACTGCACCCTACGGCCCGCCGCTGCACCTGCCGGCCCGCCACTGCACCTGCCGGCCCGCCGCTGCACCCAGCGGCCTGCCGCCTCTGACGGCCTCGCCGCTGCACCTGCCGGCCTCGCTGCTGCACCTACGGCCCGCCACTGCACCCTACGGCCCGCCGCCTGCACCTGCCGGCCCGCCGCTGCACTTGCCGGCCCGCCGCTGCACCTGCCGGCCCGCCACTGCACCGGTCAACCCGCCGCTGCACCTGACGGCCCCGCCCCTGCATCTCCTGGCCGAGCCGCCTCAGCAGCCGAACCGCCCGTGAGCCGAGCCGCCCGACGCCGAGCCGCCCGGGACCCGAGCCGCCCTGCCGCCGAGCCGCCCGGGAGCCGAGCCGCCCTGCACCCGAGCCGCCCAGCCGCCGAGCAGCCCGGGAGCCGAGCCGCCCTGCGCCCGAGCCGCCCAGCAGCCGAGCCGCCCAGCACTCGAGCCGCCTTTCTGCATACCTACACGACCTGCCCTGCCTGGTGAGCACAGTCCCACTGACACTGCGAGCTCTTTGCTCGCTGCTTGCACTGCGTCGCTGTCGTCGCCATGGCTACCCCTAGTGTCCTAGCTTTTGACGCTGAGGGTCGCGCCATTGATTTTGAGGTCTGGTTAGACGACCTGCAGCTGTTCTTACAGTGCGACAGGGCTGACGACCTTTCTCTCTTTGATCTCACCTCTGGCGCCTCTCCTGCTCCTGCTGCTGATGCTGATCCCGCTGTCCGCTCTAAGTGGGCCACCCGCGATGCTGCTGCACGTCTTGCTGTGCGTCGCCACCTCCCTACCTCTGAGCGTGCGCACTTCAGTCCGTACAAGAGTGCTCAGACCTTGTACGACGCTGTAGTTGCGCGCTACTCCTCCCCTGCCACTGCTGCACTGAGCCGTCTCATGCTTCCCTACCTCTTTCCTGACCTCTCTGCCTTTCCCACTGTCGCTGACCTCATTACGCACCTCCGCACTAGTGACACTCGCTACCGCGCCGCCCTTCCTGCTGAGTTCTGCGCTAAGAACCCCCCCCCCATGTACATCGCTCTCTACTACGTAGTCGCGCGCCTCCCTGACTCCCTTCGAGTCGTCAGGGACCACTTTCTCGCAGTCTGTCCCACCACCCTCACCGTCGACCTCCTCGAGAAGGCCCTCCTCGCAGCGGAGAAGAGCATCGTCGCTGTAGGTGCTTCTCGTGGTGACCCTCGCACCCCCATCTTTGAGGGGTGCTCTCCTTCCCCCTTGCTGCCCTCTGTTGCCTCTGCTGCTGCTGCCGACCTGCTTGGTCTTGAGTCGGTCGGCGCGGCGTCTGCCCCTAGTGGGAGACGTCGCTCCAGCAAGGGCAAGGGGGGCAAGGGCGCGGGTGGAGCTGGAGGGGGCGGTGGCGGTGGCGGCGGTGGCGGCGGAGGGAGTGGGGGTGGCGGCGGGACTAGTGGCGGGGGTGGTGGTGGTGGCAGCAGCGGCGGAGACGGTGGTGGTGGTGCCAGCGGTGGTGGTGGAGGCAGCGGCGGAGGTGGAGGCGGCGGAGGTGGAGGCGGTGGAGGTGGCAGCGGAGGAGGCAGTGGTGGTGGAGGGGGTGGATCTGGTCGGGGTGGTACCCAGCAGCGTAGCGGCGGTGGTGGTGGCCAGCGCTCGCAGCGGCAGCAGCAGCAGCGCGCTCGGGACATCCCTTCGCCTCAGCAGCTTCGTGAGTGGTACGCTGGGCGTCAGAGGGGTGGGGGTACTGGTCCCTGCACCTACGTTCTTCGTTCCGGCGACCGCGCGGGTGAGCAGTGTGGGGGTGCCCACGCCACCCAGCGCTGCTTTGGCCGCCTGACGGACGCCTGGCGTCAGCAGTTCCCTGGGGCTAGTGAGATCCCTCGCTGGGATGAGCTTCTCAGGGCTGGTGTAGCGATCTTTGATCTTGATTTTGATGCTATCCTTACTGCTATGTATGTTGTGGATTATAGTGAGGAGAATGAGGGTTACCGCTGTTTCCAGCCCGACCCGCGCATTGGTACTGCTGCGCTAGGTGCTTGTGAGGCTGCTGCTCTAGGTGCCAGTGCGTCTGCGCTCTCAGGTACTGGTGAGACTGCGCTCTCAGGTACTGAGTCGTCCTCGTCCTCCCTCACTTTCACACTTGACTCCGGAGCTTCTCGCTCCTTCTTTCGAGACCGCACTACCCTTACGCCGCTCGGCCGGCCTGTTGCAGTCTCCCTTGCTGACCCCTCTGGGGGTCCTGTCCTGTCTCACTTCTCCACTGTCCTCCCGTGTCCGGCTGCCCCTTCGGGCACCCTGTCGGGTCTGTACCTTCCCTCGTTCTCTACGAACTTGGTGAGTGGAGCGGACCTGCAGGATGTGGGTGTTCACCAGTTCACTCCTGCGAGTCAGCGGGTGACCCACTGCACGGAGGCACGCACAGGCCGACACCTGGCCACGTTCTCGCGTCGGCCGGGGTCGAGTCTCTACACCCTGACCGTTGAGTCTCCTCCTGTCCCTGCGTCTGGTCAGGTGGCTGCGTCGGGTCAGGTACTTGCTGCTGCGTCCCGGTCAGGTCCTGAGTCTGCCCCCTGTTCTTGTCGCCTCCTGTCTCACGAGACTCTCCTGTGGCACCACCGTCTGGCCACCCCTCCTTGCCCCGTCTTCGGAGCATGGCTTCCCGTGTCCTTGTCTCTGGTCTTCCCCAGTCTCTCCCTCCTCTCCCCTCCGGGCCAGGACCTTCCTGTGTCCCCTGTGTCGAGGGTCGCCTCCGGGCTACTCCTCACTCCTCCCACTTCCCCCCGACAGAGGCTCCCCTGCAGACGCTTCACATGGATGTGTGGGGCCCAGCCCCCGTCCGTGGGCAGGGTTACGAGCGCTACTTCCTGTTGGTGGTTGACGACTACTCGCGTTACACCACAGTCCTCCCCTTGCGCAGCAAGGGTGCGGTCACTGAGGTGCTGATCGACTGGATCCGCGAGGCTCGTCTTCAGCTCAGGAAGGGCTTCGGCTCGGACTTTCCTGTTCTGCGTCTGCACTCTGACAGAGGCGAAGAGTTCTCTTCTCGCCTTCTGCGAGACTACTGTCGTGCACGGGGGATCCGCCAGACCTTCACGCTTCCGGACTCACCACAGCAAAATGGGACTGCTGAGCGCCGCATTGGCATGGTCATGGATGTCGCTCGTACGTCCATGATGCATGCAGCTGCCCCCCATTTTCTGTGGCCGTTTGCGGTGAGGTACGCGGCGCATCAGCTCAACCTTCACCCCAGGGTCTCTCGGCCTGCGATGTCCCCAGTCTTGCTGTGGACGGGGAAGGTTGGCGATGCGTCTGTGTTCCGTGTCTGGGGATCTCGGGCGTTTGTCCGCGACTTGTCTGCGGACAAGCTGTCCCCTCGTGCTGCTCCCTGTGTCTTCCTTGGCTTCCCCACTGACGCCCCAGGGTGGCAGTTTTACCACCCCTCCTCTCGTCGTGTTCTGTCCTCCCAGGACGTCACGTTCGACGAGTCAGTCCCCTTCTACCGTCTCTTCCCCTACCGCACTCCTTCCCTCCCCCCTCCCCCGGACTTCCTTGTGCCGGTTCCCCCCCCGGTAGACCCCCTCCCCCCTCAGGTTCCTGCCCAATCAGGTGTGTCCCAGGTAGACGCCGTTGACCCGGTCGAGGTTACTGGTGACTCTGGTGCTGCTGCGGGTGCTGAGCCTGGGGGTGCTGACTCTGGGGGTACTGTGCGCGGGGGTGCTGAGCCTGGGGGTGCTGA
The DNA here is from genome assembly GCA_948144175.1 of Closterium sp. NIES-65. NCBI lineage: Eukaryota > Viridiplantae > Streptophyta > Zygnematophyceae > Desmidiales > Closteriaceae > Closterium > Closterium sp. NIES-65. The sequence continues at coordinate 2,192,286 of CANXME010002149.1, read as the reverse complement.
GCTGGGAGCTGCTGAGCCTGGGGGTGCTGCGTCTGGAGCTGCTGAGCCTGGGGTTTCTCCTGCTGCTGCGTCTCGCCGGGAGCCCCTCTCTCCACAGGAGCTGCGCGAGTGGTTCGCTCGCCGCTGGAGGCGTGCTGCTGAGTCTGGAGGTGCTGCTGGAGCTGGAGCTGGAGCTTCTTCGACCGTCGAGGGTGCGGGTGCTGCCGGTCCCGGAGCTGCTGGACCTGCGGGTCCTCCTGGAGCTGGAGCTGCTGAGGGCGTTCGTGCTGAGCCTGCTGCTGTTGGTCCTGCCGCTGGAGGTGTGGGTGGCGCTGGTGCTGTCGCTGAGGGTGCTGGTGCTGTCCCTGCTGAGTCTGGAGCTGCCGCGCGGCCTCGGCCGTACTTCGTTCCGCTCCTGCAGTAGGTTCTTGGTCTTTCTCCTCCAGTAGAGGGTCCACCGCCTGTCCAGTCGCAGTCCCTACTGGAGCCTTCCTCTCCACTGCCTGCTCCCTCTCCTTACACTGGTCCTACTGGAGGTCTTGCTGAGCGTCGTGAGCCTGCGTCTCGTCCCGCGTCGCCTGTTCGTGCTGCTCGCGCTAGTGGTCGCAGTTTGCGTCAGCGTCCTCCTCCTGTCCCTGGCACGCACCGGATGTCTCTGCGTCCGTCCACTGCTCCTCTGCGTGCCCCTTTGCCTTCTCCTCCTGAGTCCTCTCTTCCTGCGCTTGCCGACCCTGAGTCGGACTCTCTTCGCGCTGCGAGTCCTACTGTCACGCGTCTGCTTGCTACTGTCGTCACTGACCCCTCTTTTGAGTCCACTGCTGCGTCTGCTCTAGTCGCTGAGCTCGTTGACTTTGCTGCTCGCTGTCGTCTCGACTACGCTGCTAGTCTTGTTGCTGAGTCTGCGTCTGTCTGTCCTCCGTCCGTCGGGGGTGAGTGTGCTCTTGGCACGGACGTCCTAGAGGACAGGCAGGAGGAGTTACAGTGTCTAGCGGCTGCTTCACCTCATCTCGCGTCTGTACTGCTTGCCCCTGAGGGAGACCCGGATGCACTAGACATCCCGACTCCGCGTTCTTACGCGGAGGCCGTAGAGGGTCCCTACTCCTCTCAGTGGCAGGCAGCTATGGATGCAGAGATGGCTTCCTGGAAGTCCACAGGCACCTACGTTGACGCGGTTCCCCCTCCTGGGGCGAACATCGTCAGTGGCATGTGGATCTTCAGGGTGAAGCGGCCGCCGGGCTCTCCACCTGTCTTCAAGGCACGGTACGTTGCTCGTGGCTTCAGTCAGCGGCAGGGAGTTGACTACTTTCAGACCTTCTCTCCCACCCCGAAGATGACTACTCTTCGGGTGCTGCTGCACATAGCCGCTCAGCGCGACTACGAGCTTCACTCTCTCGACTTCAGCACTGCGTTCTTGCAGGGTAGCCTGCACGAGGAGATCTGGCTTCGCCGTCCACCTGGCTTCACTGGGACTTTCCCTCCTGGCACCCAGTGGAGCCTCCGACGGCCAGTCTACGGTCTCCGCCAGGCACCGCGTGAGTGGCACGACACACTGAGGACTACGCTTGCGGCTCTTGGGTTTGCTCCTTCTACTGCTGACCCGTCGCTGTTTCTTCCCACCGACACTTCCCTGCCGCCGTTCTACATCCTCGTGTACGTCGACGACTTGGTCTTTGCCACAGCGGACACTGCTGGACTCGCCTACGTGAAGTCCGAGCTGCTGAAGAGACACACGTGCACAGACCTGGGTGAACTGCGCAGCTACCTTGGCTTGCAGATCACTCGGGACAGAGCACGCCGCACCATTACCTTGACTCAGTCACACATGGTGCAGCAGGTCCTTCAGCGCTTCGGCTTCACGTACTCCTCGCCTCAGGCCACTCCTCTGCCTACTCGCCACTCACTCTCAGCTCTGCCTTCGGATGAGTCCGTAGAGTCGAGTGGTCCGTATGCAGAGCTTGTTGGCTGCCTCATGTACCTGATGACCTGCACACGACCTGACCTTGCATACCCTCTGAGCATTCTTGCACGCTATGTTGCTCCTGGGAGACACAGACCGGAGCACATGGCTGCAGCGAAGAGGGTATTGCGCTACCTGTGCAGTACGTCGGGCATGGGGCTAGTGCTTGGAGGGCGGAGTCCAGTGGTCCTTACCGGCCACGCGGACGCTTCTTGGGCTGACGACCAGGCTACGCAGCGGTCGTCACAGGGTTACACCTTCAGCCTTGGTTCCGGCTCTGTCTCGTGGCGGTCTACTCGCTCGTCTTCGGTTCTCGGCTCCAGTTGTGAGGCTGAGATCTACGCCGGGGCCATGGCTGCACAGGAGCTTCGCTGGCTCACCTACCTGCTGACTGACCTTGGAGAGCCGCCTCGTTCTCCTCCAGTGCTGTACGTAGACAACAAGGCTATGCTGGCCTTGTGTCGAGAGCAGCGCTTGGAGCACAGAACGAAGCACATTGCTCTCCGCTACTTCCTTGCTCGTGAGCTGCAGCAGCGTGGTCAGTTGCGACTTGCGTACGTGGCCTCTGAGGCCAACACTGCTGATGTGTTCACCAAGGCACTCACGCCTTGTGACCATCAGCGCTTTTGCACCCAGCTGGGTCTTGTGCCTGTCTTGCCTCACTTTCTCTCCTCTTGACTTCACTTGTACTGTGACATATATATATGCCTGCTCTTGTTTGTCTAGTTTTATATATATGTCTGTACTCCTGCATGTGAACTGGCCTCTGGCCCTACTCTTGTGCTTGGACTGTGTGGTGACTTTGTGATCCACCCTGAGCTTGCTTTGCTTTGCTTGACTGGTCTTGTGACCCCTTGTTCTCCCCCACTTTGCCTATGGGGGTGTGTCAGATTTATATGACATAGTTGCTGTAGGCTATAGTGGGGTAGCACATATGGGGTACAGGGTTTCTAGGGTTGTATTTGTACCCAATCTTTCCTTAGTCATTTCATTCCTGTTTTCTTTACTTCACAAGGCTCTGCAGCTGCCGTATCCTTATAAAAAAGCACCATCCACTCCCACCACGGTGGCTTAATCACCGTCCCCCCATCCGAAGCGGAGTCGCCCTTGTCGATTTGCTTCCACAACGCCTTCAACCGCTTCCACTGGTTAGTGCATGCTAAGGCGTTCCGACTCCAATCAGGGTGTTGCAGTTTGATATGCTCGATTAGCCGGAGCCAATACTGCGACCCCTGCTTGCCCGTCATCTGTTGCAGCTCGTCCTTCGTAAACCACCGCGCGGCCACGAGAACGGTCGACTCCTTGGGTGACCACTCCGGCCGTTGGCCTTTCTGCGCAATGCCGCTCACTGACGTCTCGTTAGGCAACTCTGGCTGTGCTTTAGCCCTGCCGTCATGCTTCGCCCTGGCGCGTGGGCTCGGATCAGCCCCGTCCCGAACAGCGTGGGTGGCGTTCGCGGTCTGCTCGGCCGGACCGTTGTACTGAACGTCCCCATGCCATGCAGCAACGGGATGTTCCCCGTCCGACCCTTGCTCCAGATCCTCGTCCTCAGAGTCCTTCTCCGGAAAATCCTCGTCAGTGTCGTAGTCGGTCACGTGTGGACCTTGAGTGCGATGCGGATTGACGGTCGATTGCGCTGGCGTTGAGCCGGTGGCATGCACGTTACGAAGGGGCTTCGTGGTAGGTCTCCCTGATGCAAGTTCCGCATTCATCCACTTCACGTAGGCCAGGTCTTCCGGTCGCCACAAGTATTCCTCTGTCGCGGCGACATTGCTTTTGCGTTTGCGAGCCATGCTAGGAAGTTTTAGTGCCTGCATAACACAACCTGCGTGGTCGAATGAATTATGTACGCATGTGTCGATCCTGGTGTTTGAGTTCGTTTGTGCGGGTTTGTTTGTGAGTGAGACGGGAAACTCTGAACGTGCTGGCTAAACGTGGCGTGAAAGAGGCGCCAAAGATCTTTCCCGTTGCGCCAATCATCCAATGTTTGACAAATTGTGCAACTATGGCACATCCAGACGTGCACAGACCAGGCCACGTCACCTTCGTGCGCAGGTTAGGATGTCGGCAGACAGGCAATGGCATCTGCATGCGGGTCTACTCCAACCGTGCACAGGTGAGTCAGCACGACCATGCGAGGCCAAGCGAATGTTGTGATTTGTGCGCAGTTTCGGTACAGGGCTGACAAGAGGTGTTGTATAACGTTGTCTGCAACTTTTTCATTATCTGATATGAGGTAGCTCTGATAGGAGGCCGTAGGAACACGCCCTTACTTTGCCCTCACATACTAGCGCAAGGTGGTTCAAGGACTTTATTCAACGCTTCCGCTATTACAACATCTACTCAGACTTTAACTCTACAAAGATCCTAGGGCGTTTCAGCCCAACACTCCTTAGGAGGGGGGGTAGTGTAAGGAAAATTCCTTTTCCTTACTTCGCATCCCTGCTCAACGCGTACATCACTGTAGCACCACAGTCAGCACCGTTACCACTTGCAACCCTCACATCGACAATCCGCCCGCCACCTTCGCACATCGCACCCCGACCTCACGGCTCGGCGAGTAACCCGCGCTCTGGGCCTCCGCTTCGACACTTTTTCCCAACCACAGTCCCAGGCCCGTCGCGCGACAACCACAGTCCATTACCATTACCACTGTAGTTTCGCTATATATTCTTCGCTCATTGTACTCTTGCTTCGATAGTGCAATTCTCGTTCGTTCACTCAATTGCACTCGTAACATTTAGAATAACAACACTAACAAGATGTTGTAATAATGAGTATGGATGCAACAACAAAGGGCACACCTAGTTGTAATAATGGAATAACACCTCACTTCCGAGGAACATCGGGTTCAATCAGAGGGAGATTTGGTCGCAGCAATAAGTCTGAACATAGGAGGTTCTTCAAGAAAGAATTAGGCCACTTATAGCATTATTGTATAAAAAGGAGTGAATCTTGTATATTACTTCACCAAAAATATATGTGAGCGAAGTAGGTTGTTTATTAAAAGTTCAGGCGACTGTATAAATTGATATTGTTGTTAGATATAACACACCATGTTCCAATGGATAATAGCTAGTCTGTCTTAACCGCTTGGAAGACTAAGAGTACCTAGCTCTGGGAGTCTGTAATTCATATCTCTTCTGACGAGTTGGCCGAAGTGTAACTCATGCTTTTGCCTGTTCCACGCCAGCAGCGAGTTCCTCTACTATCGCACCTATCGCACTGGACCAGAGAGTAGTAACTCTTTCGCGGCTCGCGGTCTCCGCATATCATTTTGGCTGGACGAAGTGGCCGGAGATTACAAGGGTGTATTTGAGAGGTCACAACGGCGCAGTTACTTGTCACGCTTCTAGCTCCAACGCTCGCAATTCTTCTCAACGACAAATTTTCCGGAATGCACGGAACATCTGCTACCGGCATGAGTCTGGCCGGACCGGCAGGATTTGGTACGTAGAACGTTAAGTCGTAGAATCTGACGACGGCAGTTCTCGGAGTACACACCATCACTGACGCCTCGTCGCACAACACTGACGCCTCGTCGCACAGCACTGACGCCTCGTCGCACAGCACTGACGCCTCGTCGCACAGCACTGACGCCTCCTTCCCACTTCCCCCTCCCCACTCTCCCCCAGGCGGAGCCCCTGTTACCTGCGCCATCGTCGTCCTCTCCGCGCTCTCCTCCCTCTTCCTCCCCCTCGGCCCGCGCGCCGCCCTCGCCGCCCTCTCCTACCCCGCGCTCTTCCTCCGCCACCACTTGTGGCGCATGCTGCTTGCGCCGCTGCCCTTCCCCGCGCTTCCCGCGCTGCTGCTGGGCTGCGCGCTGCTCTTCCTGCTGCGCACGCACGAGCGCCAGATGGGCCCCTGCAAGTTCACCGTGCGTGGATTGGGTGCTTGGGGGAAAGGGGAGGGGAGGGGTTGTTTCGGTGGGGGGGAGGTGGGGGGAGGGGGGGGGAGGGTGAGGGGGCTTTCCTGGCTCTGGTGCTTTCTCATCCCACCGCTGCTCTTCCTGCTGCGCACGCACGAGCGCCAGATGAGACCCTGCAAGTTCACCGTGCGTGGGTAGGGGCTTCCTTGGGGGGAATGGGGAAGGGGAGATTTCCCAGGGGAGGTATTCTAGTGCGAACTATCCAGAGGAGGTTTCCCAGGTGTGTGATTTCACAGGGGGGTGAGGTGAGTTGCCTTGAGGGATGAAATGGCTTGATTGTCAGGGGGTGTGTACGCATGTTCTCTCTAATTCCTGCACCAGATGGGCCTCTGAAAGTGTGCCTCGCGCCTCTCTCGCGCCTGTCTCCCTCTCCCTCTCCCTCTCTCCCTCCCTCTCCCTCTCCCTCTCCCTCTCCCCCTCCCTCTCCCTCTCCCTCTCCCCCTCCCCCTCCCTCTCCCTCTCCCTCTCCCTCTCCCTCTCCCTCTCCCTCTCCCTCTCCCCCTCCCTCTCCCTCTCACCTCTTCCTCCCCGAGCAGGTGTTTTGCCTCTTCTCCATCCTCGTCTCCTCCACACTGCAAGTCCTCTTCCTGCTGCTCACAGGTACTAGGTACTCTCCACGCCTACTAGGGTAGTACCCTCCCTTCACCTATTCTTGAGACGCCTCAAAACTCCTCAAAAAATGCACCATCGTCTCCTCCATACTGGCAGCTGTGCAGCTGGCAGGTTGACACCGTTGCCCTTTCCTCCTCCCAGTTTTTGTTCTCGCCTTAGAGTTTATACTAGGGTCGCTTGAGCACTGCCATATGCACAGCACAGCACGTACACACACACATACACCCTCCTCGAAACCGCATGTTGCTGGCGTGGTCTTCGCCTTTCCATTCTCACAAAGCGGTCCATGCATGTATTAGCAACCAGAAAATACAAACATGCACGAGGGATATGGGACATACACATGGGACATACACATGGGACATACACATGGGACATACATCTCAGTTACAAACCAGCCTCTTATCCCACCCACTCCCTCGCTCCGTCTAAGGCCGTATCCCTGGGTGGTGGTAGGGCCACTGTAGATGGCAGGCGGGAAATGCGCATGCCACGAATCTGTATATCGCGGGGTAGGTTGGTGTAAAAAAAATCTAGCGCATGCGCCTCGCGAGTGATTGGTTGTGCGTTAATGTGAAATTGTGGACCGGGTAACATGACCCAGTCGGTTGGTGTTGGTTCCTCAAATCAAGTGGGGGTGTAACCGCCTATGCGACGAGAGAGGATTCGTATCCGTGCTGTGGTTGGTGGCTTCAATTCGGGTGCGTTAGTCGCCAAATGTGTTTCGATTGCCACCAACTGCGAATCGCGCGCGACTCGGGCCAAAAGTTGATGGCATGCGGGAAAGCCGCATGCCATCAACAGTGCCAGCTACAGCTGCCCTGCCACCACCCACCCAGGGATACGCCCTAAGGGAGCGCCGGCGTGTTGCTGGCGTGGTCTCCACCTTTCCATTCTCACTCCCTCTTCCTCCTCACTCGCTCCTTCTCATTCCCGACCAACCCATTCACCCCTCCAACCCATCCGTCTGCCCATCTCCCCATCCCTATTCTCCTTTTCCCCCCCATCAGGCCCACCAAATTCTCTCACTCTTCCACCCTCCTCCTCCTCCGCCGCCGCCGCCTCCTCACCCTTCTCCTCCTCCGCTCTCTCCGCCCCTCCCGGGGTTCTCACACTCTCCCCCGGTCCTTACGCACTCATCTCCGCCCTCCTCCTCCTCTCATATGCGGACGTGCCCCCCTCCACCCGCTTCCTCCTCTTCTCCCGAATCCCCTTCACTGATAAGGCCCTGCTCATACTCGCAGGCTTGCAGGTGCGTGTGAGGACACGGTTGGAGGGAGGGACGGGGGGAGGGAGGGAGGGAAGGACGGGGGGTGGGAGGGAGGGAGGGACGGGGGGAGGAAGGGAGGGACGGGGGGAGGGAGGGAGAGGGTCTGCAGGAGGGCAAGGGCCTGAACAACCGCAGAAGTGACTGCTCTGATACACCACCTCCCTCGCACCCACCTTTCCCCCACCTCCCTCGCACCCACCTTTCCCCCACCGCCCTCGCACCTCCCTCCTTTATCCGGCCGCTCATTCGGTTCTTTTTCGAGAAGTCTCTGAAGCCATTAGTCGGATAACTCTCATTGACCACCACCTCTCTCTCCTCTCTCCAATCCAAAGACCATCAGACTCCTCCCTCCTTTTTCTCGAGTCGACCCAAAAGTCAACTCTCACTGACCACCACCTCTCCCTTTCTCCAAAAACCATCGCAATCCTCCTTCCTTTCTCTGCCCCTCTCCTCCTTCACGCCTTGTGCTTCCCTTCTGACCTTTGAGTCGACTCAAAAGTCAGCTCGCCTTGTGCTTCCCTTCTCCATTCCCCTCACCTTTGCAGCTGTTGCTTCCCGACGGCCTCTCTTCTCTCCTTCCCGGCTGCACAGGCCTCGTTGCTGCTGCGCTCTACCGCCGCACATGCATGCACTCAAGGGTCAACACATCATTGTGTCGTGCTCCCTCTTTCCCCTCCCCTCACCGTCGCAGCTGGTGTTTTCAGACGGCCTCTCTTCTCTCCTTCCCGGCTGCACAGGCCTCGTTGCTGCTGCGCTCTACCGCTGCAACGCCCTGGGGATACGTAAGCTCGCGGTAATCCGATTCGCATCAAACAACACCACCTCTCATCATCCCAAGCACGAGTCCCTCTCCCTGTCGAGGTGACTTTTGAGTCGACTCAGAAGTCAATCACCACCTCTCATCATCCCAAGCACGAGTCCCTCTCCCTTTCGCTGCAACCCCCTGGGGATACGTAAGCTCACAGTAATCACAGTTCAGTTGCATGGCTGTTCTGCCACTTTTAAAGGCCACTTCATGGCTGTTCTGCCACTTTAGAGGCCACTTCATGGCTTTTCTGCCACTTTAAAGGCCACTTCATGGCTTTTCTGCCACTTTAAAGGCCACTTCATGGCTGTTCTGCTTCTACGTGTTCCCTGGGGAGGCATAGGCTCGTCGTGGTCATGTCACAGTATAGTTGCTTCTTGGAGTTTTAAAATCCTGGGTTATGGGTTGTTCTGCTTATACGTGGATTTTCTGCCGCCATGGCTGCTGCTGCAAAACTTTTTCTTTTTCTTCCTTGCCCGCCCCCTTTACTCCCCTCTTCCCACATATCAAGTCTCGTTCCGGATTGCGCTTTCGTTGCAACCAACCACTCCATTTCCCTCTCCTCCAGTGCTCTATTCCTCCCTTCCTTATTTTCTTCCTTCCTTATTTTCTCCCTTCCTTTTTTTTCCTTTTTCCTTATTTCCTCCCTTCCTTTTTTCCTCCCTTCCTTATTTTCTTCCTTCCTTATTTTCTCCCTTCCTTATTTTCTCCCTTCCTCATTTTCTCCCTTCCTTATTTTCTCCCTTCCTTATTTTCTCCCTTCCTTATTTTCTCCCTTCCTTATTTTCTCCCTTCCTTATTTTCTTCCTTCCTTATTTTCTTCCTTCCTTATTTTCTCCCTTCCTTTTTTCCTCCCTTCCTTATTTTCTTCCTTCCTTATTTTCTCCCTTCCTTATTTTCTCCCTTCCTCATTTTCTCCCTTCCTTATTTTCTCCCTTCCTTATTTTCTCCCTTCCTTATTTTCTCCCTTCCTTATTTTCTCCCTTCCTTATTTTCTTCCTTCCTTATTTTCTTCCTTCCTTATTTTCTCCCTTTCTTATTTTCTCCCTTCCTTATTTTCTCCCTTCCTTATTTTCTCCCTTCCTTATTTTCTCCCTTCCTTATTTTCTCCCTTCCTTATTTTCTCCCTTCCTTATTTTCTCCCTTCCTTACTTTCTCCCTTCCTTGCTTTCTCCCTTCCTTATTTTCTCCCTTCCTTATTTTCTCCCTTCCTTTTTTCTTTCCTTCCCTCCGTCCTTCCGTGCATCCTTGCATGCAGATACCTGAGCCTGTGGCGCCTCGAGAGCCGTCCGTCCATCCTTCCCTCCGTCCTTCTGTGTACCCTAAACCCATGCAGATACCCGAGCCTGTGGCGGAGCAAGTGTCCTCCCGGCTTTCCGCTGCTGGTACTTACATAAGTGCCACCCTCGCTCATGCTCTCAGCTTGCTTACGCAGCTCCTGCAACGAGTGATGCAGCAAATGCAGCAGCGGTTGCAGCAATGGCTACAGCAGCAGCAGCAGCAGCGACGGCAGCAGCAGCAAGAGCGTGAGAGGCCTGAACACGAGCAATCACCGTTTCTTCAACAGTCAAGATTGGAGCAGCAACAGCAGCAGCAGCAACAGCAACGGCAATGGCAGCAGCAGCAACGGCAGCAGCAACAGTGGCAGCAGCAGCAGCAGCAACGAGCAGAGCAAGTAACGGAACAGACTCCTCTGCTAGGATACCCTGTATGCCATACCATGCCCTGTGCTGTGATGCATTGCTGGCATTTGAGGCGTCTCAAGGTCTTGCCTCTTGAGACATCTCATACCCTTGAGACGCCCAAGTAACAGAATGGACTCCTCTGCTAGGATACCCTGTATGCCATGCACGCCCTGTTCTGTCCTGTATCGCTGGTTTGTTCATGCCAGCATGTGTGTAGCTTCTACCTGGTCAGCGACCTCTTTTGTGCCTCTGTGCCTCTGTGCCCTAGTGCCCTAGTGCCCTAGTGCCCTAGTGCCCTTGTGCCCTTGTGCCCTTTTGCCCTTGTGCCCTTTTGCCCTTGTGCCCTTTTGCCCTTGTGCCCTTTTGCCCTTGTGCCCTTGTGCCATAGTGCCATAGTCCCCTAGTGCCCTAGTGCCCTAGTCCCCTAGTGCCCTAGTGCCCTAGTGCCCTAGTGCCCTAGTGCCCTAGTGCCCTTGTGCCCTTGTGCCCTTGTGCTATCTTCTCCCATTCTTCCCCTCTGCTCCTTATCTCCCCCCACTCTTGCCCTCTCTGCCAACACACTCCCCCTCCACCCTCCCTCTGTCCTCCCAGCTGCCCGCCTATCTGCACGCGCCCTTACCACCGGCCACCTCTCTTCACCACTTCCCACACTCTTCCTCTCCCCCCCCCTTCACTTCCCTCTGCCTCCTCCCCCTCCCCCGTCTCCCTCCCAGCTGCCCGCCTATCTGCACGTGCCCTTACCACCGGCCACCTCTCTTCACCACTTCCCACACTCTTCCTCTCCCCCCCCCTTCACTTCCCTCTGCCTCCTCCCCCTCCCCCGTCTCCCTCCCAGCTGCCCGCCTATCTGCACGCGCCCTTACCACCGGCCACCTCTCTTCACCACTTCCCACACTCTTCCTCTCCCCCCCCCTTCACTTCCCTCTGCCCCCTCCCCCTCCCCCGTCTCCCTCCCAGCTGCCCGCCTATCTGCACGCGCCCTTCGGCTCGTTCCCCCGGGAACCATCCATCACTGCACTCGTTGCCATGGGTTTCGACCGCAGTGCTCTGGTCTCCATGCCACAACCCTGTGCTTGAGGCTCCTCAGTATCGCACTTACCGTCTGCCCCCCTGGCCTTCCACTACTTCCCCTTGCCCCCCGCACCCTTCCCTCTCCCCCTCTCTTCTTCTCTACCCGTTCCCCCCCCCCCCCACTTCCCCTCTGCCCCCTCCCCCTCCCCCGTCTCCCTCCCAGCTGCCCGCCTATCTGCACGCACCCTTCGGCTCCTTCCCCTCAGAACCATCCATCACTGCACTCGTCGCCATGGGCTTCGACCGCAGTGCCGCAGTGGCAGCGCTGCTGCAATGCCACCACGACCTCACGCTAGCTACCAACCTGCTTGTAGAGTCCCAGCAGCAGGAGCAGCAGCAACAACTTTAGCAGCAGTGGTAGCAGTGGCAGGGGAAGGCATTGAAGTGAGCATGAAGTCACAGCAGTGGCAGCGCTGCTGCAATGCCACCATGACCTCGCACTCGCCACCAACCTGCTTGTAGAGTCCCAGCAGTTGCAGCAACAGCAACATTAGTCATAGCAACAGTAGGAGTGGCATGGTAAGGCCTTGCCAGTGCGCATGAAGCTGCTGCAATGCCACCACGACCTCACGCTAGCTACCAACCTGCTTGTAGAGTCTCAGCAGCAGCAGCCGCAGAAGCTGTAGGGGTAGCAGCACTCTTGGTATGCCAGTGTGTATGGGACGGCGCTGCTGCACTGTCAACATGACCTCACTCTTGTCACCAACCTGCTCATGGAGTCTCAGCAGCAGCAGCCACAGCCGCAATAGCAATAGCTGTAGCAACAGCTGTAGTGGCATGGGAAGGGCCTGCCTGTGCGCATGAAACAACAGCAGTGGCAGCGCTGCTGCACTGTCAACATGACCTCACCCTTTCTACCAATCTGCTCATGGAGTCTATCCAGCAGCAGCGGCGGCGGCGGCGGCTGCATTTGTAGCAGCAGCAACAAAAGCTGTAGCAGCTGTAACAGCAGTAAAATGTGTATGAGCTGTAGCCTGCGGGGCAGATCTCTCTCCCTCCTTGTCAACACTAGCATGGGATGGGATGGGAAAGGAAATGCTGGTGGGCATGCCTGAACCGAACGCAGTATGGCCCACTATCATTCTCCATTCGAGTGGATGCGTGAGTGAAGTATCTTAGCACACAGCCAGTCACTGCAGTGCTGTAGAGCCCACTATCAGACTCTGGTGAATTCATTAAGTACACAATCACGGTGAGACACGACAACTATCATAAGGTATGCTGTGGGGTGTTGGGGCGGGCCACTATCAGATTCATCTTGCTGTTTTTCACTGAGGTTCCATCCGGGTGGATGCATGGTGTGGTGTGGTTTGTGGTGTATATTGAGAGGTTGAGAGTCTGCCAGTCTGCCGCACAGTACAACAGCCCGGCCCGGGACACCGGCTCTTCTTTTTCTTTCCTTGCAAGTCCGAGTCAATAACGAAACACTACTGTGCTGAGCTGATGAGACAACGGTACTACCGTACTACCGTACGTTGAAGTTAGGCTTCGATCTGAAACAAATCACTGCCCGTGCCAACTCTCCACCCAGCGTTGCATGCTACGGTAACATAACATGTGGCTATTGATGGTAACAGTGCATGCACATGTCAAAACTGCAAGCAAGAAAAATAACAGCAGATGAAGGGTTTCACTAGCAAGCAATGGGATACATATAGCAAACCCTAGCAAAGTTGAATTCACTATAGAGTACCCCATTGCAGACTAGACAAACATAACATTCCGACACACCCCCATACGCAAAGTGGGGTATAATCAGCACAGCAAGAAGTCGCATAATAAGTTCACAAGCACAAGTAAAGCTAGTGGCAGACATACGGTACCGTATTACTCCGGATAAAAGCCCAGGTGCGCTTATAATGAAACAAGGTTTTTTGGGGGGGTGCGCTTCTAATTGAGGTGTCTGTATAAGCGCATGCGCCTACAATAAGGAAAAAAATGAAATTCAAATTTAAACATACTAACCTGAACCCCGCAATAAGGCGAATCCAACGGACCATGCAATAAGTGGGATCATGCATGGTTTTCAGGCAAAAACAGGTGCGGTCCGGTTTCCCACCACACAAAGTTGTCTAGAACCATCGAATGTGATAGCAGTGACAGGGATGTTACCGTGCGGCCCAATCACAACCGCATGCGCTGCGTGGCATCTGCATTTCTTCCGAACCCTCTCGAAGGGTGGGGAAGATTCCCTGCGAGCGCAGCGAATATGCTGCCACGCAGGTTTCTCTACGGGGGTAGGCAGGGGTTTCCTGCCTGTCATTGACGAGGACCCCGAGCCGCTAGCCCGCAGGGGTCCCCGTCGTTGCCCATTTCTGCACCCTCCTCATTTTTTTCATTCAGTTTCTAGTCTAGCCCGCCTGGATGGCGAAGCCATGGCGGAATTCAGTGGGACGCACTTCCTTTTCAAAAAGAAACCAACCCTAAACCCTAGACTAGCCTCTGACGATTGGTATACCCGTGAGCCACCAGCGCCTCCAGTGCCACCTACACCTTCTGCACCTCCTGCACCTCCAGTGCCACCTACACCCCCTGCACCTCTTGCTCCTCCCGCTCCTCCGAATCCTCCGACTCCTCCAGTTCCTGACGCGAATTCTTACCATTGGCCCGTGCTCCAACTGTATTTGTCAGCCACTTTCGACGAGTGGCTGTCTGAACCGGATACACCCAAGGCTACGCGAATCGATGCTCCGCCGACTGCACCTAAGTGGGGAAATCCTGAAGCTTGCACGTGGGACGAGTCGGCTGTGGGCGCCGACGATCACGTGGCCGCTGATAAACAACCCACATGCGACGGTGACGCTGGAGGGGATAGTGGAGTCGACGGTGAAGAGGGCGCCGAGGAGGACGTGTTCCCAGATCGTGAAGCTACAGACGCGGACGATGACGGTGTGGAATCTTGGTGGCGCGACGCACCATGCGAGAAGAAGCCGATACCAACGTACCCGCCGATTAACAAAAAACGACCTCACCCCTCCTCTGAGAACCGAGATGCCCGCCCCCCCTCTCCCAGGCACAAGCCGACTCAACACAAACGGCAGCGCTACACCGCCCAAGAGAAACTGAAGTGGCTCGTTTGGCTGGAGCTTGCGGCATCGATAAGCGAGGTCGCGCGGGATTTCGGCATACACCGCAAATGCCTCACAGAGTGGAAAAACCAAGCGGAGAAGCTCAAGGCTGCACACAGCACTCAGTGTCGACTTCATGGGCGCGGAAGGTCTTCTTGGTACAGACCCATGGAGATGAAGGTGTACGCCCAACTCCTGGACTTGCGACGCCGCAGTGTGGCAGTATCAGTCGGCCGCCTGCAAGACTGGTCAAAAGAGGTGACGAAGGAGTTGTTCCCGGATGTCAAGTGGAAGGCAAGTCAGCGATGGACGGAGCGGTTCCGCAAGTGCTGGAATCTCACCGTGTGCATGAAAACAAAGGTGGCGCAAACGACACAGCAGCGTAAGTGCCAGTCCGTGCATTGTCATCCTATCGTGAAATTTTATCTTGTATCTCAGTACTTTCTTGCCCATGGCTGTTTATCTATAGCGGTGCTCATCCGCCCTTTTAACCGTTTTCTCCCTCCCCGTGCGCAGACGTGGCGAAGCAATGCAAGGAAATTTGGCAATTTGTCCGCGACGCATTCCACGAGTACGACATCGACAATCGTTACATCATCAATGCCGACCAGACGCCTTTGTGGCTGGAGATGCCGGCAACTACCACGGTGGAGCAGACGGGCGTGAAGTCGGTACCCATCCGCAGTGGTGGTAACCAGAAAGAGAGAGTCACTGTGATGCTGGCGTGCACGGCGACGGGCGAGAAGTTGAAGCCGTGGGTGTTTTTCAAGGGCAAGACCCTCCCAAAGGGTGACTTCCCGAACGGTAAGAAGTTGCGTATGCACGTGTTTCCAAGGGGAAAAACAAAAGTAAAATCTAACCACCGCTTGCTTGTATGCAGATGTCGTGGTCGTCTGCCAAGCTAACGGGTGGATGGAGGCCTCGGGCGTCATCGAGTGGCTCGATGCAGGCGTGGTGCCGTTCCTGAAACCAAAGTTCGGATTGCAGAGCCGGAGCGCCATGCTGGTGCTCGACTCCTATCGTGGACACCTGACACCCGAAGTCAAGGCGAAATTCGCGGAACTCAACATCGCGCCGGCGGTCATCCCGGCGGGATGCACGGCAAACTTGCAGCCGCTCGATGTGTCGGTCAACAAAAGCTTCAAGGCGAGTGTTCGGCAGCAGTACCAGACCTGGTTCGAGAAGGACGGCATGAACATCCTGACACGTACAGGTACGCAAAGTGTTCTCCCGTGACCGCTTCGTCTGCTTGTCTGCCTGCTTGTGGACTCACGTCTTTCCCACCCCCGTGTATGTGGTGCAGGGGACATCAAGAAACCATCTCTGGAGGTGGTGCTCAAGTGGATTTCATGGGCGTGGAAACTGTGCCCGCCGACCTGATTAAGAAAGTGTTCCTCACCTGCAGCATCAGCAATGCCCTTGATGGGAGTGAAGACGGACTGGTGCTGGCGCACCGGAGAGGTTAGCTGTCCCACGAGGTATAGGTTGATGACGACATCCAAGCAGACGGGTTCTTTGGCAACAACTCCACGGAGCCTGAATCAGACGAGGAGTAGGTCTTAGGCTAGACTAATCTTAAAAATGGTGTGTGGCTAGGATGCTAGTCTAATGCATTTGACTTGAAAATTTTGACGAGAAGTGAGAATGGATGAATGAACTATGAAACAGTTGGGCACAAGTACTAATCCTAATTGAGTTGTACCCCTTATGGGCTACCCCACTACAGCCTACACAAATGTATAAGCTATAATGTTCTGACAAATTTTAGTTGAAGTTTTTAGCTAGAGTAATATAGTTTGTACGTAGGTTGTAAAGAAAGTGAAAAAACAGAAGACATTCTTGTCTATACAGCAAGGGTGCGCTTATAATAAGTAACGTTTTTTTAGAGGGTGTGCTTCTAATTGAGGATCGGCCATAAGCGCATTGCTCCAGATAGAATTGCATTCGCTTAACGTAGGCCTATAGTTATATCCGGGGCGATACGGTAGAGGGCTCGCGAGGAGGAGGAGGGACTATGAGAGGAGAGGAGATTGGAGGCGGCTGCTGAAGCTACTGGCACACGGGCGACTAGAGCAACTGGCGTACTGGCTACCGGAGCAAGGACCCCGGACTACTGGAGTAACTAGCTCCGCGGCTAAGACGAGCGGCTGGAGCAACGGACCCATGGGCGACTGGCGCAACGGGCTCGTTGGCTACCGGAGCAAGGGCATCCGGACTACTGGCGCTGCTGGCTCCACAGCAGCTACCTCCGTTGAATCTCCCCCCATTGCCCCCAACCCCTTTCTCACATCCCCCCCGGCTAGCGCCACTCCCCAACCTCACCCACTCCATCCCCCCCTCAGCGGCAGCTGCAGCAGTGGGAGAGAGAGGAGGAGGAGGGGCAGCTGGTCACGCACTCCCACCACCCCCATACCCCCCCTTACCCTCGCCACCCCCATACCCTCCACACGGCTGCACGCGCAGCAGGAAGTCGAAGAAGGAGGGGGGAGGGCGGGCGGCGTCACGACGTGCAGGGCGCGAGCGGGTCGTGAGGCGCTCACAATGAGCAGGGCGTCGGCAGCAGGTGGGTCCATGAGGGGCGGCGCGCGGGTCCCCAGGGGCAGCGCGCGGGTTCAACAGGGGCGGCAGGTCCCGCAGGGCGTCGCGCGGGTCTAGCAGGGGTGGCGCACGGGTCCCGCAGGGCGTCGCACGGGTCCAGCTGGGCAGCACGCGGGTCCCGCAGGGCGTCGCACGGCTCCAGCGGGGGCGGCGCGGGGTCCCACGGGGCGGGGCGCGGGTCAGGTGGGGCGACGCACCGAGCAAAAAACCGCCGCGCGCCTCGAGCGCGTGGCGGGAAGCAAAAACGTCACGTGCCATGGGGAGCGTAGACGCTCTAATACCATGTCAAAATTGTAAGCAGAAAGAGAACAGCAGAAGAGGGGTTTCACTAGCAAGCAATGGGATACATATAGCAAACCCTAGCAAGGCTGTACTCGCTGTAGAGTACCCCACTGCATACTAGACAAATATAATATTCTGACAGCACACAGCCACCACACGGCATGGCGGGCTTTTATTACCATAATGTACCGAGCTATCGAGCAGATACATTACATGCACAAATAAAGAATGCACACACGCACAAACGCACAGAGACGCTCCACAAGGCAGGTATTACCGAGCTATTACCGGGTTATTTTGTCAAACCATATATGTGCTACTTGTGTGTAGGCTATAGTGGGGTAGCCCATGTGGGGTACAACCCAATCTTCGGGTTAGTATTTGTACCCACAATTCATTCAATGCAATCATTCCTGCTTACTATCTTGACATGGTTTCATTGCAGTAGGTCCGTAGGACCGTTATTTTTTTTCCGAGCCCACCATACTTAGCGATTGACTGCGGTTAGCGCGTTACCCCACTACCATGCATCGCGCTGCCCCGCGCACGCCCTGCCCAGCCTCGCGTCGCGCTGCTCTGCGCACGCCCTGCCTTGCCCCGCGTCGCGCTGCCTAGCGCACGCCCTACCCTGCGCCAGCGCCCTGCCCTGCGCCAGTGCCCTACCCTGCGCCAGCACCCTGCCCTGCGCCGTCACCTTGCCCTGCTCCAGCGCCCTGCTCTGCGCAAGCGCCCTGCCCTGCGCCAGCGTCCTGCCTTGCGTCAGCGCCCTGCCCTGCGCCGACGCCCTGCCCTGCGTCAGCGCCCTTCCCTGCGCCAGCGCCCTGCCCTTCACCTTCGCCCTGCCCTACGCCCGCGCTGCTGCCCTGCGCGTCGCGCCCTACGGCAGCCCGCGCGTCGTGCCCTACGGCAGCCCGCGAGTCGCGCGCT
This sequence comes from Closterium sp. NIES-65, assembly GCA_948144175.1. Lineage (NCBI taxonomy): Eukaryota > Viridiplantae > Streptophyta > Zygnematophyceae > Desmidiales > Closteriaceae > Closterium > Closterium sp. NIES-65. The sequence goes on along the minus strand of CANXME010002149.1, from coordinate 2,174,104 downwards.
GCTGCTCCGCGCGTCACGCTTTGCTGGAGCCTGCGCGTCGCGCCCTTCTGCCCCACGCGTCGTGCCCTACGGCAGCCCGCGAGTCACGCTCTGCTACCCCGCGCGTCGCGCTTTGCCGCAGCCCGCGCGACGCACCCTGCTGCCCTGCGCGTCGTGCCCTGATGCAGCACGCGCATCATGCCCTGCTGCCCTGCACAGCACGCGCCCTGCTGCCTGCGCCACCCAGGTCGAGGCGAGCCGCCCTACTCGAACCGATCCGCCCTGCTGCTCGTGCTACTACTGCTGCTGGTGGAGGTGCTGCTAGGAGTGCTGGAGGTGCTGGAGCCTAGCCTCACGATCCACTCTGTTGTTCGTCTTACTTCTGCTGCTACTCGTACTACTACCTTCACTCTATACTGCCATAGAGGTCGTGCTCCTCCTAGCTTGCCCGCCATGACTTCACTTTGTATTCGCGGTTGGAGTGGTGACGGCAGTGGTGGCAGCAGTGGGAGTCGTGGCGGCTGTAGTAGCATTCACTGTGGAGCTGTGTGGTGCAGAGTCTCAGGTGGTGGCCAGATGCAGCTACAGCGGTGTCCGACCCTTACGCCCCAGTAGCTTCGTGAGTGGCTTTACCAGCGTGGGACGTCTCCGAGTCCTGGTCGCTGTGCGTACGTCATTCGCATAGGTCGTCAAGCTGGTGAGACCTGTGGAAAACCTGGTCACGCGCAGTCCCGCTGCTTTGCCTATTTGACAGACGCATGGCACGCTGAGTTTGGCGATGAGGTTGAGACCCCCCACTGGCTTGAGCTGCTTAGGTCATGTGTTGATGCCTTTGCTTTAGACTATGACGCCATCCTTACTGCCATGTCTGCTTTGCCTGGTGGTGCTGCGAGTGACTGTTACCTGTGTGTGCAGTATAACCCTAGTATAGAGGTTGCTGCTCTAGGTGCTAGAGAGGCTGCTGCCTTAGGTGCTCGTGAGTCTGCTCTCTCAGGTACTGCACCTGCTGAGGCCTTGCACACCTTCATGCTTGACTCCGGTGCTTCCCACTGCTTCTTCCGTGACAGTACCGCACTCACACCACTCCCTGCACCTGTTGCAGTCTCTCTAGCTGACCCCTTAGGGGGCCCAGTTCTTGCACGGTCCACCACTGTGCTTCCGTGCGCGGCGGTTCCGTCTGGCTCACTGTCAGGTCTCCACCTCCCCTCGCTCTTCACGAACTTGGTGAGCAACGTCGTCCTCCAGGATCATTGGGTTGACACCTTTACCCCTGGAGGACAGCGTGTGGCGATTTGTACGTGCTCCAGGAATGGCCGTCACCTGGCCACGTTCACCCGTCGGCCAGGGTCGGGTCTTTATACGCTGAGGACTGTGTCTCCTTATGTAGTTGCTGTCGGTCAGGTGTCTGTGTTAGGTCTGGTAGCCCCCCCTTGTGAGTGTCGCTCCCTATCGCACCAGACTCTTCTCTCGCACCACCGCCTGGGTCACCCCTCCTTGCCACGTCTCCGTGGCATGCACCGTCGCCTCATTGTGTCTGGTCTTCCCAGGTCTCTCCCTCCCCTCCCTGCCTCGCCTGCGCCGCCCTGCCTTCCTTGCGTCGAGGGGCGGTAGCGCGCCGCTCCTCACTCCTCCTTGTTTCCCCCGACAGAGGCTCCTCTGCAGACCCTCCACCTGGACGTGTGGGGCCCAGCCCGCGTTCGTGGACAGGGCGGTGAGCGGTACTTTCTGCTGGTTGTCGACGACAACTCGCGTTACACCATGGCCTTCCCCTTGCGCACCAAGGGTGGGGTTCCTGCTCTTCAGATCCCTTGGATTCGAGCAGTTGGTCTCCAGCCCCGCAGCAGGTTCCGCCAGGACCTTCCTGTCATGCGTCTGCACTCTGACAAAGGTGGTTAGTTCACCTCCGACCTCTTGCGGGCCTTCTGTCAGGGGGAGGGCATCGAGTAGTCGTTCACACTTCCGGGCTCATCGCAGCAAAATGGGGTTGCTGAGCATCGCATTGGCTTATTCATGGAGGTCGTTCATGCCTCCTTGGTCCATGCGGCGGCTCCCCATTTTCTGTGGCCGTTTGCGGTCCGTTACGTCGCGCAACAGCTCAACCTCTGGCCCCGTATCTCCTTGCCGGAGACCTCGCCCACACTGCGTTGGACGGGGGAGGTTGGCGATGCGTCGCGTTTCCGGGTCTGGGGTGCTCATGCCCTTGTCCGCGATACGTCTGCGGATAAGCTCTCCTCCCTCATCGTTCCCTTTGTCTTCCTTGGCTTTGTCCCTGACGCGCCTGGCTGGCAGTTTTACCACCCCACCTCGCGTCGTGTCTCCCCCTCTCAGGACGTCACCTTTGACGAGTCGGTTCCTTTCTACCGTCTCTTCCCCTACAACACTGCCCCTCTCCCTCCCCCGCCGCTTTTCCACACTCTAGGTCCCCCTCCGGTAGACTCCCTCCCCCCTCAGGGTCCTGCTCCTTCAGGTGTGTCTCATGTAGACCCGCCCCCCGTGGCTGAACCTGTAGAGGTCAATAGCTACTCAGGTGCTGCTGTAGGAGGTGTTGCTTGGGGTGCTTCGTCTGGGGGTGCTGAGCCTGCGCGTGAGGTGCTGGGGAGTGCAGAGCGTGGGGGTGCTGAGCCTGCGGCTACGGAGTCTCGCGCTGCTGAGCCGGAGGGTGCCGGGTCGGGGGGTGCTGAGTCTGCTGGCGTTCCACTGGGTCTTGTTTCATGATGCGGGCCTGTGTCACCACAGAAGGCACGAGAGTGGATTGCGTCGCGTACCCGCCTGAGGAGTCATGCGACTGGAGTTGCTTGTCATGGAGGCGCTGGGAGTGCTGGTGTCTCTGGTCTTGGAGGTGCTCGTACTGGAGGTACTGGAGCTGCCGGGACCGGTACTACTCCTGGAGGTGTTGAGCTTGCAGCTGCGGAGTCTGGGGGTGCTGAGCCCGTCTGTGAGGTGCTGGGGGGTGCGGAGCCTGGGGGTGCTGAGCCTACGAGTGCGAAGCCTGGGGGTGCTGACCCGGAGGGTGCCGGGTCGGGGGGTGCTGACTCTTCTGGCGTTCCTCTAGGTCTCGTTTCACGACGCGGGCCTGTCTCACCACAGCAGGCATGAGAGTGGCTTGCGTTGCGTACCCGCCTGAGGAGTCATGCTGTTGGAGCTGCTTGTCATGGAGGCGCTGGAAGTGCTGGTGTCTCTGGTCCTGTAGGTGGTCATACTGGAGGTACTAGAGCTGCCGGCACTGGTACTGCTCCAGGAGCTGGAGGTGTTGGCTCTGGGGGTGCTGCTGCTAGAGGTACTGAGGGTGGAGGCCCTGGAGCTGGTGCTGTCGACCCTGGCGTTGGAGACCCTGGAGCTGGAGGTGCCGGTTCTGGGGGTGCTGCTGTTGGAGGCCCTGGAGCAGGTACTCTCGACTCTGGAGTTGGGGACCCTGGGGCTGGAGGTGCCGTTTCTGGGGGTGCTGCTACTAGTGGCGCTGGAGCTGGAGGTGCTGGAGCTGGAGTCATTGGAATTGGAGGTGCTGCTGCTGGAGGCGCTAGAGTTGGAGGTTCTGGAGCTGCTGGAGGCGCTGGAGCTAGAGGTGCTGCTGCTGAAGTCACTAGAGCTAGAGGTGCTGCTGCTAGAGGCCCTGGGGCTGAAGGTTTTGGAGCTGTTGGAGGCGCTAGAGCTACTGGTACTGGTGGCACTGCATCGCCAGGACTGTTTTTCGCCCCGCTATCACCGTCGTCTCTGCCACCGCCTGAATCCGTGCTTCGCCAGGTTCTTAGCCTCCCGTCTTCTACTGGCCTTCCGTTAGAGCCCGGCGCACCACCGCGTGCTCCTTGTCACAGGATCAAATTCTCGATCGAAACTTGTCGCCAAAACAGAATACAAGGCGTTTTTATACTCGGAAAATACAAGGATAGACGAGATAAAACGAACCTTCGAGAACACGCCCTTCTCGATACTACAATCACAAGTGCGCACAAGCATGCAAGGCTATTGGCACTTGGGATTACGCCCAGATTACACCGTATACACCGCTGTCGGCGCTGTCGATGCCGTATAACAGATATCTCGGTGGGAGAAGCAGGAAATAAGAGAAATAAATAGAAGCCTCTATAAAATAGAATAGTAGGCCGATTGAGATGAAATAAAGACCAAAATCAAGAGGAGAAAAAGGAGAATAAGATAAAGGAAAAATATAATAATGACAAATATTATAACTGGGACGTTCTCTCACACTCCTTCTCCTTACACTGAGCAGACAGACTCGCTTACAGAGCGTCGTGAGCCTGCGTCTCGTTCTGCCTCGCCTGTTCGCGCGCGTCGCACTGGTAGTCATGTTTCTCGTGAGCGTCCGTTTCCTGTCCCTAGCACGCACAATATGGCAATTCGTCCTTCCTCTGTTCCACATCGTGTTCCCCTGCCGTCTCCTCCTACGTCTTCTCTGCCTGACGTTCACGACCCTGAGTCTGTCCTGGCTCGTGCTGCTCACCCTACTGTCACGCGTCTGCTAGCCACTATTGTCACTGACCCGTCGCTTGAGTCTGCTGATGCATCTACCTTAGTCTGTGAGCATGTTGACTTTGCTGCTACTTGTCTTCTCGACTTCGCTACTAGTCTTTTTGCCGAGTCAGAGTCTGTCTATCCTCCGTCCGTCGGGGGTGAGTGTGCTTTTAGCACGGACATCCTTGAGGACAGGCAGGAGGACTTTGTGTGTCTTGCAGCCGCTGCGCCTCATCTCGTGGCCATGCTGCTTGCCCCTGAGGGAGACCCGGATGCTCGAGACATCCCGACCCCGCGCTCTTATGCTGAGGCGATCGCGGGTGAGTAATCCTCTCACTGGCAGACACCCATGGACGCAGAGATGGCATCCTGGAAGTCCACAGGCAATTACGTCGACGCAGTTCCCCCTCTTGGGGCGAACGTAGTCGATGGCATGTGGACAGGGTGAAGCGGCCGCCTAGTTCCCCGCCTGTCTTCAAGGCTCGTTACGTTGCACGAGGCTTCAGTCAGCGACAGGGAGTTGACTTCTTCCAAAGCTTCTCCCTCACCCCGAAGATGACCACTCTTCGGGGTTCTACTGCACGTTGCCACTCAGCGTGACTACGAGCTTCACTATCTGGACTTTAGCACAGCGTTCTTACAGGGCAGTTTGCACGAGGAGATCTGGCTGCGCCGCCCACCTGGCTTCACTAGGTCATTCCCTCCTGGTACCCAGTGGAGCCTCCGGCGGCCAGTCTACGGTCTCCGTCAGGTGCCTCGCGAGTGGCACGACACACTGAGGACGACACTTGCGGCTCTTGGGTTTGCTCCTTCGACTGCTGACCCGTCGCTGTTTCTCCGCACCAACACTTTGTTGTCGCCGTTGTACATCCTCGTATACGTCGACGACTTGGTCTTTGCCACTGCTGACACTGAGGCGCTCGCCCTTGTGAAGTCGGAGCTGCAGAAGAGACATACGTGCACAGACCTGGGTGAGTTGCGTAGCTACCTTGGCCTGCAGATCACTCGGGACAGAGCACGGCGCACCATCACATTGACTCAGTCACACATGGTGCAGCAGGTCCTTCCGGCTAGTGATCGTCACCGCTTCTACACTGCTCTAGGCCTGGTGCCTACGTTTCCTCACTTGTTGTAGACTCTGACTGTACTGCGAGCTATATATATATACCTGCATGTTTACTCTTGCTAGGTAGTTATCACTGTACTGTTGTTGTTGCATATATACCTCTGCATGTGAACTGGCCTTGTGGCCCTTTGCTTGTGCTGAGAGTGTGTGGTGACATTATGATCCATTCTGAGCTTACTTAGATTTTCTTAACTGGTCTTATTGTTGGGAACAATAAATCTTAAGCGCCTCTGTCGTGTCGAAACTCAGGACACAAAGCGAAGCAGTCCAAATCGAAGCATCGCGAGTCAACCCTCGGAGGTTAGAGTAACCGCCTGGAGGTTACGCGAAGGTCAAAGGTCAGCGACCTTTGACTTGACCAATACAGCGCGACAGCAAGGACACACAACTGACTCGACTTTGAGCAGTTGCCCGAGTCGCACTGTATCGAATCGCAAACAGCAAGGTAGTTTTATTATATCTATTCGTATTCCTTGTACTCTTATATAAAGCCTTGTATTTGCCTGTTTTAATCAAACTTACTTTGCCCTCACATACTAGCGCAAGGTGGTTCAAGAACTCTATTCAACGCTTCCGCTATTACAATCCTATTCAGACTTAAACTCTGCAAAGATCCTAAGGGCACTTCAGCCCAACATGGTATGAGAGCAGTCAAAGTTTAACAGTTATCTTTCCTTTAACACTCAATACAAGAAGACATGTCTACTAGGAAGGAGAGAAGCTCCTCCAACGGTTCTCCAGGCACTACTCCTACTCCACCTCCTGTCTCTGGCCTACAGACAGAGGAAGGGACTACCACGAGACCAGCAGCTGGGTCCACGGAAACGCCAGCAGGCTTCGACCCAAGCATGATGGAGAAGTTCTTCTCCTTCATGTCCTTCTACGAGCAGCACCAGCAAGGAGTACCTGCGCAGTCAAACAACAGCAACAACAACAACGTGACTCCTATTAGTCTCATCGGCTCATCCTATGCACGCGGGATTCAACAACAACAACAGCAGCCTACCTTTGCGCCGTACGAACCCCAGCGTGGCTCCGTCAGCTTCATGCCGCAACCGCAATTTGCACCGGGACAAGAAAGGCCATTGGACGCATTACAAGTCCAATCGCAATTCGCGCATGTTCTCAAGCTGCAAACGACAAAGCCTTTCGACGGGAAAGACTTCTTCACCTGGTCGTTCGAGTTCAAACTGATGATGGAAGGAGCACAGATTCTCGGCTTCTTCGACGGGTCCCTGCCATATCCAACAAACGAGACACAATATGAGAAGCAGCAGTACACCTATCAATCAATGATGGCGTACACGATACTGCTAAGAAACATCACCCCGACCCAGCAGCAGAACATCAGGACTTACCGAGGCTACGGCAACTCCGCGGAGCTCGCGTACAACCACCTGAAGAACCTGTATCAAGCAACAGACAGCGTAAATCAAAGCAGGTTAATGGCACAGCTGACAACGATTGAAATGAAACCAGGCGAGAAAGGCATGGCTTATATCAGCCGCTGCCGCGAACTGCGCGACAAGCTTCTTCGATGCGGAGGGTCAATTTCAGAAGACGCCTTTGTCACGGTGGTCATCGGCGGTCTCGGCCCCCACTGGCGCTCCACTCGCGCCATATTACGAGCACACGGGAGGATCTCCGAAGCGGCACTCTGCGCCGAAATCCACGCCGAGCAGCAGGACATGGACCTGCAAGAAGAAAGACACAAGAAGAAAACATTAGCACCGGAATTTGCGTTTCACACTCAGCGACGATACAACAGCAAGAACAATCGACAACAGCAACAAATGAAGACGGTACCTCCGTTTTGTCACATCTGCAAGACCTCGGGTCATCCTCGCACGCACTGCCCGTCTCGTCAGCAGTCAACGACACCACAGCGACAACTCCGACCTTCAAGCTCCCAAGTTACTTCAACGCAAGCAAATCCGACGACCACAATCCGAGCTTCAACGACTTCAACTGGACAACCTGCACAAGGAGCAAGAAATATTGTCAATTGCATGGTAAAGATAGCCGACTCCTGCACAACCGAGTCACCACCGTACTACTCACCCGAAGAACAACTTGACAACAACACGCCCCGCCGCGAATCTATTCAACCGAATCCGACGTACGCCGCCATTGCTCAAAGTGAACCATCCGGCCAAGACACTTGGTTCTTGGACAGTTGCTGCGGACAACATATGTGCTCCTCCGGGCGCTTCGTTCAACGCGAGCATCGACTCCAACGAGAAGTAGTCATTACGGTCGCCAACAATCAGAACCTGCGCACACGAAGACAAGGAGTGGTACAGCTTCAGTCACGAGAGACAAATGTCATATTACACATGTCAAAGGTACTTATCGCGGAGGGACTCCGCTACAACTTACTGAGTGTTAGCCAGTTGATGGCGAAAGGTATTCACTTGGAAGCCGACAGCACCACCCAGGAGTTTAAGTTGTACCACGGGAAGGGCGGCCTCTACATCGGAAGGGCGGTGTTGAAGAACAACGTCTTCGTTCTCGATTTCGTCCCCGACCTAGGCACTGCAGATAGCGACGCCATCGTGAACTTCACGGACTGGACACATCCCCCGGATCTCGATCCCGACTTCAGCCCGGGAGGTTTCTGGTACTCACACACCATTCCTGAAGCAGAACGAACACGAGCGTTAGCAATAGAGACAACATCGGCAGGAGCAGAAACATCATCGGCAGCAGCAGGACCAACTACACTTGTCATCGTCGACGAAGCACCACCAACACCCGCATAGCAGCTGAACCCGACTCAACGAGAAGTCCACAGAAGCGCACACTTCGTCGCCAGCTTCTACTCCAACTCCGACGCGTATCAACGCTCACCCGGACACCGCGCTCCTGAAGACACTTGGCACGCACGATTGGGACATCCAAGCAACACAGTTTTAAACAACACGATAAGAGCAGGAGTTCTCGACAAAGACTCCCTACTACTACCCGACAGCAGAGAACTTCAAAAGGCACGAGGGACTTGCCTTACATGCCCTGAAGCTGACTTACCTCATTGACCGTTCGCTCCTCATCACAACCCGAGCGCACCTACGTACGCACCACTCGAGAAGGTGTACAGCGACATCCTCTATAATCGCAAACCAGGACAAGTCACCTACAATTACACCATTACCTTCATCGACGCCGCCACTCGATATGTCTGGCATCTAAACCTACCCAGCCGCGACATGGCTCTCGCAGCGTTCGCTGCTTGGCTACCGGTAGCAGAGAGGGAATCAGGAGCAAAGCTGAAAAGCTTCCAGTCAGACGGAGGAGGAGAATACACCTCTCAGCGCTTCAAGCAGTACCTGGCGGAAAGAGGAATCAAGCAACTCCTCTCCCTTCCCTACGCACATCAGCAGCAAGGTGTTGCAGAACGAATGAATAGGACTCTGCAGAACAGCATGCGCAAACTGTTACGTGGCATGCAGCTACCCAACCACCAGTGGCCTTTAGCAATGGACCATGATGTCATGCTGCACAACTTGCTGTCGTCCTCGTCACTCCCGAACAAGGCATCACCGCATCTGTTGTGGAAAGGGAAGCAGGGCAGCACAAAAATGTTACGAGTTTTTGGATGCATGGTACAGTACCGACCACCAGAAGCACGAGCGGGAAGATTTTCACAACGGGCACAGTGGGGACTACACCTCGGCATCGAGAAAAATTACAACGCGTGGAAAATCTTCGACGTCCACTCAAAGGAAATAGTAGCAGCACGTGATGTGATCTTCTACGAACGACTCACCCTTCTGACGTACCTCGCCAACTTGCACGAGAATCAGGACCCCACAGGTGGCTTTCGTGGTGACCGAGCATTCGCCTCTGCAGCAGACGAAGCAGACTGGGACGAGCAGAACGTCGACAACGCATCCGAAGAAGCCGGACCTCTCCCGTTCTGCTCCGTCAACGTCCCCATGGACGAAGAAAATCCTCGCGAAAGTGCCAACGCCGAAGTCTTCTATCACTTCGCCGACAATGGTTACGTAACACCTGCAACAGCCAACACTAACGAAGCAGAAAGGGTAGGACCAAATTTCATACCCGACCCAGAAGCAGGAGACGAAGCAGCCTATCCCGAGGACACAACACTCCCCCGCTACTCACAGACAGGACTGCAGATTCTCGGCCTCGTCACAGCAGTCCATGGCTCCTCTCTTCCCAGAGAGCCTGCGACGGTTCAACAGGCTCTGGGGGGGGAACACAGGGAGAAATGGCGTGAAGCCATGGACAAAGAGTTAAAAGCATTGGAGGAACGCAACACCTGGAAGATCGTTCCAGCAAGCATAGCAAGGAACAAGACTATTCTCACCGGGAAATGGGTCTTCCGCATCAAAACGAAAGCAGACGGCACGATCGAGAAATTCAAAGCACGCTGGGTCATGCGTGGATTCGACCAGGAGCAAGGACGAGACTTCACCGAGACATTCGCCCCAGTTAGTCGACATACCTCTCTCCGAATCCTTCTCGCCGTCGCCGCCATGAAGAAGAAGAAGCTGCGACAAATTGATGTCGCCAATGCATTCCTCTACGCACCCGTCGACGCCGAAATCTTCGTCGAACTCCCTCACGGTACTCACGGAGAACCCAATCAAGTCTGCCAGCTACTAAAATCCCTCTACGGAATCAAACAGGCCCCACGGCTGTGGCAACAGCACCTGCACACCCGCCTCATCCGCATCGGATTCCGCCAACTGCCTCACGACCAAGGCATGTACCGACTCACTAAAGGCGCCAACTACATCCTACTCATCGTCTACGTCGACGATCTCCTCTACATCGGCTCCACCGACGACGTCACCACCTGGTTCGAAGGGGAGCTGCAGAAGGACCTCACGCTCACGGTCTCTTCTACCGTCACGCAGTACCTCGGGCTCAACATCCGCGAAGAAGAAAATGCGATCTATCTAAGCGCCGAGAAATACGCCGACACGATCGCCAAGCGTTTTTTGCTCACACCTACCGCTATCGCCACGCCATACCGCTACACGGCAGGAAGTGACAAAGGAAATTCCGCTCCACTCAAAGCTGCCGGAATACGAGACTACCAGAGGAAACTGGGCTGCCTCCTCTTCGCAGCCGTCACCTGTCGCCCGGATCTATCCTACTCCGCAAGCCAACTCGCTACCTACCTCAAGAAACCCGAAGCAGAGCACCTAGCAGAGCTCGATCGCGCACTGCACTATTTCGTGAGCACGCCGACGATCGGCCTGACTTACTACAAGAACGAAGCTACGTCAACGAAACTAATCGGCTATGTCGATGCCGACCATGCCGGCGATTCAGATAACAGGCGCTCTCGCACTGGCTACGTCTATCGTCTGGAGCCTATCGGACCTATCTCCTGGCAGTCGAGTAAGCAGGAACTAATCGCTCTCTCTTCAGCTGAAGCAGAATATATCGCCCTCTGCTCAGCCACCAAGGAAGGACTCTACCTTCGCGAACTGCTGGAAGAAGCAAAGTTAGCTGAGTTACCCAACTTCATCCTGTTCTGCGACAACCAATCTGCAATTCGCATCGCCAACAAAAGCGGATTCGCGAACAGAACGAAGCATATCGCTCTGCGATACTTCTTCGTGAAAGACGAGATCGAAAAAGGAAAACTCGAATTTTCCTACTGTCTCACGTCCGAGATGGCAGCCGACTATTTGACCAAGAAGCTCGGAAAACAGAAGTTCGAGTACTGCATGCTGCTGACTGGACAAGGCCACGTCACCATCAGCGACACTCCAGAAGCGAAGGGGAGTGTTGGGAACAATAAGTCTTAAGCGCCTCTGTCGTGTCGAAACTCAGGACACAAAGCGAAGCAGTCCAAATCGAAGCATCGCGAGTCAACCCTCGGAGGTTAGAGTAACCGCCTGGAGGTTACGCGAAGGTCAAAGGTCAGCGACCTTTGATTTGACCAATACAGCGCGACAGCAAGGACACACAACTGACTCGACATTGAGCAGTTGCCCGAGTCGCACTGTATCGAATCGCAAACAGCAAGGTAGTTTTATTATATCTATTCGTATTCCTTGTACTCTTATATAAAGCCTTGTATTTGCCTGTTTTAATCAAACTTACTTTGCCCTCACATACTAGCGCAAGGTGGTTCAAGAACTCTATTCAACGCTTCCGCTATTACAATCCTATTCAGACTTAAACTCTGCAAAGATCCTAAGGGCACTTCAGCCCAACACTTATGACCCCTTGTTCTCCCCCACTTCGCCTATGGGGGTTTGTCAAACCATATACGGTATGTGCTAGTTGTGTGTAGACTATAGTGGGGTAGCCCATGTGGGGTACAACTCAATATTAGGGTTAGTACTTGTACCCACAATTCGTTCAATGCAATCATTCTTGCTTGCTATCTTGACATATATAACCCTTAACCCCAAACATCTCCATAAACAAAGCAGGGTACCAGAGGTTTAACAGACAGCTGCTACATAGAGTGTAACAGGCAGGACGTCACAACGCTCCCAAAAAGGTGGGTAGGCTCGTAACTGGCAGTTGTTACAGAGAGTGTATCATGGGGCCAGCTACACCACTTCCCAGAGAGGGGTAGGACTGTAGGACTGTAAGCAACAAGCAGTTGTTACAGAGTGTAACATGGAGCCTGTTACATTGCTCCCTTAGAGGAAGGTAGGACTGTAGGACTGTAAGCAACAGGCAGTTGTTACCGAGAGCGTAACAAGCAGCCCGTTACTTAGCCCGTACGGGACGTACACGTGTTTCTTTTTTCCCTTTCTCCTCCCATTCCCTCTCCTTTCTCTTCCCATTCCCTCCCCTTTTCCCTCCCCCTAGCAGCAAGTCCCGATTGTTCTACACAGCTGATCCTTCACCCCACCAGAAAGCACCCTGCACATACCTCCTCCCCCTTCCCCACCCCCAATTCGAATCACACACTTCTGCTTCGTCCTATCCCAGTTCTGCTGGACCAAGAACCGCATCCCACCTGCTCCCACCAGGTTGTAACGGTACTGGTTACCACTCGTTCCTGTGGCAAATTTCACCACGGCTTTCCCGGTGAGAGGGTTGGAGTTGCCGTATTGCCAGGAGCACAGGTCTGCGTTCTCGTCGCCGGACGGAGCTAGCCAGCCGGTTCGGAGGTCAGGGTCGGTGGCAGCTTCGGCAATCTCATGCGCGAGAGTGGAGACTGTAGCGTCGATCCCGGGGTTGTTGTTGGGAGAGGTGCTGTCGTGGGAGAAGAGGAAGGGAGTGGGGAGAGGGGTGGGGGAAAGGGTGGGGGGCAGGATGAGGCAAGGAAGGATTAGACAAGGAAGGATGATAGGACGGCAGGATGAGACGAAGGAGGGAGAAAAGAGGGAAAGAGGATGTGCTGTCATGCACTATAGTGACACACTGTAGCATCCACCCCCGGGGATTGATGTTGGGGAATGTGCTTTCATGCACGGGTTGGGGCATGCACCGTTGTGCCCCAGGGGCCCATACACAACCGCACACATCTTCCCCCCTCCCCTCCCCTCCCCTCACCTCACCTCCCCTCCCCTCACCTCACCTCCCCTCCCCTCCCCTCCCCTCCCCTCCACCTCACCCCTTCTGTGTCATGCAGCCGTTGGGGCACGCGCTGTGGTGCCCCAGGAACCCGTACAAGAGGCTCGCCCCGTTGTGCCCAGTCTCGTTTCCCCCCACCCATCCCCCTCCCATTCCCCCACCCATGCCCCTTTAGTCTCACCCCTTCTGTGTCATGCAGCCGTTGGGGCAGGCGCCGTGGTGGCCCAGAAACCCGTACACGAGGTTCGCCCCGTTGTGCGACGCCAGGGAGTGCCAGCCGCAGTAGTCGGTGCAAAACCCCGACACGCGCACGTCCTTGCTGCCCATCAGCATGTAGATGGCGCTGCTGTCAAACGGCAGGTCGCCCGCTGTGAGTACGTGCTTCACGGCTGGAGAGAGAAACAGATAGGGAGGGGAGTGGGGAGGGCAGATGGGGGGGAATGGGGCGGGCAGGGGCGGAGAGCAGGGGGGATGAGAGCGGGATGGGAAGGGACGGGATGGGAAGGGACGGGATGGGAAGGGACGGGATGGGAAGGGACGGGATGGGAAGGGACGGGATGGGAAGGGACGGGATGGGAAGGGACGGGATGGGAAGGGACGGGATGGGAAGGGACGGGATGGGAAGGGGCAGGGAGGAGCGGTGATGGTGGGAGGGTGGGTTGGTGCAGACAAGACGCCGCAGAGGCTGACAGCCAGCCTCATCACATCAACTCACACGCCCCACCCACCGAACCACACACGTCCTTCCGAACCACACAAGCCCCGCCGAAACACACAAGCCCCGCCGAACCACACACACCGCCCCGCCGAAACACACAAGCCCCGCGTGCGACTTACAGGCGGCGACGAAGCCTTCGGTGAGCCCCGTGCGCCCCTGCGAGTAGTCGTCATACGCCACTCCCGCCAGCCGCACCTGGTGGCGTTGATGTGCCATGCCATGCCATGCCATGCCATGCCATGGAATTCCACGGGAGGGGACGGAGACAAGGGAAGAGCGCGACAAGGGTGACTATAAGAAGAGGGGATTGTAAGCAGAGATGAGTTGCCCACATGCTGCTGGCAGCAACTTCTGATTCGCCCTTACCCCTCTTCGCCCCCCTCTTCCCCCTCCCCACTCTTCCCCCACCTCTTCCCCCACCTCTTCCCCAACCCCTTCCCCCACCTCTTCCCCAACCTCTTCCCCCACCTATCCCCATATCTTTTCCTCCCCGTTCCCCCCGTCTCACCTTCGAGCTAACATATCGACTGCTCCCGTCCGCCGCCATGTAATACCCCGCCGAAATCCCCCACCATTGCTTCACGGTCGCCACGCCGCCGCCGCCGCCTCTGCGGCCGCCCTGCTCCGTGGTGCTACTTAACGACCGCACGAAATTTTCGAACACTTCCTGCCCGCTGCCCGCGGGCCAGGAGCCGTAGTAGATTAAGTACACGTCGAGCGTTGCTGACGCGACCACCGGACCGCCTAAATACCGAATCGGGCCTTTGCGCCATTGCGGCTGGACGGCGGCCATTTTGCTCGCGGCGGCGCCGGCGGCGTCGTTGGCGGCGGCGGCAGCGGGAGTGGCGGAAGCCGCTGCGCTGGTAGCGCGGAAGCCAGATCTCCGCGGAAGGCCGAATGAAGAGTGGGTGGTCTTCGCTTGCGGGTGTTTATTAGTAGGCGCAGCTGGGGACGCAGCCGCCGCAGCATCACTGCCTTCAGTAGCAGCGGCCGCAGTCGTCGTAGCAGGGTCGACGGGATTCGCGAGGGAATTCGCGAGAGGCTTCGCGATGCGGAGCAGCGACGGAAGAGCTTTGATGCGAATCGACGAGGCGTTGTCGTCCGTCGGAACGGCAGCGGTAACGGCGTAGGAGAGGCGGAGGAGCACGAGGATGGGGACGAGGCGCGCGGAAAGTCCGCGCGGGGCGGAGCGCAGGGAAAGTGCGCGCAGGGGGGCTGAGCGTCGGGAAGGGCGGAGAGCCATGACTACGGCAATGGCGACACGCGCGGAAAAGGCAAATCCTGGTTGTCAGAGGAAGAAAGGTGAGGCTTGCTAAGCCACGCGATGAGTCTTGTCTTCTGCAAGGGTAACGCGGCAAGCGTCTTAAAACGTCACCAGATCGAGTTCCGAGCTGTGTCAAAGCTGTCAGAGGAGACGAGAGCGGAGCGGCTTCGAGTCGAGTAACGCGGCACGGGTCGCTTGCAAGCTTAGTCACACCAGACCGGTAAAAGCAGGGCAAGCCCGGTAGCGCAGGGGCCAAAAAGGCGAGTTCTGAGTCGACTTGAACCCCGGAAGCGTCGCAACGGATGCGTGTAGTAAGGGCAAGCCGGGCAGAGCCCAGGGGCTGGTAAGGACCAGTGGATAGTATCACAGTACTACCGGCGGTTGGCGGAGCTGCTGCTTTCCGTGTGTTTCTCGCGGTTTGATCAGCCAGAACGCGTTGAGCGGCGAGCAACGCTTCGAAGAGCGGCGAGCAACACTTCTAAGAGCGACGAGCGACGAGAGCGCGCCCGCAGATAGAGCTGCTCCATACATGATGACCATAACCCATAACCTGTGCCTGTGGGCCAAGGGCGGACCCTTGCTTGTCTGTGATTGGTCCATTCTATCACCGTAATGGAACAACAAGCCAAGCCGAGCCGAATTGTCGAGCCGATTTGAGGTTGTTGGTGGCGGTGGTGTCTTTCTCCCATGTTGGCCCCGTACTTGGCCCGCTTCGCCGCCACCTGCCCCCAGCGCCCCAGCTCCCCAGCTGCCCAGCCATTTTACAGCTGCCAGCTGCGCAACCCCTTGATTCCATAGCTCTGGCTCGACTCGAATCTAGTCACAAATCCCGACCGATCCGAGTCTACCCAGGATAATGCGTCCAGCGCTAGAAAAAAGCCAGCACGCCTTACTAGGGTTGGACGATTTTTACAGAAACAACCTTGTCAACCACTTCTGAAGGTGCTCTAGAAATGTACATCATGCAAGCTTTCAGTGTGACAAAGTATCGCGTGTGCTCTGCGACTCTATATTTAATTCGGGAAGATGAGGATTCAAGGCGCCGAATCATCATGAAACAATAAATGCAGGCTGTGAAGGGTGACTAGCCGCTAACGTTCAGCATGCACTGATCTTGACCGGCTGGTTGAAGCCAGAGGTCGGCCCCAGCCAATCTGTGCCTGCTTCCCCTTATACATTCTCGACTTTGAACCAGCTACCAGATAAAGGGTTTTTAGTTACGGCGGAAGAGGTACTTCCGAAACTGCGCTTTCTAGAGAACTTTGTTTCTACCTGCACACAGTTTCCCAGGTTTTGCGGCCCAGACAGAAGACTAGGAGAAACAGATTCCAAATTTACCCACGTGTCATCATCTAAGTGCACACCACTATTTTGCCTCTCTATCTGCACTAAACTAAATCCCTCTCGGCTGGCAAGTGTAAAGGGGCATCAACCATAAACACCTTGCGACTAAGTGTTTAGGGTTGATGCCAAAACTAAATCCCTCTTGGCTGGCATGCTAATGTATGGCATCAACCCTAAACACCTTGTCGCGTGGTATTTCGGGTTGATGCCCTTGAAAACTTGGGGTTTAGTTTTGTGCTTGCTGGCAAATGAAAATCCGATTAGAACAGTGCTTGCGTGACGTGCGGAAAAGCTGAGTTCTGTGTTAGCACAATAACTTTTCCGCCTCAGAAGCGGATCAGCGGAAAGTGTGCTCAAGCTGAGATGAAATTCGTTTGAAAGAAAGAAAGCTACAGTGGTCCTTCCGGGAAAACTAAAAACCCCTAGAAAAAAAACTGGATTGTGAAACTCAATGCAATTTGACGGGTTTCACAGAAGTATGGTTTGCAGCTTTGGGTTTCCTGACCAGAAAAAGTGTCTTGCGATTTGAGCCGCTCCTCGCACGTGTATCACATTCGTTTTAGGTTATTGGTTAGCTCAACATTTTCCATGAGGGCGCGGCGAGACTGGTTAACGCGACGGCTCTGAGGAAGGTGCGTTAGAGGAAGGTGCTTTGATAGCGAGCGATACGGTTACAATGGAAAAAACAAAATGAAGCAAATTACTGGTTGAAGGCCTTTGTTATGAGTTGTAAAAGAGAGTGCGCAGGTAAACGAATAACGAAGCTGTGACTGAATCAACTGCGAATACAATGAATGCCCAAACTAATATAGAACTACGCTAGCTAGGAGAGAACCTCGGACGAGCGAGGTTGGGTGCAGGTTTGGCGAGGGGAAAGCCGAAGGCGACGCGAGGAGCCTCGGCAGCGTTGAAATCGGCCGAACGTGCGAACTCCAAAAATCGGGTTGTACGCGAAGCAGTCAACCCCGATAAGGAATTCGGGAAAATTCCTTACACCACCCCCCCCCCCCCCCCCCCTTAAGAAAGGTAGTCAATGGCCGAGACACGACGGCGCGCTAAATAATCACCAACAAGCGTCGATGCGTCCAGTGAAGCGGATGGCACCCACGTGTCGTCCTCACTGGTGCGGTCGGTCCAGCGAATCAAGAAATCCACGTGGCGATCAGCGGCGTCAAGGCGGACCCGATGAGCAAGGATTTTTGACGGGTCAAGGGTTGGTTCCG
Source organism: Closterium sp. NIES-65 (assembly GCA_948144175.1). NCBI lineage: Eukaryota > Viridiplantae > Streptophyta > Zygnematophyceae > Desmidiales > Closteriaceae > Closterium > Closterium sp. NIES-65. The sequence goes on along the minus strand of CANXME010002149.1, from coordinate 2,156,462 downwards.
GGACGGGGCGAGCTGTCGGGACCGCTTGCTGACGTGCAATGTAGGTCGTGGCAGACACGAACTTCCGAAGAAGGTTGACGTGGAATGCGTCGTGGATGTGCCAGTCGTCGCGGAGCAACAGCTTCGCTGTCACAGGTGTCACCATCTTGAGGATTTTAAACGGTCCGCAAAATCGTGGCGGAAGTTTCGCAGGGCCGAGCAGGTTCAGGTTCTTCGTGTCGAGAAGGACTAGTTGCTGTTGAACAAGAATGAATGAACTAAGAGTGAAATGAGTACAAGTATCAAAACCTAGGAATGTGTACCCCCTATAGGCTAACCCACTGTAGCCTAAACAACAACAACAACATATATAATGTTTGACACACCCCCATAGGCGAAGTGGGGGAGAACTAGGGGTCACAAGACCAGTCAAGTAAAGCAAAACAAAGCAAGCTCAGGATGGATCACAACGTCACCACACAATCCGAGCACAAGTGCAAGGCCACAAGGCCAGTTCACATGCAGGAGTACAGATATATATATAAGACTAAACAAGCAAGAGCAGTGATATATATATGTAACAGTACAAAGAGGGTCAAGAGGAGAGCAAGTGAGGCAAGACAGACACAAGACCCAGCTGGGTACAGCAGCGCTGATGATCACAAGGCGGAAGTGCCTTGGTGAAGACATCAGCAGTGTTGGCCTCAGAGGCCACGTACGCAAGTCGCAACTGACCACGCTGCTGTAGCTCACGAGCAAGGAAGTAGCGGAGAGCAATGTGCTTTGTTCTGTGCTCCAGTCGCTGCTCCCGACACAAGGCCAGCATGGCCTTGTTGTCGACGTACAGGACTGGAGGAGAACGAGGCGGCTCTCCAAGGTCGGTCAGCAGGTAGGTGAGCCAGCGAAGCTCCTGAGCAGCCATGGCCCCTGCGTAGATCTGAGCCTCACAACTGGAGCCAAGAACAGAAGACGAGCGAGTAGCCCGCCACGAAACAGAGCCGGAACCAAGGCTGAAGGTGTAACCCTGTGACGACCGCTGCGTAGCCTGGTCGTTAGCCCAAGAAGCGTCTGCGTGACCAGTGAGGACCACTGGACTCCGCCCTCCAAGCACTAGTCCCATGCCCGACGTACTGCACAAGTAGCGCAACACCCTCTTCGCTGCAGCCATGTGCTCTGGTCGGTGTCTCCCAGGAGCAACATAGCGTGCAAGAATGCTAAGAGGGTATGCAAGGTCAGGTCGTGTGCAGGTCATCAGGTACATGAGGCAGCCAACAAGCTCTGGGTACGGGCCACTCGACTCTACGGACTCATCCGAAGGCAGAGCTGAGAGCGAGTGGCGAGTAGACAGAGGAGTGGCCTGAGGCGAGGAGTACGTGAAGCCGAAGCGCTGAAGGACCTGCTGCACCATGTGTGACTAAGTCATGGTAATGGTGCGGCGTGCTCTGTCCCGGGTGATCTGCAAGCCAAGGTAGCTGCGCAGTTCACCCAGGTCAGTGCACGTGTGTCTCTTCTGCAGCTCGGACTTCACGTAGGCGAGTCCAGCAGTGTCAACAGTGGCAAAGACCAAGTCGTCGACGTACACGAGGATGTAGAACGGCGGCAGAGAAGTGTCGGTGCGCAGGAACAGCGACGGGTCGGCAGTAGACGGAGCGAACCCAAGAGCCGCAAGTGTAGTCCTCAGTGTGTCGTGCCACTCACGTGGCGCCTGGCGGAGACCGTAGACTGGACGCCGGAGACTCCACTAGGTACCAGGAGGGAAAGACCCAGTGAAGCCAGGTGGGCGGCACAGCCAGATCTCCTCGTGCAGGCTGCCCTGCAGGAAAGCTGTGCTGAAGTCGAGAGAGTGCAGCTCGTAGTCCCGGTGAGCAGCAACGTGCAGCAGTACCCGAAGAGTGGTCATCTTCGGGGTGGGAGAGAAGGTCTGAAAGTAGTCAACTCACTGTCGCTGACTGAAGCCACGAGCCACGTAACGCGCCTTGAAGACAGGCGGAGAACCCGGCGGCCGCTTCACCCTGAAGATCCACATGCCACTGACGATGTTCGCCCCAGGAGGGGGGACAGCGTCAACGTAGGTGCCTGTGGACTTCCAGGAAGCCATCTCTGCATCCATAGCTGCTTGCCACTGAGAGGAGTAGGGACCCTCTATCGCCTCCGCGTAAGAGCGCGGAGTCGGGATGTCAAGTGCATCCGGGTCTCCCTCAGGGGTAAGCAGTACGGACACGAGATGAGGTGAAGCAGCAATGGAGAATAACTCTACAACGGTAGTGAGCTAGACTACAGGGGTTGGCACGAACTACTAGAGGTGATCTTAGCTTTGCTTAGTTCCTTAGTGTTTGCACATTCACGAAAGAATTTGGCAAGAGTTTTCACTAGCAAAGTTGGAATTCCAGAAATAATCAAGAAGCAATGACAACAATGACTACATCAGGCACCTAGCAACCCTGCAGCCAGCCTGGTCGACCGCCAGCGCAGCTCGGTCGACCGCCTGCCAGCATTGCGTAGAGGAGCCGTGCCAGCACTGCAGAAGGGCGACCTGCCAACAAAGCAGGTCGACGGCGTGCCCCGTAGAACACAGCAGTGCGCGCGCTCACAGGTGTGCGCAGACGATTGGCCCGACTTGCCTCGTTGGGCATCCGTCGGCCGTTTGTCTGCGCCTGACGAGCCACATCGACTTCGGGATACCAGCCCGAAGTCGCCTGCGCCATCGCGATCTTGACGACGTTCGCGTGCCTCCGCAGAACTCGTCGAGCAGGTTACTCGGTCGACCTGGTCGACCCCTGGTGCTCTGGTCGACTCCCAGGTGCCTCCCGTCGACCACTGGGTCCCTCTGGTCGACCACCGGGCGCTCCTGGTCGACCACACCTCCCGTCAAGCTACCCCTTGGTCGACGGACCCCTTCCGTCGACCAGAACTGCTCTTTCGACCTCCCGGTCGAACTGCAATTCGACGGGACGCTCCGTTGACCTCCCGGTCGAGCTGCAGTTCGACGGGATGCTCCATAGACCTCCCCGTCGAACTGTAGGTCGACGGACTGCTTCGTCGACCTCCCGGACGGCTCACCCGTCGCCCAGGCCAGTCAGGTGCAGCTGTCGAGCATCCTGGTCGACAGCAACACCACAGTGGTCCGCTGCAGCTCGACGTAACCTGTCGAGCAGCTATCCCACTGTGAGAAGTCGGCTGCTACTTCCGTACATCCGACCAAGTTGTCGGCGTTGCCCAAGCGAGGGCGGGGCCAACACTTCATTCCCGTTAACACTCCCCTGCCGCGCTCACGCTTGGGCCTCCAGCCCTCACGGCAGTACTCCACGGAGAGAACATGTCCTCGGCGTGCACCCCACACATAGCACGCCGTCACCGCACCAGCCGTGCAGAAGGGCACGGCACCTACTGCTGCACCTCGTCGTCGCCGTCGCCGACGTCGACCAGACGAACTTGTCCGATGGCGACAGAGCACCGGTTGAAAGCCGGAAAATGCAGCGCCTTCGTCAGGAAATCCGCCGGCTGCTCGGTGGTCGGGATGTAGTTCAGCACAAATTTCCCGCGCCTCACCATGTGCTGCAGCCACGCGTAGCGTCGTTCCATGTGCTTGAGGTTGCCCGTTAGCCCCAAGCCCTCAGCGACAGTGATTGCCGACTTGTTGTCGACGCGGAGGATGGTCGGCTTCCCAGCATCGAGCAGCTTGAATTCCGCAAGGAGGAAGCGAAGTCGACGGCCCTCCTTGCCGGCATCCGTGGCCGCCACGTACTCCGACTCAGTCGATGATAATGTCGCGCACTTGATGCGCGAGCTCGACCAGGAGATGGCGGCCCCTCCATAGACGAACACGTAGCCTCCCGTGCTCGTCCGGTTCTGCTTGTCGCCCGCGTCGTCGGCATCGACGTAGCCGATCAGCTCCAACGATTCTGGTCCACCGCCGAACTCCAGGGCGGTGTCGCGGGTGTCGGCGAGGAAGGCGAGGCAACGGTCGACCTCACGCCAATGCTGGTCGCTCCTCACCGTGAGGGCGCTCCCTAGCTTGCTGCAGGCGAATGCAATGTCCGGCCTCGTCGTCGTCGCCGCGAACTGCAGCGAGCCGACCTTCTGTCGGTACTCCTCCTCTTCGCGCTCCTGAGCCTCCTCGTCGTCGAACGTCAGCTGAGCGTAGGCGTCGACCGAGACCGGCGTCTTCGGGACTCGACCGCCCTGCTCCTCGTCGACGAAGCGCCTGCGCAGCTTGTCGGCGTAGCCCTGCTGGTGCAGCCACAACTTCCTGGCCGGCCTGTCGCGCACGATCTCCAACCCAAGGTACTTCTCCACCGGCGAGATCTCACGCAGCTCGAAGGCGGCCTCCAGCAGCTCCTTCAGCTCCTGCAGCATCGCGGTGCTGCTGCTAGCGGCGAGCAGGTCGTCGACGTAGACCAAGACCCAACAGGTCACACCGTCGTCGCTAGTCTTGAAATAGAGCGCCTCGTCGACCTGGCTCTTCTTCCAGCCAGCGCCCAGCAGCACGCCATCAAGAGCCCTGTACCACAGCAGCGGCGACTGGTTCAGCCCGTAGAGGCTTTTCAGCAGCTTACACACCCGGCCGGTCCCGTCGTCGAAGTAGTCCGGCTGGTACATGTAGAGCACCCTGTCGAGCTTGCTCTGCAGAAAAGCGTTCTTCATGTCGAGCTGCATCAGGTTGAGGTCGAGGACGGCGACGATGCTGAGGAAGATCCTCAGAGTGACGTAGCTGCTCACCGGTGAGTACGTCTCGTCGTAGTCGGCGCCGTACACCTGCGTGAAGCCCTTTACGACCAGCCTCGCCTTCTCGCGCTCGACGGTGTCGTCGATGTGGTACTTGGTCGTCATCACCCATCGGTTCTTCATAATGTTCACCCCGCATGGGCGTTCGACCAGCTCCCAAGTCCCCATAGCGATGAGGCTACGGATTTCTTCTTCCATGGCGGCCTTCACCGCCTCGCCCTTCCAGCTCGACAGCGACTCCTTCACCGTCATCGTGGCAATGTCCCAGCGGTGTTCGGGGTCAGCATGCACGTCGGGGTCGAGCTCCGACAGGTCTTCATCCTCCTCGGCATCGTCGTACAGCAAGTCGTCGTCGACCTCGTCGTACACCGTGGTGAAGGCAGCTGGCGGTAGGCAGGCGTGGAAGCTCAACCGCTCCGGCGGCCGTCGAGCTCGACCTGAGCGTCGCAGCTCAGGCTTCGTGATCGGCACTTCCATCACGTCGCTGTCGGTGGACTCCTCACCCGCCGACTGCTCCCCTTTCTCGTCGACGAGAACGTCATCGACCAGCTGCTTCGACCCTTCGACCGGCTGTTCGTCTGCTGCTGCCTTTGACAACTCTCCTGTCGGCCGATCCGACTGCTGCTCCCCTGTCGAATGTACCCCTGTCGTTGCCTCCTATTCGACCGGCTCCCCTGTCTGGTGCTCCCCTGTCGTCGACGGCTTCCCATTTTGGTCGACGAGCTTGGCGCCTTGTCGACCGCCGGCGATGCCATCTGCCGGCGCCACAGGCGACGCCTCAAGGCTCCCCTCATCGACGGTGGGCGACACAGGTGCCGACCCAGGCCGATCTGCGACGGGGAACGGAGGAGCAAAGACAGGGGAAGGAGAAAGAGCCTCCACAACAGCCTCATCACCGGGTCCGTCGACTTCGGCGAGCAACGGAACCGGCGCTGTAGATGTATCCGTTGGCGGGTGCGCCTGCGTCCGCTGCGACGCCGGCCCATACTTCGCTTTCCACACCTCCAGCGACAGCGTCTCGTAGAAGATCACCTCGACCGACGTGACCACCTTGTTGTCGGTCAGGTCGAGCACTTCCCAGCCCTTGCTTGCTGGCGACACACCCAGGTGAAGTCCCCAGCGAGCCTTCGGCGCCAGCTTCCCACCACGCTGCTGCTCGGGAATCATGAACTGCACCATGCAGCCCCACACCCGCGCCAGCGTAAGGTCGGGCTTCTGCCCGGTTAGCAGCTGGTACGGAGTCGTCCCCGGCGGCGTCGTCGACCGCTCCAAGCAGTTGCGCACCCAGACAGCTTGTCGTAGAGCAAGGTGCCACCAATGGTGCTGCACGCCCATGTGCAGCAACATCGTCCGCACGGACTCGACGGCCGTGCGCATCTCCCGCTCAGCCATGCCATTCTGCTGCGGAGTGTAGGGGCACGTCAGGTCGTGGACGATGCCCTTCCCGTCGACGAAGTCGGTGAACGCCTTCCCGAGGAACTCCCCTCCTCGATCGGAGCGAAGCGACAGCACCGACTTCTTCGTCTGCCGTTCCACCAGCACTAGCCACCGCTGGAACTCCCGCAGCACATCGCTCTTCTTGGCGACCGGCATTGACCATACAAATCGAGTATGGCGATCCTTTAACAGCAGGAAGTACAGGCTGCCATCCTTGGCAGCCACTCGAAATGGCCCGCACAAGTCAATGTGCACGACAGCCAGCGCCTCCGCTGCATCCGAGCCCGTGGCAGGGAAGATGTGCCGCGCCAGCTTTCCTCCGACGCACGAGACACATGGCGGGTCTGCTCCGGTTGACAGCGTGATGTCGAGCCCATCAGCAACATCATGCTTCGCCGAGCTCTTGATCGTGTCGACGCTGACGTGGGCAAGCCGCGCATGCATTCTATCGGGGGTCGTCTTCGTCGCCGAGACGATCGTCCGCAGAGCCACCACCTCGGTCGACTGCGACTGCGTCAAGCAGGGGCGAAGGTCGGTGCAGAGGACTCGCCCGGTGTAGCGTGCTCGACCGAGCACCTCTCCAGTCGCGGCGACGAGCAGCATCTCATCGCCATCGCCCTGCATTAGCACGCCGCTCTCCTTCAGCTGGCCAGCAGACAACAGGTTCGCGTGAACACCCGGAACGTAGAGCACGTCGGGGATGAGCACCCGCTTCCCGGCCTCCCCTTGCAGAGCAACAGTTCCACGACCCTCGACAGATTGCAATGCCCCGTTGAACCCACGCACGTGCTGCACTCCATCGCTCGGACCCATGTCAACGAAGACCGATTTCGTCCCCATCAGGTGGTGGGAGCACCCGCTGTCGAGCAGCACCGCCATCGGGTTGGCCTGCACAGCTGCTGCCACCGCCTGGAAGTCCTCGCCAGCCTCCGGTGCTAGCGAGACCGTCGGCTCCACCACGCCGACCATCGAGCACGACGCCTCCCCGCCGCCTCGGCTCTTGCCGCTGGAGCTGTCGACGTCCTTCGTCGAGGACGTTTTCTTCGACGCTTGCTTCTCCTTGCGCGGCTTCTCAACTCGACGGGGGCGACGACTGGCCGATCGACCGTGGCCTTCCTTGTTGTCGTCCTCGTCGCTCTCATCGCGGTCGGGGCACTCGAAGGAGAGATGGTCGGGGTCGCCGCAGACCCAGCACTCCCGCCGTCGACCACCACCTCGTCGACCCTTGTCCTGCGTCGACCTCTTCTCGTCGACGTCCTTCGTCGACCGCCCACCTCCGCTACCACTTCCGCCTGGCTTCCCGCGCTGCTCCTGCTGATAATTCGGCTTCGTCGGTGCAGCGTAACTCGCCTGCGGAAGGAACTCCGTGGGCTGCTCTGCCTCCTGCATCGCCTCATCCTGGAGAATGTAGCTGGTGATGGAGTCTTCGTCGAGGGACTCACGCGTGCCAGGCACCATCATCATCCTCTTCATGAGATTGTAGCTGCGCGGCAAGCCCTTGACGATGTGGGTGATGTAGGACGCCGTCGAGTATTCGGCGCCCGCCATTCGCATCTCAGCCAGGATCTGTCGAGCACGGTTGCAGTAATCCGTCGCCGACTCCTGCTCGCCCATCCGAATGTGAGTCATCTTCTCCTCCAGCTGCCCGATGTACAGGTCGTCCCTGACCTGGTACGTCGATATGATGAAGCGCCATGCCTGGTGACCAGCATCCAGTCGCTCTCGACAGCTCCTGAGCGCCAGCTGTACCACCGGCGAGCAGCACCTCGAGATGACCATGAAGGTGAGCAGGTGAGCAGAACGAAACTCCCCGCGCAGCCCGACATCCTCCTCGGGCGGAATTGGCACAGTGCCGTCGGCGAAGCCCTTCAGCCCGGCGACCTCCAGCTGAGGTTCGATCGACTCCCTCCAGGTGATGAGGTCCCGTCGACCTTGCATCGGAGCGACGGTGATCCGATCCGGCGAAAACTTGAAGTAGCCATACGCCGGTGCAATCCCGCACGCAGTCACATGCGTCGTCGCCGAGAGCCCGCCACCACTTCGTAGAGGAGAGCGACGTCGAACATCGACGTCGACGTGCGAGCTGCCTGCAGCCGCCGTCGACCGCTGCACTCGCGCCTGGATTCCGTCGACACCACCGTCAACCTTGATCACTCCTCTATGCCTCGTGCCTTCGCTGCCGCTGACTCGTGCACCACCGTCGACCTCGTCGTCGACGCCACCTTCGTTGCGCACCGGTCGAGGAGAAGCAGGACGGGAAGGGTGTTCCGTCGCCCACTGCGACCGGATGCCCAACTCGGCGATCACTAAGGGGATCGTCCCGTACTCGCCATTCGTGTGGCGTCTCCTCGCGTCAGCCAAACGTGCCTCCAAAGTGTCCGCTACACCCGTATCAACTACGGGGTCGACCATGGCGACTATCGCTGCTGCCGACCTACGAACGACTTAGTAGGTGCAAAAGTCGGCTCCTATCTGAAGGTCGCGTGTTCGATCCACGCTCACCGCACCATGTGGAGAATAACTCTACAACGGTAGTGAGCTAGACTACAGGGGTTGGCACGAACTACTAGAGGTGATCTTAGCTTTGCTTAGTTCCTTAGTGTTTGCACATTCACGAAAGAATTTGGCAAGAGTTTTCACTAGCAAAGTTGGAATTCCAGAAATAATCAAGAAGCAATGACAACAATGACTACATCAGGCACCTAGCAACCCTGCAGCCAGCCTGGTCGACCGCCAGCGCAGCTCGGTCGACCGCCTGCCAGCATTGCGTAGAGGAGCCGTGCCAGCACTGCAGAAGGGCGACCTGCCAACAAAGCAGGTCGACGGCGTGCCCCGTAGAACACAGCAGTGCGCGCGCTCACAGGTGTGCGCAGACGATTGGCCCGACTTGCCTCGTTGGGCATCCGTCGGCCGTTTGTCTGCGCCTGACGAGCCACATCGACTTCGGGATACCAGCCCGAAGTCGCCTGCGCCATCGCGATCTCGACGACGTTCGCGTGCCTCCGCAGAACTCGTCGAGCAGGTTACCCGGTCGACCTGGTCGACCCCTGGTGCTCTGGTCGACTCCCAGGTGCCTCCCGTCGACCACTGGGTCCCTCTGGTCGACCACCGGGCGCTCCTGGTCGACCACACCTCCCGTCAAGCTACCCCTTGGTCGACGGACCCCTTCCGTCGACCAGAACTGCTCTTTCGACCTCCCGGTCGAACTGCAATTCGACGGGACGCTCCGTTGACCTCCCGGTCGAGCTGCAGTTCGACGGGATGCTCCATAGACCTCCCCGTCGAACTGTAGGTCGACGGACTGCTTCGTCGACCTCCCGGACGGCTCACCCGTCGCCCAGGCCAGTCAGGTGCAGCTGTCGAGCATCCTGGTCGACAGCAACACCACAGTGGTCCGCTGCAGCTCGACGTAACCTGTCGAGCAGCTATCCCACTGTGAGAAGTCGGCTGCTACTTCCGTACATCCGACCAAGTTGTCGGCGTTGCCCAAGCGAGGGCGGGGCCAACACTTCATTCCCGTTAACAGCAGCTGCCAGACACTGGAACTCCTCCTGCCTGTCCTCAAGGACGTCCGTGCCAAGGGCACACTCACCCCCGACGGACGGAGGACAGACAGACTCAGACTCAGCGACAAGACTAGCAGCGTAGTCTAAGCGACAGCGAGCAGCAAAGTCGACGAGCTCAGTAATGAGAGCAGACGCAGCAGTAGACTCGAAAGAAGGGTCAGTGACAACAGTAGCAAGGAGACGCGTGACAGTAGGACTGGCAGCACGAAGAGAGTCCGATCCAGGGTCGGCGAGAGCAGGGAGAGAGGACGCAGGAGGAGAAGGCAAAGGGGCACGCAGAGGAGCAGTAGACGGACGTAGAGACATCCGGTGCGTGCCAGGGGCAGGAGGAGGACGCTGGCGCGAACGACGAGCACTAGTGCTAGCAGGACGGACAGGCGTTGCCGGACGAGACGCAGACTCACGACGCTCAGTAAGACCGCCAGTAGGACCAGTGTAAGGAGAAGGAGCAGGTAGTGGGGAGGCCGGCTGCAACTGTAACTGTGACGGGACAAGCTGTGAACACGCTAAGGGAGGAGGACCAGGAGGAGGCGAGAGACCAAGAACCTGCTCAAGGAGCGGAACGAAGTACGACTGAGGGCGCGCGGCGACTCCAGACACAGCAGGGACAGCACCTGTACCCCCAGCGGCAGTACCACACCCAGCAGCAACTCCAACGCCCAGGTCCTCAGGACTAGCCTCAGCACCAACGCCCGAGTCCTTAGTACCAGCTGTGGCTCCAACACCAGGGTCCACAGCACTTGCCGCAGCTCCAACGCCCGGGTCCTCAGCACCAGCAGGGACTCCGACACCAGGGTCCACAGCACCAGCCGCAGCTCCAACTCCAGGGTCCGCAGCACCAGCCGCAGCCCCAACGCCCGGGTCCTCAGCACCAGCAGCACCTCCAACCCTCGGGTCCGCAGCACCAGCAGCAGCTCCAACGCCAGGGTCCGCAGCACCAGCAGCAGCTCCAACGCCAGGGTCCGCAGCACCAGCAGCAGCTCCAACGCCAGGGTCCGCAGCACCAGCAGCAGCTCCAACGCCCGGGGCCGTAGCACCAGGGGCAGCCGGGTCCGTGAGACGAGGCGCACCACTCCGAAGTGTGCCACTCACAGATCCGCTCACGAGAGGGGAGCTCCCGACTAGGAGGAGAAGTACCAGCCCCAGTCCCTGTAGTGCGCCTGGTCCCAGAGGTAACACTCCGGAGGCTGCAGTACTGTAAGTACCACTCACGCAACTGCTCCGAGGAGAGGTCGCGTCCAAGTGTAGCACCCTCAGGCCCAGCACCGCAAGGCTTAGCACCCCCAGTCACCGCACCCCCAGGCTCAGCACCCCCAGGCTCAGTACCCCCAGTGTCCGCACCCCCAGGCTCAGCACCCCAGAGTCCGCACCCCCAGGCTCAACACCCCCAGAGTCAGCACCCCCAGGCTCAGCACCCCCAGTCTCCGCACCCCCAGGCTCAGCACCCCCAGCAGGAGGAGAGTCGACAGCAACCTCAACAGGCTCGACCGGGTCTACCTGAGACACACCTGAGGGAGCGGTACCCTGAGGGGGGAGGGGGTCTACGACAGCAGCACATGGCGCGAGGAAGAGAGGCGGGGGTGGGAGCGGGGCAGTGCGGTAGGGAAAGAGGCGGTAGTAGGGGACAGACTCGTCAAAAGTGACGTCCTGAGAGGGCAAGACCCGGCGCGAGGTGGCGTGGTAAAACTGCCAACCAGGCGCGTCCGGAACAAAGCCAAGGAAGACGCAGGGAACAGCACGAGAGGAGAGCTTGTCCGCAGACGAATCGCGGACAAAAGCTCGAGATCCCCAGACCCAGAAACGCGATGCATCGCCAACCTCCCCCGTCCACAGCAGTGTGGGCGAGGTCTCCGGCAAGGAGACACGGGGCCAGAGGTTGAGCTGATGCGCAGCGTACCGGACCGCAAACGGCCACAGAAAGTGGGGGGCAGCCGCATGGATCAAGGAGGTACGAGCGACCTCCATGACCAGGCCAATGCGGCGCTCCGCAACCCCATTCTGCTGTGGAGAGGCCGGAAGCGTGAACGACTGCTCAATGCCGTGCTCAGCACAGTAGGCTGCCAAGAGGTCGGAGGAGAACTCACCACCTCTGTCAGAGTGCAAGCGCAGGACAGGAAAGTCCGAGCGGAAACGCTCGCTGAGCTGGAGACGAGCTCTGCGGATCCAAGGGATCAAAACATCAGGGACCTCACCCTTGGCTCGCAAGGGGAAGACCGTGGTGTAGCGCGAGTAGTCGTCAACAACGATCAGGAAGTACCTCTCCTGACCCTGACCACGGACGCGGGCTGGGCCCCACACGTCCATGTGGAGCGTCTGCAAAGGAGCAGTCGTCGGGGGAAACGAGGAGGAGTGAGGAGCGGCGCGCTGCAGCCCCTCGACACAGGGAAGACAGGGAGGAGCAGGCGAGGGTGGGAGGGGAGGGAGGACCCTGGGAAGACCAGAGACAAGGTACCGAGAGTGCATGGCACGAAGGCGCTGCACAGACGGGTGGCCCAGTCGGTGGTGCCAGAGGACAGTCTCGTGCGCTAGAGAGCGACATGAGCAGGGGGCGGACAGCTGACCTGACGTGGACGCAGACGCAGACGCAGCGATCTGAGGGGGGGCAGTAGTCAGTGTGTACAGATCCGACCCCGGCTGCCAAGTGAAGGTAGCCAAGTGGCGGCCTGTACGGGCACGCGTGCAGTGTGTGACACGCTCGTAGGCAGGGGTGAACTGGTGAACACCCGGGTCCTGTAGTGCACAACCTGCCACCAAGTTCGTAGAGAACGAGGGGAGGTGGAGACCTGACAGTGTGCCCGACGGGACTGCGGGACAGGGAAGGACAGTGGAGGAGGTCGCAAGGACCGGACCCCCAGAGGGGTCAGCGAGGGAGACAGCAACTGGCCGAGCAAGGGGCTCAAGGGCAGTGCGGTCACGAAAGAAACAGCGAGAGGCACCTGAATCCAGTGTGAAGGTGTGCAGTGCTGCAGTCGACACAGTACTAGGGGGGGCAGACGTACACGCACCTAGAGCAGCAGCCTCACCAGCACCTGGGGTAGCGGACACGCGAGTACCTGGAGCGGCAGACGCACTAGTCCTAATGCCCGGGTCGGGCGGGACACTCAGGTACTCAGCACCCTCTCCACTAGTAGACATCACATACATGGCAGTGAGAATAGCATCAAAGTCTAGAGCATAAATATCAATCCCCTTCTTCAGAAGATCAACCCAGCGGGGCAGCTCAGTGGCCTGAGGGAACTGAACACGCCAAGCGTCGTTCAGACGAGCGAAGCAACGCTGTGTGGCGTGCGGTCCCCCACATGGCTGGCCAGTGCGGTCACCAGTGCGAATGACGTACGTGCAGCTAAGGCCACCCCCCCCCCCCCGTGCTGAGAGTACCACTCACGGACCTCCTGGGGCGACGGAGTGTACTGCTGGCCTTGGCCACCGCCAGTGCCTCCACGACCACCACCGCCGCTACCACCTCCTCGACCACCCCAACCCCGGCCGCTGCCTCGTCCACTGCCACCCCCACCACCTCCTCCGCCCCGGCCACCTCCCCCGCCGCTGCCGCCACCCCCCCCACTGCTGCCACCTCCCCCACCCGCGCCACCCCCCCCGCCACCACCACCTCCCCCACCACCGCCACCCCCGCTTTCACCACCACCGCCCTTGCCCCCCTTGCCCTTGCCGCTGCGGCGCCCACCCGAAGCAGACGCAGTCCCGACCTTCTCAGCACCAAGGAGGTCCACAGCAGCAGCAGAGGCGACAGAGGGAAGAAGGGGGGAGGGAGAACACCCCTCAAAAGAACGGGGTACGGGGGTCACCGCGAGAGGCACCTACAGCGACTATGCTAGCCTCAGCTGCAAGGAGTTCCTTCTCGAGGAGGGCAATGGTGAGCTCGGTGGGGCAGCGAGCTAGGAAGTGGTCCCTGACTGAGTGCAGAGTGTCAGGGAGGCGCGTGACTAGGTGGTAGAGAGTGAGCCAGAGTGGGGGTGGGTTCTTGGCAAGGAACTCATAAGGCATAGCTGCGCGGAAGCGAGCCTCACTAGTGCGGAGGTGGGTAATGAGATCAGCGACAGTGTGGAAGGAAGCTAGGTCGGGGAACAGGTAGGGAAGAGAGAGACGGCCTAGAGCGGCAGAGGCCGGCGAGGAGTAGCGGGCAACGACAGCAGTGTACAGTGCCTGTGCAGTCTTGTGCTGCCCAAAGTGCTCGCGCTCATCTATCGGCAGAGAGTTGCGAATAGCGAAGCGAGTATGGGCGTCACGAGTCTGCCACTGTGAGCGGGCAGTGCTGTCAGCATTAGCAGCAGGAGCAGTAGCGTGGCCTAAGGCATGATCGTACAACGAGATGTCTTCCTTGGCAGTGAGCTGTAGGAAGAGGTGTAGGTCATCAAGCCAGGTGTCGAACTTCATTGGGCGGCCCTCAATATCGAAGGCTAGGACAGGAGGGCTAGCCATGGTAGCAGCAGTAGGAAAAGCAGTAGGAGCAGTAGGGTAGGTAGGGCGGCGCGGCTCGGGACAGGTAGGGCGGCGCGGCTCGATATAGGTAGGGCGGCGCGGCTCGGGTCGGGCGGCGCGGCTCGGTTCGGGCGGCTCGGGTCGGGCGGCGCGGCTCGGTTCGGGCGGCTCGGGTCGGGCGGCTCGGTTCGGGCGGCTCGGGTCGGTTAGGGCTGGCGGCTTGGGTCGGGCGGCTCGGTTCCGTTAGGGCTGGGCGGCTCGGGTCGGCTCGGTTCGGGCTGCTCGGTCTGGGTGGGGCCGTTCGGGGCCGCTAAGGGCGAGCGCGGGGAGCGGGTGGGGCCGTGAGGGACGAGCGCGGGGCCGACGTGGGTGCTAAGGGCGAGCGCGGGGCCTATCGGGGCCGTGAGGGACGAGCGCGGGGCCGATCGGGGCCGTAAGGGACGAGCGCGGGGCCGACGTGGGCCTCTAAGGGCGAGCGCGGGGCCTATCGGGGCCGTGAGGGACGAGCGCGGGGCCGATCGGGGCCGGTAAGGACGAGCGCGGGGCCGACTCGGGCCTCTAGGGGTAAGCGCGGGGCCGATTCGGGGCCTCTAATAGCGAGCGCGGGGCCGACCGAGGCCTCTAGGTGCGAGAGCGCGGGGCCGACGGGGCCTCTAGGGGCGTGAAAGCCGAGGCGCCCTAGGGCGCAGGTAGGTAGGTAGGTAGTGGTGGGCCCTAAAAAAAATCGGTCCTAGGAAGGACCTGCTCTATACCATGTTGAACAAGAATGAATGAACTAAGAGTGAAATGAGTACAAGTATCAAAACCTAGGAATGTGTACCCCCTATAGGCTAACCCACTGTAGCCTAAACAACAACAACATATATAATGTTTGACAGTTGCCCAGCTGTCAAGATGAGCTCCCGTCGTAGAAGGTTGGTATATTTGCGGGACGTAATATTCGCCTTGCGAATTGCGTCGGCGGCTTTTTCACGGACTTCCTGAAGTTCCGTCACAAAAGTTTGGGAAAGGGGAACCGGGTTGGTGAGTGTAGTTGTCGTTGGAACAGCCGGGTCCATCCCGTAATTGAGGAAAAACGGGGAGTGATTAGTCGTGCTGGATGGTGCGTTGTTGAAAGCGAATTCCAGCATGGCGAGCGAGTCTTCCCAGCGGGCAGGGTCGGGGCAGTTGGTTCGAATTAACTGCTCCATGGTCTGGTTGGTCCGCTCGGTTTGACCGTTGGTCTGCGGGTGGTAGGCCGATGAGAACTGTAGCTTCGTGCCGTATTGGGCCCACGTTTCCTTCCAGAATTTGGACGTGAATTTGGGGTCGCGGTCGCTGATGATCGCCGAAGGGATGCCGTGCAGTCGCACGACCGTCAAGATGAAAAGTCGCGCAGTGTCTTCGGCTGTGATTGTTGTGCGGCATGGTGCGAAGTGCGCCATTTTCGTGAAGCGGTCGACGACGACGAGAACAGCGTCGTTGCCCGTCGGCCAAGCTGGCATCCCCGTGACAAAATCCATTGTCACTTGTTGCCACGGTCGTTCGGGTGGCTCGAGGGGTTGCAGAAGTCCAGCTGGTCGCTGACGTGTCGACTTCATTGCTTGGCACACCCTGCATGAGGACACATATCACTGCACGTCGTTAGAGGAATCAGGCCAGTAATATTGACGGTGCAGTATTTTCTGGGTTTTATCAACCCCGAAATGTCCGGAGAGGTTGGAATCGTGTATCTCCTGGATGAGGAGTTCACGTAGCAGTCGGTAAGCGGGGACCCAAATCCGGTCGGTTCCGGCTTTTAGGTAATAATCCCCTTTCTGCGTCGTGGCCTGCTGATGATTTCCTGTGGTGAAGAAGGGATCTATCGTGTAGCCGTGGGTGAATAGTCCGGTAAGTAGCGGGTTCGAGTGGGTGATGAGTACTGCAGCGGATTGTACTGTCGGTCGGGTCAGGGCGTCGGCGATGTTATTAGCCCCTTTTTTATACGTGATGCGGTAGGTGAAATGGCTCTCCATGTAGTCGAGCCATCGAATCTGTCGTGGGTTGAGGTTGGGTTGGGCTCGCAGGTACTGTAGGGATTTGTGGTCCGTGCGAACAGTGATGTCGGCGCCCACCAGGTAGCATCGCCACAGTTTAAATGCGTGTATGATGGCGAGCATCTCCTTGTCATGGATCGGGTAGTTGCGTTTGGCTTCCTGCAGCTTGCGTGGTTCGTAGGCTATCGGCTGCAACCCGTTCCCGAAATCTTGGAGGAGTACAGCCCCGATGGCAAAATCTGAGGCGTCGGTCACGACTTCGAACGGCTTCGATGGATCGGCGATGCGCAACACAGGAGGGGAAACGAGAAAATGTTTGAGTTCCTGGAAAGTCGCCTCTGCGTCCTCCCCCCACACAAAATTCCTGTCCTTGTGCAGCAGGTCGGTCAATGGGCCGGCTATCCCCGCCATATTCGGGATAAACCTCCGGACGTAATTAACGAATCCGAGGAAACTCTGGAGTTCCGTGACGTTCGTCGGGGACTTCCACTCCTGTATGGTCTTGATCTTCGCCGGGTCGATTTTAATGCCGTCGCGTGAAATTACGTGCCCCAAAAACTCCAACTCTTGCTTAAAAAATTCGCACTTAGATCCTTTGGTGATGAGTCGGTTCTCCTGCAGCCGCTTAAACACTGCGTCCAGGTCACTGAGGTGCTGCTCCCTTGTTTTGCTGTAAATGAGGATATCGTCCAAGTAGACGATAACGCACCGGTCTAGAAGATCCCGAAACACCCTGTTCATGGTCAGCTGAAAAGTCGAGGGCGCGTTCGTGAGGCCAAAAGGCATCATCGTGAATTCGTAACTCCCGTAGTGTGTGCGAAACGCAGTCTTGTGACAATCGTCGGCGAAGACGCGAATTTGATGGTAACCGCCGCGTAAGTCAATCTTCGAGAAGTAGCGAGCGCCACGAAGTTGGTCGAGGAGGTCGTCGGTGCGTGGGATTGGGTAGCGAGACTTGATGGTGACCCTGTTCAACGCACGATAGTCGATGCACATAGGAAGTCCGCCGTCTTTCTTCGGAGTGAACAGGATTGGTGCTGCGAAGGGTGAGGTGCTGGCCCGAATGAATCCTTTTTCCAACAGTGCATCGATTTGTCGGCGCAGCTCCTCGAGTTCCGGCTGGGTCAACCGCCACTGTGTTCGAACGGTCGGTTGCGCTCCAGGTTCCAGCTGGATTTTGTGGTCCTCAGGTCTCTCCGGTGGCAGTCCAGGTGGTAGGTCGTCGGGGAAGATTTCCGGGTACCTCCGAATCAGCTCCGCTAAATCCGGTGGTACAGCTGCACACAGCTTCTCGATGTCTTTTCCTTCGGTGTCGACTGCCAACTCGCGTAAACAAACGGCGAACAGCTGCGCGCCCCTGTTGAAGTGGCGAGCTATCGTGATGGCTTTGACGCACGGCGCTTGGATGTAGTCAGGTGTCCATGCAGGAAGCGTAATTAG
The DNA here is from genome assembly GCA_948144175.1 of Closterium sp. NIES-65. Classification (NCBI taxonomy): domain Eukaryota; kingdom Viridiplantae; phylum Streptophyta; class Zygnematophyceae; order Desmidiales; family Closteriaceae; genus Closterium; species Closterium sp. NIES-65. The sequence goes on along the minus strand of CANXME010002149.1, from coordinate 2,138,860 downwards.
CCCCTCGTGCTTGCTGACGCTGCACGTTCCCGTTGTCCAGTCGATGACGGGGTTGTGCCGTCGCAGCCAATCGCGTCCCAGCAATACATCGCAGCCATCCAACGTTGTCGCGAGGAACTTCATGCTGAAGCCGAAATCGTCGCCGCATTCGATCCTGACCGTGCGTGTTTGTTCCGTTATCGCCAGAGGCGTCCCATCCACGAGGCGAGCGTCGATTTCGGGGAGACACCTGTCAAGTTGCAACTTGCATTTTTTTGCGCTCGCCAAATTGAAGAGGCTATGACTGGCCCCTCCATCGACGAACATTTTCAGGTTATATTTTGACACCTTACCAGCGACCAGCACAGGGTGATCCACATGATTATCCCCGTTATTCGGCCGAGTGCGATCGATTGCATGAATCGGAACCACGACTCGGTGGGGATGGTGGGGTTCGGGCGACGAAGCACACTCACTAAAGGGCCCGCTAATTACTGACTCTTCCCATTTCCCTGCTCCATCCTGTCGTTCCCCGTCAGCGGCGTTTTCTCGTGGCAATCTTTCATGTAGTGACCCGTCTTCCCACACCGGAAACACGGTCCCTTAGGAGGGCGGTCGGGTGTATGGACGGCGTTGATCGTGGTCCGATGGGTCTGGCCACGAAAACGGTTTCCCTCCCGGGAAGCTGCTCTCGCGTACTGCATCAGCGCATCTGTGGACTCCGCCAACTGTACTGCTGCAAGAAATGTCGTCGGACGGCTCCTGCGAACCTCGTACTGTATCTCGTATTTGAGGCCGCTGATGTATTTATCCAGCCGTTCAGCTTCCGACATGTCATCAACTTGGTCGGCGAGGCTCATAAATGACGCCGTGTAGTCTTGGACAGAAGCCATCTGCGACCATGCACGCAGCTTCATGCGAGCTTGCTCCGAGGCGGATACGTGCTCGAAGCGACCTCGTAAGGCTGCGCCCCACTCCTTCCACGTGCGTATCGGTGCGTGTGATTGGGTAGCGAGATTTGATGGTCACCCGTTTCAACGCACGATAATCGATGCGCATGCGAAGCCCGCCGTCCTTCTTTGGAGTGAACAGGATCGGTGCCGCGAACGGTGAGGTGCTCGCCCAAATGAATCCTTTCTCCAGCAGTGCGACAATTTGTCGGCGTAGCTCCTCGAGTTCCGGCTGGGTCAACCGCCACTGTGTCCGAACAGTTGGTTGCGCGCCAGGTTCCAGCTGGATCTTATGGTCTTCGGGTCTCTCATGTTGCAGCCTAGGTGGCAGATCATCCGGGAAAATGTCGGGGTACTATCGAATTAGCTCCGCTAAATCCGGAGGTACAGCTGCACACAGCTTCTCAATGTCCTTTCCGTCGGTGTCGACTACCAACTCGCGTAAGCAGACAGCGAACAGCTGCGCGCCCTTGTTGAATTGGCGAGCTATCGTGATGGCTTTGACGCACGGGGCTTGTATGTAGTCAGGTGTCCACGCAGGCAGCCGAATGAGCCCTTCGTGCTTGCTGATGCTGCACGATCCCGTTGTCCAGTCGATGACGGGGTTGTGTCGTCGCAGCCAATCGCGTCCCAGCAATACGTCGCAGCCGTCCAATGTTGTCACGAGAAACTTCATGCTGAAGCCGAAATCGTTGCCGCATTCGATCCTGACCGTCCGTGTTTCTTCCGTTATCGCCAGAGGCGTCCCATCCACGAGGCGTGCGTCGATTTCGGGCAGACACCTGTCAAGTTGCAGCTTGCATTTTTTTGCGATCGCCAAGTTGAAGAAGCTATGGCTGGCCCCCCCTATCGACGAACATTTTCAATTTATTTTTTAACACCTTGCCAGCAACCAGCACAGGGGGATCCACATGTTTATCCCCGTTATTCGGCCGAGTGCGATCGATTGCATGAATCGGAACCACGACTCGGTGGGGTTGATGGTGTTCGGGTGACGGAGCACAGTCAGTAAAGGGCCCGCTAATTACTGACTCTTCCCATTTCCCTGCTCCTTCCTGTCGTCCCCTGTCAGCGGCGTTTTCTCGTGGCAATCTTTCATGTAGTGACCCGTCTTCCCACACCGGAAACACGGTCCCTTAGGAGGGCGGTCGGGTGTATGGACGGCGTTGATCGTGGTCCGATGGGTCTGGCCACGAAAACGGTTTCCCTCCCGGGAAGCTGCTCTCGCGTACTGCATCAGCGCATCTGTGGACTCCGCCAACTGTACTGCTGCAAGAAATGTCGTCGGACGGCTCCTGCGAACCTCGTACTGTATCTCGTATTTGAGGCCGCTGATGTATTTATCCAGCCGTTCAGCTTCCGACATGTCATCAACTTGGTCGGCGAGGCTCATAAATGACGCCGTGTAGTCTTGGACAGAAGCCATCTGCGACCATGCACGCAGCTTCATGCGAGCTTGCTCCGAGGCGGATACGTGCTCGAAGCGACCTCGTAAGGCTGCGCCCCACTCCTTCCACGTGCGTATCGTGGTCACTCCGAAGATCGACGTTGCCACTTGATTAGTCACTGTAGAGGTCCCGTCTGCCGCATGTGTCACACCTGTCGGCGTCCCTGTTTCCAAGGTTCGGCGCCACCATTCAAGCGCTGCACCTCGAAGAAGTGAAACTGCGTAATTAATGCGCGTAGCGTCGTCATTAACTCCGGCTGCAGTAAAGAAGACTTCGACCCCGAACAGCCACCCTTTTACCGTAACCGTTTTGTCCGTAGGATTAAACGGAGGTGGATTGACGGGCTTGATTTTGATCGTTGTCACTGCCACTGGAGCTGCTGCCGCTCGCTGCCTATCCTCTTCTTCGAAGTCACGTGTGAGCGCATCCAATGGATTGCTCATCGCCTGACTGTTGCCCTCGCCTTCGTCCACAGGCGACTCCTGACGCGCTTCACCTCGCGTCTGGCGTAGTTCGGCGTTTTCCTCTCGTAGTGTCGTCACTTCCGCCATTAACGTCTTCATGCTTTCCTGCATTTCTGCCACTTGCGCCATCATCCTGTTGACAGCTTCCTGATCCATGAGCCTAACGCTACGTCTGGTGGGCAGTCGGGTCTCCGTGGCCTTCAAGCAAATGAAAACACGAACTATCGGAGTCGGGCAGGATTGAATTAACAATCCCTGCAGCCAACCGTCGTGTAGTCACTAAACCAGCCACAGCCTATGCCACCAAACTACCCTCGGAAAAGCGGGGTGAACTAGGAAAGTAGCTCTGATACTAGGTGTTATGAGTTGTAAAAGAGAGTGCGCAGGTAAACGAATAACGAAGCTGTGACTGAATCAACTGCGAATACAATGAATGCCCAAACTAATATAGAACTACGCTAGCTAGGAGAGAACCTCGGACGAGCGAGGTTGGGTGCAGGTTTGGCGAGGGGAAAGCCGAAGGCGACGCGAGGAGCCTCGGCAGCGTTGAAATCGGCTGAACGTGCGAACTCCGAAAATCGGGTTGTACGCGAAGCAGTCAACCCCGATAAGGAATTCGGGAAAATTCCTTACAGCCTTGCAGCATCCGTTACGCAACGGTGTATAGACTTGCACAATATTTTTTTTCATTAACAATGCTCACCACAAAAAATCATGTTCAGAAAGTCAAATATAACAGCACAATACATACATAAATGCTATAGTCACAACAAAGGGCCTCAGGAAAAACAGGCGGTATGACAGCAGCACAGTGGGAACAGCCAACCACGGCAGCTCAGGGAGGAAATGAAGGAACTCAGGAACCAAGTAATGAAACAAATATTTGAGCGGCGCAGACATGGCTCCAGATACCGTATTTGAAGTAATGGCAAGTGTGGAATGGCAAAACGTGGGTGGCACTTGAAGGGCGGATCCCTGGGAAAACTAGTTCGAACAGCATCGATTGAAGACATCGCACAGGCGAGGGCGAATCCAGCGAGGTATGTTGGGGCACGGCGTGCTGTCCTCCTGTGCACAGTCGAGGAAGGGCACGAGAAGAGGAGCAGCATTCAGTAAACGAGAACAGTCTGTCAAGACTCAACAGCATCACAGATAGTCAACACCGATTCACAAGCACCAACCATCCCAACCGCCAACGTGCAAGCTCAATTCCCTCTGCGCCCACTCTCCCCTGCCTCCCAGTCCGACTTCCCCTTTCTTGACATCTCCCCCACTCCCCCCTCCGGCCTTCCCTCCCCACACTTACAGGCAGGTCATTCTGCAGCATGCACGTGTTCTCGACGCGGTCCCACGCTTTCGATATAAGGAACTTCATGCCTTTGTTGCCGATGAGATTGTAGCGGTACTGGAACCCGTCCGCGTTACGAGCGTACTTGACCTCGATAGTGTCGTTTCCGTAATTCTTGTCGCAATTATCGGACACCTCCGAACCGTCGCCCATCATCCACCCCGTCTCAGTGTCGGGGTTAGTGATGATGTTTACGAGCTTGTTAGCAAGGGTCGAGACCGTAGCGTCCATAGCCGTGTTACCATTAGGCGAGGCACTGTAAAGCGGGGATGGAAGAGGGGGAATGAGTTGATACAAAGAGTGGAAGGGGACGCTGGAACGGACGAGTCGAAACCATTGAGAAACACTGAGCGGAAAGCAAGCGGCTGGAAATGAGTAAGGGTGGTGGAAGGCTTGGGGGAGTGGGAGGGGGAGGGAAAAATGGGGACGTGGATGACGAGAACGGAGAGTAGAAGCAAAATGACTATGTGGTAAATAAAAATATATATCAATAGTCAATAAGGCGTCCTAAAAAACTTTTCATAGTCATAATAATAACAAGAAAAAAAGGTAAGAGATCAAAAAACAGCAAGGGGAAAAACAAACAAACAAACAGGGAGGTTACTGAGCGCGTACGGTTCAGGCATGCAAGGATCGGGGCAGCTGCCGTGATCCCCGGCGAAGCCGAGGTTGAACGGGCCGAGATAGTGCGCGGCCTTGGTGTGCCAGCCGCAGAAGTTAGTGCAGAAGCCGTCAACCTCCACGATGTTGCTCGTTAGCACGAAGTAGACCCCGTTTGCATCGTACTTGAGCGACTTGCCCTTGCCGATCTGCCAGCGCGCGACTGCACGGAGAAGGTGGGGGGTGGGGGAGGAAGAGCGGCAAGACGGGTAAGTGGAGAGCGGGCGCGGAGGGAGAGGGGGGAGAGTGGGGGAAAGGGAACAATGAGCAAGTGACGTGACGGGAGCTGTCGAACGGAAGAACTGCGGCAGAAGGAAAAGGAACGGGGAATGTAAGCGAATGGGGGGAGGGAGATGAGAGAGCGGGGCAAGGAGGAAAGGGAGTCTAGGGGGAAAGGGTGGAAAAAGGGAGGAAAGGAATATAACACGGTGAGATGAAACAGAAGAGTCGGAGACAAGGAATAAAAGCACGGAGCAAAATTTCGGCAGCGACATACTTGTGGCGATGTCGGCGGCGGAGAGTGGCCCTTTGCCCAGCGAAAATGCGTCGTACGCCACTCCTGCGAGACGCACCTGGCGAGAGAGACGGCAGGTGAGAGCGACACAGCGGTTCACACAGGGACGGGGAAAGAGAGGCGAAAGGTAAGAGCGGAGCTGGGTGTCCGGACGGAAATTAGAGCAGGCATAGGCAGCAAGTCGCAGCTTAGGAGCACTCGTGACGATCTTAAACAAGGGAGGGGGGCATTATGGCGCACACGCAGAAACGCAAAGCGCTTCATGCGTTTAGCGGACTGTTTTCTATGGCGGCGGACAAACGGATGAGTAAGATAACGCGAGACGGGACGGGCACGGCTCAGAACGTCGCGAAGGCCGCACATGTATAGCGATGTTCCGATTGACCCGAACCCACTCTACGCTTCCCTCGTCCAAAGAGTAAACGTACTTCTGTGCCGACGTATCGGTCCTTGTTCGTCTCGTTGTTCGTCATGTAGTAATTCCCAGTAATAGCGAACCAGTTCTTAACAGAATTCTCGCCACTGCCTCCCTGCTTCTTGTTCGTGCTGCTCAGAGATTTGACGAAGTTCTCGATGATTTTCTGCCCGTAACCCTTGGGCCAGTTGCCGTAGTAGATTAAGTAGATGTTCACTGTCGGCCTGCCAACCACAACCGGGCCGCCATTGTAAATAATCGGACCCACCCCGTCTGCATTTGAAGATTGGGTTTTCCCCGAGTTTGATATCCTCCCCCCCTTTCCGATGCCGCGGTTCCTACTTTTGAAAAACTTCGAAGGAAGGCTTCGAATTTTCGTTATGGTATTTTTTAACGGGCTGTTCCTGCCGGCGTCGGCGTGCGACGCAGAGTGAAGGAGGAAGGCGGATAAGAGAAGCAGGTAAACTACGCGTGGCAACATCTTGACGAAAGATGGTTCTGATGGAAACGAAATTTGTGAAATCTCCTTTGCTGTTTTTTTTTGGGAGGTGTGTTAGAAAGGCTTGCTAGATAGCTGCAGTCCTAATGTGACCTGTTCCTCGGAATCACAAGCAAAACGAATGAGTACTGAACAACACGTTGAGGGGTGGAAGAGGGGTTATGGCACGCACAGCCTTGGAACACGGGGGTTCGTCGTGATAGTACAGTTCACCGCATCGGCTGGAAGGAGGGAGAGAAGGGAAGGGGGGCGAGAAGGTACAGCAGCTAGGGGGACAGTGAGCAAGTGGGGCTGCTGCTGGTGTGGGATGGCGGAGAGCGATACGCTAGTGTGGGATGGCGGAGAGCGATAAGTGGAAGAGAGCAGACAGACTTGGACGAAACAGCGAAGGGGACCCGATCACCTGCGGTTCGAACTTTCTGCGCAGGACTTGGGCAGATACGTCTATTCGTTAACTGACTTCGCTCTGAATCCTGCCCTGACGCTCCAAACACAGCTAGGGACAACAGCTTTGGACAAACATTGCACCATCAAAGCCAATGTGTCAAATTCTTGAGCTGCTGAGGCGCAGCGCAGGCTAAGTTTCCTGGGGCGAGGTTGTGGAGAGTTTTGTACACATTATACCTGGCGGACTCTCTGACATAACTTCCCCGAAAAACCGGAATCCTGCGACCCGATATGTGGGGCCAACGATAGCAGCAAATAACCTGGTGAATTCCCTGAGCGACAGAAACTGTAGGGTTACAACAACCTGGCGCGAAGATATTCTCAACGGACTGGGGTGGGGAGAGCTCAACTGTGTTCCCTTGGGTCCACGACTAGTTACCACCAGCTTCTGCTTCGCTCATTCGTTTAGCGCAGCATAGCCTCGTTCCTCAATCTGGAACCCTGTATAGTCTGGTTCCTCAACAAACACCGCTTCTCAGGTAGAACACATTTTTTCTTAACCTCTTCCACCATTCTACTTACATAAATGTAGCTCATACATAATTTTTACAGGAATGGGCATTTCACCATACTAGACTCTGCCATTCTACTTGCCATTTGGACCATCTTGAACCCACTTGCCAAATATATAGATACCCTTCGATACACTACTTTCGGAGCTTCTACTATCTTCCGCATCACTTACTTGGGACACCACGTCAACTCTCCCCGCCAAACTTCCCTCTTTGACCCCCCCTTGTGTTGCTTCCAACGCATCTCTAAGTTGAGATATTACCTTAACCGACTCTTTCGACAGGACTGTTGCAGATGTGCCTGACGTGCCGTGAGAGGTACAAAGGGCGCCGTGAGAGGATGCCTGGCGTGGAGGAGCGTTGTCAGGCAGGGTCAGAGAGAATAGAGTGGCGAAATCGGCGGACGGCACTCGTACAGGTGCACGGGTGGGAGCAGATGTAGTCGGGTCTACAGGCAGGGGCACGGACACGTGGGAAGAGGGGTTGTGCACTGATTGGGGAATGTGCATGGGTAAGGATGTGGGCTTGGGAAATTGCATGTGCATGGGGAATGCCTGGTGCAGTGGCAATGGTTGCATGTGCGGTGGTAATGGTTGCCCGTGCGGTGGCCATGTTTGCCTGTACATAGGCAATTGTGCGTGAAATGGTTGCATGTGCGGCAACGTGTGCATGTATGCTGCCCCTGGGCCATCCTGGGGTGAGTATGTTGCTGCCATGCCACAATGTGTTGCCACATGTGCATGCGATAACCCCAGGTGTGTTGTTGGAGTCGCCAGGTGAGTTGTCAGGTGTGTTTGAGGTGCCGTTTGCTGTGTTTCTGATGTTGCCAGGTGTGTGGTCAGGTGAGTTTGACGCAGTGCCAGGTGAGTCTGATGCGGTGCCAGGTGAGTCTGATGCGGTGCCAGGTGAGTCTGATGCGGTGCCAGGTGAGAAGCCAGGTGAGTGGCCACAAGCCCTTGCGCCCACGCACTGCGAGGGACTATGGAGCGTTCCGATGACAGTGGGATCACAGGAAGAGGCAGAGACAGAGAGCCAGCCACCGATGCATTGCTATCCCCTGCTGCTGCTGCTGCTGCTGCTGGGACTGTTGCAGCTGCTGCTGCTGATGTTGCTGATGTTGCTGGTGCTGTACTTGCTGTTGTTGCTGCGGAGAGCTGGTTGGTGGAGGGGAGATTACAGGGGGGAGGTGTGGGGAGAGGTGTGGGGAGAAGTGTGGGGAGAGGAGGGCGCAAGGGCAGGCCGAGGAAGAGGTTGTGTAGGAGAGGGATGGGATGGAACGGAGGGGAGGGGGACATGGAATGGGGTGATGAACCAGGAGCAGTAGAATTGGGTTGCTGCTCCTGCTGATTCTGGTGCTGCTGCTGCTGCTGCTGCTGTTGCTGCTGCTGCGACGGCAGCGGCAGTGGCTCTTTCTCCTCTCGTTTCTGCCACTGCTGCTGCTGCTGCTGCTGCTGCTGCTGCTGCTGCTGCTGCTGCTGCTGCTGCTGCTGCTGCTGCTGCTGCTGCTGCTGCTGCTGCTGCTGCTGCTGCTGCTGCTGCTGCTGCTGCTGCTGCTGCTGCTGCTGCTGCTGCTGCTGCTGCTGTTGCGGAAGCAGCTGCTCTTGCTGTTGCTGGACCTCTGGCTGCTGCTGCACTCCAGAGATCTCTCCAAAGAGCCGTGCTTTCTTGTCAATGTGCCCTGCACACCCATCTACTGCAGTATCCGAGGAAGCGAGAGGCATGTGTTTACCACCCCCATCATGCCCACCATCGTCATCGTCATATGGCCTAGACGGCCTGTTGAGAACCGACTGTTCCCTCCTCGCTGAGTTCGTGTGCTGATCTTGCTGCTTTCCTTTCAAGATCTCGTGTGCCTCCTCACTGTTTTCACATCCTGTCGCCCCTGCAGGCATCACCCCTGCTTGCACCCCGGCCGAACCACCCCGCAAGGCTTGGCTGCATCGCCCGAGCCGTGCCGGGAGGCCTGGGCCGGACCTGCGGGTCTGGTTCGGGTGGCTGCGCCTGGGTTGGGTGGCAAGAAGTGGCTGCTGCTGCTGCTGGCCTTGGTTCGGGAAATGGGGAGACATCCGGATGAGGGGAGGCGAAGGGACAAAAGGGGATGAAGGGGCGAAGGGTGGCGACGGGGCGTGGGGGTTGTCTGATAGATCAAGAGCAGCGGCAAGGCAATCTGTGAGGGCTGCTGCTGCTGCTGCTGCTGCTGCTGCTGCTGCCACTGCTGCTGCATCGTCTGGAACAGGCGTGGGAGAATCAGCAGCAGCAGATGTTGCTAAGCTGGGAGAGGCAGCAGCAGGAGGAGGGGGTTGAGGAGGAGGTGGGTGGGGAGTGGAAGCAGCAGTGGGAGGCCCGGACGCAGGTGAGGGCGCATTCACACTTGAGGGGGATGAGCAGGCTGCAACAGAAGCAGGAGAGGCCACACCACCGTCATCACCACCACCAGCAGCAGCGGCAGCGGGAGCGGCAGTGGCAACGGCAATTGCAGCACCAGCAGTGGCAGCAAGAGCAGAGAGATTGACAGTTTGGGGAGAAGAATCCACATGGGTGCTTTGGCTGGTACCTGCTGATACCCATGTGCTGTTGTCGTTGTCTCCTCTCTCCCCCCCTCCTCGTTCGCCTCCTCCTCCTCCTCTCTCCACCCCCCCTCTCACTCTGCAACCTCTCTCAATCATTCGCCCTCTCTCACGCTCCTCCCTCTCGCGCTCCCCTCGCTCCCACCCCAGGGCAGCAGACATAGTGGCTACGCGCCGCAGGCCCCTCAAGGCGAGTATGCGTGCTGCTGGTGCTGCTGCCGCTGCTGCTCCTGCCCCTGCTGCCACTGCTGCTGCAGGTGTTGCTGCTGCCGGTGCTGCTGCTGCTGCTGCTGCTGCTGCTGCTGCTGCTGCTGCTGCTGCTGCTGCTGCTGCTGCTGCTGCTGCTGCTGCTGCTGCTGCTGCTGCTGCTGCTGCTGCTGCTGCTGCTGCTGCTGCTGCTGCTGCTGCTGCTGCTGCTGCTGCTGCTGCTGCTGCTGCTGCTGCTGCTGCTGCTGCTGCTGCTGCTGCTGCTGCTGCTGCTGCTGCTGCTGCTGCTGCTGCTGCTGCTGCTGCTGCTGCTGCTGCTGCTGCTGCTGCTGCTGACTGCTGAAGATGAGAGCAACAGGGAGGGCGACGACGACGCCGATGTAAGGGACACGGATGAAGGAGATGAGGAGGAGGATGGAGAGGAGGACGGGAGTAACGGTAACCGGTTGTGCGCTGGTAACCGCTGAGCTGACTCGGCGGGAGCCTGCCTTGGTTGGAAGTGGGAAGGGTATGAGAGGTCTTGGAATGGTGTGGTGAGGACCAGCCCAGGTGATGGAAAGGAAGCTCCTCCCTCCTCTGCTGCTGCTGCCGCTGCCGCCGCTGCTGATGCTGCCGCCGCTGTAGCTCCTGCTGGCATGCCTATGCCCATCCCGGGACCACCTGAGAGAGTCGCCGGAGAGCCGGCTTGAGTAATCTCAGGTCGGATCTCAGGTGTTTCTCCAGGTGCTTTGTCAGGTGAAGGGAAGGAGGACTCGACGCAGGCGGCGATGCTCGGCCAGGAGGAGCGGCGCTGGGCAGCAAGAGTGCGAGGGAGGGAGCCGTGGTGGAGAGAGTGATAGTGAGAGAGGGAGTGAGCGACAGGGGTCGCACCACTGCTCGGGGAGGCGAGACGGTTTCCTAGAGTGGAAAAAACAGCAGCAGAGGCAGAGGCAGAGGGAGGGGTATAGCCAGGAGCCGAACCACAAACCGACGCTGAGACCGAACCAGGGGTGGGGACACGAGAGGGGGCAGAGGCAGAGGAGGGGAACAGCGAGATGGGGTAGGGGAGGTGGGCTTGCGCTGCTGTTGCAGGGGGATAGGAGGAGGAGGAGGAGAGGGCGATGGGTGAGGGATCAGGAGGTAAGAGCAAGGCGAGTTCTGGGCGCTCTTCCAGCTTCTTGCACTGCTGCTGACGTGGCGGCAGAATGGTGGTTCTGGGCGGCACAGTGTTGGTGTTGGGCGGCAGAGTGATGCAGTCATGGTCAAGGATCTCAGATCCTGCTGCAGCCAGATCAGGCATGACCCTCTCGTAGTTTTCAGCGCTCTCGTCGTGTTTGTCCCTCTTGCCCTGCTTGTCATCGCTCCTTTCGCTGCCACCAGCTGTAGCACCACCAGCAGCACCAGCAATACTGGCTGCGCCAGCAGCGGCGACTTCAGCTGGTCGCAGCAGGCTTGCTCGGGGATACCATGCCTCTAAACCCCTGAACCCCGCGCCGCCCCCACTGCCGCCACTCAAGCCACTATTCCCGCAGTTTCCCTCTCCTCCGCCGCCACCACCACCACCGCCACTGCCACCGCCGCTGCCGCCGCCGCCGCCACGACTCGAGCCGGGCGCGTTTTCCGAGTCGCCTCTTGCTGGCGCGACTCCCGCGCTACTCCCCTGCCACATCCGCGTCACGCGTCGCCTGGGGCTCCACGTTCCCGCGGCGGCTCCGCTTGAACCGGCAGACCCGGCAGCCGCGCTTTCCCGCTCCGCCTCCCGCTCTCGTTTCGGAATCGACCAGCCGATTCCGCTACCCCCTCCCCCGTTGATTCCGCCGACGGCAGCGCCGCTAGTAGGGCTGGTATAAGCGATCGGGAGATTAATGGAAACGGCGGCGGCGGCTGCGGCGGCGGCGCTGGTGGCGGAGAAGAGCGGCGGCGGCGGGGGCGGCTGCGGCCATGCAAGCGGCAGCCCGAGGCTGTCTGGCATCGGGATCGCGGTGCCGCCAATCGCGCACTGCCGCTCTGCCCATGCTGGGGCCGTCCTGGTATCGGGATCGACCGCTGGACCGCCGCCGCCGCCGTCGCGACCTTTAGTGAAAGCATCGAGCGCCGCTTGAATCACGGCAAGATCGCGTAGCGCTTGTCGCGGCGACTGCGACCCCGCCGTCGCCGCCGCCGCCGCCGCTGCTTGTGCGAAGTCCTGTGCTGGTGACGCTCCGAGCGCCACCAACGGAGCTGCTTGCAACGCGGACAAGTTGTCGGAGCCGAAGCTCAGTCTGAGGTTGGCCACCCGCGCAGCCGGCTCCGTCGAGTAGTCCTCCTTAGTACTACGCGGGCGCTCCGTCGAGTCACTGCCGGCGGCGCCGGCTCGAGTCGCGGCGGATCCGGAGATTCCTGGAGCCGTTGGCCACTTCCGTTGGGTGGGCACTTTTCGCCGCGAATCCCGCCGCGGCTGTTTCAAGGTACACGCCGCGACATCCGCCGGCGCCGCCTCTGGCCAGCTGGTTATAAATTGCGACGACTGTTGCGACTGGTGTGACTGCTGGCGCGATGACGCGAACGTCGCCGACCAGGACGGTCGGCCAGCGGGGTCGTTGCTGCTAGTAGTAGTAAAGCCAGTGACCGTCGTCGCCGCCGTCAGCGCCGCAACCGCCTCAATCGCAACACCATTTCTCGAAACGGCATCGGCGGCAGCTGCTGCGCCGTCGAATTGAGTCGCGCCGCTCAGCCTCAAGCCGCCGCCCTGAGCTCGCCAGTGGTCGTGCGACGCGTCGCCCATGCTGTCGCGTATCGCTCATGCGACACCGGCGAGTCGAGTGGAGTCGCGTGGAATTCTCAGTCACGCCTACTAGTACTATTACTATCGTGGGAAAGGATTGGCGCGTGACTGTCGTCCCGTAGTAGTATCCCGGCTAACACAAACTTCAAAAGTTGTATACACTCCCGAATTGAGTCGCGCCCGTGGGCCGGCGCCGGACACTCGCACCGCACATCTTCGGCGAGTCGTACAAGGAATTTCGACGAGATTTGAACTCCTGGGCTGATAGATTCTTCCAAACGGAAATCTCGATTCCAGAATCGGAGCTCGGAGGTCGCGTACGCATCAATCTGTACTACAGGTATGAGAGGACTCGGAAACGACTGCTTCTCGCGGAGCCCCCGCAGAGCACTCTGCCAAGATTATTGAACGACTGCTACTACTAGTAGAGGTGTGGCCGGAAGAGCAATATTCGAGAAAGAGACTGCCAAGCTGGGGAGGTTTCCTTTAAGCCAGGTCGGTTGCACCACGACCACCGCAGGGCCCGTTTCCGCGGAGAAAAATGTCCTTGCTTGAAGCTCATTTCTCGTCGCAGCGTCGGATCGGAGGAGACACAATGGCGGAGAGCAGCGTCGGGGAAAGGTGAGAGGCGTAAACCAAAGCACGACTACAGTGTCTGTATACAGTCTTTGTGTACTGTACTAGCAGCAATGGCCCGCGATTTTTTCATCCCGTCGCGCGGGGAACTTTGTTTATGACAACTGTAGGGGCGGCTTTGGATTGTATCCACTCGTCGCGCTGGCCACTCCTCTTACGAACAGCCAGTGTCTTGTTCGGCAGTCCTTGGAAAAATGAATACAAGGGCTCTCGCTGAAAGAGGCCCTTTTCCCCCTTGGGTCGAGTTTTCCGATATCGCCTACGGTTCACCCGACTCCTATAGTCCCTTTTTTGGCGGGAAATTTCGCAGCTTGACCGAATCATTCCAAGAATCAGCTCCGCAGACAATCAGAGGCTCCAGATCGAACCAGCCCCAACATTCAGGGAGAACGAGAAATAAAGGATCTTTGATTAGATCAGCTTTAGAATTGTAAGTAGTTGTTTCTCTTGAGCATGATTAATTCTCCATCCTGTCGCGCGGTCTCCAGCGCGCTCGACAATGGCAGCTCATTTACCTCGCTTACAAGGTAAACGAGAAATTTTTACCTTCTATTCGACCCCCAAACCATAATTGATTTTTGTTTTTTGCCCGTTCGTCATGCGAGATTGATCAGCGCCGGGAACCGAATCTACGTAAAAGACAAAATCCAAAGACTAGTAGCACGCAGACCACTCTTCATGCAATTTTCCTGAGCGGGACTATAAGTATCGCGTTTTGCTCGGGGTTTGAAGGTCCCGCACATAGTCCGCGCGCGGCGTATCAGTTTGTAAGACTATAAAAAAGAACAGCTGTATTCTCAAAGCCCCACCCACAGACTAGCCTGCCTCAAGTTTCGAGGCGATTTTTCGAAGGATGGTCAGTGTACGCGACTACATGAAGCCGACAAAAGCTAGAGCGCGCATGCGCAACCAGCGTCGCACTCCCTGCTTCCTGGCTGGATGCCTGTAATCATTGCTTGTACAGCAAAAGTTTCCCTTTCGCGCCAAAACTGGAGGTGGTGGTGAGGCTGAATGCTCGTCAGCGAGTAGGGGGCACAAGCAAGAGAGGAAATGCGTCTCGATATCTTCTTGCGGGAAGAACGCGCAAAACATTTTGCATTTCGAGTGGTGCAGCGCCGCAGTTCGATGTGCAGCGCTCTGGTCTGGGTCTCCTCACGGGAAGAGCACGCGAGGCGTAAGGAAAGACGAAGGGAGCGGCCGTGAGGATGAGACAAGCGCAGAAATGATGGGTTTTGTGCATCAGCCAACAACAGAAACAAGAATCCGAGTCTTTCTATCTAACCGTAACGCAAAGAGGGCTGCTGAAACATTCAAGCGACAGAAGCAAGGAAGGAAGCAACGGAACCAGGAACGAAAAGCAGCAAAAACGTAAGGCGGTTGAAGTGACTACGCGAAATGATTCAGGATTTAGTTGCATCATTCAATGTTGTAGCAGTCACATTTCGCACTCGTGCACCAAACCTGGAGTCAGATTGTTTCACGTCATTCGCCGCGGGAGGTGATCCAGCATTTCGATTTCCTCGAGCAGTTATTGGCTGTTTTGTTCCGTCGTGCTCATTTTTCACCGCCGGGAATATTTTAGGGGCAGAACGAAAGACTACTGAAAAAATATGAGAAGTCAAGTTTATGCTGGGCAGATACAGTACAACACTGCCAATAAGCTCTTGAATTTGTGACAAGCGTGCGACGGAACGGGCGGCTTGAGAAGGGACGCTCTTGGAGCAATCTAACAGACAGGTAAGCGTGGCTGCCCGCGTTAGTTGCTCATAGAGCCGAGTTGTTTGTCGCTTTGCCGACAAACATAAAGATACTGTGCACTGTAAACTGTGACTAACGGACGTCGACACAACGTTGACGTCTCTGCTCGACGTTTCTTGAGAAACACTACGCAGCTACAGTAAACACCCGACCAAGTTCACAAAACTCTCTAACAGCATCCTTGCTTATGATCGTTGATGGTTGCCAGAATTACTGCTTGCTTAACGATTCTCATGCGAATAGCTCTGAGATTTCCAAAACAAAACTGAAATTTACAGGTGTTCGTGAGCCCCATAGAGCATGCCATAGCAGAAAACGATAACGAATTTCTTTGGCCTGTGATGAAGAATGCAACACTGTCTGACAAACGGTTTTCAGAGTCTGCACAAACATTACATAGAGTTAGGTTTGGGGGCACAACTGACCGTTTGTCTACCTTCATTGATAATTGTTACGAGTCCAATTGATGATCGAGCGAGAATTGCACTATCAAATCGAGAGTACAATTAGAGAAGGCATGAGCGGTAAGCACCGGCTAAGTGTCAGTTGCAGTTTTCGTGCGGTTGCGGTAATAACTAAACCGTGACTTGCTCCTCCATCAATAAAAAACTTCACTGCTGCTCCCTGTATTTTCCCGTGGATCAATACTGGGCAATCCGTCGCTGTACCCTCCTTATTCGTTCGAGCCCGATCGGTAGCATGAATCGGTACTGTGACTCGGTGAGGGTCGGTGGGGTTGGGCGAGCAAGCAGTCTTGTTAGTAGTTGGCCCGATTCCTACCGACTGCTGGCGTTTCCCTGCCTTGGAGACTCCCTCCTCAGCTCTGCTCCGCGGCGCCTCAGCTCCTCTGGGCACTCACTCTTACAATGGCCCTGGCTATTGCAAGCAACGCAGCGCCCCTTAAACGGCGTAGCAGTTGCATATGTCGCAACGGCATGTACCGTGGCGTGCTCGATCCGTCCCTGAGGGCGATATCCATAGTAGGACCCCGGTCTCGGACGGCGCAAAATGTTGATTTTCTCGGCGAGCGCGGGAATCTCGTTGAAGTTTGAGAGTCTGCGTAGCATGTTTTCGTACGAGATGTCCGGCTTCAGCCACCCGACGTAACTGTCCACCCGCTCCGCTTCGTCCATCTAGCCGAATTGTTCGCATAATGCGAGAAAACCACTCGTGTAGTCTTGAACCGACCCGAGCTGCCGCCAAGTACGCAGTCTCTAACGCGCCGAAATAGAAGCCGCGATTGGCTTGAAGCACGCCAGAAGCCTAGTGCGGAGAGTCACTCAACAACGATAGTGAGCTAGACTACGGGGGTTGGCACGAACTACTAGGAGTGATCGTAGCTTTGCTTGCTTCCTTAGTGCTTGCACATTCACGGGAGAAATCAGCAAGAGCTTCCACTAGCAAAGTTGGAATTACAGAATGATTGAACAATCAATGACAGAATGACTACATCACGCACATAGCAACCCTGCAGCTAGCCTGGTCCACCGCCAACACAGCTCGGTCGACCGCCTGCCAGCGTTGCGTAGAGGAGCCGCGCCAGCATTGCAGAAAGGCGACCTGCCAACAGAGCTGGTCGACGGCGTGCCAACGCTGCAGCGGAGTAGCTATCCAGCGTTGCCCCGTAGAACACAGCCGTGCGCACGCTCATAGGTGCGCGCAGACAATTTGCCCGACTTGCCTCGTTGGGCATCCGTCGGCATTGTCTGCGCCTGACGAGCCACATCGACTTCGGGATACCAGCTCGCAGTCGCCCTCACCATCGCGACCTCGACGGCATTCGCGTGCCTCCGTAGAACTCGTCGAGCAGATTACCCGTTCGACCCGGTCGACCACCAGATGCTTTCGGTCGACCACCACTGCTTCTGGTCGACCCCTAGGTCCCTCTTGTTGACCACAACTCATGTCAAGCTACCCCCTGGTTTACACACCCCTTCCGTCGAATAGAACCGTCAGCGGTTGTCGCCGAGCTCCCCTCGTCGACCGCTGCTCACTTGTTAGGTCGACGGACTACTCTGTCGACCTCCCGGTCGAACGCCAGGTCGACGGGATTCTCCGAAGACCTCCCGGTCAAACGGCAGGTCGACGGGATGCTCTGGAGTCCTCTCGGTCGAATGGTAGGTCGACAGGATGCTCCGAAGACCTCTTGGTCGAGCTGTAGGTCCTGGTCGACGTCCCACCCGTCGCCCAGACCAGTCAGTTGCAGCTGTCGAGCTCCCTGGTTGACAGGAACACCACAGCAGTCCCCTGTGGCTCGACGAAGCTGTCAAACATTATATATGTTCTGCTTGTGTAGGCTACAGTGGGTTAGCCTATAGGGGGTACACAATTCTAGGGTTTCCTACTTGTATTATTTCACTGCTAGTTCATTCATTCCTGTTCGCTTATTCTCACATGGTATAGAGCGGGTCCTTCTACGGACCGTTTTTTTTTTGGGCCCACCGAAGCGCCCCCCGAGGCGCGATTTTTTTTAGCGACCCCTTGGGTCGTCATTTTCCCTGCGGCCCCGCCGCTTTCACTGACGCGGCCCCGCCGCCCTCTCTGACGGGGCCCCGCCGCCGGCCCTTACGCGGCCCCGTCGCCGGCTCTCACGCGGCCCCGCAGCAGGCTCTGTCGCGGCCCCGCCCCGGCCTTTACGCGGCCTCGCCGCCTGCTCTCACGCGGCCCCGCCCCGGCTCCTTCGCGGCCCCGCCGCCTGCTCTCGCGCGGCCCCGCCCCGGCTTCTACGCGGCCCCGCCCCGGCTTTCACGCGGCCCCGCCGACGGCTTTGTCGCGGCCCCGCCCAGGCCCTTACGCGGCCCCGCCGCCTGCTCTCACGCGGCCCCGCCCCGGCTCCTTCGCGGCCCCGCCGCCTGCTCTCGCGCGGCCCCGCCCCGGCTTCTACGCGGCCCCGCCCCGGCTTTCACGCGGCCCCGCCGACGGCTCTGTCGCGGCCCCGCCCAGGCCCTTACGCGGCCCCGCCGCCTGCCCTCGTCGCGGCCCGGTCGCCTCCTGACGGCCCCGCCGTCCCTTCCTAACGGCCCCGCCGTCCCCTCCTGACGGCTCCTGCCGTCCCCTTCTACCGGCCCCGCAACTGCACCTGCTGGCCCCGCCGCTGCACCTACCGGCCCCCACCACCCACCCCCCCTTTTCCCGTCGCCCGTCGCGGCTCCTTCGGGGGCCGCAGCAGAGGGGTGGCAGGTGTGTGGCCTCCCCTGCTTCTCCTCCTCCTTCATCGCTCACCTGCAGCAGCCGAGCCGCCCCACTACCGAGCCGCCCTGCACCCGAGCCGCCCAGCAGCCGAGCCGCCCTGCCGCCGAGCCGCCGGGTCGCTGAGCTGCTGAGCTGCAGTTGCTGCCGAGCCGCCCTGCCGCCGAGCCGCCGAGTCACCGAGCTGCTGAGCTGCAGTTGCTGCCGAGCCGCCTTGCCGCCGAGCCGCCCGAGTCGCCCGAGCCGCCGAGCCGCCGAGCTGCCGAGCCGCTGAGTCGCCGAGCCTACTCTTCCCACCACTGGTGAGCTCTTGCCCTGCTAGCACGCTCACGTCGCCTGCTTGCCTGCCTGCCTGCCTTTTGGCTTGCCTGGCTGCCTGCCTTCCTGCTGCTAGTCCTGCTCCTGCTTCTACTTGCGGAGCCAGATGCAGCCCCAGCGACGCCTGCGTGAGTCCCTCACGCCCCAGCAGCTGCGTGAGTGGTACGCTGGTTGGGGCTGTAGGGGTGGCGACGCTACTCCTACTTCCACTCCTGCTGCTTCTACTCGTGGTGGCGGCCAGATGCAGCTCCCGCGACCCTCTCGCGTGTCTCTCACGCCTCGCCAGCTTCGTGAGTGGTACGCTCAGAGTGGAGGGTCTCTCAGTGCTGTTCGCTGCTCTTACGTGATTCGCACTAGTACTCGGACTGGTCAGCCTTGTGGGACACGTAGTCATACACCGTCCCGCTGCTTCGCCCGTCTGAGCGACGCCTGGCGTACCGTGTTTGGCGACGAGGCTGAGCTTCCCGACTGGGTGGAGTTGCTTAGGCAGAGGGTAGATATATATGCTCTTGACTATGATGCTATTCTCACTGCCATGTATGCATTGCCTACTAGTGCTGACCGTGCCGGTCACCTGTGCGTCCCGCCTGACCCAGGTATAGGACCTGCTGCTCTAGCTACTGGTGAGGCTGCTACTCTGGGTGCTAGTGAGTCTCCTGCTCCAGGTACAGGTGCGGCTGCTGCTCTAGGTGCTAGTGAGTCTGCTTCCTCAGGTGCGGGTGAGGCTGCGCTCTCAGGTACCGCGTTGGCTTCGGCCTCCCTCACCTTTACACTTGACTCTGGGGCTTCTCGCTCCTTCTTTCGGGACCGCACCACACTCACGCCGCTTGGTCGGCCAGTTGCTGTCTCCCTGGCTGACCCCTCTGGGGGTCCTATCCTCGCTCACTTCTCCACTGTCCTCCCGTGTCCGGCTGCCCCCTCGGGCACCCTGTCTGGCCTGTACCTCCCCTCGTTCTCGACGAACTTGGTGAGTGGTGCAGACCTACAGGATGCGGGAGTTCACCAGTTCACTCCTGCGAGTCAGCGGGTGACCCACTGCACGGACGCACGCACAGGCCGGCACCTGGCCACGTTCTCGCGTCGGCCGGGGTCGAGCCTCTACACCCTGACCAGTGAGTCTCCTCCTGTCCCCGCGTCCGGTCAGGTAGCAGCGTCGGGTCAGGTGTTTGCTGCTGCGTCCAGGTCTAATCCTGAGTCTGCCCCCTGTTCGTGTCGCCTCCTATCTCACGAGACTCTTCTGTGGCACCACCGTCTAGGCCACCCCTCCTTGCCCCGTCTTCGGGGCATGGCTTCCCGTGTCCTTGTCTCTGGTCTTCCCCAGTCTCTCCCTCCCCTTCCTTCGGGACCAGGACCTTCCTGTGTCCCCTGTGTCGAGGGGCGCCTCAGGGCTGCTCCTCACTCCTCCCAGTTTCCCCCGACAGAGGCTCCTCTGCAGACGCTTCACATGGACGTGTGGGGCCCGGCCCCCGTCCATGGGCAGGGTCACGAGCGCTACTTCCTGTTGGTGGTTGACGACTACTCGCGTTACACCTCAGTCTTCCCCTTGCGCAGCAAGGGTGCTGTCACTGAGGTGCTGATCGACTGGATCCGCGAGGCTCGTCTCCAGCTCAGGAGGAGCTTCGGCTCGGACTTTCCTGTTCTGCGTCTGCACTCTGACCGAGGTGGGGAGTTCTCCTCTCGCCTTCTGCGAGACTACTGTCGTGCACAGGGGATCCGCCAGACCTTTACGCTTCCGGACTCTCCAAAGCAAAATGGGATTGCTGAGCGCCACATTGGCATGGTCATGGATGTCGCTCGTACGTCCATGATGCATGCGGCTGCCCCCCATTTTCTGTGGCCGTTTGCGGTTCGGTACGCGGCGCATCAGCTCAACCTTCACCCCAGGGTATCTCGGCCCGCGATGTCCCCAGTGTTACTGTGGACGGGGAAGGTCGGCGATGCGTCTGCGTTCCGTGTCTGGGGATCTCGGGCGTTTGTCCGCGACTTGTCTGCGGACAAGCTGTCCCCCCGTGCTGCTCCCTGTGTCTTCCTTGGCTTCCCCCCTGACGCTCCAGGGTGGCAGTTCTACCACCCCTCCTCTCGTCGTGTTCTGTCCTCCCAGGACGTCACGTTCGACGAGTCAGTCCCCTTCTACCGCCTCTTCCCCTACCGTACTCCTTCCCTCCCCCCCCCACCGGACTTCCTGGTACCAGTTCCCCCCCCGGTAGACCCCCTCCCCCCTCAGGTTCCTGCCCCTTCAGGTGTGTCCCAGGTAGACACGGTCGAGCCAGTCGAGGTTGCTGCTGAGTCTGGTCCTGCTGCGGGTGCTGAACCTGGGGGTGCTGCTGCTGGGGGTGCTGAGCCTGGGGGTGCTGAGCCTGGGGGTGCGAGGCCGGGGGGTGCTGAGTCTGGGGGTGCTGAGCCGGGGGGTGCTGAGCCGGAGGGTGCTACGTCAGGAGCTGCTGAGCCTGGGGGTGCTAGGCCTGGAGGTGCGGAGCCTGCGCCTGCTGGACCTGGGGGCTCTCCGGTTCTCCGGTCTCGGCGGGAGCCGCTCTCTCCACAGGAGCTGCGCGAGTGGTTTGCTCGCCGCTGGAGGCGTGCTGCTGGAGCTGGAGCTTCTTCGCCTGCTGAGGGTGCTGCCGGTCCCGGAGCTGCTGGGCCTGCAAGTCCTACTGGAGCTGGAGCTACTGAGTCTGGGGGTGCTGAGTCTGGAGCTGCTGAGCCTGGAGGTGCTGAGTCTGGAGCTGCTGAGCCTGGGGGTGCTACGTCTGGAGCTGCTGTGCCTAGGGGTGCTGAGTCTGGAGCTGCTGAGCCTGGGGTTTCTCCTGCTGCTGCATCTCGCCGGGAGCCCCTCTCTCCACAGGAGCTGCGCGAGTGGTTTGCTCGCCGCTGGAGGAGTGCTGCTGGAGCTGGAGCTTCGTCGACCGTCGAGGGTGCTGGTGCTGCCGGTCCCGGAGCTGCTGGGCCTGCGGGTCCTACTGGAGCTGGAGCTGCTGAGGGTGTTGGTGCTGAGACTACTGCTGTCTGTCCTGGCGGTGGTTCTGCCGCTGGTGCTGCTGGAGGTCCTGCCGCTGGAGGTGTTGGTGGCGCTGGTGCTGTCGCTGAGGGTGCTGGTGCTGTCCTTGCTGAGTCTGAAGCTGCCGCGCGGCCTCGGCCGTACTTCGTTCCGCTCCTACAGCAGGTTCTTGGTCTTTCTCCTTCGGTAGAGTGTCCACAGCCTGTCCAGTCGCAGTCACTGTTGGAGCCTTCCTCTCCTCTGCCTGCTCCCTCTCCTTACACTGGTCCTACTGGAGGTCTTGCTGAGCGTCGTGAGCCTGCGTCTCGTCCCGCGTCGCCGGTTCGTGCTGCTCGCGCTAGTGGTCGCGGTTCGCGTCAGCGTCCTCCTCCTGTCCCTGGCACGCACCGGATGTCTCTGCGTCCGTCAACTGCTCCTCTGCGTGCCCCTTTGCCTTCTCCTCCTGAGTCCTCTCTTCCTGCGCTTGCCGACCCTGAGTCGGACTCTCTTCGCGCTGCCAGTCCTACTGTCACGCGTCTCCTTGCTACTGTCGTCACTGACCCCTCTTTTGAGTCCACTGCTGCGTCTGCTCTAGTCGTTGAGCTCGTTGACTTTGCTGCTCGCTGTCGTCTCGACTACGCTGCTAGTCTTGTTGCTGAGTCTGCGTCTGTCTGTCCTCCGTCCGTCGGGGGTGAGTGTGCTCTTGGCACGGACGTCCTAGAGGACAGGCAGGAGGAGTTACAGTGTCTAGCGGCTGCTTCACCTCATCTCGCGTCTGTACTGCTTGCCCCTGAGGGAGACCCGAATGCACTAGACATCCCGACTCCGCATTCTTACGCGGAGGCCGTAGAGGGTCCCTACTCCTCTCAGTGGCAGGCAGCTATGGATGCAGAGATGGCTTCCTGGAAGTCCACAGGCACCTACGTTGACGCGGTTCCCCCTCCTGGGGCGAACATCGTCAGTGGCATGTGGATCTTCAGGGTGAAGCGGCCGCCGGACTCTCCACCTGTCTTGAAGGCACGGTACGTTGCTCGTGGCTTCAGTCAGCGGCAGGGAGTTGACTACTTTCAGACCTTCTCTCCCACCCCGAAGATGACCACTCTTCGGGTGCTGCTGCACATAGCCGCTCAGCGCGACTACGAGCTTCACTCTCTCGACTTCAGCACTGCGTTCCTGCAGGGTAGCCTGCACGAGGAGATCTGGCTGCGCCGTCCACCTGGCTTCACTGGGACTTTCCCTCCTGGCACCCAGTGGAGCCTCCGACGGCCAGTCTACGGTCTCCGCAAGGCACCGCGTGACTGGCACGACACACTGAGGACTACGCTTGCGGCTCTTGGGTTTGCTCCTTCTACTGCTGACCTGTCGCTGTTTCTGCGCACCGACACTTCACTGCCGCCGTTCTACATCCTCGTGTACGTCGACGACTTGGTCTTTGCATCAGCGGACACTGCTGGACTCGCCTACGTGAAGTCCGATCTGCTGAAGAGACACACGTGCACAGACCTGGGTGAACTGCGCAGCTACCTTGGCTTGCAGATCACTCGGGACAGAGCACGCCGCACCATTACCTTGACTCAGTCACACATGGTGCAGCAGGTCCTTCAGCGCTTTGGCTTCACGTACTCCTCGCCTCAGGCCACTCCTCTGCCTACTCGCCACTCACTCTCAGCTCTGCCTTCGGATGAGTCCGTAGAGTCGAGTGGTCCGTATGCAGAGCTTGTTGGCTACCTCATGTACCTGATGACCTGCACACGACTTGACCTTGCATACCCTCTGAGCATTCTTGCACGCTATGTTGCTCCTGGGAGACACAGACCAGAGCACATGGCTGCAGCGAAGAGGGTATTGCGCTACCTGTGCAGTACGTCGGGCATGGGGCTAGTGCTTGGAGGGCGGAGTCCAGTGGTCCTTACCGGCCACGCGGACGCTTCTTGGGCTGACGACCAGGCTACGCAGCGGCCGTCAGAGGGTTACACCTTCAGCCTTGGTTCCGGCTCTGTCTCGTGGCGGTCTACTCGCTCGTCTTCGGTTCTCGGCTCCAGTTGTGAGGCTGAGATCTACGCCGGGGCCATGGCTGCACAGGAGCTTCGCTGGCTCACCTACCTGCTGACTGACCTTGGAGAGCCACCTCGTTCTCCTCCAGTGCTGTACGTAGACAACAAGGCCATGCTGGCCTTGTGTCGAGAGCAGCGCTTGGAGCACAGAACGAAGCACATTGCTCTCCGCTACTTCCTTGCTCGTGAGCTGCAGCAGCGTGGTCAGTTGCGACTTGCGTACGTGGCCTCTGAGGCCAACACTGCTGATGTGTTCACCAAGGCACTCGCGCCTTGTGACCATCAGCGCTTTTGCACCCAGCTGGGTCTTGTGCCTGTCTTGCCTCACTTGCTCTCCTCTTGACTTCACTTGTACTGTGACATATATATATACCTGCTCTTGCTTGTCTAGTTTTATATATATGTCTGTACTCCTGCATGTGAACTGGCCTCTGGCCCTGCTCTTGTGCTCGGACTGTGTGGTGACTTTGTTATCCACCCTGAGCTTGCTTTGCTTTGCTTGACTGGTCTTGTGACCCCTTGTTCTCCCCCACTTTGCCTATGGGGGTGTGTCAAACATTATATATGTTGTGCTTGTGTAGGCTACAGTGGGTTAGCCTATAGGGGGTACACAATTCTAGGGTTTCCTACTTGTATTCATTTCACTGCTAGTTCATTCATTCCTGTTCGCTTATTCTCACAGAATCCTGTCGAGCAGCTCTCCGACTGTAAACGGTCGGCTGCTACTCCCGTACATCCGACCAAGTCGTCGGCGTTGCCCAAGCGAGGGCGGGGCCAACACTCCATTTCCGTTAACCCTCACTTGCCGCGCTCACGCTTGGGCCTCCGGCCCACACAGCGGTACTCCACGGAGAAAACTCGTCCTCGGCGTGCACCTCACACACAGCATGTCGTCACCACACCAGCCGTGTAGAAGGGCTCGGCACCTACTACTGCACCTCGTCGTCGCCGTCGTCGACGTCGGCTAGATGAACTTGGTCGATGACGACAGAGCACCAGTTGAAAGTGTCAGAATCCCGATCACTAGACCATTGGGATAAAAGGGCTTATTAAGTAGCGAGTCAGTGCACCCATAACCTCCCAGGCTAGCGTGCATGTAACCCTTCCCTAGGATCAATCGGGGATCAATACTAGACCTCTGACACCCCCTCCACACTAGGATGCCCGAAGTGCATACACCGGAATTCGAACCCGAGACCTTCGCTTTGATACCATGCCAGAATCCCAACCACTACACCATTCGGATAAAAGGGCTTGTTAAGTAGCGGGTCAGTGCGCCCATAACTCCCCAGGCCAGCGTGCGTGTAACCCTTCCCTAGGATCAATCGGGGATCACCACTGGAACTCTAACACCCCCTCGCACTAGGATGCCCGAAGTGCATACACCGGAATTCGAGCTCGAAACCTTCGCTCTGATACCATGTCAGTAATCCCAACCACTAGACCATTGGGATAAAAAGGCTTGTTAAGTAGCGGGTCAGTGCGCCCATAACTTCCCAGGCCAGCTTGCCTGTAACCCTTCCCTAGGATCAATCGGGGATCACCAGTGGACCTCTGGCACCCCCTCGCACTGGGATGCCCGAAGTGCATACACCGGAATTCGAACCCGAGACCTTCGCTCTGACACCATGTCAGTAATCCCAACCACTAGACCATTGGGATAAAAGGGCTTGTTAAGTAGCGGGCCAGTCCGCCCATAACTCCCCAGGCCAGCGTGCCTAAAACCCTTCCCTAGGATCAATCAGGGATCACCAGTGGACCTCTGATAGAAAGTTGGAAAATGCAGCGCCTTCGTCAGGAAGTCCGCCGGCTGCTCGGTGGTCGGGATGTACTTCAGCATAAATTTCCCGCGCTTCACCAAGTGCTGCAGCCAGGCGTAGCGTCGCTCCATGTGCTTGAGGTTGCCCGTCAGCCCCAAGCCCTCAGCGACCGTGATTGCCGACTTGTTGTCGACGCGGAGAATGGTCGGCTTTCCAGCGTCGAGCAGCTTGAATTCCGCAAGGAGGAAGCGAAGTCGACGTCCCTCCTTGCCGGCATCCGTGGCCGCCACGGCGACAGGGAGTCGACAGAACCTTAGCGGGAGGTCGCCGGGCTGAAGGGATTCGCCGACAACACCGTGCCAATTCCGCCCGAGGAGAATGTCAAGCTGCGCGGAGAGTTTCGTTCTGCTCACCTTCATGATCATCTCAAGGTGCTGCTCGCCGGTGGTGCAGCTAGCACTCAGGAGCTGTCGAGAGCGACTGGATGCTGGTCACCAGGCATGGCGCTTCATCATGTCGACGTACCAGGGCAGGGACGACCTGTACATCGGGCAGCTGGATGAGAAGATGACCCACATTCGGATGGGCGAGCAGGAGTCGGCGACAGATTACTGCAACCGCGCTCAACGAATCCTGGCTGAGATGCGGATGGCGGGCGCCGAATACTCGACAGCGTCCTACACCACCCACATCGTCAAGGGCTTGCCGTGCAGCTACAATCTCATGAAGAGAATGATGATGGTGCCCGGCACGCGTGAGTCCCTCGACAAGGACTCTATCACCAGCTACATTCTTCAAGATGAGGCGATGCAGGAGGACAAACAGCCTACAGAGCTCCTTTCGTAGGCAAACTACGCTGCATCGATGAAGCTGAATCAGCAGCAGGGCAGCGCGGGAAGCCGGGCGGAGGTGGTAGCGAAGGTGGGCGGTCGACGAAGGACGTCGACGAGAAGCGGTCGACACGGGACGAGGGTCGACGAGGTGGTGGTCGACGTCGGGAGTGCTGGATCTGCGGCGACCCCGAACATCTCTCCTTCAAGTGCCCCGACCGCGATGACAGCGACGAGGACGACAACCAGGGAGGCCGTGGTTGATCGGCCGGTCGTCGC
The DNA here is from genome assembly GCA_948144175.1 of Closterium sp. NIES-65. Taxonomy (NCBI): domain Eukaryota; kingdom Viridiplantae; phylum Streptophyta; class Zygnematophyceae; order Desmidiales; family Closteriaceae; genus Closterium; species Closterium sp. NIES-65. The sequence goes on along the minus strand of CANXME010002149.1, from coordinate 2,112,309 downwards.
CCCCGTCGAGATGAGAAGTCGTGCAAGGAGAAGCAAGCGTCGAAGAAGACGTCGTCGACGAAGGATGTCAACAGCTCCACCGGCAAGAGCCGAGGCGACGGGGAGGCGTCATGCTCGATGACCGGTGTGGTGGAGCCGACGGTCTCGCTTGCGCCGCAGGCTGGCGAAGTCTTCCAGGCGTTGGCGGCAGCGGAGCAGGCCTACCCAATGGCGGTGCTGCTCGACAACGGGTGCTCCCACGACCTGATGGGGACGAAGTCGGTCTTCGTCGAGATGCGGCCGAGCGACGGGGTGAAGCAGGTGCGTGGGTTCAACGGGTCATTGCAGCCTGTCGAGGGTCGCGGAACCGTCGCTCTGCAAGGGGAGGCCGGGAAGCGGGTCCTCATCCCCGACGTACTCAACGTTCCTGTCAAATTATAATGTTGTGTAGGCTATAGTGGGGAAGCCTATATGGGATAAACATTCCTAGGGTTCCATATTTGTATCACTTTCATTCCTTAGTCAATCATCCTCGTTCTAATTTCCTAATGGTATTGAGCAGGTTCCCTCCTGGGAACTGTGCCTAGGGCCCACCACATCGAACCCTTTTTTATTTTTTCTGCTCGGAGCGCCCTCAGCACGAGTCGCGCTCCGGCCTCTCACTTCGTCGAGCCGCCCTAGCGGCCCCAACGCCCTAGCGGCCCCGTCTCCCTACGCGGCCCCGCCGCCCTTCGCTACGGCCCCGCCGCCTTTTATTGCGGCCCCGCCGCCCTTTGCTGCGGCCCCGCCGACCTTCGCTGCGACCCCGCCGCCTCTCCCTGCGGCCCCGCCGCTCTTCGCTGCGGCCCCGCCGCCCTTCACGGCGGCCCCGCCGCCCTTCACTGCGGCCCCATCAGCCGTCGCTGCGGCCCAGCCGCCCTTCACTACGGCCCCGCCGCTCTTCGCTGCGGCCCCGCCGCCCTTCGCTGCGGCCCCGCCGCCCTTCTCTGCGGCCCCGTCGCCCTTCGCTGCGGCCCTGCCGCCTCTCTTGCTGCGGCCCCGCCGACTCCCTTGCGGCCCCGCCGCTCTTCGCTACGGCCCCGCCACCCCTCTCGTTACGGCCCCGCCGCCCCTCTCGCTGCGGCCCCGCCGACTCCACCGAGGCCCCGCCGCCCCTCTCGCTGCGGCCCCACCGACTCCACCGTGGCCCCGCCGCCCTTCGCTGCGGCCCCGCCGCCCCTCTTGTTACGGCCCCGCCGCCCCTCTCGCTGCGGCCCCGCCACTTACCTTGCGGCCCCGCCGCCCTACCCGCGGCCCTACCGCTCTACACCACCGAGCCGCCCGCGCCGCTACGCAGCCCGATCTGCCCGAGCCACCCGACCTGCCCGAGTCGCCCGAGCCGCCCGAGCCACCCGACTCGCCCGAGCCGCCCGAGCCGCCCGAGCCGCCCGAGCCGCCCGAGCCGCCCGAGCTGCCTGAGCCGCTGAGGAGCCGAGCCGCAGGTGCTGTAGTTCCTGCAGAGCCGTCAGAGTCGCCCGAGCCGCCGTGTTGCCATGTTGCTGTGCCGCTGAGCTGCCCAAACCGCACTGTCTGGTGAGAGCAGCGCTTCTGTCACTGCACTGCCCCTGTCCTACAGTTTGTATTGCTAGTCCAGTGCTGTCATGGCTACCCCCAATGTTCTCGCTTTTGACGCTGAGGGTCGGGCCATTGACTTTGAGGTCTGGGTAGATGACCTGCAGCTTTTCCTACAGTGCGATAGGGCAGACGGTCTCTCCCTCTTTGACCTCACCTCTGGCGCCTCTCCTGCCCCTGGTGCTGACGCTAACGCCACTGTTCGCTCCCAGTGGGCCACGCGCGATGCTGCTGCACGTCTTGCTGTGCGTCCCCACCTGCCTACCACTAAACGCGCGCACTTTAGTCAGTACAAGAGTGCTCAGACCTTGTACGACGCTGTAGTTGCGCGCTACTCTTCCCCTGCCACTGCTGCACTGAGCCGCCTCATGCTACCGTACCTTTTCCCTGACCTTGCTGCCTTTCTCATAGTCGCTGACCTCATTAGGCACCTCCGCACTAGTGACACTCGCTACCGCGATGCGCTTCCTGCTGATTTCTGCGCCAAGAACCCCCCCCTCCATGTACATCACCCTCTATTACATAGTCACCCGGCTCCCTGACTCTCTTCGTGTAGTCAGGGACCACTTCCTCTCAGTCTGTCCCACCACTTTCACTGTTGACCTCCTAGACAAGGCCCTACTAGCAGCGGAGAAGAGCATAGTCGCTGTAGGACCCTCTCGTGGTGACCCCCGCACCCCCATCTTTGAGGGGTGTTCCCCTTCCCCCCTTTTGCCCTCTGTCGCCTCTGCTGCTGCGGCCGACCTCGTTGGTCTTGAGTCGGTCGGTGCGTCGTCTGCCCCTAGCGTGAGACGCCGCTCTGGCAAGGGCAAGGGGGGCAAGGGCGCGGGTGGAGCTAGCGGGGGTGGTGGAGGTGGCGGTGGAGGCGGCGGGGGGAGTGGGGGTTGTGGTGGGAGTGGTGGCGGGGGTGGAGGTGTCGGTGGCAGCAGCGGAGGCGGAGGCAGAGGAGGCGGCGGTGGTGGCGGAGGTGGAGGAGGCGGTGGTGGAGGAGGTGGAGCTGGTCGGGGTGGCGCTTCGCAGCGGAGCGGCTCCGGTGGTGGTCAGCGCCAGCAGTAACAGCAGCAGTAGTAGCAGCAGCGTTCTTGGGACATCCCCCCCCCCTCAGCAGCTCCGTGAGTGGTACACGCAACGTCAGCGTGGTGGGGGTTTTGGTCCGTGCACCTACATCCTTCGCTACAACGACCGCGCAGGTGAGCAGTGTGGGGGTGCCCACTCCACCCAGCGGTGCTTTGGCCGCCTGACGGATGCTTGGCGTCAGCAGTTCCCGGAGGCTAGTGAGATCCCCCGCTGGGGAGAGCTGTCTAGGGCAGGTGTCGCTATCTATGATCTTGACTTTGATGCTATCCTTGCTACCATGTATGCTGTGACTATTAGTGATGAGGGTGACTGTTTCCCGTGTTTCCTGCCCGACCAGGGCATTGGTACTGCTGCGCTAGGTGCTAGTGAGGCTGCTGCTCTAGGTGCCACTGCGTCTGTGCCTTCAGGTACTGGTGAGTCTGCGCTCTCAGGTACCACGTCGGCTTCGGCCTCCCTCACATTCACACTTGACTACGGGGCTTCTCGCTCCTTCTTTCGAGACCGCACCACACTCACGCCGCTTGGTCGGCCGGTTGCAGTCTCCCTGGCAGACCCCTCTGGGGGTCCTGTCCTCTCTCACTTCTCCACTATCCTCCCGTGTCCGGCTGCCCCCTCTGGCACCTTGTCTGGTCTTTACCTTCCCTCGTTCTCTACTAACTTGGTGAGTGGTGCTGACCTATAGGATGCGGGGACTCACCAGTTTACTCCTGCGAGTCAGCGGGTGACCCACTGCTCGGACGCTCGCACAGGCCGGCACCTAGCCACGTTTACGCGTCGGCCGGGGTCGAGCCTCTACATCCTGACCACTGGGTCTCCTCCTATCCATGCGTCAGGCCAGGTAGCTGCGTCGGGTCAGGTGTTTGTTGCAGCATCCAGGTCTGGTCCTGAGTCTGCCCCCTGCTCATGTCGCCTTCTGTCTCACGAGACTCTCCTGTGGCACCACCGTCTTGGTCACCCCTCCCTGCCTCGTCTCCGAGGCATGGCTTCCTGTGTCCTTGTCTCTTGTCTTCCCCGGTCCCTCCCTCCCCTTCCTCCTGGACCTGGTCCTTCCTGCGTCCCCTGTGTCGAGGGGCGGCTCCGGACTGCCCCTCACTCCTCTCAGTTTCCCCCGACAGAGGCCCCGCTGCAGACGCTTCACATGGACGTGTGGGGCCCAGCCCGCGTCCGTGGACAGGGTCACGAGCGCTACTTCCTGCTGGTGGTTGACGACTACTCACGTTGCACCACAGTCTTCCCCTTGCGCAGCAAGGGCGATGTCACTGAGGTGCTGATCAACTGGATCCGCGTAACTCGTCTCCAGCTCAGGAGGAGCTTTGGCTCGGACTTTCCTGTTCTACGTCTGCACTCTGACCGAGGTGGAGAGTTCTCCTCTGGCCTTCTCCGAGCCTACTACCGTGCGCGAGGCATCCGCCAGACCTTTACGCTTCCTGACTCTCCGCAACAAAATGGGATTGCTGAGCGCCGCATTGGCATGTTCATGGACGTCGCTCGTACGTCCATGATGCATGCGGCTGCCCCCCATTTTCTGTGGCCGTTTGCGGTTCGGTACGCGGCGCATCAGATCAACCTTCACCTCAGGGTCTCCATGCCGGAGACCTCCCCAGCTTTATAGTGGACGGGGAAGGTAGGCGATGCGTCTGCATTCCGCGTCTGGGGATCTCGGGCGTTTGTCCGCGACTTGTCTGCGGACAAGCTGTCCCCTTGTGCTGCTCCTTGTGTCTTCCTTGGCTTCCCCCCCGACGCACGAGGGTAGCAGTTCTACCACCCCTCCTCTCGACGTGTTCTGTCCTCCCAGGACGTCACGTTTGACGAGTCGGTACCCTACTACCGTCTCTTCCCCTACCGCACTCCTTCCCTCCCCCCGCCTCCGCTCTTCCTGGTGCCAGGTCCCCCCCCGGTAGACCCCCTCACCCCTCAGGGTCCTGCCCCTTCAGGTGTGTCTCAGGTAGACACCGTCGAGCCAGTCGAGGTTACTGGTGACTCGGGTGCTACACGAGTGGGTGCTGAGCCTGGGGGTGCTGAGACTGGGGGTGCTGAGCCTGAGGGTGCTACGTCACGAGCTGTTGAGCCAGGGGGTGCTACGTGTGGAGCTACTAAGCCTGGTGGTGCGGAGCCAGCGGCCACTGGACCTGCTCGTGTGGCGTCTGGCGTATCTGAGCCTGGAGGTTCTCCGGGTGCTTCGTCTCGGCGGGAGCCACTCTCTCCACAGGAGCTGCGCGAGTGGTTTTCCCGGCGCTAGAGGCGTACTGCTGGAGGTGGAGCTTCTTCGGCCACTGAGGGAGCTGGTGCTGCCGGTCGCGTAGGTGCTCGTCCTGGGAGTGCTGGAGCTGCTGGGCCTGCGGGTACGACTGGAGCTGGAGCTATTGAGGGTGTTGGCGCTGAGGCTACTGCTGTCAGTCCTCGCGGCCGTCCTGCTACTGGTACTGCTGGTGTTGCTGGAGGTACTGCAGCTGGAGGTGCTGTTGGCGCTGGTGCTACCGCTGAGGGTGCTGGTGCTGTCTCTGCTGTGTCTGGAGTCGCCGCGCGGCCTCGGCTGTACTTCGTTCTGCTCCTTCAGTAGGTTCTTGGTCCTTCTCCTCCTGTAGAGTGTCCACCGCCTGTCCAATCACAGTCACAGTCACCGCCGGCCTCCCCACTGCCTGCTCTGTCTCCTTACACTGGTCCTACTGGAGGTCTTGCTGAGCGTCGTGAGCCTGCATCTCGTCCCGCGTCGCCTGTTCGTGCTGCTCGCGCTAGTGGTCGCGGTTCGCGTCAGCGTCCTCCTCCTGTCCCTGGCAGACACCGGATGTCTCTGCGTCCGTCCACTGCTCCTCTGTGTGCCCCTTTGCCTTCTCCTCCTGAGTCCTCTCTTCCTGCGCTTGCCGACCCGGAGTCGGACTCTCTTCGTGCTGTGAGTCCTACTGTCACGCGTCTCCTTGCTACTGTCGTCACTAACCCATCTTTTGAGTCCACTGCTACGTATGCTCTTGTTGCTGAGCTCATCGACTTTGCTGCTCGCTGTCGTCTAGACTACGCTGCTAGTCTTGTTGCTGAGTCTGCGTCTGTCTGTCCTCCGTCCGTCGGGGGTGAGTGTGCTCTTGGCACGGACGTCCTTGAGGACACGCAGGAGGAGTTCCAGTGTCTGGCTGCTGCTTCACCTCATCTCGCGTCCGTACTGCTTACCCCTGAGGGAGACCCGGATGCACTTGACATCCCGACTCCGCGCTCCGCGCTCTTAGCTCCGTGATATTCGTCGAGGGGTGCCACGCTTTTATCGTGTCCAGCTTCTTCGGATAAATTTCGACCCCATCCTTTGAAACAACGTGCCCCAAAAACTCTAGCCGGTCCTTAAAAACTCGCACTAGGAACCTTTGTTCAGTAGCGGATGCTCGTCTGCTGCTACATCTGCTAAGTGCTGCTGCTTGTCGCGACTGCAGACGAGGATGTCGTCGAGGTAAATTATCACGCATCTACCTAAAAGCGGCCTAAATTTCTCGTTCATGGTCATCTGAAATGTCGCCGGTGCGTTGGTCAGCCCAAAGGGTATCACAGTGTACTTGAATGACCCGAATCTAGTCTGAAAAAGCTGTTTTGGCGTAGTTCGATGGTTCGACTCGAATGTGATGGTACGGTAACCCCCCCGTAAATCTATTCTCCAAGATACTCGTGCTGTTCGTAGTTGGTCTATAAGTTCATGGGCGCGAGGAATGGGGTACCGCGACTTGACTGTTACCCTGTTGAGCGCTTTGTAATTGACGCACATGCGAAACACTCCGTTTTTTTTCGGCGTGAATAGTATCGGTGCGATGAACGCTGACGAACTCGGTCGGATGAATTTCTTTTCTAACAGGTAATCTAACTGCTTCCTCAGTTCGTCGAGCTCGGGTTGTGTCATTCGGAACTGGTGCTGTACAGTTGGCTTTGCCCTTGGTTCTAGTTCTATTCGGTGGTCATGGGCTTGCTGCGGTGGCAGTCCCTCTGGTAAGTCGTCGAGAAAAATCCCCGGGTACCGTTAAAACAGTTCCCGTAGTTCGGGTGGTACCGCTGCCAGCAGTTTCTTGAAATCACTCGGCTGCTCTGCTTCTTCTACTACTGCAATGTCTACTACGTATACGTCAGCTCCAGCGGCGACAGCCCGTTTCATGGTGACGGCGTTGACGTGTACCGTTGAAGACTCAGGCGACTGCCAGCGAGGTAGTTCGACCCAGTTACCGCTACTTCGCACACTGCAGCTACCCATCGTCCAGTCAATTCGCGGGTTATACCGTACCAACCAATCACGTCGTAGTAAAATGTCGTGCCCATCCAGTGTCGTCGTGAGCATTTCTTTTGTAAATCTGAAATTCCCCCCGCAGCGAACTTGGACTCTTTCCACCTTTTCCCATATGGCCAGTGGCGTGCCGTCAACCAAGCGTGCATCTTTCTCTGGTAAGCACCGGCTAAGTGTCAGGTGCAATTTTCGTGCGGTTGCGGTATTAACTAAACTGTGACTTGCTCCTCCATCAATAAAAAACTTCACTGCTGCTCCCTGTATTTTCCCGTGGATCAGTACTGGGCAATCCGTCACTGCACTCTCCTTATTCGTCCGAGCGTGATCGATAACATGAATCGGTACTGTGACTCGGTGAGGGTCGGTGGGGTTGGGCGAGCAAGCAATCTTGTTAGTAGTTGGCCCGATTCCTACTGACTGTTGGCGTTTCCCTGCCTTGGAGACTCCCTCCTCTGCTCTGCTCCGCGGCGCCTCAGCTCCTCTGAGCACTCACTCTTGTGATGGCCCGGCCTATTGCAAGCAAAGCAGCGCCCCTTAAACGGCGCGACAGCTGCATTTGTCAGATATAGTAGGAGCACGGCCTAGGCTTAGTAGCATAGGCCACAGTGGAACTAGAGCAATGAGGCGCCAAGTACGAGCTAGGTTGTGTGCAGGAATGGAATTGAGAAGGGAATGAATGAACTAGCAAGCAGCATGATACAAATAGCAAACCCTAAGGGGTTGTACTCACTATTGAGTGCCCCTTTGCAGGCTACACAAACAATATATTCTGACACACCCCCATAGCCAAAGTGGGGTGTAAACAGCAAAGTAAGCAAAGCAGAACAAGCTCAGGGTGGATCACAATGTCACCACACATTCTGAGCACAATTACAAGAAGCAACAATTTAAGGTTCACAATTATGAGCAAAGCTAGTGGTAGTCACAGTGGGCAAGTGAGGAGGAGGGACTGTGAGAGGAGAGAAGATGGGAGACGACGACTGAAGCTGCAGACAGACGGGCTACAGAAGCGGCTGGCACAGTGGCTACAGGGACAGCGCCTCGGACTACTGGAGTAACTGGCTCACGGGCTATGACGAGCTACAGGAGCAACGGACCCACGAGCGACAGGCGCAGCAGGCTCTCTGGGCTACGAGGACAGCGCCCCGGACTACAGGTGCTGCGGACGACTAGACGGCAGCCTCCTCTCAGCCTCCCCAAACAGTCCCACACCCCCCTACACACACCCCCAGTTTCACCCCTAGCTCCACTCCCACATAACCCACATAGCTCCACTCCCCACAGCTCCCACACCTCCACCCCCCTCAGCAGCAGCTGCAGCAGTGGGAGATGAAAAGGAGGATGGGAGAACCCACACCGCTCACCCCCATGCCCGCCACCCCACCCCCCAACCACCGCGGAACACACGGCAGAACGGGAGAATGGGCAGCACGAGGGGGGGGGATGGGGTGCAGGGACGACATCACGAGCAACTGCAGGGGCGGGCCGGGGGCTGCTGCAGGGGTCCTGGGACGGCTGCTGCAAGCTGTGGGCGGCTCCAGGAGCTGCTGCTGTAGAGATGGGCGGCTCCAGTGGCGGCCGCTGCAGGTGAAAGTGAGGAGGAGGGAGGAGAAGGGAGGGGCGCCGCTAGGGGCGACGAGAAAGGAGCCGCGCGGCCCCCCCCCGGGGCGCCACGACGGGCACCAGAGAGGGCGCCGCGACGGGCCTCCAGAGCCACCTCGACGGGCGACGGGGAGGGCGCCGCGCAGGCCCCACGAAGTCGCCTCGACGGGCGACGGGGAGGGCGCCGTGCGGCCCCCCCGAAGTCGCCACGACAGGCGACGGGGAGAGCCGCGCACGGCCCCCGAAGTCGCCTCAACGGGCGACGGGGAGGGCGCCGCGCACGGCCCCCTTGGCCGCCACGACGGGCGACGGGGAGGGCGCCGCGGACGGCCCCCGTGGTCGCCACGACGGGCGACGGGAGGGGAGGCCGCGCGGGTCCTCGAGGTCGCCTCGACGGGCGACGGGAGGGAAGGCCGCGCGGGTCCCCGAGAGCGCCTCGACGGGCGCTTCGACGAGAGGGGACCGCGGAGGCCCCCCCAAGGGCACCACGACGGGCGCCACGGAAGGGAAACCCGCCAGGCGCCCCGAGCGCGCGGCGGGCAGAAATCAGGGTTTCGCCGCCGCGCACCAATGGGCGCGCGGCGGACGGTAGGGCAGCGGAAGCAGGTGGTGGGCCCATACACAGGAAGGCGGCAGACATGTCGCCGTCTGACATCATGTCAGAATTCCAACCACTAGACCATTGGGATAAAAGGGCTTGTTAAGTAGCGGGTCAGTGCGCCCATAACCCCCCAGGCCAACGTGCCTGTAACCCTTCCCTAGGATCAATCGGAGATCACCAGTGGACCTCTGACATCCCCCCGCACTGAGATACTCGAAGTGCATACACCGCGATTCGAACCTGAGACCGCTCTTATACCATGTCAGAATCCCAACTACTAGACCATTGGGATAAAAGGGCTTGTTAAGTAGCGGGTCAGTGCGCCCATAACCCCCCAGGCCAACGTGCCTGTAACCCTTCCCTGGGATCAATCAGGGATCACCAGTGGAACTCTGACAGCATTTGTCGCAACGCCATGTACCGTGGCGTGCTCGATCGGTCCCCGAAGGCGATGTCCGTAGTAGAGCCCCGGTCTCGGACGGCGCAAAATGTCGATTTTCTCGGTGAGCGCGAGAATCTCGTTGAAGTTCGAGAGTCCACGTTGCATGATTTCGTACGAGATGTCCGACTTCAGCCCTCCGACGTAATGGTCCACCCACTCCGCTTCGTGCTTGTAGCTGACTTGGTCGCATAATGCGAAAAAAACCGCTCGTGTAGTCTTGAACCGACCCGAGCTACCGCCAAGTACGCAGTCTTTGACGCGCCGAAAGAGAAGCTACGATTGGCTCGAAGCACGCCCGAAGCCCTGCGCACCACGCATCTTACGTGCTGTACTTGGCGGCTTTACAGAATGAACTTCAAGTGACGGCTGGACCCATGGGCCCTTCCTCTTGCGACGGTGGCTCGTAGGCGCGTGGCGACGTCACGATGACTCGCCACCAGTCCATGGCGGGGCCCCTAAGCAGCGAGACGGCGTATCTGATCTTCAGTGCGTCCGATTCGACGTAGTTTGCGTCGAAAAATACATTCATCGTGAAGACCCACGTCTGAACCGTTTGACCTCCACGCTGGCTCGGGTCGAAACAGGGCGGGCGCTGCGGCTTGAGCGGCATTGGCGCCATGATGGCGTGGTCGCCACTTGTCGCCGCGAATTTCACGTGCCGACGGGCTTCACGAGGCTCCCGTGGGCTTGGCGCAACCCTGTTCTTCTCCATGCCAGGCATTGAGTGGGCGGCGCCATCACTGGGTGCGCGTGAGCGCTGTCCCACACTGTCGTTCAATGTCCGTGTGCCTGATGAAATGATGATCGGCTCCTCCGATTGTGCGGGTGCATTTGCAGCTGCGTGTGTTGGCGCAGGAGTATTCACCGTGGATTGCTGACGCGCGGAGTCACGTTCCGCCGTGAGCGTCGCAATTTCGAGCGCCGATTCTTCAAATTGGTGCACGAGACGGTCGAGTTGCTCCTGCGTCAGTGTCGCGAGAGTGAATTCGGCCATGGCGGGGGTGTCGGGCAAATCCAGCGAGAGCCGCTGTCGTGGTCGTGCGTGCTTACGAGAGAGCACTACAAGCGGCGGTGCTGTGTCGCTGAGAGACGTCTACCCCCCCAAAAAAAATGAGATAGTGGGGAAGCGAAGGTGCGGTCCGAGAAGAGATCGTAGGCTTTGAATACCAAGTGTTACGAGTGCAATTGAGTGATCGAGCGAGAATTGCACTATCGAAGCAAGAGTACAATGAGCAAAGGCATGAGCGAAGAATATATAGCGAAACTACAGTGGTAACGGTAATTAAATGTGGGTGACGCGCGACGGGCCTGGAACTGAGGTTGGGACTGTGGTTGGGAAATGTCAAGGCGGAGGCCCGGAGCGCGGGTTATTTGCCGAGCCGTAAGGTCGGGGTGCGACGTGCGAAGGTGGCGGGAGGATTGTCGATGCGAGGGTTGCGAGTGGTAACGGTGCTGACTGTGGTGCTACAGTGGTGTACGCACTGAGCAAGGGTACGAAGTGAGGAAAAGGATATTTCCTTACAATAATCTACATGTTACTGCTATTACACCAGTTAATGGTTTTCTTGAGGTATGAAACTTACGAATCAGACAATAGTGGGTAGGATGTAGGATTACCACTTGCCCTATTGTGCAGAATTCTTCGCCACGCACAACCTCTGCATGCCCTCGCGACTTGACTGATCACCTAACGAGCCGCGTGCATGTGGCTCGCCTAATAACCCCGCTTGTGCGGTTTGAGCTACTCCCTTACTCTCCCCTGTACAAAAAGGGAGCCGCAATTTCCAGTGTTGATCGTCTGTTGTTGCTTCTTCCGCCCAAGTTGCCATTTGATCACAACTCTCATTCCGGAACAATGTCAGGAGCTTACGAGCAGGCACAGGAGATCAAGAAGGCTTCACCAGAGGAGAAAGAGGTAATCCCTTCTTAACTCCATTTCAAGAGTGAAGCGCTCGTTTACACAGATTCATGGCACTTGTACCTTACGTTACAGTGCTGCACGGTGCAAATTATCTATTCCTTTGCATTTTACATCATCAGAAGTATAGCAAGTCACTTGCAAGAAATAGAAAATATGGGTTCTAATATTTCGTATTGGTTGGAATCCTATCCGCGTTTGCAGGAGCTTGAGCAGCGAGTGAAGGAGGGGGAGACCGTGGTCCAGGGGGGCACTGGAGGAAAATCTCTGGAAGCTCAAATCCACCTTGCGGAAGGTAGGTGCAACAACTGACAGCATCACCATTTCTCACAGGCAAAAGTCCTGGTGGTCAATAGTTGAAGTCTCCACATAATTTTATCCAACGTGACTTCTGTTCCTTTCAGGGAGAGCTGAGGGAGGACGCTCACGAGCGGAGGATCTAGGGCGGGAGGGGTACCAGGAGATGGGACGCAAGGGTGGGCTGTCCACCATGGAGAAGAGCGGCGAGGAGGCTGCCAAGGAGCAGGGCATTGAGATTGACGAGTCCAAGTACCGCACCCAGCCCAAGGAGTAGGGTGTGGAAATATGTTGGTTTAGCGGGAGTATCAAACAGCAAGTGGAATGGGTTGTATGGTCTGGGAATAAGTTCTGGAATGTATAAATTCTTGTACGGAGAAATAGAGCAATTTACTTCCTGAAACGTGTGAGAACCTTAGCAGCGTGTAAGGGCAATGCTAATCATCTAGCTACCTCCCTAGCGTACTCTTCTCAGCTTCAGCTTCCGTGTCACAGACACTTGGCCTGTCCACCGACGACCTTGCAGGTCTTCTTCCCACCGCATAGCACAGTAGCGCAAGGATCTGAATGAAACGTTGTGGCGACAAACACAAGTCGATTCAGCACACACATTCATCACAAGACAGTGCTCAGAAACATGGACACATGCCCAGAAATCATCCAGCTAAATAAATGGTACTGCTCTAAGGAACGTATGTATTTGAGATATGAAAAGTACTGACGATTATTTACTTACTCTTGCACTCGCCGTCGATCAGAGTGAAACCACGAGGGCAGACACACGTGGCAGCACCAGCAACCACGTTGCAGCGGGAAGTCGAGGGACAGCGAGCTTTGCTGCAGGAGGTTGGAGCTGATAGAAACAAAGAACGTAATATATCCAAACAAGATGGGACGGCAGTTATAGATTACGTCTAAATAACTGAACGCTTTCGGAAGTGTAGTGTATACTTGACGTACCAACACATTGCGTCCCCTTGAGCACTTGAGGAGGAGGGCAAACGCACTCGATCTTTCCGCGCACCGCCTTGCACGTGGTGCCGCCGGGGCACTTGGTCGTCAGACAGCGGTCTGCACGTAGCAAGAGTACAATGGTAGGGCAATCAACGCAATCGGCGAGTATATCAATAAGATGTTCATGAGCATAGAGGGGCCGTTGTTGACGGGGATAACGGAAGGGATAAGCGGCTACGAAAAGAGCTCGGATAGACGCTGTCAGGAGGAGACATGCTGGAATATACAGGAAAAAAGGAGATAGAACGGGAGATATCATAGGAGTGGACACTCACTCTTGCACTCGTTGCCTTCGAGGTAGAACGGCGGCCGGCACACGCAGTTGGCTGTGCCATTCGTCACCTTGCATGCGAAATTGACGGCACACGTGGTGGCCGCGCACAGGTCTGCGAAACGAGAGGCACGAAAAGACGCCAAGCAATGAATGACTCAACGGGTATGGAAACCGAGCGGGTAGAGAGGTGACGGTACGGATCGCGGCGCAGCAGAAGAGCGGCGAGCGAGAAGAAGGAAACAGGGATCAACGGCAGCCAGACCTGAAGGACCAGCGCGGAGCGCGCAGTTTCTGAATGAGAAGCGTCGCGGTTTCACGGGATTTGATTTCGGGGAGCACACACCGAAGAAGCACTCACCGAAGCACACGTTGTTGCGGAGCACGAGGGGGGGCGGGCAGACGCACTTGACCTTGTCCCGCACCACCTTGCACGTGGTGCCGCCAGGGCACTTGGTCGTCAGACACAGATCTGGCAGTGGCGGCAACAAAGAAAGGAGATCAGTACAGCGTAGGTTAGGCAGGCACCATCATTATACTGGTTGTGGTCGCGCGCTGCACCGCGCATGCAGCACCACGATTCTATGCGACGTTGATCCGGAAGGCAGCTCACCTCTGCACTCGTCCCCGTCGAGGTAGTACGGCGGCTCGCACACGCACCGCGCGGACCCGTCCACCACCTTGCACTTGCGGTTCGTCATGCACCGCACCGCGGCGCATTGATCTGCCATAAGGCGGAGACGCGGGAGAGTCGCAGTCAAGTAGGGGAGAAGGTAAGGGGGTATGGGAGTAAGAGAGTGAAGATGTGCTGAAGAGCCCGTTGGGATGTACGACATCCCTCCTAGCATCAAACACGGCGCAACGGCAAGCCAAGTGCTTTTAACGAGTCCCGAAAGAATGGTGTAGAGGCTGGTAGAGTGAAGTAGGTGTCGCACCAGGGGTCGCTGCTGCTGTCGCATGGGTCGCACACGCGACAGTGAGGAGGACGGCCGCGAGAATGGTCGAAAGAACGAGATCCGAGTGCGAAGCCATGATGTGATGCGACGACGGGGCGAGTGGTAACTGTCTTGATACTATCTGCTACAAGCTCGAGTAATTAATGGGCGAATGTGAAGCTCAGAAGTGCGTGCAGCCTGTGAGCTCTTTATCGTGTCGAATCAGTAAGTATACTTTAGGCTGCGGTAATAGGGGATGTAAATGACGATGACGAGAGTATAGCAAGAGGTGGCATATATAGTTTATATTCCCGAGGCGCTTTGTACCTCGTTCAGTACGTCACGCACAAGCTTCGCGGGAAGTGACCAATGGATCTCTGCAGGTTTGATGCGAGCCGGTTGTGACAGGCGGGCACGAATAGGTCACTCCGGCTCTACCCAGCAGCACGCCCTCCCTCAGGCTCGCGCCTCATGCATTTCGTACTCCCTCACTCAGTCCCACGTGTTCACCCAGATGTCTTCAGCAGCAGCCTCCACATCCTTCTTACTCTCATTGCATCTGATCCGACCGCCCTCAGTATGTTCTATCCGCCCTCCATACCCGCAATGCCCCAACCTCCACAAAAATCAGGCTGTCGACAAATTCGCGGGTTTCGATTCGATTTGCACATCGCGAACCGCAGATAGCGGCTCGGATGTTTTGCGGCGCGCGTACAAGGCACCTAGAGATTGGTCGGAAGGATGCTCCAACAGTGACAGTTACACATGGCCATTCGATTTCGTTGGTCGGCTTCAGTTCCCCCTTTCGCATGAAGGCTGGTTGGGAGAGTTCTCGCGCCAAAACGGCTAGCCGCCCATCGCCTTTGTTCGCCTGCTGTGTACGCAAGGTCTCCAACCTCGAAGCTGAGCGTCGATACCCGATATGCAAAACCTTTTTACACGAGTTCCGGAAGAGATACGTTTCCGTCCAGCAAACCTTCCTTCAACCCTATCATCAACAATTTTCAACCTTCGTATGAGTGCACAATTATTATGTTATTACGTGTTTTGGGCGTGTAAGTCTGATAAGGGCTAAGTATTTTTGGAAATTGCACTCCGTACGCAACGTTACTGACGGTGAATGCATCTACCGCATCAACCTGAAAATGGGGAGCGAGGAAAGGGTGGAGGAATACGTCCACAACGAAAAATCCAGGACAAGTTAGCACTCGCAGGGAAGGTGGCGGATGAAGATACCTTCACCTTGAACCTGCTCACCGGACTACCGGCACATTGGAAGGAGATGAGGCACTTGGCAATGCTACATGCTCCATCACTTCTGCACTTGGTGTAACGTAGGAAGTAAATAAGGATGTCACAACTGTTGGGAACAATAAGTCTTAAGGCGCCTCTGTCGTGTCGAAACTCAGGACACTAGCGAAGCAGTCCAAATCGAAGCATCGCGAGTCAACCCTCGGAGGTTGGGGTAACCGTCTGGAGGTTACGCGAAGGTCAAAGGTCAGCGACCTTTGACTTGACCAATACAGCGCGACAGCAAGGACACACAACTGACTCGACATTGAGCAGTTGCCCGAGTCGCACTGTATCGAATCGCAACAGTAAAACGGTTTAAATCTATCTATTCGTATTCCTTGTACTCTTATATAAACCTTGTATTTGCTTGTTTAATCCAACTTACTTTGCTCTCACATACTAGTGCAAGGTGGTTCAACCACTCTGTATTACAACGCTTCCGCTATTACAATCCTACTCAGTCCTTAAACTCTACAAAGATCCTAGGGCTTCTCAGCCCAACATGGTATGAGAGCAGTTAGAGTTTAAGATCATTTTCTCTCTCAATACTTAAATACAAAGAAAGAAGACATGTCTGCAAGGAAGGAGAGGAGCTCCTCCAACGGTTCCCCAGGCACTACTCCTACTCCACTTCCTGCCTCTGGCCTACAGACACAGGAAGGCACCACCGCAAGACCAGCAGCTGGGTCCACGGAAACACCAGCAGGCTTTGATTCAAACATGATGGAGAAATTTTTCTCCTTCATGTCTTTCTACGAGCAACACCAGCAAGGAGTGCCTGCGCAGTCAAACAACATCAACAACAACAACAATGTTACTCCGATGAGCCTCGACGGCTCATCCTATGCACGCGGGATGCAACAACAACAACAGCAGCCTACCTTTGCGCCGTACGAGCCCCAACGTGGCTCCGTCAGCTTCATGCCGCAACCGCAACCTGCATCGGGACAAGAAAGGACATTGGACGCGTTACAAGTCCAATCGCAATTCGCGCACGTCCTAAAACTACAAACGACAAAGCCTTTCGACGGCAAAGATTTCTTTACCTGGTCATTCGAGTTTGAACTGATGAGGGAAGGAGCACAGATTCTTGGCTTCTTCGACGGGTCCCTGCCATATCCGACAAATGGGACACAATATGAGAAGCAGCAGTATACATATCAATCGATGATGGCGTACACGATTCTGCTGAGGAACATCACCCCAACCCAGCAGCAGAACATCAGGACTTACCGAGGCTACGGCAACTCCGCGGAGCTCGCGTACAACCACCTGAAGAACCTGTATCAAGCAACAGACAGCGTAAACCAAAGCAGGTTAATGGCGCAGTTGACAACGATTGAAATGAAACCAGGCGAGAAAGGCATGGCTTATATCAGCCGCTGCCGTGAACTGCGCGACAAGCTCCTTCGATGCGGCGGGTCAATTTCAAAAGACGCCTTTGTCACGGTGGTCATCGGCGGTCTCGGCCCCCACTGGCGCTCCACTCGCGCCATATTACGAGCACACGGGAGGATCTCCGAAGCGGCACTCTGCGCCGAAATTCATGCTGAGCAGCAGGACATGGACCTGCAAGAAGAAAGACACAAAAAGAAAGCTTTAGCACCAGAACTTGCTTTTCACACTCAGCGACGACACAACGGCAACAACAATCGACAACAGCAAGTGAAAATGGTACCTCCGTTCTGCCACATCTGCAAAACCTTGGGCCATCCTCGCACGCATTGCCCGTCTCGTCAGACGACACCACAGCGACAACTGCGGCCTTCAAGCTCCCAAGTTGCTTCAACGCAAGCAAGTCCGACAACCACGATCCAAGCTTCAACGACTTCAACTGGACAACCTGCACAAGGAGCAAGAAGCATCGTCAACTGCATGGTAAAGATAAACGATTCCTGCATTACAAAATCGCCACCCTACTACTCACCAGAAGAGGAGCTCGACAACAGGACGCCTCGCCGCGAATCACTCCAGCCGAATCCGACGTACGCCGCCATCGCTCAAAGCGAACCGTCCGGCCAAGACACTTGGTTCTTGGATAGTTGCTGCGGACAACACATGTGCTCCTCCGGGCGCTTCGTACAACGCGAACATCGACTCCAGCGAGAAGTAGTCATCACGGTCGCCAATAACCAGAACCTGCGCACAAGACGACAAGGAGTCGTTCAGCTTCAATCAAGAGAGACCAACGTTATACTACACATGTCAAAAGTACTCATCGCAGAAGGACTCGGTTACAACTTACTGAGTGTTAGCCAGCTGATGGCGAAGGGGATTCACTTGGAAGCCGACAGCACCACCCAGGAATTTAAGTTATACCACGGGAGGGGCGGCCTCTACATCGGGAAAGCAGTGTTGAAGAATAACGTCTTCGTTCTTGACTTCGTCCCCGACCTGGGCACTGCAGACAGCGACGCCATCGTCAACTTTACCGACTGGACACACCCTCCGGACCTCGATCCTGATTTCAGTCCAGGAGGCTTCTGGTACTCACACACCATCCCTGAAGCAGAGCGAACACGAGCATTAGCAACAATTCAACAATCGGCAGCAGCAGAGACAACATCGGCAACAGCAGAAACAACATCGGCAGCAGCAGAGACAACATCGGCAGCAGCAGAGACAACATCGGCAGCAGCAACAACATCGGCAGCAGCAGGAACAACGACACCAGTCATCGTCGACGAAACACCACCAACACCCGCACAACAGCTGAACCCGACTCAACGAGAAGTCCACCGCAGCGCCAACTTCGTCGCCAGCTTCTACTCCAACTCCGACGCATATCAACGTTCACCCGGACACCGCGCCTCCGAAGACATCTGGCACGCACGCACAGGACATCCAAGTAACACGGTGTTAAATAACACGATACGAGCAGGAGTGCTAGACAAAGACTCGCTACTACTACTCGACGGCAGAGAACTTCAACGTGCACGGGGGACTTGCCTCATCTGCCCCGAGGCCGACTTACCACATCGACCTTTTTCTTCTCACCACAACCCGAGCGCACCTGCATACGCACCACTCGAAAAAGTCTACAGCGACATCCTCTACAATCGAGAACCAGGCCAAGTAACCTATAATTACACGATTACCTTCATCGACGCCGCCACTCGATACGTCTGGCATCGCAACCTACCCAGCCGCGACATGGCACTCGCAGCATTCGCTGCTTGGCTACCGGTAGCAGAAAGGGAATCAGGAACGCAGCTGAAAAGCTTCCAGTCAGACGGAGGTGGCGAATACACCTCTCAGCGCTTCAAGCAGTACCTGGCGGAAAGGGGGATCAAGCAACTCCTCTCCCTTCCCTACGCACATCAGCAGCAGGGTGTTGCAGAAAGAATGAACAGGACCCTGCAGAACAGCATGCGCAAACTACTACGTGGCATGCGGCTACCCAACCACCAGTGGCCAGCAGCAATGGACCATGCTGTCATGCTGCACAACTTGCTTTCATCGTCGTCACTCCCGAACAACGCGTCACCACATCTGCCGTGGACAGGGAAGCAGGGCAGCACAAAAATGTTACGAGTATTTGGGTGCATGGCACAGTACCGACCCCAAGAAGCACGAGCGGGAAGATTTTCCCAACGGGCACAGTGGGGACTACACCTCGGCATCGAGAAAAATTACAACGCATGGAAAATCTTCGACGTCCACTCAAAGGAAACAGTAGCAGCACGTGATGTGATCTTCTACGAAAGACTCACTCTTCAGACGTACCTCGCCAACTTGCACGAGAATCAGGACCCCACAGGTGGCTTTCGTGGTGACCGAGCCTTCGCCTCAGCAGCGGACGAAGCAGACTGGGATGAACAGAACGTCGACAACGCATCGGAGGAAGCCGGACCTCTCCCGTACTGCTCCGTCGATGTGCCCATGGATGAAGATAATCCTCGCGACAGTAACAACGCCGAAGTCTTCTACCACTTCGCCGACAACGGTTACGTAACACCTGCGACAGTCAACACCAACGAAGCAGAAAGGATAGGGCCAAATTTCATCCCCGACCCAGAAGCGGGAGACGAAGCAGCTTATCCCGAGAATCCAGAACTCCCTCGATACTCTCGGACTGGGCTACAAATCCTTGGCCTCGTCACCGCAGTCCACAGGACCACCGGCAACACTCTTCCTAAAGAGCCTGCGACAGTTCAGCAGGCTCTGGGGGGGGAACACAGGGAAAAATGGCGTGAAGCCATGGACAGGGAATTAAAGGCATTGGAGGAACGCAACACCTGGAAGGTCGTTCCCGCAAGCGTGGCACGGAACAAGACCATTCTCACCGGGAAATGGGTCTTCCGCATCAAAACAAAAGCAGATGGTACAATCGAGAAGTTCAAGGCACGATGGGTCGTGCGAGGATTCGACCAGGAGCAAGGGCGAGACTTCACCGAGACATTCGCCCCAGTTAGTCGACATACCTCACTCCGAATTCTTCTCGCCGTTGCCGCCATGAAGAAGAAGAAGCTGCGACAAATTGATGTCGCCAATGCCTTCCTCTACGCACCTGTCGACGCCGACATCTTCGTCGAGCTCCCTCACGGTACCCACGGGGAACCCAATCAAGTCTGCCAACTGCTAAAGTCCCTCTACGGAATCAAGCAGGCCCCATGGCTTTGGCAACAGCACCTGCACACCCGCCTCATCCGCATCGGATTCCGCCAACTGCCCCATGACCAGGGCATGTACCGACTCACTAAAGGCGCCAACTACATCCTACTCATCGTCTACGTCGACGATCTCCTCTACATCGGCTCCACCGACGACGTCACCACCTGGTTCGAAGGGGAGCTGCAGAAAGATCTCACGCTCACGGTTTCTTCTACCGTCACGCAGTACCTTGGACTCAACATCCGCGAAGAAGAAAACGCAATCTATCTAAGCGCCGAGAAATACGCCGACACGATCGCCAAGCGCTTCTCGCTCACCCCTACCGCTATCGCCACGCCATACCGCTACACGGCAGGAAACGGCCAAGGAAACTCCACCCTACTAAAAACCGCCGGAATACGCGACTACCAGCGAAAACTGGGCTGTCTGCTCTTCGCAGCCGTCACCTGTCGCCCAGACCTGTCCTACTCCGCTAGTCAACTCGCTACCTACCTCAAGAGGCCTGAAGCAGATCACATGTCAGAACTCGATCGCGCACTGCACTACTTCGTGAGCACACCGACGATCGGCCTAACTTACTACAAGGGCGAAGCTACGACGACGAAACTAATTGGCTACGTCGATGCTGACCATGCCGGCGATTCTGATAACAGGCGTTCTCGTACCGGCTACGTCTATCGTCTCGAGCCTATCGGGCCTATCTCCTGGCAGTCGAGTAAGCAGGAACTAATCGCTCTCTCTTCAGCTGAAGCAGAATATATCGCCCTCTGCTCAGCCACCAAGGAAGGACTCTACCTTCGCGAACTGCTGGAAGAAGCAAAGTTAGCTGAGTTACCCAGCTTCACCCTGCACTGCGACAACCAATCTGCAATTCGCATCGCCAACAAAAACGGATTCGCGAACAAAACGAAGCATATCGCTCTGCGATACTTCTTCGTGAAAGACGAGATCGAGAAAGGAAGACTCGAGTTATCTTACTGTCCCACGTCCGAGATGGCAGCCGACTATTTGACCAAGAAGCTCGGAAAACAGAAGTTCGAGTACTGCATGCTGCTGACTGGACAAGGCCACGTCACCATCAGCGACACTCCAGAAGCGAAGGGGAGTGTTGGGAACAATAAGTCTTAAGGCGCCTCTGTCGTGTCGAAACTCAGGACACTAGCGAAGCAGTCCAAATCGAAGCATCGCGAGTCAACCCTCGGAGGTTGGGGTAACTGCCTGGAGGTTACGCGAAGGTCAAAGGTCAGCGACCTTTGACTTGACCAATACAGCGCGACAACAAGGACACACAACTGACTCGACATTGAGCAGTTGCCCGAGTCGCACTGTATCGAATCGCAACTGTAAAACGGTTTAAATCTATCTATTCGTATTCCTTGTACTCTTATATAAACCTTGTATTTGCTTGTTTAATCCAACTTACTTTGCTCTCACATACTAGTGCAAGGTGGTTCAACCACTCTGTATTACAACGCTTCCGCTATTACAATCCTACTCAGTCCTTAAACTCTACAAAGATCCTAGGGCTTCTCAGCCCAACATGGTATGAGAGCAGTTAGAGTTTAAGATCATTTTCTCTCTCAATACTTAAATACAAAGAAAGAAGACATGTCTGCAAGGAAGGAGAGGAGCTCCTCCAACGGTTCCCCAGGCACTACTCCTACTCCACCTCCTGCCTCTGGCCTACAGACAGAGGAAGGCACCACCGCAAGACCAGCAGCTAGGTCCACGGAAACACCAGCAGGCTTCGATTCAAACATGATGGAGAAATTTTTCTCCTTCATGTCCTTCTACGAGCAACACCAGCAAGGAGTGCCTGCGCAGTCAAACAACAGCAACAACAACAACAATGTTGCTCCGATGAGCCCCGACGCGGAGAACACACAAAAGTGGCCGCATGTGGACCGAAATATTGACCGTTCCTCTCTGGGCATCCTTACATGCTTGTATTGCAGGATGCCCTCCCGCACCTACACCAACCCCTGCCATCTGAAACCATGTCAGCGCATACCCCGAGGAGAGGAAGGAGATGGATGGTTAGGGCGTTGGCATAGCAGGGACAAGGATTAGGGCATCTATAGATGTCTGCAGAAATGTGCAAATGCACGTCATGCAGCACCGAGCGGTGAGTGCACGCAATAGAGAAAGGGCCCAAAGCACCAGCAACTCTGGTTGCTGCTGCCTGGGGACTGAACGGGTGGGTGCATGGTGCTGAAACCAGGCCCAAGGCAACTGCATCCAGAGATGCTGCTGCCTTGGGACAGAACAGGTGGGTTTACAGTGGTGAAAGCAAGCCCAAGGCAGTAGCAACTCTGGTTGTTGCTGCCTGGGTACTGAACAGGTCGAGGCATGGTGCTGAAACCAGGCCCAAAGCAGCAGCATCCACGGTTGCTGCTGCCTTGGGACAGAACAGGTGGGTTTACAACGCTGAAACCAGGCCCAAGGCAACAGCATCCAGAGATGCTGCTGCCTTGGGACAGAACAGGTGGGTTTACAGTGGTGAAAGCAAGCCCAAGGCAGCAGCAATTCTGGTTGCAGTTGTGTGCCTTTGCCTCGTGACACGTGAGCGCGATAGGACCCTCAAGGCAGCAGCGACCATTGTCGCTGTACTATAGTAGTAGTAGCAGAGAAATGGGCACTTACCTGGGCTATCCTCTGTAGCGATCCGCAGGGGCGTGTGCTGCACCTTGCTCCCCGTCACTCCGCAGTATCCGCTTTAGTTGTGCGCGCGGTGGTTGTAGCCAGGTCACCTGGAGGGCGCGCTTCTCGTCGCCGGGAACGCGGGCTCCGCGTCGTCTGGAACGCGGGCTCCGCGTCGACTGGAGGGCGGGATCAGATCCGCCTGAAATGCGAGATCCGCGTCGCGAGGAATGCGGGCTCCGCGTCGCACAGAACGCGAGCAGCTAAATGTGGCGAGCGAGTGCTGCTCGGCGCTTGGTGCGCGAGCTGAATCTAGTCCGCTTTCTTCCCCCTGGCTAGTCACAACGACTCCAATACACTCGTCGTTTCTTGTTGTGCCTAGCTACCCGTAGTCTCTAGTCTGTCATCACGACCTTCTTCCCGTTAGTGCAATCGCGCTTGCACGTTCCTACACTTTGCTGTTGCCAGCTCCTGCGATGGTCGTTACCCAAGTAATCTGGGGTAAGGATCGTCTCGAACACGTTTCTGTTGTGGCGTTGAGTAGGTGGCGTTGATAACCTGCACGTGCTTTGCTTGCTCAGATTTTCTATTTCCCGTTAGCATCGAGCTGATTCAGTGGTGAGGTGACTTCGGGTGAGCAACACTTTCCATGCTCGATGCAAGAGAGGATGTGTGCGACACATTTGTCGCTTTGGGTTGGTGGGATTCGCAGGATTGGTGAGTGCGAAATGTTCACTTGTTTGCGGCGGAAAATTGTTCTCGCCAAGGGTAGCCAACCGAAATAGGCTTCGCAGATCTCGCATACAGCCTATTTCAAATACACATAACTTGATAATTTACCATGCTGACCCCGGGCTTTAATCCAACTTACTTTGCTCTCACATACTAGTGCAAGGTGGTTCAACCACTCTGTATTACAACGCTTCCGCTATTACAATCCTACTCAGTCCTTAAACTCTACGAAGATCCACGACGAAAAATCCAGGACAAGTTAGCACTTGCAGGGAAGGTGGCGGATGAAGATACCTTCACCTTGAACCTGCTCACCGGACTACCGGCACATTGGAAGGAGATGAGGCACTTGGCAATGCTACATGCTCCATCACTTCTGCACTTGGTGTAACGTAGGAAGTAAATAAGGATGTCACAACAAGGATGTCACTGAAGCTGGTGACATGGCTCGTCGGTATCTAATCTAGCTGCAGGGCATGACGTGGCTGTGCATGGTTGCTGGAGAGCAGGGTCCAAGGATGGGAGTGGAGGAGGAAGGCCAAACACCATGCGACAGCTGAAGTCCTCAAAGTTGGGTTCCATAGTGAGCGGAACACTGGCATGGGGAGAAGGGGTTGAGAGGGGAAGACATGGTAAGAGGAGAAAATGAGATAGATGATTCCACTAGTCAGTGCCGGCATAAGACATGCAACACTCCTTTACTCACCGTACCTGGCCTATTCCAGTTACCCCACCTTCCAGCCCCTTCCTCCCATATGCCCCCTTCCACCTCCTTATAGCATTTTCGCCCCCCATCATAAAGCACTAAAATGCTGTAATTCAGTAACGTGTTAGCGCCGTAACGCCCTAACGCAGTAACACGGTAACGCAGTCTCGCCAGAACGATGAAACATGGTAACGCTGTGATGCGGTAAAGTACCCGAGTTCATGCGTGAAGAAGTGCTGAGTGGGCATCTTGCACAGGTTAACACACATTCCCACACACCCACTCGTCTCCAGATATCTACACCTCTCTATCTTCACACCACACTGCAACTTCACCATCTTTCCCCTTGCCCCACTCCCCACCTCCCCTTTCTCCCCCTTCTCCCCCTTCTCCCGCTTCTCCCCCTCCCCCGCTGCTCCGCTGCGAAATTCCCCCTCGTCAACCGCGGGAATCTCTGCTTCTTCCACGTGGCATGGGCCCACCAGCCAGGAGAAGAACCGCGGAGTGATAGCCGCGTTGGCTTCCGCGCCCCAGTGCGAGAAGGGGAACGCGCGGCGGAACATCGCGGGGACGCGCGGAAAGCCCTGCAGCACCGCGGACCGCTGCGCCTCCGCGGAGCGCCCGCGCATGAGCGCGCGGGAGACCTCCACCATGCCCAGGTAGCCCTCCGCCCACGGGCGCGCGGACTGCCATTGCGCCACGCGCCCGAAGGCTTGGCGGCAAAGGTGGATGAAGAGGAGATCAGTGAAGGAATCGCTGTACTCGGGGGGCGGGCCGAGCGGAGGGCGCGCGGACGGGCTGGCGGAAGGACCGGCGGAAGAGCTGGCGGAAGGACTGGAGGAAACGCTTGGCGGAGGGCTGAGAGGAGGAGTGGCAGGAGATGGCGCGGAGGTGGAGGGGATTTGGGGAGTGTGGGAAGATGCGCGGCTGATATTATCGTCGGACGATCCCGCACATTGGATTCTTAGGGTGAATAACGACCGTCGGTTCAATTGGGCTGACTTGACGGTTAATTGTATTCGTCTTTGATTTCTATTTCTCGTCAACGAATTAAACTCTTGACGGAAATGGGGGACCGTGCGAACCGTGGCAGCCACGTTATGCGGTCCAGACATGCGTGCCGCGTCGATATTCTCCAATCGAGTCGGAGTCGCATTCGCGAACGGGGGAAAGTAGAAGGTGTTCGCCGTCGCCATTGCCGCCAAGCGCCCGAGCGTGCGGCGCAGAACGATCGCTTGCGAAGCAGCCTGAGTGACTGTTTTTCACACGAATCGCGGTCCCAGACTGAAAAGCTAGTACAGCCCTTATGCTGAGAAGTGGAAACAGTGGGGCTGGCGGAATGTTGGAGGGACTAAAAAGCTTCAGCCTTGATGCTGAGCATGGTGTATGGTTGAATTTCGCTAATTGTGCCAGTATGAATGGGTGCATTTTGTGACGCATTGTACCCCGTTGTTCAGATCCTTCAATCGAGGATCGACTGTGATGAGTGACGAGAAGCTTTCTTGGGTCTGAATGATGATACCTCCTTTCCTTCTGCCACGTGCCATTAATCGAGATTCCCGATGATTCACGCTGACATGGCATTTACTCCACTGCCTTCCTCGCACATCGATCTCTCATAAATTTCGCGGATCGCAAATTCGACTCTCGCAGCGCGATTCCACATCGATGCTCTCCGCGCATGCCAGCCCAACAAACACCTCTTCCGTTCCCTCCCCGCCCCAACCCAGAATGGTGCGCAACAAAATGTGGCGCGCCAATGCCCCCTGCTTCGCTAGCCTTCCCCCATCCGCTCCCCTCACATCCGACATTCCCGTTTCCCGTTCCCCCAGTCCCCGTATGCAAGGAAAAGCTCACACAACAAATGAACAACCTATTTCAAACCAGCCCTACCGTTCCCCTTGTTGATTGGCTCCAGTTGTTCCAAACAGAGCCCAACTCCCCTTGCTGTAGCAGATTCCAGAACATCGCCACCAGAGCGCCAGGCTCCTCCACAACCACAGTTTCCAGTCGTGTCGGTACGTAGCTGCCGCCACCGCTGTTACAGCAGCAGTAGGAAAGTACTCCCGACGTGCGCAATGGCAGTCCTCGGTGCCGTACACAATGGCTTCCTCGCGTCGCCCCTCGCCTCCGCACAGCCCGCCGCGACTTCCGGCCATGGTGGCTCCGGATCTTTCACGTCGTCTCAGAACGCGCGATCATCCTTCGCCGTTTCCGCTTCCTCCCGCTGCTTACTACTACCCTCGGCGGAATCCGCTGCTCCCGGCGCAGGGCCATCGCGCGTTAGTAGTCAGACTCGCACTTTGAACCCGATAGTGATTCCGTCCAGTCTTTCGCCAAACCTACTACGACTCTCAGGGCACTACCCTCGTCGCGTCAACAAGCGAACACCGACGGTAACGGTAACGACGACAGCAACGGCAACGATTCCGAGTTACGGCATACCAGGCTACTCGAGCCCTGCGGCGGAAGATGCGGCGAAAATCGTGGGCAGTCATGTCCCTGCTGCCCGGCCCTACTCTATCCCTGCGGCAGGCGCTTCTGGCAGGGGAAAGACGAAGCAGGGTCCAAAGCGCGGCGACTCGAAGGTTGATTTCCGGAACCCGTGGTCATATCAATCTCCGAGCGACTATGCATCGCCGAGGAGGTGAGCTTCGTCGCACGGAGTGGTTTTGAGACGTCTCAAAATCACCCTTCTTTCAGGCGACTATGCATCGCCCAGGAGGTGATATTCGTCGCACACAGTCGCATGGGCGGTGATCGTTGCGTGAAAGGATTCTGCTCTCTCCCATCCGTTGCTGCTTCTGGAGTCTCCAGATTTTATTTCCGTAGATCCTACTCTACAAGAGAGTACCGACTAGTTTTCACAAGCGCTGTGATCTACCAAGCAGTACATAAACTCGTCACTGTGATTCTTACAGCACATCCATCATATTCACATGGACTGATGCTGGCAGATCCACTGCCCTTTATCCGTCGCTGAACACTTTTCCCCGCCCCTCTCATCCCTTCTCATCCCCTCTCGCCCCCCTCCTTCTGTCTCGTCCCCCTCGTCCCCTCTCATTCCCTCTCATACCCTCTCATTCCCTCGCATTCCCTCTCATACCCTCTCATACCCTCTCATACCCTCTCATTCCTTCTCGTCCCCTTCTCGTTCCCCCGCCCCCGACTGCATTCCCCCCGCCCCCCTTCTCCCGCCCGCGGCCGTCTCTTCCAGCTATGTCAGCCCACAGCCGTACGGCATTCGCCTAACCACGGCGCACGTGGCGCCGTCTAAACCGTCCGCACCCACAGCCTCCCCCGCGCCGCCGACTCCCGCCTCCCCCTCCTCCACCTCCGCCTCCGCTTCCGCCTCCCCCGCGGCGCCGCCCTTGCTGTCCGCGGCTCTTTCCGCCGCGGAGGCCGCGGTCAAGGAGCGCGGAGGGGCGTTCCTGTGGGGATGGGCGGAGAGGGGGCTTGGGGGAGTGGCGGGGTCGCTGGCGCGCGTGTGGGTTTCTGTGGGGGCAGTGGCGGTCGCTGTTGCAGGTGCGCGCGTGGGGGGATAGGGGCGGGCGGGAGGGGTTGGGGGAAACGAGGACCGTGGGGGAGAGGGGGAAGGGAAGGGGGAATTACACATGGAAACGAGGAGGGAGGAGAGGGTAGGGGGAGGGGGGTGAATAAGAGCGGTTAGAGGCAAGTAAGAGGAGTGAGTGTTTGATGTATGCACTGAGGCGATCCGTGTTTGCATTGCAACAGATGCTGTACGAGAGCTTCTTGGTACCCCGCTTGATTCTCACTGCTCACTGCTCACTGCTCCGCGCCCACTTTTCCCCTATCTCCCAGTCCCAAATCCCTCTACCTCCCAAGCCCCGCTATCGCCCAGATAACTCCCTCCCCCACATTCCTCTCTCCCGTTGTCCTCCCCATCTCTGCTGTTACTTGGATCGCCAGGTCATCTTCGATTCGTGACTAAACGAAAACTCCCCAATCCTTCCCTCCTCCCCCCTCTCTTCCCAGTCTCTGCTGCGGCACGCTTGCTGCTCTCCCGTTCCCTCCCCGCCGTGCTTTGAGGCGTCTCAAAAGTTCCCTCCTCGCCCTTCTCTTGTACAGTCTCTGCGGCGGTCCGCTTGCTGCTCTCCCGTTCCCTCCCCGCCGTGCTTCCCGCGCTGCTCGCTGCTGCGACCCTTGCGCTCGCCTCCGCCCTCCTGCCCTCGCAACCTGTCCTCTCCTCGCACACCATCACCGGTGAGAATAATGTTGTACTGCTGCCACCGTGCTTCTACCATCACCATCACATATTACAGCAGGGCAGGGCGCTTCTGCACTCTCCTCGCACACCGTCACCAGTGAGAAGCACATGCCACTGCTGCCACCAAAAGCCTCAAAAACCTCTGCCCTCCTGCCCTCCTGCCCTCATCACACACCATGATGGGTGAGAAGCATCGCATTGTTGCTGTCATTAGTGTGGAGAGAAAATTTCAAAGCACACATTATCGTCACTCCTAAAGCTCAATTGGTTATCGTTGACACTCATTGTTGATTACTCCGCCTTTCCTCTTCTCTCCTCTCCTCCCACCCCTTCTCTCCTCCATTCCTCTCCTCCCACCTACCCTCCTCCCCTCTTGCTTACGCCCACACGATCCCCCAGCTATTCTCTCGTACGTCCTCTTCGCCTCACTGCAAGGCGCCTTATCCTCCCAGCCCACATCACCACTGGTCCTAGGCCTCCCGGCCTTCCTGGGAGCACTCCTAGCAGCACCGGCACTGCTCTACAATACCGCACATGCCCACGCTGCCACCTCTGCTGCTGCTTGATGGATGGGTAGGGGGGGCTATGACGAAAGGAGGGACGGAAGGGGTCAACTTTTGAGACGTCTCAAAAGACTGCCAGCACCAGTGGAGGTGCTTCATGGAGGGAGAGGGGCTGTGAAGAAAGGACGGAAAGAAGGGATCATATGGAGAGGAGGGGGTTGCGATGCATGGGATGGGGCGCAGCAGAGTAGCTGGGTGTGTGCTGCATAATACTGAGATAGTACCGTATTATACTGGGGTAGTGGGAGGGAGTGCTTAAGATGATGGATGTTTGATGGGTGCTGCTTGCTTTAGGGGAGGGCTGTGCACGTGACTGGCACTGCTCTGTCATGTTGTTGTATATTGGAGCATGTTACCTGTATATAACGCACATGCTTTATACGGTAATACGGTACCATAGGCATTTCATGGTACCGGTAGTGTATGGCAAGATTTGTGGACAGGTCGGTCTTGTACTTTTTTTTAACACCATGCTTTGTGCATATTCAGCTACTGTAACTAAAATGTTTGCAGCTGGAAACATGTCACAAGGATGACAATTGGAACAACCCTGTCTTCGGATTCCTCTGAATTCCAGATTTGACATTGAAACACCAACCAAATTATGAACTGTAATCACAATCCCCAGTCTCCATGTGCAGGACATTTGGTTTTGGATACAATCAAATGCCGCTCCACTCCACGGGCAGTTAACAACACCCTTCACACACGTGTCTTCACAAATTTGTGTCGAGACCGCCACTAAGCAAGCCAACCACAGGCGAAGCAGGCACTCACCAAAAGTGGAAAAGAGGGGGGGGGGAGGGAGGGGGGGGGAGTGGGGTTGCAAGCCTAAGCAAGTTGGGGATTGCTGCTGCCTGCCAAACCACCAGCGTCGTTGCTACCAGCACCAGCAGCAGCAGCAGCAGCAGCAGCAGCAGCAGCAGCAGAAGCAGAAGCAGAAGCAGCACTAGCACCGGAAGCACTAGCAGCAGCAGTCTCAGCAGCAGGAGGCGCATGAACAGTGTTTTCATTCCACGTGAAGGTCAGGTGGTTCCAGTCTGGAAAGGACTTCCGAGCCTCCTCCAGAGCGCTGCGGCGCCGGAGCAGCACCAGAGGCTCGGGGTTGCCGAACCTGTCGGTGGCGGCAGGCACGGCGGAGACTGCAGAGCGATCGTAGCTGCCGTCTCCCCGTATGGTGCGAGGGTTCTTCCACCTCCACTCAAACTGGAAGGCTGGGGACAGGAAGTCAGGACATGGAAAAAGAGAAGAGAAGGGAGGGAGGAGAGCAAGATTGGGTCGATGTTATGGGATGGTGGTAGCTGCCGTTGCCTCGTATGGTGCAAGGGTTCTTCCACCTCCACATCCGAACCGGAAGGCTGGGGATAGGAAGGACACGAGAGGGGGACGGCAGAGAGAGATAATGGGATGGTGGTAGCTGCTGAATCCCCGTATGATGCAAGGGTTTTTAAATCCTGCACTCGAACTGGAAGGCTGGAGACAGGCAGGACACGAGAGGGGGACAGCAGAGAGAGGTTATGGGATGGTGGTAGCTGTTGAATCGTGCAAGGGTTTTTAAATCCTGCACTCGAACTGGAAGGCTGGAGACAGGCAGGAAACGAGAGGGGGAGAGCAGAGAGAGGTTATGGGATGGTGGTAGCTGTTGAATCGTGCAAGGGTTTTTAAATCCTGCACTCGAACTGGAAGGCTGGAGACAGGCAGGACACGAGAGGGGGACAGCAGAGAGAGGTTATGGGATGGTGGTAGCTGTTGAATCGTGCAAGGGTTTTTGAATCCTGCACTCGAACTGGAAGGCTGTAGACAGGCAGGACACGAGAGGGGGACAGCAGAGAGAGGTTATGGGATGGTGGTAGCTGTTGAATCGTGCAAGGGTTTTTAAATCCTACACTCGAGCTGGAAGGCTGGAGACAGGCAGGACACGAGAGGGGGACAGCAGAGAGAGGTTATGGGATGGTGGTAGCTGTTGAATCGTGCAAGGGTTTTTAAATCCTACACTCAAGCTGGAAGGCTGGAGACAGGCAGGACACGAGAGGGGGACAGCAGAGAGAGGTTATGGGATGGTGGTAGCTGTTGAATCGTGCAAGGGTTTTTAAATCCTACACTCGAGCTGGAAGGCTGGGGATGCAGATGAATGGGAAGGGAGAGGGAGGGAGAGGAGTGAAGGGAGAGGGAGGGAGAGGAGTGAAGGGAGAGCGGAGAGGCGAAGCGAAGCGAGACCAGGATCGGGTTTGCGATAGGGGTTGGTGGTCCTGGTTGCAACGTTGCTGCCCCCGCCACGGAGCTTCGGTGACTTTCGAGTCGGCATATTGAGCTGACTCCGAATGTCCCTTCCAAATCCATTGGAGTTTCAGTGACTTTGAATCGACTAGCTTTGCTCGAAAATGGCCTCTTCGATGGAGGTCCGGGTACGAACCTAGACATTTATTCTCACGCGTTTCATTTCAACCAGGTGGCGTCACCTAGCGTTGCTCACCCAGTCCCTCCCTCCCTCCCTCCCTCCCTCCCTCCCTCCCTCCCTCCCTCCCTCCCTCCCTCCCTCCCTCCCTCCCTCCCTCCCTCGCACCCCCATTCCATCACCCTACCCTTCCTCCCCCGTAACCCCCTCCCACCCTCCCTACCTCCAATGCACACACCAGCGCCCACCAGCCATCCGTGCATGTCCTGCCCTCGTGATAGCAGTTGAGTCTTGAGACACGAAGGCAGGGCATGCACCGTTTATGCCAGCGCCCACCGTGTATGCCGTCCCAAATCTCAGCTTTCATCACACCAGCGCCCACCAAGCCACCCGTGCATGCCCTGCCCTCTAAACCCCCTAGTGATGCAAGCAACTACCCTTGACCCTTGCACTACTACTAACGCACCAACCTCCATCCCCCAGTCACTCCCCCATCTTACTCCCCCCCTCTCCTCACCTTCAAAGCCCAGACACACACCCCTTCCATCACGCTCCCTTCCTCCCCCTTACCCCTCTTCCCCCCTTGCTCCCCCTCCCTACCTTCACAGCGTGTGCGGAAGCTCTCCACTGCGCACAGCGGCGCACAGCAGCCCACAGCAGCGCACAGCAGCGCACAGCAGCGCCCACCAGCGCCCACCAGCGCCCACCAGCGCCCACCAGCGCCACCTAGACGCAGACACACGTGCAGTGCATCCCCTTATGCAAAGCAAGGCCCCCCTCCCCCCCTCTCCCCTCACCTTCACTGCGTGTGCGGAAGCCCTCCACTGCGCCCACCAGCGTCCAGGGGCGCCCTGCGCGCGTTGACTTGGCTCCCCCCACCACCTCGCCATTGTGCTGCTTCACACTGGGGGGGAGGGAGGGAGGAAATGGGGAAGTGGGGAGGGGTGAGAAAGAGGGGAACGTGTTGACTTGGCTTCCCCCACCGCCTCATCGTTGTGCTGCTTCAGACTGAGGGAGGGATGGGGAAGCGAGATGAAAAAGTGGAGAACGTGTTGACTTGGCTTCCCCCACCACCTCGCCATTGTGCTGCTTCAGCCTGAGCGGTGGGGAGCAGAGGGCAGTGGGGAAGGAAGAGGGGGAGGGCGGAGGCGAAGGAGGGGGAGGAGGGGGATGAAGAGGGGAAAGGAGGCCAACCAAGGGGGAGGGGGGAGGCAGAGGGGGGCCAGCCCTTTCGTA
The DNA here is from genome assembly GCA_948144175.1 of Closterium sp. NIES-65. Taxonomy (NCBI): domain Eukaryota; kingdom Viridiplantae; phylum Streptophyta; class Zygnematophyceae; order Desmidiales; family Closteriaceae; genus Closterium; species Closterium sp. NIES-65. The sequence continues at coordinate 2,079,906 of CANXME010002149.1, read as the reverse complement.
TGGATTCAACTGGCACGAGTTGACTGGACCCCCGGAACCACTGGGGAGGAGGAAGCAGGGGGAGATGTGGGGGGAAGGCGAAGGATGGAAAGGAGGAGGGGGGCCAGCCCTTTTGTGTGAACTCAACCGGCACGAGTTGACTTGACCCCCGCCCCACCACCACTGGAGAGGTTTCGGCATTGTGCAGCTTCACACTGGGGAGGGGAGGGGGGGAAGGGGGGAAGTGGGGGAGGGGGAGAGGGGGAGAACGAGGGATGCGGACGAAAGGAGGAGGGAAGGAAGGAAAGAGGGAAAGGGAAGGACGTGAGGGGGGAGTGGAAGAGGGTTGAGAGAGTGGGGTTTTGCAGAGGGGGCAGCGGGGTTGGGGGAGGAGAGGGAGGCAGAAGGGGAAAGGGGTAGGGAGTGGGGGGAGAGGGAGGGGGGGGGGGGGGGGGGGGAGAGGGGGGGTTGGTGGTAGGGGGAAGGGGGAGAATGGGGAGTGGGCTATCCAGGAGAGTAGCGAAAGGTTTCATAAGCAAGCAAGCAAGCATCAGTCCCATGTGAAGCCATGGCCACTAAAGGGGTGTTCGCTCAGCAGTTACGATAGGGGCTAGCTACGACACAACATTTGAAGAGACTCATCCGCGCCGCTTCCCTCGTCTGCGCGCCTCCCCCGTCTGCGCGCTTCCCCGGTCGGCGCTGCCCCTCCCCGTCAGCGCTGCATTCTCACCAGCATGAGCCGTTCTCCACTCTGAGGTGACTTTTGAGTCGACTCAAAAGTCACCAGTATGAGCCGTTCTCCACTCTGTTTACATTCGTCGCACCGTCTGCTGCACTCAAACGACTCAAAAGCCGCTCTCACCGTCTGCGCTCTCCTCTCACCGTCTGCGCTCTCCTCTCACCGTCTGCGCTCTCCTCTCACCGTCTCTGCTCTGTCTCTCACCGTCGCCGCTCATCTCTCGCGCTCACCGTCGCTGCACGTCCATCGTGACACCGACGTAGGTCTTTCGGCAGTCCTTTCAGCGCGAGGCGTCTATCGTGAGTCGTGACACGATAAGTCGCTCAAAAGCCGCTCTCACAACGATCTGCGCGGCTCGCTCACCGTCGCTGCACGTCCATCGTGACACCGACGTAGGTCTTTCGGCAGTCCGCCGACAGCAGCAGATACACGCTCCACGTCCCGCTGCCTTCCTCCTCCTCATCAGAAGACGACAAACCACCCGCCGCGAATGCCGTCGCAGATGCCGCTCCCGCTCCCACTCCCACTCCTGCGCCTACTCCCGTTCCTGCTCCCGCTAAACGTCCCTTCCCCCCCGCTGCCCCCGCTCCTGCCCCCGAGCTCCTCCCGCCTCTGCTCCCCGCGCCCTGCGCTCCGCGCCTTCCGCGCCCCCCCTCCTTTCGCGCGCCCTCCGCCCTTCCCCCCCACAGCCCTTCCAGCTGCTGCCCCAGGCCCTCCTCTCCGCCGCTCTTCCCCCGCTCGCGCCCTCGGCGGATCCCCAACCCGCCGAAGTCTAGCCCGGGAAATGCGCCGAGACCGATATTTATTCCCGGGCTGCCCGCACTATCCGGTGCGCCCACCTGCCCGGGCGCGGAAGAGGTGAATGGGAGGTGCGCGGGCGGAGGCACAAGGGGCTGGTCTAGGGGAAACGGCGGGGAACTGGCGGGAATTGGAGGTGATTGCGCGGGGGCGGAGGCGGTAGAGGGGGAGAATGGGGAAGGCGGCAGTTGCTCCGGAAAAGGCGGGAGAAAGGGAGCAGCGGTAGGGGAAGGAGGCATGAACATCGGGCTAAATTCAAAATCATCCAAGCCGTAACGGGCTAAATCCTCGTATCCGTCCAGTCCCCCGGATCCCCCCCCCGTCCCGCCGTTGCCTCCGCCTCCTCTTCCGCTCCCCCTACCGGGAGTGCCGCGCACGGCAGCGCAACAGCATAGCCTCCCCGCATGGGGTATCTGCTGACGTGGATTGGTAGGGTGATGTGGGAGTGTGGTGGTGACTATAGAGGTTCCTGAAATTGCGGGAGACGACGAGTGTGCGGGATCGTTCGAACGAGACGGACGCGGGAGGTGCGGCTGTTTCAGCGAGGCGGTGGCCATGGCGGGCATCCACTGGCGAAGGCTACGTGTTGTCTCAATTCGTGGGAAATAGGTGCGACTGAAGAGAATAAAGATTGTGATTTTGAGGTACCCGTTTGGCGAAACGATAAATAGGAACTTGCAAAGCAGCCAGCAGAGACAGTGCTTGGCAAGGAGTAACAGATAGGTACGCGGCGCGGAGGGACCTGCCCAATTGAAATTGGCGGCTATGATCCTATCCTAACCAGCTGCGCAAAAGCCACATAAGTTCGGAGCCGCCAATACAAATATGGCCGCTGCTGCTGCTACTGCTGCTGCTGCTACTGCTGCTGCTCCTGCTCCTGCTGCTGCATAAAAACTCAGTCATAAGAAATGGAGAGGAGGATGGTGAAGTCGACGCATAAGAAATGTATCGTTGAGCATGGAAGCAAAGCAGATTCTATCTAAAGAGGGAAAGTAAGTTCCACACTGGGGAGGAAAATAGGGAAATGGTCACAGGTCATGGAAAGTTTACTGCGTTTTTACGGAGCTTATGTAAGCATTTCCAGTCTCCGTTTCTGAGGGTCATGGGGTGTTCAAGCTTTGCTGGCTTCCCTGTAACTTTGCTGGCTGGTAGGTGTTTGTGGTTGGGGAACCTTGTTGTGGGGACCACCCGAAACTCTCTCCAAATTGGTTTGTGCTTGTGGTTGGGGGAACTGCGTGGTTGTCGTGCAGCGCGCCAGGGCAATGCTGAATTGTGATTGGGAAAAATGATTGTCTTGGAAGTTGTGATTTGCGGATGACACAGCACAGCAGATCTGTCTGCCATTCCCTCGGATAAGGACACGAGCGAGGCGGCCAATCGCTCACCTCATCCAACACCGACATGAGTGCTGAGAATCGTACTCTTTGTAATCAATACACAACACAACACGGATGTATATCAAAGAAGTCATAAGTTCACATGATATCTAGTACCTATGTAATAAATGTGGTAAGAACAAAACATTCTGAAGCGTCTTGAAGATAGATTTGAATTTTATATACAGAAATTTTAGCCTATCATATTCCCTATAAGGACACATGCGTATTCCTATCCGGGTGATCCAAAAAAATGCATCCAATCGAATCACACTGCGCCTGACGATCAGAAGTTTGAATCACAACGCTCTCGCCTTGTGTGAGAATATGTTGTGATGTGCTCTCAGAATGCACAAAACCAGTTTTTTCTGTGTTGCATTTATGTATAACTTATACTGAAAAATGTCACCGCATATAATAGTGTAAGGAATTTTCTCGATATTCCTTAGAGCACCCTGCAACATCGCGTACAGCAGCAGCCGTTGTTCGCCCGTTACTGCTGTTGGGCTGAGATAGCCCCTTAGGATCTTTGCAAGGGATAACTCTAGGTGAAGTAGTTGTAATAGCGGAAGCGTTTAGTGAAGAATTTGAACCGACCTTGCACTGGTGTGTGAGAGCAAAGTTGATTGAATTAAACAAGCAAATACAAGGATTTATATAAGAGTACAGGGAATACGAATAGATATGTAGATAACTGTATTGCTGTTGCGGTTCAATACAGTGCGACTCGGGCAACTGCTCTGTAACGAGTCAGTTGTGTGTCCTTAACTGTCGCGCTGTAATTGTCGAGTCAAAGGTCAGCGACCTTTGACTTTCTCGTAACCTCCAGGCGGTTACCCTAACCTCCGAGGTTGACTCGATGCTTCGATTGGGACTGCTTCGCTTGGTGCCTTGGGTTTTGATACGACAGAAGCGCACTTAGGACTTATTGTTTCCAACACTCCCCTTCGCTTCTGGAGTGTCGCTGCTGGTGACGTGGCCTTGTCCAGTCAGCATCATGCAGTATTCGAACTTCTGCTTTCCGAGTTTCTTGGTCAAGTAATCGGCTGCCATCTCGGATGTTGGGCAGTATGACAGATCGAGTTTCCCTTTTTCTATCTCGTCCTTCACGAAGAAATAGCGCAGGGCGATGTGTTTCGTCCTGTTTGCGAAGCCGTTTTTGTTGGCGATGCGAATTGCTGACTGGTTGTCGCAGAACACGGTGAAGCTGGGTAACTCGGCTAGCTTCGCTTCTTCCAGTAGTTCGCGAAGGTAAAGTCCCTCCTTGGTGGCTGAGCAGAGTGCAATATATTCTGCTTCTGCTGAAGATAGTGCGATTAACTCCTGCTTGCTCGACTGCCAGGAGATAGGACCGATAGGCTCAAGGCGGTAGACATAGCCGGTGCGTGAGCGCCTGTTGTCGGTGTCGCCGGCGTGATCGGCGTCGACGTAGCCGATTAGCTTAGTTGGTGTAGCTGCGCTCTTGTGGTAGGTTAGCCCGATCGTCGCGGTGCTGACGAAGTAGTGGAGAGCGCGATCAAGTTCCGCCAGGTGTTCAGCTTCAGGCTTCTTGAGATAGGTGGCGAGCTGACTTGCGGAGTAGGATAAGTCAGGACGGCAGGTGACGGCGGCGAATAGCAGGCATCCGAGCTTCTTCTGATAGTCGCGTATACCGGCGGGCTTGAGTAGAGTAGTTCGTTCCTTCTCGGTTCCTGATGTGTAGCGGTAAGGCGTGGAGATGGCGCTTGGTGTGAGGCTGAAGCGTTTCGCGATGGTGTCGGCGTATTTCTCGGCGCTTAGATAGATGGCGTTTTCTTCTTCGCGGATGTTGAGCCCGAGGTACTGTGTAACGGTGGAGGAGACCGTGAGCGTGAGGTCTTTCTGGAGCTCTCCTTCGAACCACGTGGCGATGCCGTCGGTTGACCCAATGTAGAGGAGATCGTCCACGTAGACGATCAGGAGAACGTAGTCGCTTCCCTTAGTGAGGCGGTACATGCCTTGGTCGTGAGGTAGTTGACTGAAGCCGATGCGGATGAGACGGGCGTGCAGGTACTGCTGCCACAGTCGCGGTGCCTGCTTGATCCCGTAGAGCGACTTAAGTAGTTGACAGATTCGGTTGGGTTCGCCGTGGGAACCGTGCGGGAGCTCGACGTAGATTTCTGCATCCACAGGTGCGTAGAGGAAGGCATTCGCGACGTCGATCTGCCGTAACTTCTTCTTCTTCATGGCGGCAATGGCGAGGAGAATTCGGAGTGACGTGTGGCGGCTGACTGGAGCAAAGGTCTCGGTGAAGTCTCGTCCTTGCTCTTGGTCGAATCCACGTACGACCCAGCGTGCTTTGAATTTTTCGATCGTGCCGTCTGCTTTCGTCTTGATGCGGAAGACCCATTTCCCGGTAAGGATGGTTTTGTTCCGTGCCACGCTTACGGAAACAACCTTCCAAGTGTTGCGTTCCTCTAATGCCTTCAGTTCTCTATCCATGGCTTCGCGCCATTTCTCCCTGTGTTCCCCCCCCAGAGCCTGCTGAACCGTTGCAGGCTCCTTAGGAAGCGAGCTGCGTGTGTTCCCGTGGACTGCGGTGACGAGGCCGAGGATTTGCAGCCCAGTCTGTGAGTATCGAGGGAGTTCTGGATCCTCGGGATAAGCTGCTTCGTCTCCCGCTTCTGGATCAGGGATGAAATTCGGTCCTATCCTTTCTGCTTCATTTGTGTTGACGGTTGCAGGTGTTACGTAACCGGTATCGGCGAAGTGGTAGAAGACTTCGGCGTTGTTACTGTCGCGAGGATTTTCTTCGTCCATGGGCACGTTGATGGAGCAGTACGGGAGAGGTCCGGCTTCTGCCGATGCGTTGTCAACATTCTGCTCGTCCCAGTCTGCTTCACCCGCTGCTGACGCGAAGGCTCGGTCACCACGAAAACCACTGGTGAGGTCCCGATTCTCGTGCAAGTTGGCGAGGTACGTCTGAAGGGTGAGTCTTTCGTAGAAGATCACGTCACGTGCTGCTACTGTTTCCTTTGTGTGGACGTCGAAGATTCTCCATGCGTTGTAATTTTTCTCGATGCCGAGGTGTAGTCCCCACTGTGCCCGTTGCGAAAATCTTCCCGCTCGTGCTTCTGGGGGTCTGTACTGTACCATGCACCCGAAAACTCGTAACATTTTCGTGCTGCCCTGCTTCCCTGTCCACAGCAGATGCGGTGATGCGTTGTTCGGGAGTGACGACGACGACAACAAGTTGTGCAGCATGACAGCGTGGTCCATTGCTGCTGGCCACTGGTGGTTGGGTAGCCGCATGCCACGTAACAGTTTGCGCATGCTGTTCTGCAGGGTCCTGTTCAGTCGTTCTGCAACACCTTGCTGCTGATGTGCGTAGGGAAGGGAGAGGAGTTGCTTGATCCCCCTTTCCGCCAAGAACTGCTTGAAGCGGTGAGAGGTGTACTCGCCACCTCCGTCTGACTGGAAAATTTTCAGTTGTGTTCCAGACTCTCTCTCTGCTATCGGTAGCCAGGCGGCGAATGCTGCGAGCGCCATGTCGCGGCTGGGTAGGTTGCGATGCCAGACGTATCGAGTGGCGGCGTCGATGAAGGTGATGGTGTAGTTGTAGTTGACTTGTCCTGGTTCGCGATTGTAGAGGATGTCGCTGTAGACTTTTTCGAGTGGTGCGTACGCTGGAGCGCTCGGGTTGTGATGTGAAGCAAACGGTCGATGAGGTAAGTCAGCTTCGGGACATATAAGGCAAGTCCCTCGTGCCTTCTGGAGTTCTCTGCCATCGGGTAGAAGTAGAGAATCTTTGTCAAGGACTCCTGCTCTTATCGTGTTATTCAAAACCGTGTTGCTTGGATGTCCTGTTCGTGCGTGCCAGATCTCTTCAGAGGCGCGGTGTCCAGGTGAACGCTGATATGCGTCGGAGTTGGAGTAAAAGCTGGCGACGAGGTTGGCGCTTCGGTGGACTTCACGTTGAGTCGGATTCAGCTGTTGCGCGGGTGTTGGTGGTGCTTCGTCGACTGTGACTGGTGTCGTTGTTTCTGCTGCTGCTGATGTTGTTGCTGCTGCCGATGTTGTTACTGCTACCGATGTTGTTGCTGCTGATGCCGATGTTGTTACTGCTGCCGATGTTGTTGCTGCTGCTGCCGATTGTCGAATTGTTGCTAATGCTCGTGTTCGTTCTGCTTCAGGAATGGTGTGCGAGTACCAGAAGCCTCCCGGGCTGAAGTCGGGGTCGAGATCCGGAGGGTGTGTCCAGTCAGTGAAATTCACGATGGCGTCGCTGTCTGCAGTGCCGAGGTCAGGAACGAAGTCGAGGACGAAGACGTTGTTCTTCAGCACTGCTTTTCCGATGTAGAGACCGCCTCTCCCGTGGTAAAGCTTGAACTCCTGGGTCGTGCTGTCGGCTTCCAGATGAATTCCTTTCGCCATCAACTGGCTAACGCTCAGTAAGTTGTAGCCGAGTCCTTCAGCAATGAGTACCTTAGACATGTGCAGTATGACATTTGTTTCTCTTGACTGAAGCTGTACCACTCCTTGTCTTCGTGTGCGCAGGTTTTGGTTGTTGGCAACCGTGATGATTACTTCCCGTTGGAGTCGATGTTCGCGTTGTACGAAACGCCCGGACGAGCACATGTGTTGCCCGCAGCAACTGTCCAAGAACCAGGTGTCTTGGCCGGACGGTTCACTTTGAGCGATGGCGGCGTACGTTGGATTCGGCTGGAGTAGCTCACGGCGAGGCGTTCTGTTGTCAAGCTCTTCTTCCGGTGAGTAGTGTGGTGGTGATTCGGTTGTACACGAATCGGTTATCTTCGTCATGCAGTTGATTATATTTCTTGCTCCTCGTGCAGGTTGTCCGGGTGAAGTCGTTGAAGCTTGAATAGTGGTCGTCGCACTTGCTTGTGTTGAAGCCATTTGGGAGCTTGAAGGTCGAAGTTGTCGCTGTGGTGCCGTTGATTGCTGACGATTCGGGCAGTGTGTGCGCGGGTGCCCTGAAGTCTTGCAGATGTGGCAGAAAGGAGGTACTATCTTCGGTTGCTGCTGTCGGTTGTTATAATTGCTGTGTCGTCGTTGAGTGTGGAATGCGAACTCTGATACTGTCGTTTTCTTCCTGTGTCGTTCTTCCTGCAGGTCCATATCTTGCTGCTCGGCATGTATTTCGGCGCAGAGTGCAGCTTCAGAGATTCTTCCGTGGGCTCGAAGAATGGCTTTGGTGGCGCGCCACTGAGGACCAAGCCCACCAATGATGATTGTCACGAAGGCGTCTTCAGAGATTGACCCTCCGCATCGAAGCAGCTTGTCGCGCAGTTCGCGACATCGGCTGATATACGCTAGTCCTTTTTCTCCTGGTTTCATTTCGACTGTCGTCAACTGCGCCATTAACCTGCTCTGGTTTAGACTGTCTGTTGCTTGATACAGGTTCTTCAGATGGCTGTACGCGAGCTCCGCCGAGTTGCCGAAGGTCCGGTAAGAGCGAATGTTCTGCTGCTGAGTTGGTGTCACGTTCCTCAATAGGATTGTATACGCCATCATTGATTGATACGTATACTGCTGCTTTTCATATTGTGTCCCGTTGGCTGGATACTGCAGGGACCCGTCGAAGAAGCCGAGTATCTGCGCGCCCTCCATCATCAGCTCGAATTCAAAGGACCAGGTAAAGAAGTCTTTGCCGTCGAAGGGTCTTGACGTTTGCAGTTTTATGACGTGTGCAAACTGCGACTGAACTTGAAGTGCGTCCAGTGGTCTTTCTTGTCCAGGTGAAGGTTGCGGGTGGGGCACGAAGCTGATTGACCCGCGCTCGTACGGAGCAAAGGTAGGTTGCTGCTGCTGGTTTCCTCGCGCATATGACGACCCATCAAGACTCATGGGTGTCGCTCCGTTGTTGCTGTTGTGTGTTTGTGCAGGTCCCGACTGCTGGTGTTGTTCGTAGAAGGACATGAAGGAGAAAAATTTCTCCATCATGTTCTGGTCAAAGTCCGAAGGGTGGTTCATGGGGGTCTCGGTTGACGTTCCTCTTGGTCTTGTTGCCGTGCCTTCTTCTGTCTGCAGGCCAGAGGCTGGCGGTGGAGTAGGAGTAGTGCCCGAGGAGCCATTAGGGGAGCTCCTTTCCTTGTTTGTTGCCATGTCTTGTAATGATCTTGAAAAAAAAAGGAGTAGAGTTTCCCTTGTCTGCTCTCATACCATGTTGGGCTGAGATAGCCCCTTAGGATCTTTGCAAGGGATAACTCTAGGTGAAGTAGTTGTAATAGCGGAAGCGTTTAGTGAAGAATTTGAACCGACCTTGCACTGGTGTGTGAGAGCAAAGTTGATTGAATTAAACAAGCAAATACAAGGATTTATATAAGAGTACAGGGAATACGAATAGATATGTAGATAACTGTATTGCTGTTGCGGTTCAATACAGTGCGACTCGGGCAACTGCTCTGTAACGAGTCAGTTGTGTGTCCTTAACTGTCGCGCTGTAATTGTCGAGTCAAAGGTCAGCGACCTTTGACTTTCTCGTAACCTCCAGGCGGTTACCCTAACCTCCGAGGTTGACTCGATGCTTCGATTGGGACTGCTTCGCTTGGTGCCTTGGGTTTTGATACGACAGAAGCGCACTTAGGACTTATTGTTTCCAACAACTGCTAACGGGACTTCGCCGACTTCGCGCGCACTGTTTCACCAAACCTCGCACTGCTGGCCTGGCCGTGTCGGCCTACACTTCGGAACTAGCCTGAGCCTCGCTCCAGCGTAGCACTAGCTAGCTCGCACGCACCGCGTTACCGTTTGTATGTTTCGCGTATAAATGTTCGCTCATGCCTTCGCTCACATTTTGTACTCGTTTGACACCTTAGTGCAATTCTCGCTACTTAGATCCATTGCACCCGTAACAAATAGTCTATGTGAAAGAAATCTCACGCCATGGGTCATGTACAGCTCTTCTTTCCAGGCCGTACCTACTGTATGCTGGACAAGGTCGCAGCTCGCAGCGTGTGGATTACTCGCACCGACCACCTGGGCTGGTTCGACTGTTTTCCGTTTCAGAAATGCTCTGTGCAGAAATGCATAGACTAGTTTTGGAAGAGCATACTACACCCATAAGCAAAGTGCCCGCTCCTGCCAAATCATTTTACCAATCATTCCTTGCCCAGTTGAAACCCGATGGACTTTCAAAAGGCATTTGACGCCGCTGCCCCTAGCTGTGACATGACGTGAGCTCACCCTTGTGCCTGTCAAACTGTCCTCATTTACCAACTGCTGCACAAAGAAAACCGTCGAATACTGTACTGCACATCCATCCCGCCCACACCGAATCTGCCCGCATGTGAAAATCACCTTGGTTGTATCCGCCAGACTGTAGTGTCGATTAGCGCCCGTCCATAAAATTTGAATCTGTACAATCACACCTCCGATACTTTTTTTGTTCTCCTGGACATTTCTCCTTGCGCCCGCCATCCGCCACATCCTCCCCCCTCGCATTTTCTTTTCGCGCCCGCCGACCAAACCATAGCCATGTGAGCCATGGTCCATGGGTCCATACAGTACACGTCCCACCCACCCACCCACCTACCAAGATGGACGTTTCAGAATTCGAGGCATGTAGCACATGCCATAGCATGGATGGAACAGGGAGGGGCCCCCACCGCAACAACGATGAAAGCGCGAACAAACGCGTGAAGTTCGTTGCGGCAAGCGAGCGTATGCTTGGATTCAGCGGGCTGGTGCTTGCAACCGAAATGCACTTCAGGAGAACGGTAGACAACGGTTTATAAAAACAACCATGCTTTTAAGTTCGGTTTCGTGCGGCAAAAGTGCTTATACGGTATGTTCTGGGACCAATTTGGACGCATTGATGTCAGTACAACCGGCTTGTCAATATGGCGAATGTCAGTGTGGCGCGAAACAGGGTGTATGAGCACAGAAAGTTGAAGCGGAAAGTGGAGTTGTGCGGGTGGTGGCGGACTCGGAGGCCTGGCGGACAAACCGCTACATTTACCTGCTAGCGTCTTCTAAACGACGGATGGACGAATGCCGTTATTTTCCCGCATCGCCGCAACACTGTAGCGTTCCCCCTACCCAAGACCTGGACCAAAATAGCCAATCGTAGCCGGGATTGGTGCGCTGTCTGTCGCCCGATCAAACCGTCAATCGCATAACTGCGTGGATCTTGTTCCGTGTATTGCCGTGGCTGGCGGCGGCGATGCAACGATCAGGAGAAAACAATCGCTCCCCACCCCACCCCAAAAACCGCACACTCCGCTCCTTGCCCTCCCTCGATCTTCACTCTCCCCTCCCCTCCCTCGAGTCTCTCATTTCGAGTCTCGTCTCGTCCACTTCACCCTACCGTATCCCCTTTTCTAGCCTTTTCCACCAGCATCACCACCACCGACCGACCCCCCCAACTTGTTGGTTGCAGGTTCACAAAAGGGAGCAGACAGTGATTGTAGCAGGAGCATCAGTATAGTCCAGACGAGTTGAGGCAGAACAACGCCATCTTGGTAGAGGCGAGGTGCAGATCGGAGCGAATTGTGCCAAACTCACAACGATCAGTCTCAACCAGAGCAATTGGGGGCACGTATAGTACTGTAGGCATTACCGCAGGAGGTAATTAAGCCATAGAATGCTGTCTCCTTGAGTATCTAAAGCCTCGCGTTATTCATCCATCCATCTAGTTCTGAAGAGTTACTTTTTTTCAGCAGCCATGGCTGCCGCTTTGATGGACAACCATCACCGCTTAGACCATGGCGGCTGTGTGATAGGCACAGTCGCCGACGCGACTGGAGGCGATCACGACGCGAGCGATGGCGCGAGAAGCGGGTATCTGCAGCGGTTCAGCAGCATCAGCAGCAGCTTCGCGCGTTCCAAGGCGGCTCGAAGCAACGCAGGGAACAGCAACAACAGGAGGAGCCGTTGCAGCAGCATCGGTGGCGACTCGCTGGCGGACGGCGACGGGGCCTACGACGGCGCGTTTGTCGACTGTGCGACGAGCGACAGCGGAAAGAGTCGCACGGGCGACGGGAGCCACGAGCGACAGCGGAACTACCTCGCGACGGAAGGTTTCGATGTTAATGCGGGAGGAATCGTGGACGCGCCGCAGTCGGCAGTCGACTTTAAAGACGCGTCCGAACGTGACGTGGTCGGCGCGGCCGGCGCGCTTCTTGATTATGATGATTCTAGAGATGAGTCCTTCAAGTCAGCCGTGTCGCACTCCTCGCAGCCGTCGTTCGGGTCGTGCACCTCCTTCCAGTCGCGCACGTCGCTCGGATCGCACATGTCGCACGTGTCGCAGGGGTTGCAGGGGTCGCAGGGGTCGCGACGGAGCAGCGGCGCGGTTTCGGTGAAGAAGATACGCGCCGCTAAAGTACTGAACTACGGCAATGAGGTGTGTAACCATTAACTACCACTGAATGACGAATTAAGAGCTATCTTTTTAAGAACTACCTCTATTATTCTCCTCACGACTAATACTCCGCTGATGTTTTGCGCTAACTCGTCATTGTAAGCAATCCGCAAGTTCCTTCCCCGCGCGCCTCTCTCTCCGTCTAGACTAGCAAGTGTGTTAACATTGGTTTTTTTTTTTTGTAGCATTATTTTGTCCTGGCAAGGTTTTCTACACCAGCATTGATAAGGTAATATTGGTGAGGCGTCTTGTCTCCTTGTTTTTTCTGGACCTGTTTCCATCTTTCCTGTTTCCGCTTGCTTCCGCCATTCCAGGTCCCCATGTCTCCACCATTCCAGGTCCCCATGTCTCCACCATTCCAGGTCCCCATGTCTCCACCATTCCCGAGCTGACTTTTGAGTCGGCTCAAAAGCCTCCTTGTTTCTTCTCCATCCCTTCCTGTTTTCCGCATGTTTCCCCCATTCCAGGACCCCCATGTTTCCACCATTCCCGAGTTCGCGGAGTGGAATTGCCCCCCAGAGCCCTCCGCTTCCGATTCCGCCCAGGCGCGCGCCAAGCGCTCCTCCGCGCTCTCCCGCCTCAAAGCGCGCCTGCACCGTTCGGGCGGGTCTGGCGACGCGGAGACATCGGCGGAGAAACAGGAGAATCCGCCGCCGCAGCAGCCGCAGGAGAAACGGGGTTATAAGTACACTGCACAGTTTAAAGAGCGGTACGAGCAGGTGAAGGACCGCAGCAAGTTCGACTGGCAGGGCGAATACGGGAACTGCAATAGTGCGTACGGGGCTAGCTTGTGCGATGGGAACAGCACGCGGTACGATGGTAGCAGCATAGGTGGGGGCGGTAGCGTGTGCGGGGAAGATGTTGGGGTTAATAACCCGTCAGCATCCGCAGCAGCAGCGCACGCGGCACCAGACGCTGTAGCAGCTCCAGCAGCAGTTGCAACAACAGCAACATCAGCATCAGCAGCTACAGCAGCAGCGGCGGCGGCGGCAGCAGCAGCTTCCCTAATGCTGGATCTTTCCCAGTGCGAGCATTCTGAGCTGGCCGAAGCGCACAATAGCGGGGATGGCGGCGGTGGCAAGGGGGAATGCGACGGTGATAGCAGGGCAATGGCTGTGGCGCCAACGTCAGCAATAACACCAGCAGCAGCCGAAGCAACAACCGAAGCAGCAGCAGCAACAGCAGAATCAGAAGCAGAAGTAGCTGCAGCAATGGAGGCAGCTGAGGAGAGTGAACCCAGTGAGCGTCAAGTCATTCCGGCCAGATTCTATGGTACGATTCTATGTCTAGGTACTTGCTTTCCTCTAGGAACGCGTATATAGCAGCTATACCTTATGGTACTCCTTGCCAAATCGCCTGGCCGCATGCGCGGCGACAGCACCCTCCTTTGCCTTGCCTTGCCTCGCAATGGCTTGCCTTCCAAACCTTGATTCATCCTGCGATGCTCGCCAATCATTCAATCTGCTGGATTGCAATGCATCCCCCCTGCATTACTCCTTCCCACCCCCTCCCAGCCTCCACCTCTTCCCCCTCTTCCCCCTCTCCCCCTTTGTCTACCCCACAACCTGTGTTTCCTTACCATTTTGACGTGCAAAACTTGCCTCCGTTTCAATTCATGCTGCTGTATTCCTCTGAATCACAATCTCCCTTTCATTTCACCTTACAACATCCTTTCTGCCTAAGCGGCTGCTGTTGCTTCTGCTGTTAAACCTTCTGATCCTCAAACGTCTTCTTTTCTCTCCTTCCCCCTCTCCCCTCTCTCCCTTCGCTCCTCGCTCTCCTGCCTCCAGGAACTTCCCGATTCACTGCAATGTTTTCTCAGCGGGCTGCTCGGCGCAGAAACGAAAAAGCAGCAGCAGCAGCAGCAACAGCAGCCCCTGCTGCTGAGACAGACGATGTTACTGCTGCCACCTCCATCCCTCAATCCCCCACCACTGCCTACACTACATCCTCAATTCCCACAGCTTCCCCCAATGCAGCTATCCCTGCTGCTGTGTCTCCTACCGCTGTGAGCATGTGCACTCCCACCAGTGCTTCCACTGGCAAGGGCAGCAGGCTGGACCGCTCTGATACCAGTGAGCCCAGCAGCAGCCGCAACAGCAGCAGCAGCATCAGCAGCAGCAGCCTCGCCAGCACCAAGCTACGCGAGGGGAGCACTGGTACCGAAAAGTTGGATTCTATCCCAGCAGGGCCAGCAGCTGCTTGCACTGAGCTCACAGCGAGTCAGAGTCAGAAGAACGGTGGCCGCCGGAGCAGCAGCGGCAGCAGCCCTTTTGAGAACATGGCTTGGCCCACTCCTCAGCCGAAGCTGGCTGCTCGGATCAGCAGGGAGAAGAAGCGAGCCAAGGTACGGCGCATTGATTGTGTTCCTGTAGTCAGATTGCTCGGTGGGATTGGGTTTGCCGGATGGGATTGGATAGCCTGCAATGTTTCAGCTTCTTTTCTCTTTTTTCTTTTCTTATTGTGTATATCACCTTCCATCATAACCTCTGGTTTTCTCGTTGCAGTTGCAGGGGCTATGGGCACTGTTCCAACGAATGCTTTGAAGACCGGTGTTATGCGGTGAAAACATTCGTGAAGCAGTTTGCGATGGTCGCTGGCTTTTTGGAAATCTTGTGATGGTTCTCTAGCATGCATTGTACATTTTGTCACCTTACCTCCATAATCACGCTAGTGTTGATTTGTGTTGCTGCACTTTTATGGAAGGTGGAATTGTGGGTGAGGTACCGTATGTTCTTGTAATGCTGAGATATGGTATGCTTAGGGCGGGTCCAGCGCGTTCGTTTTCCGTACATTACAGTTCATCCAGTACGGTAATCTGTAATGCGTCACGGTTCAAAACGGTGCAATTTTAAAGCCGCAGTGAACCGCCTGATATCGTTTCAAACCACGACGAATGAACTGTATAGTACCTGTAAACGTACGCGCACCCTGCCCATATTGTATCAGTCGGGGAGAGAACAGAACACGGAGAAGGAACAAGCGAAACATTTTTTCATCTATTGCTGGGGATCTGGTCAGAATTTAGGACGCGTCACAATTGAAATACCGAGGTTCGGGGGTGCTTGCCGAACCTGCCAAATCGATCGCCACATCAGTGTGCCACGACTGCATTTTTGCAATCGCCGGCCCACCGCAATTCTCAAGGGACACATTTGAAGAATCATGGGGGCAAAATCTCCCGATCGATGTGTGGCAAGGGCCATCGATCGCGTGACTTCGAGGGGACAACTATACATTGGCGACAGATAACGAAGCAAAGTAGCCATAAATTCGCAACTTAACGAAGTACTGGACCCGCGAAACACCGATCCTACGCAGGGATCAATGTTTGAATTGTGACGCGTCCTCAGTCTGACATCAGACCGCATCACACATGTCGAATACCATGTAGCAAATCTCCCAGAGTGTGTGACCCCACATCAAAGGTGACAAATCGAATTGCTTCCTCGGAGCAGGAACCAATCCGAGCCAGCTCATTCATGCGTGGAGGATGACGTTGCCCCAGCCAGAAACCAGGGCCTGAAACTGGAGTTTCCAAACCCTAGCCAAGCCAGTCATCGAGCCAAATGACCAAGCTCAACAGCACCCCAAACCAAACCACAGGCACATTTTTCCTCCCCCCAATCCCCACCCCTCATGCTCCTGCGGGTATGAAAGAAACCACTCGTCCACACATGGAGGGAGAGCATTCAGCTGCTCTTCCGTCGGCACATTTTTCCTCCCCCCAACCCTCACCCATGCCATGGAAAACATCATACGGACCATTGAATGACCATGTGACCCCCTCCCATGGATGAATCTCATGATTGTGTGCAAGCGAACCCCTTATGGCCCTCCCATCAACACCCGAGCCCCGCAGAAACCCGCTCAGCGCGCAGCGACTCCAGGTCGGGCCGCATGGATGCTGCCAATGGGTCACAACACAAACCGAAACGAAACAAAACGAATAACAGGGCAGAAATGTTCCTCTCACAATTCTGCCCGTCCACTCCCCTCGCCCAGTCATACCGCAGGGAGTCAAATTCCGTCCAGCCCGACCCGACCAAACCCATTCCTTCACCATCCCCCAAGCCATCAACTCAGCCCCACCCGTGCCTCCTCACATACCCAAACCAGGCAACATTCATCCCATGAATGAATTCGCCCCCCTACCGAGCCAAGGACCCAGTCACAAACCACGCCCGAGCCAAACCATCCAAGCCCCTTAGTGTTCCCAACCGAATTCCATCCATTTCCCCACCTCGCCGTCAATTCCCCTCGCCTCGCCTCCCTATCCCATCATCCACTGCTACCTTCTCTCCACTCCATTCGCCATTAGGATTTCGGTCTCATGCAAAGCAAACCCTCACGTGCTAGAGCCTCTCTTGAGTCATTCCCCATCCCTCCTAGCAGCACAAGCATCATCAGCCCAGCAGGAGAGGAACAACCCCAAGTCCGCGAAAATATACGCGTTGGGCCACACGCACGCCCACGCAGCAACACACGCTAGTGTCCTCTCTCTCGCCTTTTTAAGGCCCCGGCTTCTTCAGCCGCGGTCTTTTCTTCTCCCGTCACACCTTTCCCGTCGACCGGAATCGCTAGAGCGGGTGGGCGTCATGGGGCGTCCGTTCAAGCACTATTTGAAGGGTCCCCGCATCTACAGCTGCAGTAACTGCCGGAGCCATGCGGCAGACCACGACGAAATCATCTCTAAGTCTTTCCAGGTGGATTGGGGCTCCTCTGCGCCGTTAGTTATTCCGCATGGGCCAGTTTCCTATCGCGTCCCATCTTCTATTTGTTGCTTCGTTTCCCTCGCTTATATTTCTCCCTCTCTTCCTTCCGTCTTTTTTTCTCGTCCCCCGTCCCTCCTTCCTCAACCCCCTACCTTCCCTCATGCACCGGTCTTACGGTGGCGCCTGTACATCGCTCCTTGGCATCCTTTAACGTCACGACAACAACAACACCATCAACGACACCATTAACGACATAAAAAACCGCTTCGTCAACAACGCGGTCGACAACCGTCCAATTGCAGGGCCGGCACGGTCGCGCATACCTGTTCGCGAACGTCGTGAACGTGTCGGTGGGCCCGACGGAGGATCGTATGCTCATTACCGGGTTACACACCGTCGCCGACATCTACTGCTCCGAGTGCCACGAAGTCCTGGGGTGGAAGTACGAGCGCGCGTATGAAGAGCCGCAGAAATACAAGGAGGGGAAATTCATTTTGGAGAAAGCCAAAGTGATGAAGGAAAACTGGTGAAAATACACCAAGTATACGTGACCGTGTGACGGTTTAATTAGGGAGAGCGGTGTGCGGGGAGGAAGGGAGAGCGGTGGGAGGGGAGGGTTATAGGGGGAGGGCAGGGCGCGGGGTGTGTAGATGTGAACATGAGGAGGGAGTTTGAAGGATTCAGGGGCGGGGTATGAAACGAGGGTGTGCGGGAGGAATCGGGACGGAGAGATTGGAAAATGGCGGGATCGAGGCATCTCTTTGCAACTTCTCTACCCATCAAAGGTCGTCTTGGGTGGAAAGTCTGACGTCTCTGCTCCACGCCTCCTGTTGGCCTCCCTCGCCTGGTGGTCGTGGCGTTCCTCTCAGTGGCGTGGGCCTGTGCATCTGTACAATGTGTGCATATTCTTTTCATTGGTGGGGGGGTGGGTGGGTGGGTGTGGGTTCAAGAGGACGTAGGTATGGGTTTTTGGTATGGGTAAAGGGGGGACTGGGGGGTGGGGGATGGGATAGGTATCCAAATGGGCCGTTTATTGGAGGGTGTGGTGGTCTAGCAGGGGTAAGGATCGTGTGCGGGTAGAGAGGCTGAAGTGGGTGTGGGTGGGTGGGTGTAGGCTGTACATACCGTATGTGGTCTCTTAGCTGCTCTCTTTTTATTTTGCTGTCAAACTCTTGTTCCTCTGATTCATGGGCTTCAGAAGTTCTGATCCATGCAATGCAATGTCAAACTATCGCTACTTGGTTTCCTGTGTACAGCACTTAAGCTGTTTGGTTCCCCTTTGACACCAACTGAACATCCATTGCGGGTGCTTTGCTGGGATTGGTTTGACACCAACAGTTTGTATTATGTGCTTCTATGAGAGAGACGAATATATACCTACATGAGGTATCTAAAATAAATACCATATTGAGAAAGCTTGCATTTTGTTCTTGCAATGGCAATGTGCTTCATTAGAATTGGGTGGAACTGCACTGTCTTGAAATGAAGACGTTGGTGGAGGCCAAATGGCCTCCAGCCCTCTTACTGTCAAACTACCGTCTCCCCCCGGATATAAGCGCCACCCTAGGATAAGCGCCTGGCGCTTCTAATTGGCATATGGCGCTTATATCCCCTCCTCGATTATAAGCGCACCCCTTGAAAAAACTTGTTTTATTATAAGCGCACGTAAACTTTAAAATTTGAAATGTGTTCAAAAAGCTGTAACGATTTTTACTTTAGCAGGCGGATATGTTGCAGAATCGGTTCCCTTCACATTCGGACCCTGCACTGGATGCGGGTCCAGTCAGCAGGACCTGTCAGGAGCTGGATGTGAGTCAGATTGGGTGTATCTCCCAGCGCGCGCGAGAATTTCACAGACGATCCCATGTAACTTCGACTCGATTGAAAAGGCAAGCGCGAGACCTACAGTTTGGTGTTAAAAGATATAAAAAAATATGTATGTCATTTTATAAACGCCGGCGCTTATAAATTTACTCGATTATAAGCCCACCCCCATGAAAAAACCTGTTTTATTATTGCCCCCCATGGGGGTATATCCGGGGGGATACGGTATATATATGTTTATCTATGTAGGCTATAGTGGGGTAGCTCATATGGGGTACAATCCGAAGTTAGGGTTAGTACTTGTACCCACATTTCATTCAATGCAATCATTCCTGCTTGCTATCTTGACATGCTATCGGAGCAGTAGGACCGTTTTTCTTTCGGGCCCACCATATTTGGCTTCCGATTGCGGTTACCGCGTTACCCCACTACCCTGCGTCGCGCTGCCCCGCGCACGCCCTGCCTTGCCCCGCGCACGCCCTGCCTTGCCCCGCGTCGCGCTGCCTCGCGGACGCCCTGCCCTGCCATGCCTGGCGTCACCCTGCGCCAGCGCCCTGCCCTGCGCCGACGCCCTGCCCTGCGCCAGCGCCCTGCCCTGCGGCGGCGCCCTTCCCTGCGCCAGTGCCCTGCCCTGCGCCAGCGCCCTGCCCTGCGCCAGCGCCCTGCCCTGCGCTTGCGCCCTGCCCTACGCCCGCGCTGCAGCCCTGCGCGTCGCGCCCTACGGCAGCCCGCGCGTCGCGCGCTGCTGCCCCGTGCGTCGCGCTCTGCTGCAGCCCGCGCGTCGCGCCTTAAGGCAGCCCACGAGTCGCGCGCTGCTGCCTTGCGCGTCGCGCTCTACTGCAGCCCGCGCGTCGGACCCTAAGACAGCCAGTCGCGTTGCGCTCTAGTGCAGCCCGAGCGTCGCGCCCTAAGGCAGCCAGTCGCGTCGCGCTCTGCTGCCCTTCGCGTCACGCACTGCTGCGGCCTGCGGCAGCGCCCTGCCCTGCGCCAGCGCCCTGCTAAACCCTTAATAAAATTAAAATAATAATAATAAAAAAGGCCCTAGGTGCTTTTGCCCTAGGAGCTTCTACCTGCTGCTGCCTGCTACTGCCCTGCTCTGGCTGCACGCCGCCCTGCTCTGGCCGCGCACCGCCCTGCTGCTCTTACGTCCATGGCTGTCTGCCACTGAGAGGAGTAGGGACCCGGGATCGCCTCAGCGTAAGAACACGAAGTCGGGATGTCTATAGCATATGGGTCTCCCTCAGGGGCAAGCACCATGGCTACGAGATGAGGCGCAGCGGCTGCAAGACACTCAAAGTCCTCCTGCCTGTCCTCAAGGACGTTTGTGCCAAGAGCACACTCACCCCTGACGGACAGAGGACACACAGACTCAGATTCAACAACAAGACTAGCAGCGAAGTCTGGACGACACGCAGTAGTAAAGTCAACAAGCTCAGAGACTAAGGCAGACGCAGCAACAGACTCAAACGACGGGTCAGTGACAACACTGGCTAGCAGACGCGTGACAGTGGGGTGAGCAGCACGAACCAGGTCAGACTCAGGGTCCTGAACGTCAGACAGAGAAGACGCAGGAGGAGACGGCAAGGGAACATGCTGTGGAATAGAGGAAGAACAAATTGCCATAGCGTGCGTGCCAGGGACAGGCGGCGGATGCTCACGAGAAACACGACAACCAGTGCGGCACGCATGAACAGGCGAGACAGGACGAGACGCAGGCTCACGACGCTCTGTAAGCGAGTCTGCCTGCTCAATGTAAGGAGACGGAGCAGGCAGTGGTGCGCCGGGCTGTAATGGGAGGCCAGAAGAAGATAGGAGGCTAAGAACCTGGCGAAGCATGGAGTCAGGCGATGGCAGAGACGACGGTGACGGCGGAGCGAAAAACAGTCGTGGCGGTACAGGGCCACCAGCACCATTAGCTCCAGCGCCTCTAGCAGCTCCAGAACCTCCAGCTCCAGCGGCTCCAGCAACAGCACCTCCAGCTCCTGTGCCTCCAGTAGCAGAACCCCCAGCTCCAGCAACTCCAGTAGCTCCAGAACCTCTAGCTCCAGCGCCTCCAGCAGCTCCAGGGCCTCCAGCTGCAGCGCCTCCAGCAGCAGCACCTCCAGCTCCAGTGCCTCCTGTAGCAGCACCTCCAGCTCCAGTGCCTTCAGCAGCAGCACCTCCTGCTCCAGTGCCTCCAGCAGCAGCACCTCCACCTCCAGTAGTAGCACCCCCAGAATCGGCACCTCCAGCCCCAGCCCTAACTCACGGGTCGACAGTACCAGCTCCAGGGCCTCCAGCCCCAGTACCTCCAGCAGCAGCAGCCCCAGAGCCGACACCTCTAGCTCGAGGAGCAGCACCAGTCCCGGCAGCTCCAATACCTCAAGTACGAGCACCTCCAGGACCAGAGACACCAACACTCCCAGCACCTCCACGACAAGCAGCTCCAGCAGCAAGACTCCTCAGGCGGGTGCGTGACGCAAGCCACTCTCGTGCGTGCTGGGGTGAGAGAGGCCCGCGGCGTGAAACGAGACGCAAAGGAACGCCAGCAAACATAGCATCCCTCGACCCGGCACCCTCCAGCTCAGCACCCCAAGGCTCCGCACTCGTAGGCTCAGCACCCCCAGGCTCCGCACCCCCCAGCACCTCACGGACAGGCTCAGCACCCCCAGGCTCCACACTCCCCAGCACCTCACGCACAGGCTCTGCACCCCCAGACGCAGCACCCCCAGCAGCACCTCCCGCAGCAGCACCTGAGTCACTAGTGACCTCTACAAGCTCAGCCAAGGGGGGCTGGTCTACCTGAGACACACCTAAAGGAGCAGGATCCTGAGGGGGGAGGGGATCTAACGGAGGGGGACCTGGAGCGAGGAAAATCCGCGGGGGAGGGAGAGGGGTAGTGCGGTAGGGGAAGAAACTATAGAACGGAATCGACTCGTCAAAAGTGACGTCCTGAGAGGGGAAGACATGGCGCGAGGTGGGGTGATAAAACTTCCAGCCAGGCGCGTCATGGACAAAGCCAAGGAAGACACGGGGAATGGTGTGGGAGGAGAGCTTGTCCGCGGACGTATCGCGGACAAGGGCACGAGCACCCTAGACCTGGATACGCGATGCATCGCCAACCTCCCCCGTCCAACGCAGTATGGGCGAGGTCTCCGGCAAGGAGACACGGGGCAAGAGGTTCAGCTGCTGCGTGGCGTACCGGACCACAAACGGCCACAGAAAATGGGGAGCCGCCGCATGGATCAAGGAGGCACGAGCGACCTCCATGACTAAGCCAATGCGGCGCTCAGCAACCCCATTTTGGTGCGGTGAGCCCGGAAGCGTGAACGATTGCTTGATGCCCTACCCCTGACATAAGGCCTGCAAGAGGTCGGAGGTGAACTCACTACCTCTGTCAGAGTGCAGACGCAGGATAGGAAGGTCCTGGCGGAACCTACGGTGGAGCTGGAGACAAACTGTTCGGATCCAAGGGATCAGGACAGCAGGGACCTCACCCTTGGTGCGCAAGGGGAAGACCGTGGTGTAACGCGAGTAGTCGTCGACAACCAGCAGAAAGTACCGCTCACCGCCCTGTCCACGAACGCGGGCTGGGCCCCACACGCCTAGGTGGAGGGTCTGCAGAGGAGCCTCTATCGGGGGAAACGAGGAGTGAGGAGTGGCGCGCTGCCGCCCTTCGACGCAAGGAAGGCAAGGCGGCGCAGGCGAGGCAGGGAGGGGAGGGAGAGACCTGGGAAGACCAGACACAAGGAGGCGACGGTGCATGCCACGGAGACGTGGCAAGGAGGGGTGACCCAGGCGGTGGTGCCAGAGAAGAGTCTGGTGTGACAGGGAGTGACACTCACAGGGGGAGGCTACCAGACCTGACGCAAACACCTGACCGACAGCAGCTACCTAATGAGACACAGTTGTCAGTGTGTAAAGTCTCAACCCTGGCCGGCGAGTTAACGTGACCAGGTGACGGCCAGCCCTGGAGCACGTACAGATTGCCACACGGTGTCCTCCAGGGGTAAAGGTGTCAACCTAATGATCCTGGAGGACGGCATTGCTCACCAAGTTCGTCGAGAACGAGGGGAGGTGGAGATCTGACAGTGAGCCAGACGGAACCGCCGGGCACAGAAGCACAATGGTGGACCGTGCAAGAACTGGGCCCCCTTAGGGGTCAGCCAGAGAGATTGCAACAGATGCAGGGAGTGGTCTGAGTGCGGTACTATCACGGAAGAAGCAGTAGGAAGCACCTGAGTCAAGCGTGATGGTGTGCAAGGCCTGAGCAGGCGCAGTACCCAAGAGAGCATACTCATAGTCTAAAGTAAAGACATCAACGCCCGACCTTAGTAGCTCAAGCCAGTGGGGGGTCTCAGCCTCGTCGCCAAACTCTGCGTGCCAGGCGTCAGTCAAATAGGTGAAGCAGCGGGACTGTGCGTGACCAGGTGTCCCACAGGTCTGACCAGCTCGACAACCTGTGCGAATGACGTACGGACAACGACCAAGACTCGGAGACGTTCCACGTTGGTAAAGCCACTCACGAAGCTGCTGGGGCGTAAGGGTCGGACGCCGCCATAGCTGCATTTGGCCACCACCAGAGACTCCACACCACACAGCTCCACAGTGATTGCTACTACGGCCGCCACGACTCCCACTGCTGCCACCACCACCATCACCACTCCCACCGCGACTACAAAGTGAAGTCATGGCGGGCAAGCTAGGAGGAGCGCGACCTCTGGGGCAGTACGGAGTGTAGGCAGTAGTACGAGTAGCAGCAGCAGTAAGACGAACAGCAGAGCGGCTCGTGAGGCTAGACTCTAGCACCTCCAGCACTCCTAGCAGCACCTCCAGCAGTAGCAGCGGTAGCACGAGCAGAAGGGCGGATTGTGTCGGTTGGTGCGTCTCGGCTTGGGCGGCGCGGGCAGCAGGGCATGCGTGTGGAGGGCAGCAGGGCGCGGCGCGATGCTGCAAAGGCGCAACGCGCACGGGAGCAGGGCACGACGCGCGGGTTGCACCAGAGCGTGACGCGTGGGGCAACAGTGTGTGACGCGCGGGCTGCCGTAGGGCGCGACGCGTGGGGCAGCAGAGCACGATGCGCGGGGCAGCAGCGCGCGACGCGCAGGCTGCCGTAGAGCGCGACGCGTGGGGCAGCAGAGCGCGACGCACAGGCTGCCGTAGGGCGCGAGGCGTAGGGCAGCAGGGCGCGACGTGCACCTGCCGCAGAGCGCGGGCTGCAGTAGGACGCAGGGCAGGGCGCTGGCGCAGGGCAGGGCGCTGGCAATGGGCAGGGCGCTGGCGCAGGGCAGGGCGCTGGCGCAGGGCAGGGCGCTGGCTTAGGGCAAGGCGCTAGTGCAAGGCAGGGCGCTGGCGCAGGGCAGGGCGCTGGCGCAGGGCAGGGCGCTGGTACAGGGCAGGGCGCTGGCGCAGGGCAGGGCGATGGCGATGGCGCAGAGCAGGGCAGGGTGCTGGCGCAGGGCAGGGCGCTGGCGCAGAGCAGGGCCGGGCGCTGGTGCAGGACAGGGCAAGGCGCTGGCGCAGGGCAGGGCGCTGGCACAGGGCAGGGCGCTGGCGCAGGGCAGGGCGTTGGCGCAGGGCAGGGCGCTGGCGCAGGGCAAGGCGCTGGCGCAGGGCAGGGCGCCAGTGCACGTAGGGCAGGGCAGGGTAGGGCAGGGCGTGCGCTATCAGCGGAGCGCAGGGCAGGGCGTGGTGTAACGCGGTAACCATACTCGATCACTAGGTAATGGTGGACAAAAAAAAAAAAACGGTCCTATGGACCTACTGCTCTGAAACCATGTTAAGAATTAACAAGCAGGAATGGTGTAAACTATCGAGAAAGTCGGTACAAGTACAAAACCTAAAGGGGTTGTACCCCATGTTGGCTACCCCACTATAGCCTACCCATTATACCATAGCATATATATAGTTTGACAAGTACAATTATAGGTACACCATTATTGGTGCGAATGGGTCATTCTGGAGGGGTAGCTGGATGCATATAGACCCTGCTATGTCACTTCTTCATCATCATTGTGTCATCTGTTACTATCCCAAAAAATGGGAATTAGCGAAGGATCGCTCAGGGTTGATCGAAGAGTAGTATTGCAGCGGAAGTAGCGAACTCAGGTCAGAGTGAATGTAAATGACTGAGATAGTTGATAGCATGCATACATCGAGTTTATATAAGAATACAAGAGAGTACGAAAAGACCTAGACTAGCCATGTACTCTAAGGGGTACATGACCTTATTGCAGCAAATTCATGAGAAGAAGTGAACGAGAATGGATCAACTATGAATGAAGTGAGTACATATAGGAAACCCTGATTGGGTTGTACCCCCTATGGGATACCCCACTATAGCCTACACAAATATATATAAGCTATAATGTTCTGACACACCCCCATAGGCAAAGTGGGGGAGAACAAGGGGTCACAAGACCAGTCAAGCAAAGCAAAGCAAAGCTCAGGGTGGATCACAAAGTAACCACACATTCCGAGCACAAGTTCAAAGGCCAGAAGGCCAGTTCACATGCAAGATCATATATAGAGATATACAAGAGGCAAGCAAGCAAGAGCAAGAGTATATATAGGTAAAAGTACAAGCAAGGTCAAGAAGTGAGCAAGTGAGGCAAGACACGCACAAGGCCCAGCTGCGTACAGCAGCGCTGATGATCACAAGGCGCAAGTGCCTTGGTGAAGACATCAGCAGTGTTGGCCTCAGAGGCCACGTACGCAAGTCGCAACTGTCCACGCTGCTGTAGCTCACGAGCAAGAAAGTAGCGGAGAGCAATATGCTTTGTCCTGTGCTCCAGTCGATGCTCTCGACACAAAGCCAGAATGGCCTTGTTGTCTACGTACAGGACTGGAGGAGAACGAGGCGGCTCTCCAAGGTCGATCAGCAGGTAGGTGAGCCAGCGTAACTCCTGTGCAGCCATGGCCCTGGCGTAGATCTCAGCCTCACAACTGGAGCCGAAAACAGAAGACGAGCGGGTAGCCCGCCACGAAACAGAGCCAAAACCAAGACTGAAGGTGTAACCCTGTGACGACCGCTGCGTAGCCTGGTCGTCAGCCCAAGAAGCGTCTGCGTGCCCAGTGAGGACCACTGGACTGCGCCCTCCAAGCACTAGCCCCATGCCCGACGTACTGCACAAGTAGCGCAACACCCTCTTCGCTGCAGCCATGTGCTCTGGTCGGTGTCTCCCAGGAGCAACATAGCGTGCAAGAATGCTCGGAGGGTATGCAAGGTCAGGTCGTGTGCAGGTCATCAGGTAAATGAGGCAGCCAACAAGCTCTGCATACGGGCCACTCGACTCTACGGACTCATCCGAAGGCAGAGCTGAGAGCGAGTGGCGAGTAGGCAGAGGAGTGGCCTGAGGCGAGGAGTACGTGAAGCCGAAGCGCTGAAGGACCTGCTGCACCATGTGTGACTGAGTCAGGGTAATGGTGCGGCGTGCTCTGTCCCGGGTGATCTGCAAGCCAAGGTAGCTGCGCAGTTCACCCAGGTCAGTGCACGTGTGTCTCTTCTGCAGCTCGGACTTCACGTAGGCGAGTCCAGTAGTGTCAGCTGTGGCAAAGACCAAGTCGTCGACGTACACGAGGATGTAGAACGGCGGCAGAGAGGTGTCGGTGCGCAGAAACAGCGACGGGTCTGCAGTGGAGGGAGCAAACCCAAGTGCCGCCAGCGTAGTCCTCAGTGTGTCGTGCTACTCACGCGGCGCCTGGCGGAGACCGTAGACTGGACGCCGGAGAATCCACTGGGTACCAGGAGGGAAAGACCCAGTAAAGCCAGGTGGGCGGCGCAGCCATATCTCCTCGTGCAGGCTGCCCTGCAAGAAAGCAGTGCAGAAGTCGAGAGAGTGCAGCTCGTAGTCACGGTGAGCAGCAAGGTGCAGCAGTACCCGAAGAGTGGTCATCTTTGGGGTGGGGGAGAAGGTCTGAAAGTAGTCAACTCCCTGCCGCTGACTGAAACCACGAGCCACGTACCGCGCCTTGAAGACAGGCGGAGAACCCGGCGACCGCTTCACCCTGAAAATCCACATGCCACTGACGATGTTCGCCCCAGGAGGGGGAACAGCGTCAACGTAGGTGCCTGTGGACTTCCAGGAAGCCATCTCTGCATCCATAGCTGCCTGCCACTGAGAGGAGTAGGGACCCTCTATCGCCTCTGCGTAAGAGCGCGGAGTCGGGATGTCTAGTGCATCCAGGTCTCCCTCAGGGGCTAGCAGTACAGACGTGAGATGAAGTGAAGCGGCGGCCAGACACTGAAACTCCTCCTGCCTGTCCTCAAGGACGTCCGTGCCAAGGGCACACTCACCCCCGACGGACGGAGGACAGGTAGACTCTGACTCAGCGACAAGACCAGCAGCGTAGTCTAGACGACAGCGCGCAGCAAAGTCGACAAGCTCAGTGACAAGGGCAGACGCAGCAAAAGACTCGAAAGAAGGGTCACTGACAGCAGTAGTAAGGAGACGCGTGACAGTAGGACTGGCAGCACGAAGAGAGTCCGGCTCCGGGTCGGCAAGAGCAGGAAGAGAGGAAGAAGGAGGAGAAGGCAAAGGGGCACGTAGAGGAGCAGTGGACGGACGCAGAGACATCCGGTGCGTGCCAAGGACAGGAGGCGGACGCTGACGCGAACCGCGACCACTAGTGCGCGCAGTACGAACAGGCGACGCAGGACGAGACGCAGGCTCACGACGCTCAGTAAAGCCTCCAGTCGGACTAGCGTAGGGAGAAGGAGCACGCAAAGGGGAGGCAAGCTGTAGCAGTGACTGGACAGGCTGTGGACCCTCTAAGGGAGGAGGACCAGGAGAAGGTGGAAGACCAAGAACCTGCTGCAAGAGCGGTACGAAGTACGGTCGGGGCCGCGTGGCGACGCTAGAAACAGCAGGGACAGCACCAGTACCCCCAGCAGGATTACCCGCTCCAGCAGCACCTCCAGCAGCACCTCCAGTAGCTCCAGAACCCCCAGCAGCGCCTCCAGTAGCCCCAAAAACTCCAGCAGCACCAGCAGAACCGCCAGTCGCACCACCAGTGGTAGTCTCAGCGCCAACACCCTCAGCAGCACCAGCTCCAGGCGAACCCGCAGGCCCAGCAGCTCCAGTAGTCCAAGTACGAGCACCTCCGGGACCCGCGGCAGCAGCACCCTCAGTAGCAGAAGAACCTCCAGCACCAGCAGCACGCCTCCAACACCGAGCAAACCAGTCACGCAGCTCCTGTGAGGAGAGTGGCTCTCGGCGAGACGAAGCACCCGGAGAACCTCCAGGCGAAGAACCTCCAGGCTCAGCACCCCCAGGCATAGCACCCCCAGGCTCAGCACCCCTAGGCTCAGCACCCTCAGACTCAGCACCCCCAGGCTCAGCACCCCCAGGCTCTACACCCCTAGGCTCAGCACCCCTAGGCTGAGCACCCCCAGGCTCAGCACCCCCAGACTCAGCACCCTCATGCCCCGCACCCCCAGGCTCAGCACCCCCAGGCACAGCACCCCCAGGCTCAGCTCCCGCAGCAGCACCAGAGTCACCAGCAACCTCGACAGGCTCAACCGCATCTACCTGGGACACACCTGAAGGGGCAGGACCCTGAGGGGGGAGGGGGTCGACCGGGGGGGGACCTGGTACCAAGAAGAGCGGGGGCGGGGGGAGGGACGGAGTGCGGTAGGGGAAGAGGCGGTAGTCGGGTACCGACTCGTCGAACGTGACATCCTGGGAGGACAGAACACGTCGAGAGGTGGGGTGGTAGAACTGCCACCCAGGGGCGTCGGGGGGGAACCCCAGGAAGACGCAGGGAGCAGCGCGAGGGGACAGCTTGTCCGCAGACAAGTCACGGACAAACGCCCGAGATCCCCAGACCCGGAACGCCGACGCATCGCCAACCTTCCCCATCCACAGCAGGGCTGGGGAGGTCTCCGGCCTAGAGACCCTGGGGTGGAGGTTGATCTGATGCGCCGCGTACCTCACCGCAAACGGCCACAGAAAATGGGGGGCAGCCGCATGCATCATAGACGTACGAGCGACGTCCATGACCATGCCAATGCGGCGCTCTGCAATCCCATTTTGCTGCGGTGAGTCCGGAAGCGTGAAGGTCTGGCGGATGCCTCGCGCACGACGGTAGGCACTCAGAAGGCCAGAGGAGAACTCTCCGCCTCTGTCCGAGTGCAGACGCAACACAGGAAAGTCCGAGCCAAAGCTCTGCCTGAGCTGGAGACAAACTGCGCGGATCCAGTCGATCAGCACCTCAGTGACATCACCCTTGCTGCGCAAGGGGAAGACTGTGGTGTAACGCGAGTAGTCGTCAACCACCAACAGGAAGTAGCGCTCGTGACCGAGTCCACGGACGCGGGCAGGGCCCCACACGTCCATGTGAAGCGTCTGCAACGGAGCCTCTGTCGGAGGAAACTGGGAGGAGTGAGGGGCAGCACGCTGGCGCCCCTCGACACAGGGGACACAGGCCGGGCCAGGGCCCTGAGGAAGGGGAGGGAGGGACCGGGGCAGACCAGACACAAGAAGACGGGAGGCCATGCCTCTGAGCCGAAGCAGAGAGGGGTGGCCAAGGCGGTGGTGCCAGAGGAGGGTCTCGTGAGACAGACGGCGACACGAACAGGGGGCAGACTCAGGACCAGACCTGGACGCTGCAGCAAACACCTGACCAGACGAAGAGACCCTACCAGACTCAGCACCTGGAGGAGAAGAAGTGGTCAGTGTGTACAGGCTCGACCCTGGCTGACGTGTAAACGTAGCCAGGTGGCGACCTGTGCTAGCCTCTGTGCAGTGTGTCACCCGCTGACGAGCAGGAGTGAACTGGTGGACACCCGCATCCTGTAGGTCAGCACCACTCACCAGGTTCGTAGAGAACGAGGGGAGGTAGAGACCAGACAGGGTGCCAGAGGGAGCCGCCGGACACGGGAGGACTGTGGAGAAACGAGACAGGACAGGACCCCCAGAGGGGTCAGCCAGGGACACCGCAACCGGTCGACTAAGCAGCGTGAGAGTGGTGCGGTCCCGAAAGAAGGAGCGAGACGCCCCAGAGTCAAGGGTGAAGGTGTGAGAGGCCGAAGCCGACACAGTACCTGAGAGTGCAGACTCACCAGTACCTGAGAGCACAGACGCACTGGCACCTAGAGCAGCAGCCTCACTGGCACCTGACGCAGCAGTACTAATGCCCGGGTCGGGCGGGAAACACCGGTAACAGTCACCCTCATCACTAACAGTCACAGCATACATGGCAGCAAGTATAGCATCAAAGTCAAGATCAAAGATAGCTACACCAGCCCTAGACAGCTCTCCCCAGCGGGGGATCTCAGAGGCCTCCGGAAACTGCTGGCGCCAAGCGTCGGTCAGGCGGGCAAAGCAGCGGCGGGCGGTGTGGGTGCCCCCACACTGCTCACCCGTGCGGTCGCCGGTGCGAAGGACGTAGGTGTAGGGACCGAACGCCCCACCACGCTGACGCTGCAAGTACCACTCACGGAGCTGCTGAGGGGCAGGGACGTCGCGAGAGCGCTGCTGCTGCTGCTGCTGCTGCTGCTGCTGGCGCTGACCACCCCCAGTGCTGCTCCGTTGGGACGAGCCACTCCGACCACCTCCACCACTGCCACCCCCGCCTCCGCCGCCACCGCCGCCACCGCCGCCACCGCCACCCTCGCCCCCGCCGCTCCCACCGCCACCTCCACCGCCACCTCCGCCGCCACCTCTGCCTCCACTGCCGCCACTAGTACCTCCACCCCCGCCCCCACCTCCACCGCCACCCCCACTCCCCCCGCCGCCCCCACCTCCTCCGCCACCACCCCCGCTAGCTCCACCCGCTCCCTTGCCCCCCTTGCCCTTGCCAGAGCGGCGCCTACCGCTGGGGGCAGACGCCGCACCGACCGACTCTAGACCAACGAGGTCGGCCGCAGCAGCAGAGGCGACAGAGGGTAACAGGGGGGAAGGAGAACACCCCTCAAAGATGGGGGTGCGGGGATCACCACGAGAGGCCCCTACAGCGACTATGCTCTTCTCGGCCGCTAGCAGGGACTTCTCGAGGAGGTCGACAGTGAGGGTGGTGGGACAGACAGAGAGAAACTGGTCCCTAGCAGCACGAAGGGACTCAGGGAGACGGGTGACTAGAAAGTAGAGGGTGATGTACATGGGAGGGGGGTTTTCGGCGCAGAAGGCAGCAGGAAGCGCAACTTGGTAGCGAGTGTCACTAGCGCGAAGGTGGGTAAAGAGGTCAGCGACTGTAGGAAAGGCAGCAAGGTCAGGGAAGAGGTAAGGTAGCATGAGGCGGCTCAGTGTAGCAGTGGAAGGGGAGGAGTAGCGCGCAACTACAGCGTCGTACAAGGCCTGAGCGGTCTTGCACTGACTAAAGTGTGCACGCTCAGAGGAAGGGAGGTGGCGACGCACAGCAAGACGTGCAGCAGCATCGCGTGTGGCCCACTTGGAGCGAACAGTGGGGTCAGCATCAGCAGGAGGGGAAGGGTCAGCGCCAGAGGCAAAGTCAAAGAGAGAGATGTCATCTACTGAATCGCACTGCAAGTACAGCTGCAGGTCCTCGACCCAGACCGCAAAGTCAATGGCGCGACCCTCAGCGTCAAAGGCCAGGACACTAGGGGTGGCCATGATAGCAGCCGACAGTCTCACCAGAGAGGAAGGGTCGAGCAGCTCAGTAGAACAGCAACACGGCAGCTCAGCAACTCCGCCGGCCCAGGAGTAGCAGCAGCCCCACAGGACCCGGCGCTCGGCACCGTAGGCGGCTCGGGCGGCTCGGGCGGCTCGGGCGGCTCGGGCGTTCAGCGGCACGGGCGACTCGGGCGGCTCTGCTGCTCGGGCAGCGCGCGCGGCTCGGGTGACGCGGGTGACACGGGCGGCGCGGGCGTCGTGACGGGCTGCTCACGGGCGGCTCACTGGCGGCTCACGGGCGGCTGTACGGGCGGCTGCACGGGCGGCACTGGCGGCTCACAGGCGGCACGACGGGCGGCTGCACGGGCGGCTGCACGGGCGGCTTGACGGGCGGCTGCACGGGCGGCTGCACGGGCGACTCACGGGCGTCCGAGGGCGGCTGAGGGCGGCTGACGGGCGGCGCACGGGTGGTGCATGTGCTGTGCACGTGCAGCTCACGGGCAGCCGAGGGCGGCGCACGGGCGGCGCGTCGGGCGGCGCACTGACGGCTTACGGGCGGCTGACGGGCGGCCCACGGGCGGCTCACGGGCGGCTTGTCAGGCGGCTAAGGGCGACGCGCGGACGGCGCGTGGGCTGCCTGGGGCCTAGCGAGCGGCGCGCGGGCTGATTAGGGTGGCGCGCGGGCTGCTAAGGGCGGCGCGCGGGCTGCTAAGGGCGGCGCGCAGGCTGCACAGGGCCTGGACGGGCGACGCGCTAGCGTCTAGGGCGGCGCGCTGGCGGCGTGAGGCCTGAACAGGCAGCGCACGGGCGGCTAAAGGCCAGTCGACAGAGTAAGAGAGAGCCCGGAGTGCGCTCCGGGCAGAAAAAAAGTTCGAAGTAGTGGTGGGCCCTAAGCACAGTTCCCACAGGGGAACCTGCTCGATACCATGAGAAGAAGTGAACGAGAATGGATCAACTATGAATGAAGTGAGTACATATAGGAAACCCTGATTGGGTTGTACCCCCTATGGGATACCCCACTATAGCCTACACAAATATATATAAGCTATAATGTTCTGACAATTCAAACCGTGCAGCGCGAGAACCCGTTTCAAACCTGTTCCTGCTCTTTTCATTTCAAATGTTTGTGCCTGCATCGGTCTTGGTCATACAGTTGCTGCGTTGCTTCGACTCTTCTGACTCCTCGACTTCGTACTCGGTAGAGTCGGCTCCTGCAGCATACAGGAATGCCTTCTCACACAACTTCATATCGTAACACTCCAGGACCACGTCCACGTCGACGTCCGAGTCCTCCACGTCCACATCCACGTCCACGTCATGGACGACCTCATCCACGACCACGTCCACGACCACGTCCACGTCCACGTCCATGTGTCCACGTCCACGTCCACGTCCACCTCCACGTCCACGTCCACGACCACGTCCACGACCACGTCCACGTCCACGTCCACGACCACGTCCACGTCCACCTCCACGTCCACGTCCACGTCCACGACCACGTCCAGGACCACGTCCACGTCCACGTCCACGTCGTGGACGACCACATCCACGACCACGTCCACGTCCACGTCCACGTCCATCGGCTCCCTTGAATGCAGCACGTCCCGCCCCCCTCACCTTGAGAGCGTGCCCGGATGCCGACTTCGCCTCCGCAATCGGTGCAGTCCCCACTTTGTCCAGGAGGTCAGCCCTTGGAGTCATGGTCCATGCTGCTCCCGTGTCCAAGATCCACGTGTTGAGCGGGTGCAGTGCAGCTCCAGCGTGGGCGGCCACTGCGTCCTCTCCCGGCTCTCCAACGTGGAAGAATTATCCGGCTTCCCTTTCTTCGTGTTCAGCCAGTTCATCATCGGCCACTGCTCCAGCGCCGCTCCCATCTTGGGTCCTGTTGGAGGGGGTCCACCACGTGTGTTTAGTCCTGCACTTAAACCATGGGTGACCCACTTTCTCACAGTACCAGCATTTGCCCTCCATCCTCCTAGGTCCCCTTCCACCACATCTGCCACCTCTGCCACCTCTGCCTCCACCACGTCCAGCGAGCCTGCTGCGCCAGTTGCCCGTGGGTCCGTTGCTCCTGCCGCTCGTCGTAGCCGCGGAGCCTGTTACTCCTGTAGTCCGGAGCCGTCGTGCTCTCGGTAGCCACTGTGCCAGCTGCTCTCGGAGATGCTGACTTGCTTGACTACTCCGGTGAGATCAGAGCAGTGCTTGTACTACTGATGTGGCAGTTGTTTATTGAGGAAGTCTACTGCCATCTCGGTGGTTGGGCAGTACGCGAGGTCAACGTTCCCCTGGTCAATTTCGTCCTTGACAAAAAAGTACCGAAGCGCGATGTGCTTCGTGCGGTTCACGAAACCTGGCTTGTTATCGATTCTAATGGCACTCCGGTTGTCGCACTGAAGGCAAAAGGTGGGCGAAGTTGAAATTTTCGCTTCCTGCAGCAGCTCCTGCAGGTATAGGCCTTCGCAAACTGCTACTGTCGCGGCGATGTATTCTGCTTCAGTCGATGACAGGGCAACCAGCTCCTGCTTCTTTGAGTTTCAGGATATTGGCCCAGTTGGTTCTAGGCAAAAAACAAAGCCGGTTCGGGACTGTCGATTCGTAGGATCAGCGGCATGATCTGCGTCCACGTAGCCGTTGAGGTTGAAGGAGGTCGTCGTCAGCGTGGAGTAGGTGTCAGAACATATCTATAGCTTATACTATTGTGTAGGCTGTAGTGGGGTATCCCATAGGGGGTACAACCCAGTTAGGGTTTCATATTTGTACTGCCTTCATTCATAGTTCACACATTCCTGTTCATTCAGTTTCACATGGTATAGAGCGGGTCCCTCTTAAGGACCGTTTTTTTTTTGGGCCCACCCACGATTTTTTTTTCTGCCCGGAGCGCGCCCTATTCTCCCCGAGGCGCGCTCCCCCCCTAGTGCGTGTCGCGCTGCCCTTGTGGCGCCCCGAGAGTCGCGCGCGCGACTCCTTTTTTTTTTTCGCGCGCGCGGCCCGGGCCCCACGTCGCGCAGGCCTTACGGCCGCGCCGCACCGCCCTCTCGGCTCTGCCGCGCCGCGCCGCCCTCACGTCGGCCGCGCGGCCTCCTCGTCGCTGCAGCCGGCCCCGCCGCTGCACCTCTGTCGGCCCCGCCGCTGCACCTCTGTCGGCCCCGCCGCTGCACCCTACCGGCCTCGCCGCCGTGACTGCCGGCCCGGCCGCCTCACCTAACGGCCTCGCCGCCGTGCCTGCCGGCCCGCCGCCTCACCTGACGGCCCGCTGCCTCACCTGACGGCCCGCCGCCTCACCTGCCGGCCCGCCGCATCACATGACGGCCCGCCGCCTTGCCTGCTGGCCCACCACCTCACCTGACGGCCCCGCCGCCTCACCTGGCGGCCCGCCGCCTCACCTACTGGCCCGCCACCTCACCTGACGGCCCCGCCGCCTCACCTGACGGCCCGCCGCCTCGCCTGCTGGCCCGCCACCTCACCTGACGGCCCCGCCGCCTCACCTGACGGCCCGCCGCTGCACCCTAAGGCCCCGCTGCTGCACCTGCCGGCCCGCCACTGCACCCAGCGGCCCGCCGCTACACCTGCCGGCCCCGCCGCTGCACCTGCCTGCCCGCCCCTGCACCCGGCGGCCCGCCGCTTCGCCTGACGGCCCCGCCACTGCACCTGCCGGCCCGCCGCTGCGCCTGACGGCCCCGCAGCTGCATCTCCCAGCAGCCGAGCCGCCCTAGCTGCCGAGCCGCCCTAGCAGCCGAGCCGCCCCAGCAGCCGAGCCGCCCGAGCCGCCCGAGCCGCCCGAGCCGCCCCAGCAGCCGAGCCGCCCCAGCAGCCGAGCCGCCCCAGCAGCCGAGCCGCCCGAGCCGCCCGAGCCGCCCGAGCCGCCCCAGCAGCCCGAGCCGCCCGAGCCACCTGAGGAGCCGTGCTGCTGTTCCTGCGCTGTGTTCCTCTGCTGCTGACCTACCCGACTCTCCTAGCCCGGTGAGACTTTCAGCTGCTGCCATGGTCACCCCCAATGTTCTTACTTTTGACGCTGAGGGGAGGGCCATTGACTTTGCCGTCTGGATTGAAGACCTGCAGCTGTACTTACTGTGTGATGCGATAGATGAGGTCTCTCTCTTTGACTTTGTCTCTGGTGCTGTCCCTGCCCCTCCTGCTGATGCTGACTCTGCTGCTCGCTCCAAGTGGGCGACCCGCGATGCTGCTGCACGTCTTGCTGTGCGTCGCCACCTCCCTTCCTCTGAGCGTGCCCACTTTAGTCAGTGCAAGACCGCTCAGGCCTTGTACGACGCTGTAGTTGCACGCTACTCCTCCCCTTCCTCCGCTACCCTTAGCCGCCTCATGCTACCGTTTCTCTTCTCTGACCTCGCTTCCTTTCCCACTGTTGCTGACCTCGTTACCCACCTCCGCGCTAGTGACACCCGCTACCGTGCTGCCCTTCCTGCTGAGTTCCGCGCTGCGAACCCTCCTCCCATGTACATCACTCTCTACTTTCTCGTCACCCGTCTCCCTGAGTCCCTTCGTGTCGTTAGGGACCAGTTTCTCTCTGTCTGTCCCACCACTCTCACTGTCGACCTCCTTGAGGAGTCCCTGCTAGCGGCTGAGAAGAGTATTGTCGCTGTAGGGGCCTCTCGGGGTGACCCTCGCACCCCCATCTTTGAGGGGTGTGGTCCTTCCCCCCTGCTGCCCTCTGTCGCCTCTGCCGCTGCGGCCGACCTCGCTGGTTTTGAGTTGGTCGGCGCGGCGTCTGCCCCCAGCGGCAGACGCCGCTCTGGCAAGGGCAAGGGGGGCAAGGGAGCGGGTGGAGCTAGAGGGGGCGGTGGAGGAGGCGGTGGGGGTGGAGGGGGGAGTGGGGGTGGCGGTGGGGGTGGTGGCGGGAGTGGAGGTACTAGTGGCGGCGGTGGAGGCGGAGGTGGCGGCGGAGGTGGTAGCGGAGGAGGCGGTGGGAGCGGTGGGAGCGACGGTCCTGGTGGGGGAGGTGGCGGTGGAGACGGGGGTGGCGGTGGAGGCGGGGGTGGCGGTGGAGGCGGGGGTCGGAGTGGCTCGTCCCAGCGGAGCAGCTCTGGGGGTGGTCAGCGCCAGCAGCAGCAGCAGCAGCAGCAGCAGCAGCAGCCGCAGCAGCAGCAGCGCTCTCGCACCGTCCCCGGCCCTCAGCAGCTCCGTGAGTGGTACTTGCAGCGTCAGCGCGGTGGTGCGCTTGGTCCCTGCCCCTACGTTCTTCGCACTGGTGACCGTGCAGGGGAGAGGTGTGGAGGCGCCCACACAGCCCGTCGCTGCTTTGGCCGCCTGACCGACGCCTGGCGTCAGCAGTTTCCGGAGGCCGCTGAGATCCCCCGCTGGGGAGAGCTGTCTAGGGCTGGTGTAGCTATTTATGATCTTGACTTTGATGCTATTCTCTCTACTATGTATGCTGTGACTGGTAGTGATGAGGATGACTGTTACCGGTGTTTCCCGCCCGACCCGGGCATTGGTACTGCCGCGTCAGGTACTAGTGAGGCTGCTGCTCTAGGTGCCAGTGCGTCTGTGCTCTCAGGTACTGGTGAGTCCGCCCTCTCAGGTACTGTGTCGGCTTCGGCCTCTCACACCTTCACCCTTGACTCTGGAGCGTCTCGCTCCTTCTTTAGGGACCCCACCACTCTCACGCCGCTGAGTCGGCCTGTTGCGGTGTCCCTGGCTGACCCCTCTGGGGGGCCTGTCCTGTCTCGCTTCTCCACTGTCCTCCCGTGTCCGGCGGCCCCCTCTGGCACCCTGACTGGTCTCTACCTCCCCTCGTTCTCGACGAACTTGGTGAGTGGTGCTGACCTTCAGGATGCGGGTGTCCACCAGTTCACCCCTGCTCGTCAGCGGGTGACCCACTGCACGGAGGCGGATACAGGTCGCCACCTGGCTACGTTTACACGTCGGCCAGGGTCGAGCCTGTACACACTGACCACTGCTTCTCCTCCAGATACTGCGTCTGGTAGGGTCCCTTCGTCTGGTCAGGTGTTTGCTGCAGCGTCCAGGTCTGGTCCTGAGTCTGCCCCCTGTTCGTGTCGTCGTCTGTCTCACGAGACCCTCCTCTGGCACCACCACCTTGGCCACCCCTCTCTGCTTCGGCTCAGAGGCATGGCCTCGCGAGTCCTTGTGTCTGGTCTTCCCCGGTCCCTCCCTCCCCTCCCTCCGGGCCCTGGCCCTGCCTGTGTCCCCTGTGTCGAGGGGCGCCAGCGTGCTGCCCCTCACTCCTCCCAGTTTCCTCCGACAGAGGCCCCGTTGCAGTCGCTTCACATGGACGTGTGGGGCCCAGCCCGCGTCCGTGGCCAGGGTCAGGAGCGCTACTTCCTGCTGGTGGTTGACGACTACTCGCGTTACACCACAGTCTTCCCCTTGCGCAGCAAGGGTGAGGTCACTGAGGTGTTGATCGACTGGATCCGCGCAGCTCGTCTCCAGCTTCAGAGGAGCTTTGGCTCTGACTTCCCTGTTTTGCGTCTGCACTCGGACAGAGGCGGAGAGTTCTCCTCTGCCCTCCTGAGTGCATTCTGTCGTGTGCGAGGCATCCGTCAGACCTTCACGCTTCCGGACTCACCACAGCAGAATGGGATTGCTGAGCGCCGCATTGGCATGGTCATGGACGTCGCTCGTACGTCCATGATGCATGCGGCTGCTCCCCATTTTCTGTGGCCGTTTGCGGTCAGGTACGCTGCGCACCAGATCAACCTCCACCCCAGGGTCTCTCGACCGGAGACCTCCCCAGCTCTGCTGTGGACGGGGAAGGTTGGCGATGCGTCGGCGTTCCGGGTCTGGGGATCTCGGGCGTTTGTTCGCGACCTGT
This sequence comes from Closterium sp. NIES-65, assembly GCA_948144175.1. Taxonomy (NCBI): domain Eukaryota; kingdom Viridiplantae; phylum Streptophyta; class Zygnematophyceae; order Desmidiales; family Closteriaceae; genus Closterium; species Closterium sp. NIES-65. The sequence goes on along the minus strand of CANXME010002149.1, from coordinate 2,041,794 downwards.
CTGCGGACAAGCTGTCCCCTCGTGCTTCTCCCTGCGTCTTCCTGGGGTTCCCCCCCGACGCCCCTGGGTGGCAGTTTTACCACCCCACCTCTCGACGTGTTCTGTCCTCCCAGGACGTCACGTTCGACGAGTCGGTACCCTACTACCGCCTCTTCCCCTACCGCACTCCGTCCCTCCCCCCACCCCCGCTCTTCTTGGTACCAGGTCCCCCCCCGGTAGTCCCCCTCCCCCCTCAGGGTCCTGCCCCTTCAGGTGTGTCCCAGGTAGACGCGGTTGAGCCTGTCGAGGTCACTGGTGAGTCTGGTGCTGCTGCGGGAGCTGAGCCTGGGGGTGCGGAGTCTGGGGGTTCTTGGGTTCGATAGCGCGCGCGAGAGTAGTGACGGAAGTGTGTAGGCCGAGTAGTTGCAGGCCAGACACGTTGGTAGTGGTGTCTGTGGTGACTTCCACCACATCATCATCGCTGCTCTCGTAGCCGGGTGAGGTGGTGCTTGGTCCGGCTTGGCGCTGCGAAGGCCATGGCGCGGGTGTCAGAATCCCAACCACTAGACCATTGGGATAAAAGGGCTTGTTGAAGTAGCGGGTTAGTTCGCCCATAACCCCCCAGGCCAACATGCCTGTAACCCTTCCCTAAGATCAATCGGGGATCACCAGTGGACCTCTGACACCCCCTCGCACTGGGATGCCCGAAGTGCACACACTGGGATTCGAACACGAGACCTTCGCTCTGATACCATGTCAGAATTCCCAACCACTAGACCATTGGGATAAAAGGGCTTGTTTAAGTAGCGGGTTAGTGCGCCCATAACCTCCCAGGCCAACATGCCTGTAACCCTTCCCTAGGATCAATCGGGGATCACCAGTGGACCTCTAACAGGGAGCGGAGCGTCGTCGCTACTATCGTCGTTGTCGTCGTTGCGTGGGCGGAGCGGTACGCTTGGGTGTTCGTCGGTGTCATCGCGGTCCAGTGCCGCTGCTGCCGCTTCGTCCTCTAGAGACGCGAAGCTGCGGCCACTGTTGACATAGCCGTGTGCCTCGTTGCGACGTTCATCCTCAATCCATTGCTTCAAGGTAAGCCGTTCGTAGAAGAGAACATCACGCGCGAGAAGAACCTCCTTGTTGTCAATGTCGAGAATGAGCCACCCTTTGTACTCATTGCTGAGACCCAAATGTATTCCCCAGCGCGCACGATGAGCGAACTTGCCGATTGTGGCTGAGGTTGGCCGATATTGAACCATGCACCCCCAAACCCTCAGCATGGAGGGATCTCCCCTTGAGCCGGTCCTCTTCATGTGAGGAGAGAGGTTGTCCCTGTTGGCTGTGGTGGAGAGAAGGTTGTGCATGCGCACCACGTGGTTCATGGCATAGGGCCAAAACTTCTTCAGTAGGCCGGACTGTTTCATGAGGGCGCGAACTTTCGTCATGAGGGTGCGATTAACCCACTATGCGACGCCTTGCTTTTGGTGAGCGTAGGGAAGAGAGATCTCATGCTTGATCCCCTTCTCAGTGAGGACGCTCTCCAATTCGTGGCTGCGAAATTCCTTAGCTCCGTCGCTCTGCCAGATCTTCAGCTTCTTCCCCGATTGTCGTTGCGCGTGTGCAAGCTAGATGCGAAAGACTTCTAGAGCCTTGGAGCGAGCGTCGACGTTGGCGATCCAGACGTGACGTGAGTAGGCGTCAATGAAGGTGAGCGTGTATTTTTTGCCATTGATGCCGTCGAAGGTGAGGACGATGAAGTCGCTTGGTTCTAGAGAGGGGTAGGCGCTGTGAGTGAGCGCGGCTGTGGGGCAAACGGTGCAGGTGATCGGGTGTGAGGTGTTGTGTGGTTTTGTGCCATCAGGACGCAGTAATGCTCCTGGAGGAAAGACTTTGGCGCGAAGATAGGTGGCGAGAGTCTGGCGCGAGGGGTGATCGAGCCGCTGGTGCCACAGGTCGTTTTCAGCGCGGATGTCGGATGTGCGTTCATAGCGAGCGTAATGCGCTGCTGCTACTGCCTCCGTTTCTTGCGAAATTCGGAGTGGGGTTTCTTCCTCTTCTCCTGGTTTTGCTTCATTGTCCGGCTCCTCTGCTTCTTCTTTTGTTGCTGTCTCCCCTTATGCAGGTGCCGTTGTAAGGTAGAGGGTGAGAAAGTCACGGTCGGGGATGATGTTGAGCGGCGTCTTGGTACCTTTGATGAAGCGAGCAAATGAATCTGGGCGGGAGATTAGACCAAGTGAGTCACGCGGAGGAGTTGGTGGTACATTCCCCTCCTCAATCCCCGACCAAGGATCGTCCCATCGATAAGGTGAACAAGGAGGTGAGCGAACACGTGGGGTCATCCGAACGGGATGGTGACACGGGGAGATTGCTCTCCGCGCTCAGCTTTCATTTCTCGTTCAACTTCCTCCAATTCCTCTTGCGTAAGTTTGCCTTCATCGGGTTCGGTATTTCCCCATCCTCCCGTGGTAACCACGCCGCTGGCGCAGGGTCCCCATCCTTGAACAGTGCCCGAAGCGCCAGTAGCGGATCCCCAGGTTGCGCCTTCTTCTGGTACATAATCATCATCTCCCCATGCGCCGCGTCGCACTGATGCTTCGTCCCAACCTTCCGCGATGCGCTCTTCATACAGTTTCTGCTTCTTCTCTGCCTTGGCCTTCTCTTGTTCTTCCTTGACGTCGAGTTCTCCCTTTGCGTCAGGATCTTTCCAGGCCGGGTCAATCTTCGTGAGATAGACGTCGTAGGGGTAAGGGCGCGGACGGCTTTTTTGTCGAGAGTCCCGGTGTTGGCTCTGAGGACGAAGTGAAGTGTGTTGGAGCGGGGGGTGGGACGTTCCTGCGGCATGAAGCCGCGTTTGTCGCCTTTACCGAAGATGCGGTGACCGGTAACTGCAAGTTCCATTTCAGTCATGCCTGCTGGTTCTGCCTTGGCGCTCTCCGCTTCCTGGATTACTGCATAATCTCTTTCCACTTGTTTTGTGTGGCTCGCTGTAGGTGTGTGGCAGGTGGTGCAGAACGGGCTCGTGCAGGCTGATTTCACGAGGGTGAGGACTGTGGGGAATCCACGGCCTTCCGTCTGGATGCTGCCATGACTCCTGGCTCAGGAAGGGGAAGTGAAGAGGGATGAGGTCCACGAGCTCATCTGATGAGGCTTGATAGCTCGGTATGTCAAAGTTCAGGACGTTGATGTCGTTGATTGATCGAGCCCGCCCCAGATACTTGTGTGAGTCAGGAGGAGTGTTCAGAGGTGCGTAGGTAAGGAGGAGGTCGCGTGTATCTGGATCCGTGGTGAGCATGACTCCGCAGTCTCGGAGTTGTAGTGCTGATAGTAAGTTGAAGCAGAGATCCGGGACATAAAGCACGTCGTTGAACGAGATGTGAGTGTTGCTGTCTCGTGCTTGCAGAACCACGATGCATAGTGCATTGGTGCGCAGCTGCTTATTGTTGTCGACGGTGACGTAGGTGGCGGGGGCGCGTTTGAGGTTCGAGACGTATCGAATAGATCCCACCATGTGCTGTCCACAGCAGCTGTCCAGGTACCAGGTATTGTAGTTGTCGGTGTTGCTGTTGCGCAGGAGCAGCGCGAGTCGCGTAGTCCCCAGGGTCGCCTTGTAGCATCTGTGGAAGAATGGGTCTTCGTCTTCTTTCCACCCCACAGGTACGTAACGCTGATTGACATGTGGCAGGCTTTCCTGCAGTATTATTGGCAGATGCCAATCTTGCTCGTTTTCATCATGCTGATAGTAGTGATCTTCTGTGATGGGATTATTCCATCCCTCTTTTGGTTCAATCAGCTCTCCACAGATTCGTCCTCTTTGTCAAGTTCAGCAGTCCGACGACGCGGTATCACCATATTCGCGATAACGTTTCTAGGAGCTCCTGATTGAGGTCCTTGTGGTTGCTGATGTTGATGCTGTGCAGGGGGACGAGAGGTCTGATGTTGAGGCTGAGAATGACAAGCGTCTTGTCGGCCGACCCAGTTGTTGTGGTGAGTGGAATTCGGGTGGTGATAGTTGGATCGGGACTTGCATCGATCCGTTGAGTGTCCGAAGACTTTGCATATTTTGCAATTGTGGCGCCTTGGTTGTCGTCGCTCTTTACGGTTGTCTGCGTAGAAGGCAAGGCGCTCTCGGCGTGGCGCGGAGCTTGTTCTGCTCGAGTCCATGTTCTGCTGTTTAGTCAGGTTTGTGGTGCATAGCGCGGCTTCTGAGAGGATTCCTTGCTGTCGGAGTAGCACTTTACAGGGCTTCCACTCTGGCCCGAGTCCTTGAGGGACTATGCTGACGAAGATTTCTTCCGAGATTGCGCTCCCATGCTTCGTGATCTGGTCACGGATGTTCCAACAGCGGTTAATATAAGAATTCCATTTCTCCCCGTGCCCCATCTTTGTCTTCATGAGTAGCTGCAGGAGCCTCCTGGCGGTAACTGAATCCTTCGGCTGATAAACCTCAACGAGGTGCTTCCACGCTTCCAGCGCTGGAGTGGCGCTCTCTTTGTAGGAGAGGATGCTGAGTTGTTCCGCAAGCGTCATATTTTGTAGCAGCACACTGTATGCCATGAGGGACTCGCTGTAGTACTGAGCCCTTGCGTCATCGGTGTCATCCACCGGATTAGTGTAGGAGCCGTCGAAGTAATGGTATATCTGCGCTGTCTGTAGGAGGAGCTCAAGCTCGAAACTCCATGTATAGAAGTCCTTGGTGTCAAAAACGGCGGTAGTCTTAATTTTTTAGACCCCGAGAAAGCGTGCTTGCGCAGAGTTGATGACTTGGACGAAGGGCGGTTGTTGTTTATTTGTCTGTGTCAAGGGAGAAAGTGTGCGCGGTGGTATCGTAGCTTTTCGCAGCCAGTTGTCCAGGTTGAGCTGGTTGGGGAGATGTTCCCGCATCGCCTTTGCGCAGTTCTTGGAGTTCTTTCTCCATAGTTGAAAGTCGAGCGAATAACTACTCGAGTGCGGTAGTGCCGATCGTTGTTATTGCCTCATTTGTCGCAACCGAGTTGGTTTGTCCTTCGACCGTCAGATTTGCTTGGCCTCCGGATCCTCCGGCCATCTTGGTCTTGGAGCATGTGCCGCTCGCCAGATCTGGGATCGGCGAATTTTACGGAAGTGACGTTGCGAAGAATCCCTTAGTAGCTCTCATACCATGTTACAATCCCAAAAATGGGACTTAGCGAAGGATCGCTCAGGGTTGATCGCAGAGTAGTATTGCAGCGGAAGTTATCAACTCAGGTCAGAGTGAATGTAAATGACTGAGATAGTTGATAGCATGCATACATCGAGTTTATATAAGAATACAAGGGAATACGAAAAGACCTAGACTAGCCATGTACTCTAAGGGGTACATGACCTTATTGCAGCAAATTCAAACCGTGCGGCGCGAGAACCCGTTTCAAACCTGTTGCCACTCTTTTCATTTCAAATGTTTCTGCCTGCATCGGTCTTGGTCAGACGGTTGCTGCGTCACTTCGACTCTTCTGAATCCTCGACTTTGTACTCGGTAGAGTCGGCTCCTGCAGCATACATGAATGCCTTCTCACACAACTTCATATCGTAACATCATCTTTCTACAATTCAATGATCAATGCAAGGTTTCTATCTTGTTCCTTTCTGCAAACACGTTTCCACTACGCTAGCACTATGCCTTTCTAGCACAAGCGACCTCTTGTCAAACTTGTGCGGATCAATGCGTTTCAGTGCGATCGAATGTTATTTCGTGTGTTTTCAGTGTCAAAGGTCCAATGGGGATCCCCAATTGATCATAGGAAAGGGTTACAGGCACGTTGGCCTAGGGGGTTATAGTCCCACTCACCCGTTATACAAACAACCATTTTGTCCCAGTGGTAAGTGGCTGGGATTTTTGACATGGTATCAAAGCAAAGGTCTCGGGTTCGTTTTCAGTGTCAAAGGTCTGGGATTTCCCGGTGTGTGCACCTCGGGCATCCAAGTGCGGGGGGGGTGTCAGAGTGTCAAGAATGAAAGTGTTGGTTTGAATAAGGTTGGTTGGGGTACATAAACCTAACCCTAACAGTTGTACCTCCTATAACACACATCACTAAGACTACAACATTTGACACATCTCCATAGTCGAAGTGAGTGGTGACAAGCAAAACCAAAAGTGTACGGTCACAAGACCAGTCACAGAGAAACAAAGCTCATGGTGGATCACAACGTCACCACACACTCCAAGTACAAGCAAAAGAGCCACAAGGCCAGTTGAAGTGTTTACAGAGGTATATATAAAACGTACAAACAAAGCAAGCTGAGAATTCAAGACTACGCAAGGCGAGAACCTGTGTCAAGAAGACCTAAATGCGCACAACACCTCTGGTGGTCACAAGGCGGAAGCGCCTTGGTGAAGATATCTGCAGTGTTGGCCTCGGACTCCACAAAGTCCAAGCGAGCCTGTCCACGCCTCTGCAGCTCTCATAGAAGAAAGTACCTAACGTTGATGTGCTTCACTCTGCTCTCCAATCGCAGCTCTCAACAGAGGAGAATCGACGCCTTGTTGTCACTGAACAAGGTCACTGCAGAGCTCGGCCGCTCACCAAGGTGGGTGAGCAAGAAGGTCAACCAACGCAGCTCCTGTACAGCCATGGCTCCAGCAAAGATCTCTGCCTCAGCGGTGGAGGTCAAGACCAAGGAGGAACGCGTGGACCTCTACGAAACAGCTCCAGAGCCCAGGCTGAAGCAGCTCCCATGAGTAGACATGTGAGTCTCAGCGTCGACAGCGTAAGAAGAGTCACAGTGTCCAGTAAGTACAACAGACTGCTGCCCTCTAAGAACCAGCCCCACGCCTGATGTCGTCGCTAGGTACTTCGCCACCCTCACAACAGCTGTCTAGTAAACTGGACGGTGTCTCCCTGGTGCAACAAAGCGAGCAAGAATGCAGAGAGGGAAGGCAAGGTCCGGGCGAGTACAAGTCATAAGGTACATGAGGCAGTCCACAAGCTCTGCGTAAGGACCACTAGGCTCAAACGACTCGTCAGGCAAGGGTCCAGTGAGTCTGTGGTCAATAGCAAGAGGTGTGCGCTGTACTGTGGAGTGCTGAAGCTCAAACCGCTGAAGGACCTGCTGCACCATGTATGACTGTGAGAGTGTAATGGTACGATCGGCTCTGTCCCTGGTGATCTGCAGGCCAAGGTAGTGGCGCAGCTCACCAAGTTCAGTGCACGTGTGTCTCTTCTGCAGTTCGCACTTCACGTCAGCCAAAGTAACCCTATCAGCAGTGGCAAAAACCAGGTCGTCGACGTAGACCAGTACAAAGAGCGTTGTGGAGCCACGCCAAACAAACAACGACGGGTCGGCAGAAGACGGCTGGAAATCGAGGTCAGATAGGGTAGAACGAAGGGTGTCGTGCCACTCACACGGAGCCTGACGAAGACCGTAGACCGGTCGCCTCAACCTCCACTGGGTCCCAGGAGGGAAAGTGCCAGTGAAGGCAAAGGGACGACGCAACCAGACCTCCTCGTGTAGGCTACCCAAAAGGAAAGGAGTAGAGAAGTTGAGAGAGTGTAACTCGTAGTCCCTCTGTGCTGCTACGTGCAGTAACACCCAAAGAGTGGTCATCTTCGGGGTAGGCGAGAACACGAGAGAGAACAGGTCGGTACGTGCGGTAGTAGTCCGTGACAAGAGTAGAGAGGGAAGCAGTGAGAGCCGACTCAGGAGGAGAAGGAAGTACAAAAGGAGACGAACAAGGCGGACTAGAACAAAACAGGGCAGTATGAAGGTTAGAGAAGGGAATAGAGGATGAGGGAGGAGCACGCAGAGAGCGACGCGAGGGCCAAGTGTGAGGAAGAAGAGGGGACATCGGGGGCAGAGAAGTAGGGAAACCAGCTTGGGAGGGGTCAGGAGGAAGAAGCGAAGGACTAGAGATAGGAGAAGAGGGGGAGGAGGGAGGAGAAGGTGAGGGGAGACCGAGGGTCCTAAGACCAGAGACGGGAGGAGGAGGTGGCAGCAGCTGCTGCTGCGGCTGTGACCGCTGCTCCTCCAGCTGCGGCGGCTGCTGCTGCTCTTGCTGCCGTGGCTGCTCCTGCTGCTGCAGTTGCTCCTGCTCCGACCGCTACTCCGGCTGCTGCTGTTGCTGCTCCTCCTGCCGCTGTAGCTCTAGTTGCTGCCGCTCCAACTCTCTCTCCTCTCGCTCCAACTCCAGCTGCTCCTCACGGGCACAGCGAACACAGGCCTGGTGCCGGGTCGGGTAGGGGTGGGGGGGAGGAGTATTGTCTGGAGCGGCGGTAGCCCCAGGACCGCTCTCCAAAGAACCAGTCGCACCACCCCCAGAGCCAGCACCACCAGAAGTAACAGGGCCCTATCTCCGGGTCCAGCAGAGGGTGCATCCCCACTCGTAGCACCCCCAGAGACAGCTCCACTAACACCAGCTGCCCAAAGACTAGAGTCTCCTGCAGTCACGGGCTTAGCTCCAACTCCAGCACCCCCAGAACCAGGGCCTCACATAGCTGCTCCAACTCCAGCACCTCCAGAGCTAGCACCTCCAGGGTCCTCGCCACGAAAAACCAGCTCTTGCAGGATTTGCTGCAGGTTGGGAGGACTTTGGGGAAGGGGACGACACGTAAGGGGCTACCGAGGGGGGAGGGGTAGCGTATGACTCACCTGACGGGGCTGGACCAAGGGGGGACGGGCTGTACTGGAGGGGCAAGATGGGGGGCGGGAGTTAGGAAGAGAGGAGGAGGAGGTACCGAAAGACTTCGACAAGGGTACCGGGTGTAGTAGGGGACTCACTCGACAAAACGAACGTTGCGGGAGTCAAAGAACCGGTGAAGGGGAGGGTGGTAAAAGTTGCATCAGAGGAGTCAACGGGGAAACCAAGGAAGACACTGGGAAGGGCGCGACGAGAGAGCTTATCTACGGAGGTGTCGCGAACAAGCGCCAAGCAGCCCCAGACACAAAAACGCGACGCAGCACCAGGGGACCCGGTCCAAAGACTGGTCGGTGAAGCCTCTGGCCGAGAGACACGTGGCCAGAGGTTCAGCTGGTGAGCAGCGTACTGAACTATGGGGCCACAAAAAATGGGGCGCACGGGCGTGGATCATGGAGGTGCGTGCAATCTCCATGACCAAGCCTATGCGGCGATCAGCAACCCCATTCTGCTGTGGGGACTCTGGAAGCGTCCAAGACTGACGGATGCCTTGCTCGCGATAGAATCCAGCGAAAATGCCGTGCAAAACTCACCCCCACGGTCGGAGTGAAGACAGCTGACACGATGACCACGAGTGTCCGCAGTGGTAAGTAACCACCGTATCAGCGTAAAAGTCACCTCAGACTTCTTCGCCAAGGAGAACACTGTGGTGTAGCGAGAGTAGTTGTCAACGACCACCTGAAAGAAACTCTCTCACTCAGGGCCAGGGCGAGGGGTGGAGCCCCAGACGTCCAATTGGAGAGTCTCGAAGGGCTCGGTGGCCGGACGAAGGGAGCAGGAGTGGGGGGTGGCACGCAGCCGACCCTCAACATAGGGACCGCAAGGTGGTGCAAGCGAAGGCGGCAGCGACGGCAATACTCGCGGGAGGCCTAAGACAAGATGCTGACTAAACATAGCGCGCAGGCGAGGAATGGACGGGTGCCCCATCCGGTGGTGCCACAGAACGGTGGGGTGGGCAAGTGACCGGCAGGAGCACGACGCAGCAACTGGACCAGACATCAGACCCTGACCAGACACAGCTACCTAGGGAGACGCGGCAACCTGGTGAGACGCGGGAACCTGACAAGGGGCAATGACAGGGGTCAGGGGCAGTAGCTGTTGCTGCTGCCGCTGCTGCTGCTGCTATTGCTGCTGCTGGTGCTGCCCTCGGGGGCCAGTGTGAAGTGTGTAGAGAACAGAACCTGGCTCAGCGGTAAAGGTGGCGGGAGGCGCGTATGTGTCCCTTTCGACACAAACCGCAGTCTCGCCAGAAGGCTCAATCCACACACCCACGTGCTGACTCACGAGCGGCCTCACGCCCACCAAGTTCCTCGAGAACGAGGGGACGTGGAGGCCAGTCAGAGAACCGGAGGGAACAGCCGGGCACGGAAGCGTAGTAGTGTAGCGAGCAGTGACAGGTCCCAAAGTGGGATCAGCAAGTGCTATTGAGACCGGTGTAGGAAGCAGGGTAAGTGTCGTGCGGTCGCGGAAGAAGCAGTGCGAAGCTCCGGAGTCCAGAGTGAAAGAAAGCGAAGCGTCCTCTAGAGCAGCTTCTGGACTAATGTCTACACAATTACCTACACTAACAACAGGAACCTCAGCAAGACTAGCACCTTATCTAATAACACTCGAGTAAACATAGTTAAAAGCACTAGAGTCAACAGCAGCATACATAGCATGAGGAGTTCCTAAGAGATCAACCTACTGAGAAGCCGACATGCTCCACAGAGCAAAGTCGTACGTCTGAACAAGGGGAAGCTAGTGAAGGGCAGGGCCGTCAATGCCATAGGCCAACCAAACCGTGTCAGTAAGCTGAGCAAAGCACTGACCCGGTGGGTGGCTGCGGCCACAAGGCTGGCCGCGGCGGGCACCGGTCAGAACGTGATAGGTGCAGGGAGGGCGGACAACACCGCGCTGCAGCTGACGCTGTCCTGACCCCTTCCCTGAAACCTGCTGCTGTCGGTGCTGCTGCTGTGGCTGCCGCAAGGGGAGGGGCTGCTGCTGCTGCTGCTGCTGTCGCTGAGTCATGTACAACGCCGCTGCTCCACCCCCTGCGGCTGGCAGACCAGTAGGTGGCTGACGAACCTCGGGCGTCACCTCCACCAGGTACAGCACGGGAGTCACCGGCCGCTGTACAAGGCGCTCCTCCAGCCCCTGCTGTCCCGCCGCCGCCGCTCGCCACGTCACCCCCACTGCCTCCGCCGCCTCTGCCCGCACCCTGACCGCCCCTCCTACCACTCCTACCCCGAGACCGCTAAGAATTCGTAACAGCAGCTGCGGTCACGTCAGTAGCGGCATTGGCGAGGGAGGCAGTAAAGGTGGGCAGCTGAGGGACAGTGGAGGTGTGCACAACACCAGAGCAAAAGGCTACCAAGCGAAGGTTGCTCTCGACGTCCTTGAGGGCCGACTCAAGGACCTCGATAGTGAGCTCGCTAGGGTGCTTCAGAAGAAGCGCGTCACGAACCGAGGCAAGGCAGTCAGGGAGGCTAGTGGCAATGAAAATGATAGCAATTGTCATGGGGGGAGGGAGCAGTGCAAGCTGTGCGTCAGTGCAAGCAGCGCGGTATCTAGAATCGAGCGGACGCAGATGAGTGATCAATTCAGCAATGCGCTCAAACAAGGCGAGGTCAGGAAACGGGAACGGAAGGAACAGGCGACCAAGAGAGATAGTGGTGGGAGTAGCGTAGCGGGCCTTGATCGCAGTTAGGAACTCACTAGCCGTGCGAACCTGAGTGAAGTGGGTCTCCTCAGACTCAGGGAGGAGGCTGCTGAGGGCGATGCAGGCCGCAACGTTATGTGACTTCCACGCGGTCACCTCAGCACGCTTGCGTGCATAACGGTCACTTTCTGCAGGTGTGGGGTCAGCTGCTGAGGGTGCAAGGCTAGCGGGCGCAGTAGGGTCACCGGAAGCATGCGCTGACAGAGTCTCGTCTGCTTGAACCTGGCTCTCTAGGAGGCGGCGCGAACGCAGGAGCCAAATCGAGAACTTGAGTGGTCTACCCTCAGCGTCTAAGCGCAGAACCCTAGGGGTCACCATAGCGGAAGCGTAGAGGTGGATACTGCTGCTGCCGAAACCTTAAACACCTAGAGGGTCCGAGCAGGGCGGGGCAGGTTGAGCGGAAGGCGCGAGGCGACGGGACAGCAGGGCACGACGAGACGGGGCGGGTAGGACACGACTCGACGGGACAGCGGGGCGCGACGCGACGAGTTGGGGGCGACTCGATGAGACGGACGGGATGGGCAGCGCGACACGAAGGGGACGGGACGGACGGGCAGCACGACGCGCAGGGGACGAGACCGGACGGGACGGGCAGCGCGACGCGCAGGGGGCGGGAGGGGCAGCACGGCGCGACGGGCAGGGGAGCGCTTCGCAACGGAACAGGCAAGTGCGGCGCTGTGGGCGCTTCGTGATGGAACGGGCAAGTGCTTAGGGCGCTACAGGATGGAACAAACGGCAACAAGAGGCACTACGAGATGAAACAAGCACAACAGGGACGGTAGACTACGTGCAACGGGCGCGAAAAGCTCTAACGGGATCCCACAGGATCCTAACCTAGGTGATACATTGTCAAGAATGAAAGTGTTGGTTTGACTAAGGTTGGTTGGGGTACATAAACCTAACCCTAACAGTTGTACTCCCTATTACACACATCACTAAGACTACAACATTTGACACAGTGGCCCACTGGGGATCCCCGATTGATCATAGGGAAGGGTTACAGTCACGTTGGCCTGGGGGGTTATGGGTGTTGGGCTGAGAAGAGCCCTAAGGATCTTTGCAGGACTAAATTCTGAGTAGGACAATGTAATAGCGGAAGCGTTTAATGAAAGGTTTGTGAATCACCTTGCGCTGGTATGTGAGGGCAAAGTCGATTGATTAAAACAAAAAGATACAAGCTTTTATAATGTACAAGGGAATTTGAAGGGTTATAACTAATAACTGTTTTGCTGTTGCTGTTGCGGTTTGATACAATGTCGACTCGGGCAACTGCTCAATAGCGAGTCAGTTGTTTGTCCTTGCTGTCGCGGTGTACTTGTCAGGTCAAAGGTTGCTGACCTTTGACTTTCGCGTAACCTCCAGCGGTTTTTCAACCTCTGAGGGTTGAATCGCCAATGCTTCGATACGTTACGCTTCGCTTCTGTCTTGGTGTTTCGACACGACAGAGGCACTAAATCAATTGTTTCCAACACTCCCCTTTGCTTCTGGTGTGTCGTTGCTGGTGACGTGGCTTTGTCTAGTCAGCAGAATGCAGAACTCGAACTTCTGCTTCCCGAGCTTCTTGGTCAAGTAATCAGCTACCATCTCGGACGTGGGACAGTAAGACAACTCAAGTCTCCCCTTCTCGATCTCGTCCTTTACGAAGAAATATCGCAGGGCAATATGCTTCGTCCTGTTCGCGAATCCATTTTTGTTGGCTATGCAAATTGCCGACTGGTTGTCGCAGAACAGGGAGAAGCTGGGTAACTGAGCCAGCTTCGCCTCCTCCAGAAGTTCGCGAAGGTACAGTCCTTCCTTGGTGGCTGAGCAGAGTGCGATATATTCTGATTCAGCTGAAGAGAGGGCAATTAACTCCTGCTTGCTCGTCTGCCACGAGATGGGTCCGATAGGTTCGAGACGATAGATGTAGCCGGTGCGCGAGTGTCTGTTGTCGGAGTCGCCAGCGTGATCTGCGTCGACGTAGCCGATTAGTTTAGGCGTTGTAGTTCCATTCTTGTGGTAGGTTAAGCCGACGGTCAGGGTGCTGACGAGGTAGTGGAGAGCGCGGTCGAGTTCCGCCATGTGTTCTGCTTTAGGTTTCTTGAGGTAGGTCGCGAGCCCACTTGCGGAGTACGATAGATCCGGACGGCAGGTGACAGCTGCGAAGAGGAGGCAGCCCAGATTTTTCTGGTAGTCGCGTATGCCTGCAGACTTGAGCAGAGTGGAAATTTCCTTGTGATTTCCTTCGGTGTAGCGGTAAGGCGTAGAGATGGTGATCAGGGTGAGTCCGAAGCGTTTGGCGATAGTGTCGGCATATTTCGCGGCGTTGAGGTGAATCGCACCTTCTTCTTCCTGGATGTTGAGGCCGATATACTGCGTGACGGTAGATGACACAGTGAGAGTGAGGTCCTGCTGCAGTTCTCCTTCAAACCAAGTAGTGATGCTGTCAGTCGGGCCGATGTAGAGCGGGCCGTCCACGTAGACGATCAATAGGATGTAGTCGTCACCTTTCGTGAGCCGATACATGCCCTGGTCGTGTGGTAATTGTCGGAATCCGATGCAGACGAGTCGAGCGTGTAGATACTGCTGCCACAGTCTTGGGGCTTGTTTAATACCGTACATGGATTGTGAGAATAAGCGAACAGGGATGGATCAACTAGAAGTGAGAAGAGTACAAGTAGTAAACCCTAGAATTGTGTACCCCCTATAGGCTAACCCACTGTAGCCTACACAAGTATAACATATATAATGTTTGACACACCCCCATAGGCAAAGTGGGGGAGAACAAGGGGTCACAAGACCAGTCAAGCAAAGCAAAGCAAGCTCAGGGTGGATCACAAAGTCACCACACAGTCCGAGCACAAGAGCAGGGCCAGAGGCCAGTTCACATGCAGGAGTACAGACATATATACAAAACTAGACAAGCAAGAGCAGGTATATATATATGTCACAGTACAAGTAAAGTCAAGAGGAGAGAAAGTGAGGCAAGACAGACACAAGACCCAGCTGGGTGCAAAAGCGCTGATGATCACAAGGCGCGAGTGCCTTGGTGAACACATCAGCAGTGTTGGCCTCAGAGGCCACGTACGCAAGTCGCAACTGACCACGCTGCTGCAGCTCACGAGCAAGGAAGTAGCGGAGAGCAATGTGCTTCGTTCTGTGCTCCAAGCGCTGCTCTCGACACAAGGCCAGCATGGCCTTGTTGTCTACGTACAGCACTGGAGGAGAACGAGGTGGCTCTCCAAGGTCAGTCAGCAGGTAGGTGAGCCAGCGAAGCTCCTGTGCAGCCATGGCCCCGGCGTAGATCTCAGCCTCACAACTGGAGCCGAGAACCGAAGACGAGCGAGTAGACCGCCACGAGACAGAGCCGGAACCAAGGCTGAAGGTGTAACCCTGTGACGACCGCTGCGTAGCCTGGTCGTCAGCCCAAGAAGCGTCCGCGTGGCCGGTAAGGACCACTGGACTCCGCCCTCCAAGCACAAGCCCCATGCCCGACGTACTGCACAGGTAGCGCAATACCCTCTTCGCTGCAGCCATGTGCTCTGGTCTGTGTCTCCCAGGAGCAACATAGCGTGCAAGAATGCTCAGAGGGTATGCAAGGTCAGGTCGTGTGCAGGTCATCAGGTACATGAGGCAGCCAACAAGCTCTGCATACGGACCACTCGACTCTACGGACTCATCCGAAGGCAGAGCTGAGAGTGAGTGGCGAGTAGGCAGAGGAGTGGCCTGAGGCGAGGAGTACGTGAAGCCGAAGCGCTGAAGGACCTGCTGCACCATGTGTGACTGAGTCAAGGTAATGGTGCGGCGTGCTCTGTCCCGAGTGATCTGCAAGCCAAGGTAGCTGCGCAGTTCACCCAGGTCTGTGCACGTGTGTCTCTTCAGCAGCTCGGACTTCACGTAGGCGAGTCCAGCAGTGTCCGCTGTGGCAAAGACCAAGTCGTCGACGTACACGAGGATGTAGAACGGCGGCAGGGAAGTGTCGGTGCGAAGAAACAGCGACGGGTCAGCAGTAGAAGGAGCAAACCCAAGAGCCGCAAGCGTAGTCCTCAGTGTGTCGTGCCACTCACGCGGTGCCTGGCGGAGACCGTAGACTGGCCGTCGGAGGCTCCACTGGGTGCCAGGAGGGAAAGTCCCAGTGAAGCCAGGTGGACGGCGCAGCCAGATCTCCTCGTGCAGGCTACCCTGCAGGAACGCAGTGCTGAAGTCGAGAGAGTGAAGCTCGTAGTCGCGCTGAGCGGCTATGTGCAGCAGCACCCGAAGAGTGGTCATCTTCGGGGTGGGAGAGAAGGTCTGAAAGTAGTCAACTCCCTGCCGCTGACTGTAGCCACGAGCAACGTACCGCGCCTTGAAGACAGGTGGAGAGCCCGGCGGCCGCTTCACCCGGAAGATCCACATGCCACTTACGATGTTCGCCCCAGG
Source organism: Closterium sp. NIES-65 (assembly GCA_948144175.1). NCBI lineage: Eukaryota > Viridiplantae > Streptophyta > Zygnematophyceae > Desmidiales > Closteriaceae > Closterium > Closterium sp. NIES-65. The sequence continues at coordinate 2,026,075 of CANXME010002149.1, read as the reverse complement.
AGGGGGAACTGCGTCAACGTAGGTGCCTGTGGACTTCCAGGAAGCCATCTCTGCATCCATAGCTGCCTGCCACTGAGAGGAGTAGGGACCCTCTACGGCCTCCGCGTAAGAACGCGGAGTCGGGATGTCTAGTGCATCCGGGTCTCCCTCAGGGGCAAGCAGTACAGACGCGAGATGAGGTGAAGCAGCCGCCAGACACTGTAACTCCTCCTGTCTGTCCTCAAGGACGTCCGTGCCAAGAGCACACTCACCCCCGACGGACGGAGGACAGACAGACGCAGACTCAGCAACAAGACCAGCAGCGTAGTCGAGACGACAGCGAGCAGCAAAGTCAACGAGCTCAGCGACTAGAGCAGACGCAGCAGTGGACTCAAAAGAGGGGTCAGTGACGACAGTAGCAAGCAGACGCGTGACAGTAGGACTAGCAGCGCGAAGAGAGTCCGACTCAGGGTCGGCAAGCGCAGGAAGAGAGGACTCAGGAGGAGAAGGCAAAGGGGCACGCAGAGGAGCAGTGGACGGACGCAGAGACATCCGGTGCGTGCCAGGGACAGGAGGAGGACGCTGACGCGAACCGCGACCACTAGCGCGAGCAGCACGAACAGGCGACGCGGGACGAGACGCAGGCTCACGACGCTCAGCAAGACCTCCAGTAGGACCAGTGTAAGGAGAGGGAGCAGGCAGAGGAGAGGAAGGCTCCAACAGTGACTGCGACTGGACAGGCTGTGGACACTCTACCGAAGGAGAAAGACCAAGAACCTGCTGTAGGAGCGGAACGAAGTACGGCCAAGGCCGCGCGGCAGCTCCAGACTCAGCAGGGACAGCACCAGCACCCTCAGCGACAGCACCAGCGCCACCCACACCTCCAGCGGCAGGACCAACAGCAGTAGGCTCAGCACGAACGCCCTCAGCAGCTCCAGCTCCAGGAGGACCCGCAGGTCCAGCAGCTCCGGGACCGGCAGCACCCGCACCCTCGACGGTCGAAGAAGCTCCAGCTCCAGCTCCAGCAGCACCTCCAGACTCAGCAGCACGCCTCCAGCGGCGAGCGTACCACTCGCGCAGCTCCTGTGGAGAGAGGGGCTCCCGGCGAGACGCAGCAGCAGGAGAAACCCCAGGCTCAGCAGCTCCAGACGCAGCAGGGACAGCACCAGCACCCTCAGCTACAGCACCAGCGCCACCCACACCTCCAGCGGCAGGACCAACAGCAGTAGGCTCAGCACCAACGCCCTCAGCAGCTCCAGCTCCAGGAGGACCCGCAGGTCCAGTAGCTCCGGGACCGGCAGCACCCGCACCCTCGACGGTCGAAGAAGCTCCAGCTCCAGCTCCAGCTCCAGCAGCACCTCCAGACTCAGCAGCACGCCTCCAGCGGCGAGCGTACCACTCGCGCAGCTCCTGTGGAGAGAGGGGCTCCCGGCGAGACGCAGCAGCAGGAGAAACCCCAGGCTCAGCAGCTCCAGACCCAGCACCCCCAGACCCATCACCTCCAGGCACAGCACCCCCCGGCTCAGCACCCCCAGGCTCCGCACCCTCCGCAGTAGCACCCGCAGGCCCAGTACCCCCAGCAGTAGCACCCCCAGGCTCAGCACCCCCGCGCACAGCACCCCCAGAGTCAGCACCCCCAGGCTCAGCACCCGCAGCAGCACCAGAGTCACCTGTAACCTCGACCAGGTCAACGGCGTCTACCTGGGACACACCTGAGGGGGCAGGAACCTGAGGGTGGAGGGGGTCTACCGGGGGGGGAACCGGTACAAGGAAGTCCGGGGGAGGGAGGAGGGAAGGAGTGCGGTAGGGGAAGAGACGGTAGAAGGGGACTGACTCGTCGAACGTGACGTCCTGGGAGGACAGAACACGACGAGAGGAGGGGTGGTAAAACTGCCACCCTGGGGCGTCAGTGGGGAAGCCAAGGAAGACACAGGGAGCAGCACGAGGGGACAGCTTGTCCGCAGACAAGTCGCGGACAAACGCCCGAGATCCCCAGACACGGAACACAGACGCATCGCCAACCTTCCCTGTCCACAGCAAGGCTGGGGACATCGCAGGCTGAGAGACCCGGGGGTGAAGGTTGAGCTGATGCGCCGCGTACCTCACCGCAAACGGCCACAGAAAATGGGGGGCAGCCGCATGCATCATGGACGTACGAGCGACATCCATGACCATGCCAATGCGGCGCTCAGCAATCCCATTTTGCTGTGGTGAGTCCGGAAGCGTGAAGGACTGGCGGATGCCTCGCGCACGACAGTAGGCACGCAGAAGGCCAGAGGAGAACTCTCCGCCTCTGTCCGAGTGCAGACGCAGAACAGGAAAGTCCGAGCCGAAGCTCTTCCTGAGCTGGAGACGAGCCTCGCGGATCCAGTCGATCAGCACCTCAGTGACCTCACCCTTGCTGCGCAAGGGGAGGACTGTGGTGTAACGCGAGTAGTCGTCAACCACCAACAGGAAGTAGCGCTCGTAACCCTGCCCACGGACGGGGGCTGGGCCCCACACATCCATGTGAAGCGTCTGCAGGGGAGCCTCTGTCGGGGGGAAGTGGGAGGAGTGAGGAGTAGCCCGGAGGCGACCCTCGACACAGGGGACACAGGAAGGTCCTGGCCCGGAGGGGAGAGGAGGGAGAGACTGGGGAAGACCAGAGACAAGGACACGGGAAGCCATGCTCCGAAGACGGGGCAAGGAGGGGTGGCCAAGACGGTGGTGCCACAGGAGAGTCTCGTGAGACAGGAGGCGACAAGTACAGGGGGCAGACTCAGGACCAGACCTGGACGCAGCAGCAAACACCTGACCTGACGCTGCTACCTGACCGGACGCGGGGACAGGAGGAGACTCAGTGGTCAGGGTGTAGAGGCTCGACCCCGGCCGACGCGAAAACGTGGCCAGGTGCCGGCCTGTGCGTGCGTCCGTGCAGTGGGTCACCCGCTGACTCGCAGGAGTGAACTGGTGAACCCCCGCATCCTGTAGGTCTGCACCACTCACCAAGTTCGTCGAGAACGAGGGGAGGTACAGGCCAGACAGGGTGCCCGAGGGGGCAGCCGGACACGGGAGGATTGTGGAGAAGTGAGCGAGGACAAGACCCCCAGAGGGGTCAGCCAGGGAGACTGCAACCGGCCGACCAAGCGGCGTGAGTGTGGTGCGGTCCCGAAAGAAGGAGCGAGAAGCCCCAGAGTCAAGTGTAAAGGTGAGGGAGGCCGAAGCCAACGCGGTACCTGAGAGCGCAGCCTCACCCGCACCTGAGGAAGCAGACTCACTAGCACCTAGAGCAGCAGCCGCACCTGTACCTGGAGCAGGAGACTCACTAGCACCCAGAGCAGCAGCCTCACCAGTAGCTAGAGCAGCAGGTCCTATACCTGGGTCAGGCGGGACGCACAGGTGACCGGCACGGTCAGCACTAGTAGGCAATGCATACATGGCAGTGAGAATAGCATCATAGTCAAGATCATATATATCTACCCTCTGCCTAAGCAACTCCACCCAGTCGGGAAGCTCAGCCTCGTCGCCAAACACGGTACGCCAGGCGTCGCTCAGACGGGCGAAGCAGCGGGACGGTGTATGACTACGTGTCCCACAAGGCTGACCAGTCCGAGTACCAGTGCGAATCACGTAAGAGCAGCGAACAGCACTGAGAGACCCTCCACTCTGAGCGTACCACTCACGAAGCTGGCGAGGCGTGAGAGACACGCGAGAGGGTCGCGGGAGCTGCATCTGGCCGCCACCACGAGTAGAAGCAGCAGGAGTGGTAGTAGGAGTAGCGTCGCCACCCCTACAGCCCCAACCAGCGTACCACTCACGCAGCTGCTGGGGCGTGAGGGACTCACGCCGGCGTCGCTGGGGCTGCATTTGGCTCCGCAAGTAGAAGCAGGAGCAGGACTAGCAGCAGGGAGGCAGGCAGCCAGGCAAGCCAAAAGGCAGGCAGGCAGGCAAGCAGGCGACGCGCAGCGTGCTAGCAGGGCAAGAGCTCACCAGTGGTGGGAAGAGTAGGCTCGGCGACTCAGCGGCTCGGCAGCTCGGCGGCTCGGCGGCTCGGGCGACTCGGGCGGCTCGGCGGCAAGGCGGCTCAGCAGCAACTGCAGCTCAGCAGCTCGGTGACCCGGCGGCTCGGCGGCAGGGCGGCTCGGCTGTGGGGCGGCTCGGCTGCTGCAGGTGAGCGGCTCGGCTGCTGCAGTGAGAGAGGAAGGAGGAGGAGAAGCAGGGGAGGCCACACACCTGCCACCCCTCTGCTGGCCTCTCAGGTCGCCTCGACAGGCGACGGGAAAAGGGGGGGTGGGTGGTGGGGGGCCGGTAGGTGCAGCGGCGGGGCCAGCAGGTGCAGTTGCGGGGCCGGTAGAAGGGGACGGCAGGGCCGTCACGAAGGGGACGGCGGGGCCGTCAGGAGGTGACCGGGCCGCGACGGGGGCAGGCGGCGGGGCCGCGTAAGGGCCTGGGCGGGGCCGCGACAAAGCCGTCGGCGGGGCCGCGTGAAAGCCGGAGCGGGGCCGCGTAGAAGCCGGGGCTGGGCCGCGCGAGAGCAGGCGGCGGGGCCGCGAAGGAGCCGGGGCGGGGCCGCGTGAGAGCAGGCGGCGGGGCCGCGAAAAAGAGGGCGGCGGGGCCGCGTCAGTGAAGGCGGCGGGGCCGCAGGGGAAATGGCGACCCGAGGGGTCGCTAAAAAAAAGATCGCGCCTCGGGGGGCACTTCGGTGGGCCCAAAAAAAAAACGGTCCGTAGAAGGACCCGCTCTATACCATGTGAGAATAAGCGAACAGGGATGGATCAACTAGAAGTGAGAAGAGTACAAGTAGTAAACCCTAGAATTGTGTACCCCCTATAGGCTAACCCACTGTAGCCTACACAAGTATAACATATATAATGTTTGACAGGGATTTCAGCAGCTGACAGACTTGGTTAGGCTCTCCATAAGAGCCATGTCGAAGTTCGACGAAGATTTTGACGTCAACAGGTGCGTAGAGGAATGCATTGGCGACGTCAATTTGCCGCAGTTTCTTCTTCTTCATGGCGGCGATCGCGAGGAGAATTCGTAGTGAGGTGTGTCGGCTGACTGGGGCGAATGTCTCGGTGAAGTCGCGTCCGTGCTCTTGGTCGAAGCCGCGTACGACCGAGCGCGCCTTAAACTTGTCGTTGGTGTCGTCTGCCTTTGTCTTCACACGGAAGACCCATTTCCCGGTGAGAACTGTCTTATTTCGTGCCACGCCGATGGGAACAACTTTCCAGGAGTTCCATTCTTCCAGTGCTTTCAGCTCCTTGTCCATGGCTTCGCGCCATTTTTCCTTATGCTCCCCCCTCCAGAGCCTGCTGAGCTGTGGCAGGCTCCTTAGGAATCTCCGTGCCATGGACCGCGGTGACGAGGCCGGGTATCTGGAGGCCACTCTGTGTGTAGCGGGGGAGTGTTGTGTCCTCAGGATGAGCTGCTCCGTCACCTGCTTCTGGGTTAGGTATGAAGTTGGGCCCTATGCATTCTGCTTCATCGGTGTTGACTCTTGCAGGGGTAAGTGTCAGAACATATCTATAGCTTATACTATTGTGTAGGTTGTAGTGGGGTATCCCATAGGGGGTACAACCCAGTTAGGGTTTCATATTTGTACTGCCTTCATTCATAGTTCACACATTCCTGTTCATTCAGTTTCACATGGTATAGAGCGGGTCCCTCTTAAGGACCGTTTTTTTTTTTTTGGCCCACCCACGATTTTTTTTTTTCTGCCCGGAGCGCGCCCTATTCTCCCCGAGGCGCGCTCCCCCCCTAGTGCGTGTCGCGCTGCCCTTGTGGCGCCCCGAGAGTCGCGCGCGCGACTCCTTTTTTTTTCGCGCGCGCGGCCCGGGCCCCACGTCGCGCAGGCCTTACGGCCGCGCCGCACCGCCCTCTCGGCTCTGCCGCGCCGCGCCGCCCTCACGTCGGCCGCGCGGCCTCCTCGTCGCTGCAGCCGGCCCCGCCGCTGCACCTCTGTCGGCCCCGCCGCTGCACCCTACCGGCCTCGCCGCCGCATCTGCCGGCCCGGCCGCCTCACCTAACGGCCTCGCCGCCGTGCCTGCCGGCCCGCCGCCTCACCTGACGGCCCGCTGCCTCACCTGACGGCCCGCCGCCTCACCTGCCGGCCCAACGCATCACCTGACGGCCCGCCGCCTCGCCTGCTGGCCCACCACCTCACCTGACGGCCCCGCCGCCTCACCTGGCGGCCCGCCGCCTCACCTACTGGCCCGCCACCTCACCTGACGGCCCCGCCGCCTCACCTGACGGCCCGCCGCCTCGCCTGCTGGCCCGCCACCTCACCTGACGGCCCCGCCGCCTCACCTGACGGCCCGCCGCTGCACCCTAAGGCCCCGCTGCTGCACCTGCCGGCCCGCCACTGCACCCAGCGGCCCGCCGCTACACCTGCCGGCCCCGCCGCTGCACCTGCCTGCCCGCCCCTGCACCCGGCGGCCCGCCGCTTCGCCTGACGGCCCCGCCACTGCACCTGCCGGCCCGCCGCTGCGCCTGACGGCCCCGCAGCTGCATCTCCCAGCAGCCGAGCCGCCCTAGCTGCCGAGCCGCCCCAGCAGCCGAGCCGCCCCAGCAGCCGAGCCGCCCGAGCCGCCCGAGCCGCCCGAGCCGCCCCAGCAGCCGAGCCGCCCCAGCAGCCGAGCCGCCCAAGCCGCCCGAGCCGCCCGAGCCGCCCCAGCAGCCCGAGCCGCCCGAGCCACCTGAGGAGCCGTGCTGCTGTTCCTGCGCTGTGTTCCTCTGCTGCTGACCTACCCGACTCTCCTAGCCCGGTGAGACTTTCAGCTGCTGCCATGGCCACCCCCAATGTTCTTACTTTTGACGCTGAGGGGAGGGCCATTGACTTTGCCGTCTGGATTGAAGACCTGCAGCTGTACTTACTGTGTGATGCGATAGATGAGGTCTCTCTCTTTGACTTTGTCTCTGGTGCTGTCCCTGCCCCGCCTGCTGATGCTGACTCTGCTGCTCGCTCCAAGTGGGCGACCCGCGATGCTGCTGCACGTCTTGCTGTGCGTCGCCACCTCCCTTCCTCTGAGCGTGCCCACTTTAGTCAGTGCAAGACCGCTCAGGCCTTGTACGACGCTGTAGTTGCACGCTACTCCTCCCCTTCCTCCGCTACCCTTAGCCGCCTCATGCTACCGTTTCTCTTCTCTGACCTCGCTTCCTTTCCCACTGTTGCTGACCTCGTTACCCACCTCCGCGCTAGTGACACCCGCTACCGTGCTGCCCTTCCTGCTGAGTTCCGCGCTGCGAACCCTCCTCCCATGTACATCACTCTCTACTTTCTCGTCACCCGTCTCCCTGAGTCCCTTCGTGTCGTTAGGGACCAGTTTCTCTCTGTCTGTCCCACCACTCTCACTGTCGACCTCCTTGAGGAGTCCCTGCTAGCGGCTGAGAAGAGTATTGTCGCTGTAGGGGCCTCTCGGGGTGACCCTCGCACCCCCATCTTTGAGGGGTGTGGTCCTTCCCCCCTGCTGCCCTCTGTCGCCTCTGCCGCTGCGGCCGACCTCGCTGGTTTTGAGTCGGTCGGCGCGGCGTCTGCCCCCAGCGGCAGACGCCGCTCTGGCAAGGGCAAGGGGGGCAAGGGAGCGGGTGGAGCTAGAGGGGGCGGTGGAGGAGGCGGTGGGGGTGGAGGGGGGAGTGGGGGTGGCGGTGGGGGTGGTGGCGGGAGTGGAGGTACTAGTGGCGGCGGTGGAGGCGGAGGTGGCGGCGGAGGTGGTAGCGGAGGAGGCGGTGGGAGCGGTGGGAGCGACGGTCCTGGTGGGGGAGGTGGCGGTGGAGACGGGGGTGGCGGTGGAGGCGGGGGTGGCGGTGGAGGCGGGGGTCGGAGTGGCTCGTCCCAGCGGAGCAGCTCTGGGGGTGGTCAGCGCCAGCAGCAGCAGCAGCAGCAGTAGCAGCAGCAGCAGCAGCCGCAGCAGCAGCAGCGCTCTCGCACCGTCCCCGGCCCTCAGCAGCTCCGTGAGTGGTACTTGCAGCGTCAGCGCGGTGGTGCGCTTGGTCCCTGCCCCTACGTTCTTCGCACTGGTGACCGTGCAGGGGAGAGGTGTGGAGGCGCCCACACAGCCCGTCGCTGCTTTGGCCGCCTGACCGACGCCTGGCGTCAGCAGTTTCCGGAGGCCGCTGAGATCCCCCGCTGGGGAGAGCTGTCTAGGGCTGGTGTAGCTATTTATGATCTTGACTTTGATGCTATTCTCTCTGCTATGTATGCTGTGACTGGTAGTGATGAGGATGACTGTTACCAGTGTTTCCCGCCCGACCCCGGGCATTGGTACTGCCGCGTCAGGTACTAGTGAGGCTGCTGCTCTAGGTGCAAGTGCGTCTGTGCTCTCAGGTACTGGTGAGTCCGCCCTCTCAGGTACTGTGTCGGCTTCGGCCTCTCACACCTTCACCCTTGACTCTGGAGCGTCTCGCTCCTTCTTTAGGGACCGCACCACTCTCACGCCGCTGAGTCGGCCTGTTGCGGTGTCCCTGGCTGACCCCTCTGGGGGCCTGTCCTGTCTCGCTTCTCCACTGTCCTCCCGTGTCCGGCGGCCCCCTCTGGCACCCTGACTGGTCTCTACCTCCCCTCGTTCTCGACGAACTTGGTGAGTGGTGCTGACCTTCAGGATGCGGGTGTCCACCAGTTCACCCCTGCTCGTCAGCGGGTGACCCACTGCACGGAGGCGGATACAGGTCGCCACCTGGCTACGTTTACACGTCGGCCAGGGTCGAGCCTGTACACACTGACCACTGCTTCTCCTCCAGGTACTGCGTCTGGTAGGGTCCCTTCGTCTGGTCAGGTGTTTGCTGCAGCGTCCAGGTCTGGTCCTGAGTCTGCCCCCTGTTCGTGTCGTCGTCTGTCTCACGAGACCCTCCTCTGGCACCACCGCCTTGGCCACCCCTCTCTGCTTCGGCTCAGAGGCATGGCCTCGCGAGTCCTTGTGTCTGGTCTTCCCCGGTCCCTCCCTCCCCTCCCTCCGGGCCCTGGCCCTGCCTGTGTCCCCTGTGTCGAGGGGCGCCAGCGTGCTGCCCCTCACTCCTCCCAGTTTCCTCCGACAGAGGCCCCGTTGCAGACGCTTCACATGGACGTGTGGGGCCCAGCCCGCGTCCGTGGCCAGGGTCAGGAGCGCTACTTCCTACTGGTGGTTGACGACTACTCGCGTTACACCACAGTCTTCCCCTTGCGCAGCAAGGGTGAGGTCATTGAGGTGTTGATCGACTGGATCCGCGCAGCTTGTCTCCAGCTTCGGAGGAGCTTTGGCTCTGACTTCCCTGTTTTGCGTCTGCACTCGGACAGAGGCGGAGAGTTCTCCTCTGCCCTCCTGAGTGCCTACTGTCGTGTGCGAGGCATCCGTCAGACCTTCACGCTTCCGGACTCACCACAGCAGAATGGGATTGCTGAGCGCCGCATTGGCATGGTCATGGACGTCGCTCGTACGTCCATGATGCATGTGGCTGCTCCCCATTTTCTGTGGCCGTTTGCGGTCAGGTACGCTGCGCACCAGATCAACCTCCACCCCAGGGTCTCTCGACCGGAGACCTCCCCAGCTCTGCTGTGGACGGGGAAGGTTGGCGATGCGTCGGCGTTCCGGGTCTGGGGATCTCGGGCGTTTGTTCGCGACCTGTCTGCGGACAAGCTGTCCCCTCGTGCTTCTCCCTGCGTCTTCCTGGGGTTCCCCCCCGACGCCCCTGGGTGGCAGTTTTACCACCCCACCTCTCGACGTGTTCTGTCCTCCCAGGACGTCACGTTCGACGAGTCGGTACCCTACTACCGCCTCTTCCCCTACCGCACTCCGTCCCTCCCCCCACCCCCGCTCTTCTTGGTACCAGGTCCCCCCCCGGTAGTCCCCCTCCCCCCTCAGGGTCCTGCCCCTTCAGGTGTGTCCCAGGTAGACGCGGTTGAGCCTGTCGAGGTCACTGGTGACTCTGGTGCTGCTGCGGGAGCTGAGCCTGGGGGTGCGGAGTCTGGGGGTGCTGAGCCTGGGGGTGCTGTGCCTGGGGGTGCTGAGCCTGGAGGTGACGAGCCTGGGGGTGCTGTGCCTGGGGGTGCTGAGCCTGGGGGTGCTGTTCCTGGGGGTGCTGCGCCTGGGGGTGCTGTGCCTGGGGGTGCTGAGCCTGGGGGTGCTGAGTTAGGGGGTGCTGTTCCTGGGGGTGCTGAGCCTGGGGGTGCTGTGCCTGGGGGTGCTTCGTCTCGCCGGGAGCCACTCTCCTCACAGGAGCTGCGTGAGTGGTTTGCCCGGCGCTGGAGGCGTGCTGCTGGTGCTGGTGGTTCTTCGGCTGCAGAGGGTACTGCTGCCACGCGTCCTGGCGGTGCTCGTACTGTGGGTGCTGGAGCTGCTGGGTCTGAGAGCTCTCCTAGAGCTGGTACTGCTGAGGGTGTTGGCGCTGAGCCTGCGGTTGGAGGTCCGACTGACAGTACTCCTGGTGCTGCTGCTGAGGGTTCTGGAGCTTCTGGTGGTTCTGCTGGAGGTGCTGCTAGAGTGGGTGCTCCTGACGGGCCTGCTGGTGCTGTTCCTACTGTTTCTGGCGTCGCCGCGCGGCCCCGACCGTACTTCGTTCCGCTCCTGCAGCAGGTTCTTGGTCTTGCACCTCCTCCTCCTCCCTTAGAGGGTCCGCAGCCTGTCCGGTCACAGCCACAGCTACAGCATGCCTCCCCTTTGCCTGCTCCTTCTCCCTACGCTGGTCCGACTGGAGGTCTTACTGAGCGTCGTGAGCCTGCGTCTCGTCCTGCGTCGCCTGTTCGTACTGAGCGCGCTAGTGGTCGCGGGTCGCGTCAGCGTCCTCCTCCTGTCCCTGGCACGCACCGGATGTCACTGCGTCCGTCCACTGCTCCTCTGCGTGCCCCTTTGCCTTCTCCTCCTGCTTCCTCTCTTCCTGCTCTTGCCGACCCGGAGTCGGACTCTCTTCGTGCTGCCAGTCCTACTGTCACGCGTCTCCTTGCTACTGCTGTCACTGACCCTTCCTTCGAGTCGTCTGCTGCGTCTGCCCTTGTCACTGAGCTTGTCGACTTTGCTGCGCGCTGTCGTCTAGACTACGCTGCTCGTCTTGTCACTGAGTCTGAGTCCGCCTGTCCTCCGTCCGTCGGGGGTGAGTGTGCCCTTGGCACGGACGTCCTTGAGGACAGGCAGGAGGAGTTCCAGTGTCTATCCGTTGCTTCACCTCGTCTCGCGTCTGTACTGCTAGCCCCTGAGGGAGACCCGGATGCACCAGACATCCCGACTCCGCGCTCTTACGCGGAGGCGATAGAGGGTCCCTACTCCTCTCAGTGGCAGGCAGCTATGGATGCAGAGATGGCTTCCTGGAAGTCCACAGGCACCTACGTTGACGCTGTTCCCCCTCCTGGGGCGAACATCGTCAGTGGCATGTGGATTTTCAGGGTGAAGCGGCCGCCGGGTTCTCCGCCTGTCTTCAAGGCGCGTTACGTGGCTCGTGGCTTCAGTCAGCGGCAGGGGGTTGACTACTTTCAGACCTTCTCCCCCACCCCGAAGATGACCACTCTTCGGGTTCTGCTGCACGTTGCTGCTCACCGCGACTACGAGCTGCACTCTCTCGACTTCAGCACAGCTTTCTTGCAGGGCAGCCTGCACGAGGAGATCTGGCTACGTCGCCCACCTGGCTTCACTGGGTCTTTCCCTCCTGGTACCCAGTGGAGTCTCCGGCGTCCAGTCTACGGTCTCCGCCAGGCGCCACGTGAGTGGCACGACACACTGAGGACTACGCTCGCGGCACTTGGGTTTGCTCCTTCTACTGCCGACCCGTCGCTGTTTCTGCGCACCGACACCTCTCTGCCGCCGTTCTACATCCTCGTGTACGTCGACGACTTGGTCTTTGCCACAGCTGACACTGCTGGACTCGCCTACGTGAAGTCCGAGCTGCAGAAGAGACACACGTGCACTGACCTGGGTGAACTGCGTAGCTACCTTGGCTTGCAGATCACCCGGGACAGAGCACGCCGCACCATTACCTTGACTCAGTCACACATGGTGCAGCAGGTCCTTCAGTGCTTCGGCTTCACGTACTCCTCGCCTCAGGCCACTCCTCTGCCTACTCGCCACTCGCTCTCAGCTCTGCCTTCGGATGAGTCCGTAGAGTCGAGTGGTCCGTTTGCAGAGCTTGTTGGCTGCCTCATGTACCTGATGACCTGCACACGACCTGACCTCGCATACCCTCTTAGCATTCTCGCACGCTTTGTTGCTCCTGGGAGACACCGACCAGAGCACATGGCTGCAGCGAAGAGGGTGTTGCGTTACTTGTGCAGTACGTCGGGCATGGGGCTAGTGCTTGGAGGGCGCAGTCCAGTGGTCCTCACTGGGCACGCAGACGCTTCTTGGGCTGACGACCAGGCTACGCAGCGGTCGTCACAGGGTTACACCTTCAGCCTTGGTTCCGGCTCTGTCTCGTGGCGGGCTACCCGCTCGTCTTCTGTTCTCGGCTCCAGTTGTGAGGCTGAGATCTACGCTGGGGCTATGGCTGCGCAGGAGTTACGCTGGCTCACCTACCTGCTGACCGACCTTGGAGAGCAGCCTCGTTCTCCTCCAGTCCTGTACGTAGACAACAAGGCCATGCTGGCCTTGTGTCGAGAGCAGCGACTGGAGCACAGAACGAAGCACATTGCTCTCCGCTACTTTCTTGCTCGTGAGCTACAGCAGCGTGGACAGTTGCGACTTGCGTACGTGGCCTCTGAGGCCAACACTGCTGATGTCTTCACCAAGGCACTTGCGCCTTGTGATCATCAGCGTTGTTGCACGCAGTTGGGTCTTGTGCCTGTCTTGCCTCACTTGCTCTCCTCTTGACCTTGCTTGTACCTTCGCCTATATATACTCTTGCTCTTGCTTGCTTGACTCTTGTATATCTCTATATATGATCTTGCATGTGAACTGGCCGTCTGGCCTTTGAACTTGTGCTCGGAATGCGTGGTGACTTTGTGATCCACCCCGAGCTTGCTTTGCTTTGCTTTGCTTGACTGGTCTTGTGACCCCTTGTTCTCCCCCACTTTGCCTATGGGGGTGTGTCAGAACATATCTATAGCTTATACTATTGTGTAGGCTGTAGTGGGGTATCCCATAGGGGGTACAACCTAGTTAGGGTTTCATATTTGTACTGCCTTCATTCATAGTTCACACATTCCTGTTCATTCAGTTTCACAGTAAGGTAACCGTTGTCGGCGAAGTGGTAAAATACTTCGGCGTTGGCGCTTTCGCGAGGATTTTCGTCATCCATTGGGACGTTGACGGAGCAGTAAGGGAGAGGTCTGGCTTCCTCCGAGGCTTCATCCACGTTCTGCTCGTCCCAGTCAGCTTCGTCTGCTGCTGAGGCAAAATCTCGGTCACCACGGAAGCCACTTGTGGGGTCCCGATCTTCTTCCAGGTTTGCAAGGTACGTCGGAAGGGTGGGTCGTTCGTAGAAAATGACATCACGTGTTGCTACTGTTTCCTTGGAGTGGACGTCGTAAATCTTCCACGCGTTGTAATTTCTTTCGATGCCTAGGTGTATTCCCCACTGTGCGCGTTGGGAAAATCGGCCGGCTCGTGCAGATGGGGGTCGGTACTGTACCATGCAGCCGAAAACTCTTAACGTTTTTGTGCTGCCCTGTTTTCCTGTCCACAGCAGGTGCGGTGATGCATTGTTCGGAAGCGATGATGACGAGAGCAAGTTGTGCAGCATGACAGCGTGGTCCATTGCTTCGGGCCACTGGTGGTTGGGTAGTCGAATGCCTCGTAGCAACTTGCGCATGGTGTTCTGAAGAGTTCTGTTCATCCTTTCTGCTACGCCTTGCTGCTGGTGAGCGTAGGGAAGAGAGATTAGCCTCTTGATCCCTCTTTCTGCCAGGTACTGCTTGAACCTCTGTGAGATGTATTCTCCTTCTCCGTCTGACTGGAAGCTTTTTAGCTTCATGCCCAATTCTTGTTCTGCTACTGGGAGCCAAGTGACGAAGGCCTCGTAAGCCATGTCCTTGCTCAAAAGGTAAAGGTGCCAAACATAACCCGTGGCAGCATCGATGAACGTGATGGTGTAGTTGTATGCTCCTTGTCTAGGTTCGTGGCTGTACAGGATGTCGCTGTACACTTTCTCAAGTGGTGCGTAAGCTGGTGCGCTGGGGTTGTGGTGAGAAGCGAACGGCCGATGTGGTAAGTCCGCTTCGGGGCAGGTAAAGCACGTTCCGCGAGCTCGTCGAAGTTCGCTTCCGTCAGTTAGGAGCAATGAGTCCTTGTCGAGCACTCCTGCTCTGATTGTGTTATTTAACACTGTGTTGCTTAGATGTCCCATTCGTGCGTGCCAGATGTCTTTGCAGCTCGATGTCCGGGTGAGCGACGGTACAAGACGGAGTTGGAGTTGAAGCTTGCGGTGAAGTTTGCGCTTCGATGTACTTCTCGTGGTGTTGGGTTCAATTGCTGCGCAGGAGTCGGTGGAATGTCGTCATCGATTTAAGCCGGTGCAGTTGAAGGACCAGCGATTGGTGTCGATGTTGCCACTGCTGCTGCCGCTGTTTCTGCTACTGCCGATGTTGTCTCTGCTGCTGCCGATGTTGTCTATGCTGCTGCCAAATGTTGAATCGTTGCTAATGCTCTAGTTCGTTCTGCCTCAGGGATGGTGTGCGAGTACCAGAAGCCTTCGGGACTGAAGTTGGGGTCGAGATCCGGAGGATGTGTCCAGGAGGTGAAGGTGACGATCCCGTCGCTGTCAGCGGTGCCAAGATCTCGGACGAAGTCGAGGACGAAGACGTTATTTTTCAGGACCGCCTTCCCGTGGTATAACTTGAACTCCTGTGTTGTGCTGTCTGCTTTGAGGTGGATGCCTTTCGCCATCAGCTGACTGACGCTCAGTAAATTGTAGCCGAGTCCCTCTGCAATTATTACTTTTGATATCTGTAATATGACGTTTGTCTCTCGTGACTGAAGTTGCACCATGCCTTGTCGTCGTGTGCGCAGGTTCTGGTTGTTGGCGACGGTGATGACGATTTCCCGCTGTAGTTGGTATTCCCGTTGAACGAAGCGACCTGAAGAGCACATGTATTGTCCGCAGCAATTGTCCAAGAACCAGGTATCCTTCCCAGACGGTTCACTTTGGGCGATGGCTGCGTACGTTGGGTTCGGTTGCAGTGACTCGCGACGTGGAGTCCTTTCATCGAGTTGTTCTTCTGGTGAGTAGTGCGACGGCAATTCGGGGATGCAGGAGTCAGTCAATCTTGCCATGCAGCTGACGATATTCCTTGTTCCTTGTGCAGGTTGTCCCGTCGACGTTGTTGACGTTTGCACTTGAGTGGTGGGATTTACTTGCGTTGAGGCGACTTGACTGCTTGAAGGTCAAAGCTGCCGCTGCGTTGGTGCTGACTGCTGCCGATTAGGGCAGTGTCTGCGGGGATGACCTGACATCTTGCAGAGATGACAAAACGGAGGTACGGGTGTCAGAACATCATAGCTTATGCATTTGTGTAGGCTGTAGTGGGGTAGCCCATAAGGGGTACAACCCAATTAGGGTTAGTACTTGTACCCAACTCTTTCATAGTTCATTCCATTCTCGTTTCAGTTTCCTCATGGTATCGAGCAGGTTCCCTCGTGGGAACTGTTCCTAGGGCCCACTGATTCGATTTTTTTTTCCTGCCCGGAGCGCGATCAGCCCTTGCCCGAGTCGCGCTCCCCTTAGCGGCTGTATCGCGCCGCCCTTGACGGCCCCAATCCGCCACCCTAGCGGCCTCGTCGCCTACCCCGCGGCCCTTGCGCCGTCCCTCCCGGCCCCGATTCGCCGCCCTGCGGCCCCGTCGCCTACCTCGCGGCCCTCGCGCCGCCCTTCCCGGCCCCGATCCGCCGCTCGGCGGCCCTGTCGCCTACCCCGCGGCCCTGACGCCGCCCTTCCTGACCCGGCCCCGCCCTTGCTGGCCCCGTCGTCTACCTGCGGCTCCATCGCCTACCTGCGGCCTCGTCGCCTACCTGCGGCTCCGTTGCCTACCTGCGGCCCCGTCGCCTACCTGCGGCCTCGTCGCCTACCTGCGGCCCCGTCGCCTTCCTGCGGCCCCGTCGCCTACTTGCGGCCCCGTCGCCTACCTGCGGCCCCATCGCCTTTTTGCAACCCCCGCGCATACCTTCCCGGCCCCGTCGCCTACCACGCGGCCCCGCCGTTACCGCCGAGTCGCCCGCCACCCGAGCCGCCTGAGCTGCCGAGTCGCCCGCGCCGCCCGAGCTGCCCGAACCGCCGAGCCGCCCGAGCCGCCCGAGCCGCCCGAGCCGCCGAGTCGCCGAGTCGCCGAGCCGCAGTTGCCGCCGAGCCGCCTGAGCCGCCCGAGCCGCCTAGTTGCCGAGCCGCCCGAGCCGCCCGAGCCGCCGAGTTGCCGAGCCGCCAAGCCGCCCGAGCCGCCCGAGCCGCCCTATCCGGTAAGAGCAACGCCTCTGTCACTGCACTGCCCTTACCCAACAATTCGAGCTGCTAGTCTACTGCTGTCATGGCTACCCCTAGTGTCCTCACTTTTGACGCCAACGGTCGGGCCATTGACTTTGACGTATGGGTAGATGACCTGCAGCTTTTCCTACAGTGCGATAGGGCAGACGGTCTCTCTCTCTTGACCTCACCTCTGGTGCCTCTCCTGCCCCTGCTGCTGACACTGAGGCCATTGTTTGCTCACAGTGGGCCACGCGCGATGCTGCTGCACGTCTTGCTGTGCGTCGCCACCTGCCTACCTCTGAGCGTGCGCACTTTTATCAGTACAAGAGTGCTCGAAACCTTGTACGACGCTGTAGTTGCACGCTACTCCTCCCCTGCCACTGCTGCACTCAGCCGCCTCATGCTACCGTACCTCTTCTCTGACCTTGCTGCCTTTCCCACAGTCGCTGACCTCATTACACACCTCCGCACTAGTGACACTCGCTACCGCGCTGCGCTTCCTGCTGAGTTCTGCGCCAAGAACCCCCCCCCCATGTATATCACCCTCTACAACATAGTCACCCGGCTCCCTAACTCCCTTCGCGTAGTATGGGACCACTTCCTCTCAGTGTGCCCCACCATTCTCACTGTTGACCTCCTCGAGAAGGCCTTCCTAGCAGCGGAGAAGAGCATAGTCGCTGTAGGAGCCTCTCATGGTGACCCCCGCACCCCCGTCTTTGAGGGGTGTTCTCCCTCCCCCCTCTTGCCCTCTGTGGCTTCTGCTGCTGCGGCCGACCTCGTTGGTTTCGAGCCGGTCAGCGCTGCGTCTGCCCCTTCAGGGAAACGCCGCACTGGCAAGGGCAAGGGGGGCAAGGGCGCTGGAGGAGCTGGTGGGGGCGGTGGAGGTGGCAGTGGAGCCGGCGGAGGGGGTGGTTGTGGTGGTGGGAGTGGTGGCGGGGGTGGAGGTGTCGGTGGCGGCAGTGGAGGCGGAGGCGGAGGCGGCGGTGGCGGTGGGAGCGGAGGTGGTGGAGGTGGCGGCGGAAGAGGAGGCGGAGGCGGAGGAGGTGGAGCTAGTCAGGGTGGCACTGCGCAGAGGGGCGGCTCCGGTGGTGGCCAGTGCGAATAGCAGCAGCAACAGCGCACTCGTGACATCCCCCCCCCCCTCAGCAGCTCCGTGAGTGGTACGCTGCACGCCTGCGGGGTGGGGGGGCTGGTCCGTGCACTTACGTCCTGCGCACCGGCGACCGTGCGGGTGAGCAGTGTGGGGGTGCGCACTCCACCCAGCGCTGCTTTGGCCGCCTGACGGACGCTTGGCGTCACCAGTTCCCTGAGGCCACTGAGATCCCCCGCTGGGGTGAGCTGTCTACGGCGGGAGTAGCTATCTTTGACCTTGACTTTGATGCTATTCTTGCTGCCATGTATGCTGTGACTATTAGTGATGAGGGTGACTGTTACCGGTGTTTCCCGCCCGATCCAGGCATTGAGACTACTGCTCTAGGTACTGGTGAGGCTGCTGCTCTAGGTGCTAGCGAGGCTGCTCCTTCAGATGCTAGTGCGTTTGCGTCCTCAGGTACTGGTGAGTCTGCTCTCTCAGGTACTGCGCCGGCTTTGGCCTCCCTCACCTTCACCCTTGACTCTGGGGCTTCTCGCTCCTTCTTTCGAGACCGCACCACACTCACGCCGCTTGGTCGGCCAGTTGCAGTCTCTCTGGCAGACCCCTCTGGGGGTCCTGTCCTTGCTCACTTCTCCACTATCCTCTCGTGTCCGGCGGCTCCCTCTGGCACCCTGTCTGGTCTTAACCTCCCCTCGTTCTCTACGAACTTGGTGAGTGGTGCTGACCTATAGGACGGGGGAGTGCACCAGTTCACTCCTGCGCGTCAGCGGATGACACACTGCACTGAGGCTCGGACAGGCCGACACTTGGCAACGTTTACACGTCAGCCGGGGTCGAGCGTGTACACACTGACCACTGAGTCTCCTCCAGTCACTGCGTCTGGTCGGGTAGCTGCGTCGGGTCAGGTGTTTCCTGCAGCGTCCAGGTCTGGTCCTGAGTCTGCCCCCTGCTCCTGTCGTCTCCTGCCTCACGAGACTCTCCTCTGGCACCACCGCCTTGGTCACCCCTCTCTGCTTCGTCTCAGAGGCATGGCCTCACGTCTCCTTGTTTCTGGTCTTCCTCGGTCCCTCCCTCCCTTTCCTCCGGGGCCTGGCCCTACCTGTGTCCCCTGTGTCGAGGGGCGGCAGGGGGCTGCCCCTCACTCCTCCAAGTTTCCTCCGACAGAGGCCCCGCTGCAGACGCTTCACATGGACGTGTGGGGCCCAGCCCGCGTCCGTGGACAGGGTCACGAGCGCTACTTCCTGCTGGTGGTTGACGACTACTCGCGTTACACCGCAGTCTTCCCCTTGCGCAGCAAGGGTGATGTCACTGAGGTGTTGATCGACTGGATCCGCGCAGCTCGTCTCCAGCTGAGGCAGAGCTTCGCCTCGGACTTTCTTGTTCTGCGTCTGCACTCTGTCAGAGGCGGAGAGTTCTCCTCTGGCCTTCTGCGAGCCTACTGTCGTGCACAAGGCATCCATCAGACCTTCACGCTTCCGGACTCTCCGCAGCAAAATGGGATTGCAGAGCACCGCATTGGCATGGTCATGGACGTCGCTCGTACGTCCATGATGCATGCGGTTGCCCCCCATTTTCTGTGGCCGTTTGCGGTTCGGTACGCGGCGCATCAGATCAACCTTCACCCCAGGGTCTCCAGGCCGGAGACCTCCCCAGCTTTTCTGTGGACGGGGAAGGTTGGCGATGCGTCTGCGTTCCGTGTCTGGGGATCTCGGGCGTTTGTCCGCAACTTGTCTGCGGACAAGCTGTCCCCTCGTGCTGCTCCTTGCGTCTTCCTTGGCTTCCCCCCTGACGCGCCAGGGTGGCAGTTCTACCACCCCACCTCTCGCCGTGTTCTGTCCTCCCAGGACGTCACGTTTGACGAGTTAGTCCCCTACTACCGCCTCTTCCCCTACCGCACTCTGTCTCTTCCCCCGCCTCCGCTCTTCCTTGTACCAGGTCCCCCCCCGGTAGACCCCCTCCCCCCTCAGGGTCCTGCCCCTTCAAGTGTGTCCCACGTAGACTCACTCGAGCCTGTTGAGGTTACTGGTGACTCTGGTGCTGCTGAGGGTTCTGAGCCTGAAAATCCGACTCGAGGGGTGCTGAGCGTGTGGGTGCTACGCCAGGGGGTGCTGAGCCTGAGGGTACTACTACTGTAGGTGCTGAGCCTGGGGGTGCTGAGCCTGAGGGTGCTACGCCTGGGGGTGCTGAGCCTGAGTGTGCTACTACTGGGGGTGCTGAGCCTGGGGGTGCTGAGCCTGAGGGTGCTACTACTGGGGGTGCTGAGCCTGGGGGTGCAGAGCCTGAGGGTGCTACGCCTGGGGGTGCTGAGCCTGAGGGTGCTACTACTAGGGGTGCTGAGCGTGGGGGTGCTAAGCCTGGGGGTGCTACGCCTGGGGGTGCTGAGCTTGGGGGTGCTGAGCCTGGGGGTGCTACGCCCGGAGGTGTGGAGCCTGAGGGAGCTGGACCTGTTCGTGTGGCGTCTGGTGGTGCTGGGCCTGGAGGTTCTCCGGGTGCTTCGTCTCGGCGGGAGCCACTCTCTCCACCGGAGCTGCGCGAGTGGTTTGCCCGGCGCTGGAGGTGTGCTGCTAGAGTTGGAGGTTCTTCGGCTGCTGAGGGTGCTGGTGCCGCGGGTCCTGGAGGTGCTCGTAGTGGGAATACTGGAGCTGCTGGGCCTGCGGATACGACTGGAGCTGGAGTCGCTGAGGGTGTTGGCGCTGAGGCTACTGCTGACGGTCATGGAGGCGGTCCTGCTGAGGGTGCTACTGGAGCAGCTGCAGGTACTGGAGCTGGAGGTGCTACTGGCGCTGGTGCTCCTACTAGGAGTACTGGTGCTGTCCCTGCTGAGTCTGGAGTCGCCGCGCGGCCTCGACCGTACTTCGTTCCGCTCCTGCAGCAGGTTCTTGGTCTTCCACCTTCTACTGGTCCTCCTCCTCCCTTAGAGTGTCCTTTGCCTGTCCCGTCACAATTACAGTTACAGCCGACCTCCCCTTTACCTGCTCCTTCCCCATGCACTGGTCCTACTGGATCTCTTGCTGAGCGTCGTGAGCCTGCGTCTCGTCCTGCGTCGCCTGTCCGTCCTGCTCCCACTAGTGGTCGCAGTTCGCGTCAGCGTCCTCCTCCTGTCCCTGGCACGCACCGGATGTCTCTGCGTCCGTCCACTGCTCCTCAGCGTGCCCCGTTGCATTCTCCTCCTGAGTCCTCTCTTCTTGCTCTTACCGACCCGGAGTCGGACTCTCTTCGTGCTGCCAGTCCTACTGTCACGCGTCTCCTTGCTACTATCGTCACTAACCCTTCCTTTGAGTCCACTGCTGCGTCTGCCCTAGTTGCTAAGCTCGTCGACTTTGCTGCTCGCTGTCGCCTAGACTACGCTGCTAGTCTTGTCGCTGAGTCTGAGTCTGTCTGTCCTCCGTTCGTCGGGGGTGAGAGTGCCCTTGGCACGGACGTCCTTGAGGACAGGCAGGAGGAGTTCCAGTGTCTGGCTGCTGCTTCACCTCATCTCGTGTCCGTACTACTTACCCCTGAGGGAGACCCGGATGCACTTGACATCCCGACTCCGCGCTCTTACGCGGAGGCGATAGAGGGTCCCTACTCCTCTCAGTGGCAGGCAGCTATGGACACAGAGATGGCTGCCTGGAAGTCCACAGGCACCTACGTTGACGAGGTTCCCCGTCCTTGGGCGAACATCGTCACTGGCATGTGGATCTTCAGGGTGAAGCGGCCGCCGGGTTCTCCGCCTGTCTTCAAGGCGCGTTACATGGCTCGTGCCTTCAGTCAGCGGCATGGAGTTGACTACTTTCAGACCTTCTCTCCCACCCCGAAGATGACCACTCTTCGGATACTGCTACACGTAGCTGCTCGCCGTGACTACGAGCTGCACTCTCTTGACTTCAGCACTGCTTTCTTGCAGGGCAGCCTGCACGAGGAGATCTGGCTGCGCCGCCCACCTGGCTTCACTGGGTGTTTTCATCCTGGCACCCACTGGAGCCTCAGGCGGCCAGTCTACGGTCTCCGCCAGGCACCGCGCGAGTGGCACGACACACTGAGGACTACACTTGCGGCTCTTGGGTTTGCCCCTTCTACTGCCGACTCGTCGCTGTTTCTACGCACCGACACTTCTTTGCCGCCATTCTACATCCTCGTGTACGTCGACGACTTGGTCTTTGCCACAGCTGACACTGCTGGACTCGCCTACGTGAAGTCCGAGCTGCAGAAGAGACACACGTGCACAGACTTGGGTGAACTGCGCAGCTACCTTGGCTTGCAGATCACCCGGGACAGAGCACGCCGCACCATTACCCTGACTCAGTCACACATGGTGCAGCAGGTCCTTCAGCACTTCAGCTTCACGTGCTCCTCGCCTCAGGCCACTCCTCTGCCTACTCGCCACTTGCTCTCAGCTCTGCCTTCGGATGAGTCCGTCGAGTCAAGTGGCCCGTACCCAGAGCTTGTTGGCTGCCTCATGTACCTGATGACCTGCACACGACCTGACCTTGCATGCCCTCTTAGCATTCTCGCACGCTATGTTGCTCCTGGGAGACACAGACCGGAGCACATGGCTGCAGCAAAGAGGGTGCTGCGCTACTTGTGTAGTACGTCGGGCATGGGGCTAGTGCTTGGAGGGCGGAGTCCAGTGGTCCTCACTGGGCACGCAGACGCTTCTTGGGTTGACGACCAGGCTACGCAGTGGTCGTCACAGGGTTACACCTTCAGCCTTGGTTCCGGCTCTGTTTCGTGGCGGGCTACTCGCTCGTCTTCTGTTCTCGGCTCCAGATGTGAGGCTCAGATCTACGCAGGGGCCATGGCTGCACAGGATCTTTGCTGGCTCACCTACCTGCTGACTGACCTCGGAGAGCCGCCTCGTTCTCCTCCAGTTCTGTACGTAGACAACAAGGCCATGCTGGCCTTGTGTCGAGAGCAGAGACTGGAGCACAGAACAAAGCACATTGCTCTCCGCTACTTCCTTGCTCGTGAGCTACAGCAGCGTGGTCAGTTGCGGCTTGCGTACGTGGCCTCTGAGGCCAACACTGCTGATGTCTTCACCAAGGCACTTGCGCCTTGTGATCATCAGCGCTTCTGCACACAGCTGGGTCTTGTGCCTGTCTTGCCTCACTTGCTCACCTCTTGACCTTGCTTGTACTGTTACATATATGTATACCTGCTCTTGCTTGTCTAGCCTTATATATATATATATATATATATATATATATATATATGTACTCCTACATGTGAACTGGCCTTGTGGCCTTGAACTTGTGCTCGGAATGTGTGGTGACTTTGTGATCCACCCTGAGCTTGGTTTGCTTTGCTTTGTTTGACTGGTCTTGTGACCCCTTGTTCTCCCCACTTTGCCTATTGGGGTGTGTCAGAACATCATAGCTTATGCATTTGTGTAGGTTGTAGTGGGGTAGCCCATAAGGGGTACAACCCAATT
The DNA here is from genome assembly GCA_948144175.1 of Closterium sp. NIES-65. NCBI lineage: Eukaryota > Viridiplantae > Streptophyta > Zygnematophyceae > Desmidiales > Closteriaceae > Closterium > Closterium sp. NIES-65. Next base: position 2,003,264 of record CANXME010002149.1, on the reverse strand, counting down.
AGGGTTAGTACTTGTACCCTACTCTTTCATAGTTCATTCCATTCTCGTTTCAGTTTCCTCAACGGGTTGCTGTCCTTGGTACTTATTTTGCCGATGGTTGTTGTTGTTGTAGCGCCGTTGAGTGTGGAAAGCGAACTCAGGCACTGTCGCTTCCTCCTGTGTTTTTCTTCTTGTAGGTCCATGTCTTGCTGTTTGGCGTGAATCTCGGCGCAGAGAGCTGCTTCGGAGATTTTTCTGTGAGCTCGGAGTATGGCGCGAGTGGAGCGTCAATGAGGACCAAGACCGCTAATGACGACTGTGACGAAGGCGTCTTCTAATATTGACCCTCCGCATCGAAGGTGTTTGTCGCGCAATTCGTGAAAGCGGCTGATATACGCCATCCCTTTTTCGCCCGGTTTCATTTCGACTGTTGTCAGTTGCGCCACTAACCGACTTTGATTGACACTGTCTGTTGCTTGATACAGGTTCTTCAAATGGTTCTACGCGAGCTCTGCGGAGTTGCCGTATCCGGGGTAAGACCGTTTATTCTTCTGCTGATTCGGAGTGATGTTCCTCAGTAGGATTGTGTACGCCATCATTGACTGGTACGTGTACTGTTGCTTGTCGTACTGTGTGCCGCGTGTTGGATATGGCAGGGACGTGTCGAAGAAGCCAAGAATCTGCGCGCCTTGACGTTTGCAGTTTTAAGACGTGCGCGAACTGCGACTGAACTTGAAGTGCGTTCTGACAGAATGTTATTCTCTAGCCTGTAGTGGGGTGCTCTATAGCGAGTACAACCCATCTAGGGTTTGCTATATGTATCCTCATTGCTGCTAGTAAAACCCCCTCTTTTGCCTAAACTTCTCTTGCCTAGCTAGGGCTTACCTAGCTATGGCTCCTAACTCCGCCTACTGTCTTCACATGCTATCAGAGCGGGTACGCTCCTGGCCTGTGGCCCACCTACTTTCGCTGCTACTCAATCTGTCGCACGCCCTGCGGCGTGCGACGCATTTTTCATCCCCGTGGCCTACGGCGCGCGGCGATTTGCCCTTCGCGGCCCCGTTGCCGCTCTTCGCGGCCCCGTCGCCGCCCTTCGCGGCCCCCACTCGGCCCCTCCCCCCCCCCCCCCCCCCTTCGCGGCCCCGTCGCCGCCCTTAGCGGCCCCGTCGCCGCACGCAGCGGCCCCGTCGCCGCCCTTTACGGCCCCGTCGCCCCACGCAGCGGCCCCGTCGCCGCCGCAGTGACCCCTTCGCCGCCCGCAGCGGCCTCGTCGCAGCCCGCAGCGGCCCCGTCGCCGCCCGCAGCGGCCCCGTCGCTGTCTGCAGCGGCCCCGTCGCCGCCCGCAGCGGCCCCATCACCGCCCGCAGCGACCCCTTCGCCGCCCGCAGCGGCCCCATCGCCACCCGCAGCGGCCCCATCGCCGCCCTCCGCGGCCCCGTCGCCGCCCGCAGCGGCCCCGTCGCCGCCCTCTGCGGTCCCGTCGCCGCCCTCCCGCTGCCCCTTCGTGGCGCCCTAGGGAGCCGCGCGCGGCTCCTCGCTGCCCCGTGGTGGCGCCCTGGGGGCCGCGCGCCGTTCCCCTCGCCGTCCCCCGCGCTCCTTCCCCGTCCCACCCGTTTTAGGGTTTGGGGGTGCGGGGTGTGGGGGTGGCGGTTGTGGGGGTGTCGGTTGTGTGCGCCGTCCCCTCCTCCTCCTCCTTCGTCTCCCACTGCTGCAGCTGTCGCTGAGGGGGGTGGATGTGTGGGAGCCTGGGGTTTAGGGTTTAAGGGGGGTGCCGTGGGAGTGGAGCTAGGGTTTGAGCAGGGGGTGTGTGTCGAGGGTGTGGGGTAGTTGGAGGAGGTTGTGTGAAGGTTGCTGTCTTGTAGCCTGCAGCGCCTGTAGTCCGTCGCCCTTGCTTCGGTAGCCAGTGAGCCTGTTGCACCAGTCGCCAGTGGGTCCGTTGCTCCTGCCGCTCGTCTATAGCCGCGGAGCCAGTCACTCTAGTAGTCCGTCGCCCTTGCTTCGGTAGCCACTGAGTCAGCCGCACCTGTGCCCGTGCCTCTGCAGCTTCAGTCGTTGCCTCCCATCTTCTCTCCCTCCACAGTCTCTCCTCCTCCTCACTTGCCCTCTATGATTAGCTCTAGCTTTGCTTTCCCTTGTGAACTCCTGCTCTATACCTGCTTGCTCATTGTACTGATTACACCCCACTTTGGCTATGGGGGTGTGTCAGAATGTTATTCTCTAGCCTATAGTGGGGTGCTCTATAGCGAGTACAACCCATCTAGGGTTTGCTATATGTATCCTCATTGCTGCTAGTGAAACCCCCTCTTTTGCCTAAACTTCTCTTGCCTAGCTAGGGCTTACCTAGCTATGGCTCCTAACTCTGCCTACTGTCTTTACACGTCCAGTGTTTTCTCTTGACCAGGTGCAGGCTGCGGGTGTGGTATGAAGCTGACGGAGCCGCGCTGGGGCTCGTACGGAGCAAAGGTAGGCGGCTGCTGTTGATTTCCGCGTGCGTAGGATGAGCCGTCGAGACTCATGGGCGTCACGTCGTTGTTGTTGTTGCTGTTGTTCGACTGCGCAGGTGTTGACTGCTGGTGTTGCTCGTAGAAGGACATGAAGGAGTAGAACTTCTCCATCATGTTCTGGTCGAAGCCTGCAGGTTGATTCGCAGGAGTTTCAGTGGACCCTACTGCTGGTCTTGTCGCCGTACCCTGCTCTGTCTGTAGGCCAGAGGTAGGAGGTGGAGTAGGGGTAGTGCCAAGAGAACCATTAGAGGAACTCCTTTCCTTCTGAGTAGCCATGCTTTCTGATGTTGTAGGTGTCTTGATAGTGGAATTTGTCCTGATAGCTCTCATACCATGTTGGGCTGAGAAGAGCCCTTTAGGATCTTTGCAGGACTAAATTTTAAGTAGGACAATGTAATAGCGGAAGCGTTTAATGAAAGGTTTGTGAATCACCTTGCGCTTGTATGTGAGGGCAAAGTCGATTGATTAAAACAAAGAGATACAAGCTTTTATAATGTACAAGGGAATTTGAAGGGTTATAACTAATATCAGTTTTGCTGTTGCTGTTGCGGTTTGATACAGTGTCGACTCGAGCAACTGCTCAATGCCGTAGCGAGTCAGTTGTTTGTCCTTGCCGTCGCACTGTACGGTACTTGTCATGTCAAAGGTCGCTGACCTTTGACTTTCGCGTAACCTCTGTTACAATCCCAAATGGGATTTACCAAAGGATCGCTCAGGGTTGATCGCAGAGTAGTGTTGCAGCAAAAGTTTGAATCTCAGGTCAGAGTGAATGTAAATGACTGAGTTGATAATAGCATGCATACATCGGATTTATATAAGAGTACAAGGGAATACGAAAGGACCTAGACTAGCCATGTACTCTAAGGGGTACATTCCCTTATTGTAACTAAATTCAAAAACCGTGCGGCGCGAGAACCCATTCAAAACCTGTTTCCGCTCTTTTCACTTTAAATGTTTCTGCCTGCATCGGTCTTGGTCTGACGGTTGCTGCGTCGCTTCGGCTCTTCAAAACTCGTCAAACTTCGTACTCGGTAGAATCGGCTCCTGCAGCATACAGGAATGCCTTCTCATAAAACTTCACATCGTAACACTCCCCTTCATTCCTGGGCGCGGGTGGAGCTGACTCGTTTGACTACTCCAGTGAGGTCAGAGCAGTGCTTGTACTGCTGACGTGGTAGGCGCTTGGTGAGGAAGTCCGCTGCCATCTCGGTGGTCGGGCAGTAAGCGAGGTCCACTTTGCCTTGGTCGATTTCGTCTTTGACGAAAAAATACCGAAGCGCGATGTGCTTCGTGCGGTTCACGAATCCTGGCTTGTTCGCGATTTTGATGGCGCTCTGGTTGTCGTAGTGGAGACGAAAGGTAGGCGAGGTTGGAATTTTCGCCTCCTGCAGCAGCTCCTGCAAGAACAGGCCTTCGCAGACTGCTGCTGTCGCGGCGATATATTCTGCTTCAGCCGATGACAGGGCAACCAGCTCCTGCTTAGGGGAGTTCCAGGAGATTGGTCCAGTTGGTTCCAGGCGAAAAACGAAGTCGGTTCGGGACTGTCGATTTGCAGGATCAGCTGCGTGGTCTGCGTCCACGTAGCCGTTGAGGTTGAAGGAGGTCGTCGTCAGCGTGGAGTAGGAGAGCCCGATGTCAGGTGTGGAGATAAAGTACTGTAGGGCGCGCTCCACGTCCAGCTGGTTCTCAGCTACTGGCTTGCGAGAGTACTGCGCCAGTTGGCTAGCGATGTAGGAAAGGTCGGGTCGGCAGGTGACAGAGGCGAACAGCAGGCACCCCAACTTCTGCTGGTACATTTGAAGTCCTGCTGGCGACAGAGGTTTTTTGTCCGGTTTGTAGGTGGTGCTCGGGCTGCGGTAGGGGGTTGAGAGTGGTGCGGGTGAAATGTTGAAGCGTTCCCCCAGCTGCTCTGCGTACTTGGAGGCTGACAGATGAATTGCCTCTGGCGCGTAAGTGATGTTTAACCCCAAAAACTGCTTTACTTCGAGGTTGATGGTGATATCCACGCGTTGCGCCAGGCTCTCCTCAAACTGGTCGAGGAGTTTGTTGCAGGTCCCCGTATACAGCAGGTCGTCGCCGTAGACTGTCAGGAGGATGTAATCGCTGCTGAAGTGGAGGCGATACATTCTCGGGTCATGTGGGAGTTGTTTGAAGCCGATTTCGAGGAGGATTTTGTGCAGGTGCTGCTGCCAGAGTCGTGGCGCCTGTTTGATTCCGTAGAGTGACTTCTTCAGTTGACAGACCCTGGGATCACCTTCTCTGTAGGTGTGCGGCTGTTCCACAAAGATGGTGGCATCCACCAACGCGTACAGAAACGCGTTCTTCACGTCGATCTATCGCAGTGGTAGGTGCTTCGCGGCGGCAATAACTAGTAGAATCCGGACTGAGGTGTGGCGACTGACGGGAGCGAAGGTCTGATCGAAGTCTATGCCGTGACGCTGGTCGTACCCGCGTACGACCCAACGTGCTTTGAAGTGCTCAATGGTACCGTCAGCGTTAGTTTTGAGATGGAAAACCCATTTTCCGCTGAGCACCCTCCTCCCCTTCACTGCTGCTACTGCTTCATCTTCGGGGGTCGCGAGGCTGCGGCCGCTGTTGGCGTAGCCGCGAGCCTGGTTACGGCGTTCGTCCTCGATCCACTGCGTCAAGGTGAGTCGTTCGTAGAAGAGAATGTCACGCGCAGGAACAATTTCCTGGTTGTCCATGTCAAGGATGAGCCATCCTTTATGTTCGTGACTGAGTCCGATATGAACTCCCCAGCGCGCACGATGAACGAACTTGCCGATTGTGGCCGAAGTGGGCCGATATTGCACCATGCACCCCCAAACCCTCAGCATGGAGGGATCTCCCCTTGAACCAGTCCACTTCATGTGGGGTGACAGGTTGTCCCTGTTGGCGGTGGTGGAGAGGAGGTTGTGCAGGCGCACCGCGTGATTCATGGCGTACGGCCAAAATTTCTTTGGCAGGTCGGACTAGTTCATGATGGCGCGGACTTTAGTCATGAGGGTTCGATTGACCCGCTCAGCAACGCCTTGCTGCTGGTGAGCATAGGGAAGGGAAATCTCGTGCTTGATCCCCTTCTCGGTGAGCACGCTCTCCAGTTCATGGCTGCGAAATTCTTTTGCCCCATCACTCTGCCAGATCTTCAGTTTCCTTCCGGAATGTCGCTGCGCGTGCGCGAGGAAGACACGGAACACCTCCGGTGCTTTGGAGCGGGCGTCAACATTGGCAACCCACACGTGGCGTGAGTAGGCGTCGATGAAGGTCAGCGTGTACTTTTCGCCGTTGAGTCCGTCGCAGGTGAGTACGATGAAATTGTTGTACACCTTTTCTAGTTTCTTATAGCGGTTGGTGCTTGGCTCCAGAGAGGGATAGGCAGCGTGAGAGAGTGCGGCTGTGGGGCAAACAGTGCAGGTTGTTGGATGGGGGGTGGTGTGTTGTAACTCCGTCCCGTCGGGGCGCAGCAGTGCTCCTGGCGAAAAGACTTTTGCACAAAGGCAATTGGCGAGTGTCTGGCGCGAGGGGTGTCCCATCCGCTGGTGCTAGAGGTCATCCTCGGCACGGATGCCGGAGGTGCGCTTGTACCGGGTGTGGTACTCTGCTGCCTCCTCCGCCGTGAGTTCTGGGATGTGGAGTGGGGGTTCTTCTGCTTCGTTGTTCGCCTCCTCTGCGTCTGCTTCTGCTTTTGCTTCCCCTTCTGCAGGTGCCGTTGAGAGATACAGGGCGAGAAATTCGCGATCGGGAATGATCGTGAGCGGGGTCGTGGTGCCTTCGATGAAGCGGGCGTACGGATCTGGGCGGAAGATTGGACCGAGTGAGTCTTGCGGAGGTGCTGGCGGTATATTCCCCTCCTCAATCTCCGACCGGGGATCACGCCAGCAACAGGGTGAGCGAGGTGGTTCGTTAGTGCGGGGGGGGGTCGACCGAGGGGAATGGTTACTCGAGGTGATGCGTTGCCACGCTCAGCTTGCATTTCTTGTTCAGCTTCCTCTAATTCCTCTTGCGTGAGCTCCCCTTCGGGAAGCTCGTTGTCTCCCCATCCTCCAGTGGTGGTCGTGCCGGTTCCCCATGCTCCAGTTGCGGAACCCCAGGGTGCGCCTTCTTCCGGATCAGCGGGCTCCTTGCCCCATCCTTCGCGCGTAGAGTCTGGGTCCCATCGTGCCGCGATGCGCTCCTCATACAGCTTCTGCCGCTTCTCCGCTTGGGCCTTCTCCTGTTCTTCTTTGACGCTCAGCTCTTCTGTTGCGTCAAGATCTTTCCAAGCAGGGTCAATCTCGCGGCGATAGACTTCGCGAGTGTACGGGCGCGGACGTCCTTCGTCGTCGGGAGTGCGCGTGTTGGCTTCGAGGACGAATCGTAGGGAGTCCGAGTAAGGCCTTGGTCTCTCCTGCTGTTTTGGCCGAGTTCCTTGCTTGGCTCGCCGAATATGCGGTGTGATGATTGTTGAACGAGAAGGAATGAACTAACAGTGAAATGAGTACAAGTAGGAAACCCTAGAATTGTGTACCCCCTATAGGCTAACCCACTGTAGCCTAAACAACTACAACATATATATAATGTTTGACACACCCCCATAGGCGAAGTAGGGGAGAACTAGGGGTCACAAGACCAGTCAAGTAAAGCAAAGCAAAGCAAGCTCAGGGTGGATCACAAAGTCACCACACATTCCGAGCACAAGTTCAAGGCCACAGGGCCACTTCACATGCAGGAGTACACATATATATAAGGCTAGACAAGCAAGAGCAGCAATATATATATGTAACAGTACAAAGCGGGTCAAGAGGAGAGCAAGTGAGGCAAGACAGGCACAAGACTTTGCTGGGTACAGAAGCGCGGATGATCACAAGGCGGAAGTGCCTTGGTGAAGACATCAGCAGTGTTGGCCTCAGAGGCCACGTACGCAAGGCGCAACTGACCACGCTGCTGTAGCTCACGAGCAAGGAAGTAGCGGAGAGCAATGTGCTTTGTTCTATGCTCCAGTCTCTGCTCTCGACACAAGGCCAGCATGGCCTTGTTGTCTACGTACAGGACTGGAGGAGAACGAGGCGGCTCTCCAAGGTCGGTCAGCAGGTAGGTGAGCCAGCGAAGCTCCTGAGCAGCCATGGCCCCTGCGTAGATCTCAGCCTCACAACTGGAGCCGAGAACAGAAGACGAGCGAGTAGCCCGCCACGAAACAGAGCCAGACTCAAGGCTAAAGGTGTAGCCCTGTGACGACCGCTGCGTAGCCTGGTCGTCAGCCCAAGAAGCGTCTGTGTGCCCAGTGAGGACCACTGGACTCCGCCCTCCAAGCACTAGCCCCATGCCCGACGTGCTGCACAAGTAGCGCAACACCCTCTTCGCTGCAGCCATGTGCTCTGGTCGGTGTCTCCCAGGAGCAACATAGCGTGCAAGAATGCTAAGAGGGTATGCAAGGTCAGGTCGTGTGCAGGTTATCAGGTACATGAGGCAGCCAACAAGCTCTGGGTACGGGCCACTCGACTCTACGAACTCATCCGAAGGCAGAGCTAAGAGCGAGTGGCGAGTAGACAGAGGAGTGGCCTAAGGCGAGGAGTACGTGAAGCCGAAGCGCTGAAGGACCTGCTGCACCATGAGTGACTGAGTCAGGGTGATGGTGCGGCGTGCTCTGTCCCGGGTGATCTGCAAGCCAAGGTAGCTGCGCAGTTCACCCAGGTCTGTGCACGTGTGTCTCTTCTGCAGCTCGAACTTCACGTGGGCAAGTCCAGCAGTGTCAGCTGTGGCAAAGACCAAGTCATCGACGTACACGAGGATGTAGAACGGCGGCAGAGAGGTGTCGGTGCGTAGAAACAGCGACGGGTCAGAAATGGAGGGAGAAAACCCAAGAGCCGCAAGTGTAGTCCTCAGTGTGTCGTGCCACTCACGCGGTGCCTGGCGGAGACCGTAGACTGGCCGCCGAAGGTTCCACTGGGTGCCAGGAGGAAAAGTCCCAGTGAAGCCAAGAGGGCGGCGAAGCCAGATCTCCTCGTGCAGGCTGCCCTGCAGGAAAGCAGTGCTTAAGTCAAGAGAGTGTAGCTCGTAGTCACGGTGAGCAGCTACGTGCAGTAGTACCCGAAGAGTGGTCATCTTCGGGGTGGGAGAGAAGGTCTGAAAGTAGTCAACTCCCTGCCGCTGACTGAAGCCACGAGCCACGTAACGCGCCTTGAAGATAGGCGGAGAACCCGGCGGTCGCTTCACCCTGAAAATCCACATGCCACTGACGATGTTCGCCCCAGGAGGGGGGACAGCGTCAACGTAGGTGCCTATGGACTTCCAGGAAGCCATCTCTGCATCCATAGCTGCCTGCCACTGAGAAGAGTAGGGACCCTCTATCGCCTCTGCGTAAGAGCGCAGGGTCAGGATGTCAAGTGCATCCGGGTCTCCCTCAGGGGTAAGCAGTACGGACACAAGATGAGGTGAAGCAGCGGCCAAGCACTGGAACTCCTCCTGCCTGTCCTCAAGGACGTCCGTGCCAAGGGCACACTCACCCCCGACGGACGGAGGACACACAGACTCAGACTCAGCGACAAGACTAGCAGCGTAGACTAGGTGACAGCGAGCACCAAAGTCGACGAGCTCAGTAACTAGGGCAGACGCAGCAGTGGACTCAAAGGAAGGGTTAGTGACGAGAGTAGCAAGGAGACGCGTGACAGTAGGACTGGCAGCACGAAGGGAGTCAGACCCCGGGTCCGGAACAGCAGGAAGAGTGGACGCAGGAGGAGGCGGCAGAGGGACATGCTGCGGAGCAGTGGAAGGACGAAGTGCCATCCGGTGAGTGCCCGTGACAGCAGGGGGACGCTGACTAGGGACACGACCACCAGTGAGAGCAGCACGGACAGGCGACGCACGGCGAGACTCAGGCGACGCAGGACGAGATCCCCAGACCCGGAAACGCGACGCATCGCCAACCTCCCCCGTCCACAGCAGTGTGGGCGAGGTCTCCGGCAAGGAGACACGGGGCCAGAGGTTGAGCTGATGCGCAGCGTACTGGACCGCAAACGGCCACAGAAAGTGGGGGACAGCCGCATGGATCAAGGAGGTACGAGCGACCTCCATGACCAGGCCAATGCGGCGCTCCGCAACCCCATTCTGCTGTGGAGAGGCCGGAAGCGTGAACGACTGCTCAATGCCGTGCTCAGCATAGTAGGCTGCCAAGAGGTCGGAGGAGAACTCACCACCTCTATCAGAGTGCAAGCGCAGGACAGGAAAGTCCGAGCGGAAACGCTTGCTGAGCTGGAGACGGGCTCTGCGGATCCAAGGGATCAAGACATCAGGGACCTCTTCCTTGGTGCGCAAGGGGAAGACCGTGGTGTAGCGCAAGTAGTCGTCAACAACTATCAGGAAGTACCTCTCCTGACCCTGACCACGGACGCAGGCCGGGCCCCACACGTCCATGTGGAGCGTCTGCAAAGGAGCAGTCGTCGGGGGAAACGAGGAGGAGTGAGGAGCGGCGCGCTGCCGCCCCTCGACACAGGGAAGACAGGGAGGAGCAGGCGAGGGTGGGAGGGAAGGGAGGACCCTGGGAAGACCAGAGACAAGGTACCGGGAGTGCATAGCACGAAGGCGCTGCACAGACGGGTGGCCAAGTTGGTGGTGCCAGAGGACAGTCTCGTGCGCTAGAGAGCGACACGAGCAGGGGGCAGACAGCTGACCTGACGCGGATGCAGACGCAGACGCAGCGACCTGAGGGGAGGCAGTAGTCAGTGTGTATAGGTCCGACCTTGGCTGCCGGGTGAAGGTAGCCAAGTGGCGACCTGTACGAGCACACGTGCAGCGTGTGACACGCTCGTAGGCAAGGGTGAACTGGTGAACACCCCCGTCCTGGAGTGCACAACCTGCCACCAAGTTCGTAGAGAACGAGGGGAGGTGGAGACCTGACAGTGTGACCGACGGGACCGTAGGACAGGGAAGGACAGTGGAGGAGGTCGCAAGGACCGGACCCCCAGAGGGGTCAGCGAGGGAGACAGCTACTGGTCGAGCAAGTGGCTCAAGGGCAGTGCGGTCACGAAAGAAACGGCGAGAAGCACCTGAGTCCAGCGTGAAGGTGTGCAGTGCTGCAGTCGACACAGTACTAGGGGGGCCAGACGTACAAGCACCTAGAGCAGCAGCCTCACCAGCACCTGGGGCAGGGGACACGCAAGTACCTGAAGCGGCAGACACACAAGTCCTAATGCCCGGGTCGGGCGGGACACTCAGGACTCAGCACCCTCTCCACTAGTAGACATCACATACATGGCAGTGAGAATAGCATCAAAGTCTAGAGCATAGATATCAATCCCCTCCTTCAGGAGATCAATCCAGCGGGGCAGCTTAGTGGCCTGAGGGAACTGAACACGCCAAGCGTCGTTCAGACGAGCGAAGCAACGCTTTGTGGCGTGCGGTCCCCCACACGGCTGGCGAGTGCGGTCACCAGCGCGAATGACGTACGTGCAGCTAAGGCCACCCCCCCCCCCCCCGTGCTGAGAGTACCACTCACGGACCTCCTGGGGCGACGGAGTGTACTGCTGGCCCTAGCCACCGCCAGTGCCTCCACGACCACCACCGCCGCTACCACCTCCTCGACCACCCCAACCTCGACCGTCGCCTCGTCCACTGCCACCCCCACCACCTCCTCCGCCCCGGCCACCTCCCCCGCCGCTGCCGCCACCCCCCCCACTGCTGCAACCTCCCCCACCCGCTCCACCACCCCCGCCACCACCACCTCCCCCACCACCGCCACCCCCGCTGTCACCACCGCCGCCCTTGCCCCCTTTGCCCTTACCGCTGCGGCGCCCGCTCGAAGCAGACGCAGTCCCGACCTTCTCAGCACCAAGGAGGTCGACATCAGCAGCAGAGGCGACAGAGGGAAGAAGGGGGGAGGGAGAACACCCCTCAAAGAACGGGGTACGGGGGTCACCACGAGAGGCACCTACAGCGACTATGCTAGCCTCAGCTGCAAGGAGTTCCTTCTCGAGGAGGGCAATGGTGAGCTCAGTGGGGCAGCGAGCTAGGAAGTGGTCCCTGACTGAGCGCAGAGTGTCAGGGAGGCGCGTGACTAGGTGGTAGAGAGTGAGCCAGAGCGGGGGTGGGTTCGTGGCAAGGAACTCATCAGGCATAGCGGCGCGAAAGCGAGCCTCACTAGTGCGGAGGTGCGTAATGAGGTCAGCGACTGTGTGGAAAGAAGCTAAGTCGGGGAACAGGTAGGGAAGAGAGAGACGGAATAGTGCGGCAGAGGCCGGTGAGGAGTAGCGGGCAACGACAGCAGTGTACAGTGCCTGCGCAGTCTTGTGCTGCCCAAAGTGCTCGCGCTCATCTATCGGCAGAGAGTTGTGAATAGCGAAGCGAGCATGGGCGTCACGAGTCTGCCACTGTGAGCGGGCACTGCTGTCAGCAGTAGCAGCAGGAGCAGTAGCGTGGCCTAGGGCGTGATCGTACAGTGAGATGTCTTCCTTGGCAGTGAGCTGTAGGAAGAGGTGTAGGTCATCAAGCCAGGTGTCAAACTTCACTGGGCGGCCCTCAGCATCGAAGGCTAGCACAGGAGGGCTAGCCATGGTAGCAGCAGTGGGAAAAGCAGTAGGAGTACCCAAAGGGTAGGTAGGGCGGCGCGGCTCGGTAAAGGCGGCACGGCTCGGTACAGGTAGGGGGGCGCGGCTCGGTACAGGTAGGGCGGCGCGGCTCGGTGAGGGCGGTGCGGTTAGGTTCGGGCGGCGCGGCTCGGTTAGGGCTGGGCGGCTCGGGTCGGGCGGCTCGGTTCGGACTGGGCGGCTCGGTTCGGGCTGCTCGGTTCGGGCGGCTCGTTCTGGGTGGGGCCGTTCGGGGCCTATAGAGGCGAGCGCGGGGAGCGGGTGGGGCCGATCGGGGCCGTTAGGGACGAGCGCGGGGCCGACGTGGGCCTCTAAGGGCGAGCGCGGGGCCGATCGGGGTCGTTAGGGACGAGCGCGGGGCCGAACGGGGCCGTTAGGGACGAGCGCGGGGCCGTAAGGGGGGCCGCTAAGGGCAAGAGCAGGGCCTCTTGGGGCCTTAGGGACGAGCGCGGGGCCGATTCGGGGCCTCTAAGGGCGAGCGCGGGGCCGTTCGAGGCCTCTAAGGGCGAGCGCGGGGCCGTTGTGGGCCTCTAGGGGCAAACGCGGGGTCGTTCGGGGCCTCTAAGGGCGAGCGCGGGGCCGATCGGGGCCTCTAGGGGTAAGCGCGGGGCCGTTAGGGGCCACTAAGGGCGAGCGCGGGGCCGATCGAGGCCTCTAGGGACGAGAGCGCGGGGCCGACGGGGCCTCTAGGAGCGTGAAAGCCGAGGCGCCCTAGGGCGTAGGTAGGTAGGTAGGTAGGTAGGTAGTGGTGGGCCCTAAAAATCGGTCCTAGGAAGGACCTGCTCTATACCAAGTTGAACAAGAATGAATGAACTAACAGTGAAATGAGTACAAGTAGGAAACCCTAGAATTGTGTACCCCCTATAGGCTAACCCACTGTAGCCTAGACAACTACAACATATATATAATGTTTGACAATGATATGGCGAGTTCTTCTGTAGTCATGCCTGCTGGTTGTGTCTCAGCGCTTTCTGCTTCCTGAATTGCCGCTTGCTCCTTTTCCACCTGCTCCGTTCGACTTGCGGTTGGTGTGTGACAGGTGGTGCACAGTCCGTGGGCGTCAGGTTCGTGAAGATTGATTTCACGCGGGTGAGGGCTTCGGCGAACTCACGGTCTTCCATCCGGATGCTCCCAAGACTCCTTGTTCATGAAGGCGAATTCGAGGGGGACAAGATCCACGAGCTCGTCCGACGAGGCTTGACAGGGAGGTATGTCGAAGTCTAGGATATAGATCCCATTGATGGAACGAGCTCGTCCGAGGTACTTGAATGCCTCAGGAGGAGTGTCCGGGGGAGCGTAGGTGAGGATGAGATCGCGCGTCGCGAGGTCCGTGTGGATGATGATGCCGCAATCGCGGAGCTGTCCAGCGGAGAGTAAGTTGAAGCGCAGGTTCGGGACGTAGAGTACGTCGTTGAACGAGATGTGCGTGTTGCTATCTCGTGCTTGCAGGACGACGAGTCCTTGTGAGTTTGCGCGCAGTTGCTCGTTGTTGGCGACGGTGACATAAGTTGCAGGGGCGCGACTTAGGTTAGAGACATAGCGTGTGGACCCCACCATGTGCTGACCGCAGCAGCTGTCAAGGTACCAGGTGTTGTAGTTGTCAGTGTTGTTGTGGCACAGCAGCAGCGCCAATCGTGGAGTTACCAGGGTGGTCTTGAAGCGCCTGTGGAAGTGAGGATCTTCGTCCTCCTTCCAGCCCACTGGTACGTAGTGCTGATTTTCGTGAGGCGGGCTTTCCCGCAGTGTGATTGGAAGGTTCCAGTCCTGCTCGTCTTCGTCGTACAGGTAGTAGTGATCCTCGGTGAAGGGATTATTCCATCCCTCTTCTGGTTCCAGTAGTCTTCCTTGGACTTCGTTCTCCTCGTCAGGTTCAGTGGTGCGCCGGCGTCGTGTTGTCATATTTGCGATGACGTTCCTGGGAGCTCCTGACTGTGGTCCTTGATTTTGCTGGTGTTGCGCAGGAGGACGAGCTTGCTGATGCTGAGGTTGAGGATGACGAGCGTCTTGTCGGCCGACCCAGTTGTTGCGGTGAGTGGAATTCGGGTGGCGGTAGTTGGATCGGGATTTGCATCGATCCGTTGAGTGTCCGAAGACTTTACATATTTTGCAGTAATGGCGCCTTGGTTGTCGTCGCTCTTCTCGGTTGTCCGTGTAGAAGGCGAGGCGCTCTCGGCGCGGCGCGGAGCTTGTTCTGCTCGAGTCCATATCCTGCTGTTCGGACAGGAGTGCGGCGCATAGCGCGGCTTATGAAATTGTTCCTCGCTGTCGGAGTAACGCCTTGCAGGGCTTCCACTCAGGCCCGAGTCCTTGAAGGACTATATTGACGAAAATCTCTTCTGGGATCGTACTCCCATGCTTCGTGATCTGGTCACGGATGTTGCGACAGCGGTTAATTTATGGATTTACCTTCTCTCCGTGCCCCATCTTTATCTCTAGGAGTTGCTGGAGAAGCCTGCTGGAGGTGACCGAATCCTTCGGCTGGTAAACTTCAACGAGGTGCTTCCAGGCTTCCATTGCTGGAGCGTCGCTCTCTTTGTAGGAGCGTATGTTGAGTTGTTCCGCAGGCGTCATGTTGCGTAGTAGTACGCTGTAGGCCATGAGGGACTCACTGTAGTACTGAGCCCTGGCGACGTCGGTGTTTTCCACCGGTTTAGGGTAAGAGCCGTCGAAGTAATGGTAGATCTGCGCCGTTTGTAGGAGGAGCTCCAGCTCGAAACTCCATGTGTAAAAATCCTTGCCGTCGAACGCTGCAGTAGTCATAATTTTTGAAACGCTGAGGAAGCGTGTTTGCGCAGAGTTGATAGCTTCATCACTTGGACGGGGGGCAGTTGTTGCTGATTTGTTTGTGTCGAGGGAGAAGGTGTGCGCGGCGGTATCACGGCTTTTCTCACCCGGTTTTCCACGTTGTGCTGGTTGGGAAGAGATTCCCGCATCGCCTTTGCGCAGTTCTTGGAGTTCTTTCTCCATAGTTGAAAGTCGAGTGAAAAGTTGCTCGAGGGCGGCAGTGCCGATCGTGGTTGTCGCCTCACTTGTCGCAGCTGGATTGGGTTGTCCTTCAGCTGTCAGATTTGCTTGGCCTCCGGATCCTCCGGCCATCTTGGTCTTGGAGCGTGTGCCGCTCGCCAGGTCTTGATTCGGCGAGTTTCACGGAAATGAGGTTGCGAAGAATCCCTGAGTAGCTCTCATACCATGTTACAATCCCAAGTGGGATTTACCAAAGGATCGCTCAGGGTTGATCGCAGAGTAGTGTTGCAGCGGAAGTTTAAATCTCAGGTCAGAGTGAATGTAAATGACTGAGTTGATAATAGCATGCATACATCGGGTTTATATAAGAGTACAAGGGAATACGAAAGGACCTAGACTAGCCATGTAATCTAAGGGGTACATTCCCTTATTGTAACTGAATTCAAAAACCGTGCGGCGCAGGAACCCGTTCAAAACCTGTTCCCGCTCTTTTCACTTTAAGTGTTTCTGCCTGCATCGGTCTTGGTCTGACGGTTGCTGCGTCGCTTCGGCTCTTCAAAACTCGTCAAACTTCGTACTCGGTAGAGTCGGCTCCTGCAGCATACAGGAATGCCTTCTCATAAAACTTCACATCGTAACAACCTCCAGCAGATGTTTAACATCCGAGGGTTAACTCACCAATGCTTCGATACCACGTTTCGCTTCCCTTCTGTCTTGGTGTTTCGACACGACAGAGGCGCTATATCATTTGTTTCCAACAATGAGCCCACTCACCTGCTACACAAACCCTTTTGTCCCAGTGGCTGGTGGCTGAGATTCTGACATTCAGTGCGGTGCGATACGAATCTGACACCAGAGGTTGGCCTGATAACATAGGAACAAGCCCTAAGAGGCTTCTTTTCTTACTAACTTGTCATAATCCTCACCAACTGTACTGCATGACTGCTGCCTACACCCAGTCCCGATTCCCTGGCACTGACGAGTCATGCACTGCTCTCCGGACTTTAGGCACCATTGCAGGACTGCAGGACTCCAAATCAAGACCCCCCTCACTCTATCAAAGTCACACCCATCCCCTCCCCCTCCAAACCCCTTACTTAGCTATTTTCCAGAAAGTCCCTGCACTAGACTTCTAAACTAGTTCCTAACGAACGCATATGTATCCAAGGAGTTCATCCTACAGTAATTTCTCCAGCTGAGTAAGCGCAGCTTTGCGCAGATCCAGCCACTCCTGCCCCATGTTCCCCCTCCGTTTGTCAAAGTCCTTCCAGCTGTCTAATTCCTCCGTCTCCAACGGGGACCGCCCATCAAAGTTCACAATCCGAGGGTGCGGGTAGTACTGATGCAACCTCTGCCGTAACCACAAATTTAGCCCGTATTCATAAGGCATGCGGTGCAGAGTGTTCTCCCTGTACCAGGTCCCATAATACGCGTTTAGAAACAGGTCCAGATACACCGTCTGCTGCGGGCGCAAGGGGGCCAACTCAATCGCCGAAACCATGTGGCGGAAAGTTGCGGAGTGCGGTTGAATCAGCATCACTCTGGTAGAGAACATGTCTGGCGGGAAGCGAAGCGGCGGGGCAGCGAATGGGCGAAACTCGCCGAACATGTGGTTACAGTTATCCTTGAAGAGCGAAAGCGGGTCGACATAAACAACCCTCCGAAAATCCGTCTGGTTCCAAAGATGCAAAACGACAAACTCCTCCGCAAGCTCCCTCCTCCCTCTGCCTTCCCATACCGAAATCGGCTCCACCACGCGAACATGCGTGAACAACCGGCGAAGATTCGCAAGTGCTGGTTCGGGAACAGAGGAGAGCGCGAGGACAAGCGTGTCGTGCCGCGTAAGCAGGAGTAACTCTTCCGTCTGCTCCTCCGCCAGACTGCTGCTGTTGCCGCTGTCTCGTCCTCTGTTCCTGTTCTGCCGGCGCTGTCCCTGCAGCTGCTGCTCCACCTGAGCAGGATCGTGGTACTTGTCGTACGACATCGCCCACACGTATGCGTGCTCCACGCTCGCAGGACCCACCACCGTCGCAAACACCATCTTCCTCGCGCTCCTCGCAGCAACCACAGCAGCAACATCAGCGGTAGCAGCAGCATCCATCTCCTCATCATCCTCCACCCCCACATCAATTTCTGCTGCCAAGGTAGGTCGTCTCCACATAGACGCTCGCTGAACTTCCACAACCGCTTGCACCTTCTCCCCCTTCTCCCCCTCCTTCCCCGCCTTTTTCTCCATCTGCTGCCCCTCCTCCTCCCCCACCCCCTTCTCCCACCCTCCCTCTGCCAAATTACCCACCGCTCCCACTTCCCCTCTCCTCGCTTCCCTCTCCGCTTTCCCCCCGACCCGTCCCCTTTGCGCGTTCTGCATCTGCGCCTCCTCCCCCAGCAGCCCCCTCGAGCGCCCCGCCACGCGCACCCACTCGTAGTCCTCCTTATTGGGCAACCCGTTAACCAGCAACGCCTCCACTTTCGCCCTTTCCAGCGGACGCCAGCAATTCGCGAACAACGCCTGCGACAACTCGAACCACATCGCCAACCACCTGGTAACCGGCTGCCGCCCCTTCTCCCAACAGCGGTGCGTGCACGCATTCGGCCCCGACACGGGTTTAATCTTCCCGAACCCTGCCGGCTTCCCCCACGGGCCGCCATAGTGGAGAATCATGACGGGTCCAAGAATCTCGTGTGCGTTTTCCGGGTCGTACCATGGGGGAGGGGGGTACTGGTCGGGGTACGTCAGCATGGCGTTATAACGGTAGTCGAGGCGGTGCGACGTGGTCTGGTTGGGGTAGTTCGTGAAGAAGGCGTTTAAGAAGCCCTGGTCGCCGCGATCCACGGAGCCGATCACGTCGATGCTGCGCAGGAGCGCGTCGTATGTGGCCTGGGGGAAGAGAGGGGCGAGAGGGGAGGAGAGGAGGAGGGAAGGGAAGGGAGAAAGAGAGGGAAAGGGAGGCGCGTGGAGAGAGGGAAGAGGAAGGAGGAACACGAGCATTGTTAATGAGGAGGAAAACGGCCGAGTCGGCGGATCGTGTGAAGGACTGGTGAGGAGAAGATCCTCTGCAGGATTACCACGCGTTACGCTGCATGGAACCACACAAGCAACGGCAACTGCAACCGAAGAACCGAAACAGCACATCACATCAGTTGATTCACCGTAGATGGCTCACCAGCGACGGCTTGACGACCATGATACCCGCGTTGAATTGGTTGACCAAGAAGAACCCAGGCGCTCCGGTGATCTCGGGCCGCTCGAACAAGTGGTCCACATTCGCGAGCGGCAGGGTATCCACGTCCAAGTACACGACTTTCGCGAACTCCACCATTCGCCAAACGTGAAACTTCGTGAAAAATATCGCCTTGAACGGGTTCGGGATCCACTCCACTCGTATAACCGCATCGAAAAAGTCGTGTAGCTGAGGAGGCACTGAAGACATTTCTCCTCCGTCGGCAATCATCAGCACGATGTGGTGCGGCGTGCGAGTCGCACGCAACGCCTGCGCGAAAACGATCGCGGATGCGACGAGATTCTTCCCCGTGATCAACGTCACGTAGGCGAAAGACGGCCCTCCCGCCAACGCCGCCGTTCCGGCGGAAGAAGCAACACCAGCACTTGCGGAACGTTTTCCTCGATCGTTCTCACGCCCGCCGGACGACCACGGCCATAGCCACGCCTGCTGCCGAGCTGCTAAGCGCTTCTTCTCCTCCAGGTGCTCGCACAGCCTGCCGCCGTTGGCCGTTTTCGAGCCCACTTGTAGCGCGGACAGGGCAAGGCGATTCGCGGAAAAGGAAACGGCGGATTTTTCTCCCCTCTGTGCGGAGCATTGCGAGAGGTCGAGCGCGTCGGAGTCGTAGGCGGAGAGCATGGGCGGAACGCGGCAATGCTGGGCATGGGGGGAACGGGGAGCGGGAAAGACGGGAAGCGGGGAGGGGAAGGGGGGTGAGGTGAGGGTGTGGTGAGGGAGGGGTAGGTGGAACGAGTGGTAAGTCAAGGAATTGAATGGGAAGCCTCGGTGGGTGGAGGGGAGGGCGGGGGGGGGGGGGGGGGGGGGGGGTGGGGGGGGGGTGAGGGGGGGTGATGACTGGAGCAAAAGTAAGGAGGGGAGGAGGAGGGGGATAAAGAAGAAACGGAGTGTACAGAAGCCCGCTGTTGTAAGTGCACTTTTATTAGGTTGCACTAAGAATTCCAGTCCCACACGGACGATATGACTCCACTGGCCTCGCTGCTCACCTCGCCCAGCATCGTCGCGAGCTGTTCACTCGAGTTGACATCAGACGACCAGATTAGGGCTACGTCCACGGTCAGCGGCAGCAGCAGCAGCAGCGGCAGCGCCATCACCGCTGCCACCGTCGCGAGCCGGCTTCTGTGCCAGCCTTGCCATCCCACGCCGAGAACCACGCGAGATGTGAGAGTCTTTGCCATGGGAGTCCCAGAGTAAGTGAAGAACCAAAGAGTTAGTAGGCAGAGTAGTATCTAAAGATTTCTGAGCACACGCGTTTTCACGCCTGCCTTCCACCAAGCCTGCCCGAAGGCTTTCCGATATGGGCCTTGGCTTATAGCTATGGCTGTAAATCTGGTTGCAACACGATGCAATCCCTTGTTGAGGGATTCTTCTGTACGATTCGCGCTCGTTTGAGTGAAGAAAGCCCACTATCGGAGACATGTGGGAAGCACATGAAGTGCCTGCATAGTGTGAAGAAAAGGGGAGCCAAGGATTTCAGGGTGGTATACTCGCCGTCCAGTCCAACGAAAGCAGCCTGTTTACAGGCTAGTACAACTCCCTTACGCTCAACTTCGTTTCGTCACGGTGCAAAACGGTAAACCTTGAGAACCGCTTCCCACCGTGTGCAAACGTCCTGAGCCACGATACAAGAGCTGTAAATTCGCGACAAATGTGCGAGAATTGCGCAACCTGACGTCGTAAACGAGCTAGCATTCTTCCCTGAGGAAATGACAGATCGCCGTGTTTTTTAATTTCCAATTCCAATTGGCAGTGGTTTTGACAGCGCATTGCTCTGCGCTCGCGTCCAATACCTTGGGGCACATTCTTTTTCAGTTTCCCCATTTAAGTCCAACAATACAAGTTATTTTTAGTTTACGGGGTATGAAAAATGTATTCGTCGAGTCCATAGCAAACGCTCAGCTCGGGACAAAAAAAAAATAACCCTCATGGATGGTATGCCACGAAGAGAGCATCAACCCTAAACACCATGGGGCAAGGTGTTTAGGGTTGATGCCTCCCAAATGGCTTGTCATCCGAGGGGGTTTTAGTTTTCCACTGGCCTCTATACTGAACCCAGGTAAACTTAATATTTGCCCCTCTATACTTTTGGTCATGAAAAACGGAAAACAGCAATATAAACTGACCGCAGGAATTGGGCGCGAGCGCGGTGGGAGTAGCTGTCAAAGCCACTGCCGAAAGGAATCGAAAACGCGCAAACACGGCGGTTCGTCATTTCCTCATTCTTCCCTTGTACGAACGTAACGCGCTCCGAGCGGCGCACTGCTGGCTTTTTGGCAGAACTGCTTCGCGCACTGCTTCGCGTTCTGCCAAAAAGCCATATGGCGGGACCACTGCTGGCTTTTTGAGCAAGCACGCGAAGGGGGTGGTACAATTGCAGGCAGCGGTCCCGCCATGTGTCGTTCTGGCTGAGGGGATGGGATGGGAAGTGATACAGATAGCTTCCTCCTCGCCTCTCCTCGCCTTCCATAATCTTTATTCGCCCTGCCCCACCACACTCGGCCAGGTCACCCACCAGTGCTTGGCTGGCAACTAGCATCCTTCCCGCAGCTCGGCTGGAATCGAAATTGCGCTTCGGACAGAATTTAACCGCTTCGCCTACATCTCGCAGGCCCCTGTGATTCGTCGATGCCCTGCTTAGTCGTTCATCTGTTTGGTTTGGTCTGGTTCGGAAGTGTCAGACTTGGCTTGGTCAAGGCACAGATACTGCCATTACAGTACAAAGCAGTCTATAGCGTGAAATGTCAGTAAATTGAAGACATGTACTTCAGCACTAACCTTATTGCTTTTTATCAATGTTCAGTTCTCTACCTTGATAATACACATTATAGAAAAAACAAGAGCAAAATAAAACCAAACAATTTAGGCATTCAAATGATCAAGTCGATTTTTTATTCAAGATGTTAGCGGAAAATGAATATTTGGAATCTTGTCAAATACTGTCACGAGTGCAAGTGAGTGAACGAACGAGAATTGCACTATCGAAGCAAGAGTCCAATGAGCGAAGGTGGTGGGCGGATTGTCGATGCGAGGATTGCGAGTGGTAACGGTGCTGACTGTGGTGCTACAATGATGTATGCGTTGAGCAGGGACGCGAAGTAAGGAAAAGGAGATTTTCCTTACACTACCCCCCCCTCCCCCCCTTAAGAAGGTCCTCCTTACGAAAGTGCGTGTACATCCCTGAAATTCCGGCTGCGCAGATACTCGGTGAGGACGGGGTGGTGTTCGATTCTGTCCAGTGGAACCCAATTGTCTTCGCTGGGTGTACGGTCCTTTCAGCGGAATAAGAACTCGATCCGTCGGGCTCCTCGAAGGTTACGAACTCAGTGGCTCAGATTTTTTTCGGGGGTGATGATTGGTTCAGTCGGCGGTCGTGTCATGCTGGCTGGGCGATTGCGTGGGAGTTGGCTTGTGGACGGGACGTAGGGGCGAAGCAGGCTGACGTGGAACAAGGGGCCGACGTACCAGTCAGCAGGGAGGAGGAGGTGAGCGGTGACGGGTGTTATCATGTGGCTTATGCGAAATGGCCCGCAGTATCGGGGGCAGAGTTTCGGGGTGATGGGCAGTCGGAGATTTTGGGTGTCGAATAAAACTAAGTCGTCGGGCTGGTAAGTGACAGGTCTGCGGTGGCGGTCGGCGTTGCGTTTAGGGATGATGTTAGCTTTTTTAATTGCGTCTGCTGCCCTGGTCCGTGCTGCTTGCAAAATTTCGGCGAACTGTTGCGCGCGTGGAACCGGGTTGTCGGGAGTCGGGGTCATGGGTACTGTTGGGTCTTGTCCGTGATTCAGGTAAAACGGTGACTGTTGGGTCGTGGCGGATGGGGCGTTGTTGTATGCGAATTCGATGAGTGGCAGTTGTTGTTCCCACGTGTTTGGGTCGTCGCACGTAGCCCGGATGAGCTGTTCCATGGTCTGATTTGTCCGTTCTGTCTGTCCGTCTGTTTCGGGATGGTACGATGAACTAAACTGTAGTCGTGTGCCGAACTGCTGCCACAGGTTTCGCCAGAAGTTACTGGTGAATTTCGTGTCTCTGTCGCTGATGATTGATGTGTCAGATTATCATAGCTGATGCATGTTTGTAGGCTATAGTGGGGTAGCACATATGGGGTACAGCTTTCTAGGGTTGTATTTGTACCCAACTCTGACTTAGTCATTTTCATTCCTGTTCACTTGTTTCACATGGTATAGAGCGGGTCCTTCCTTAGGACCGTTTTTTTTAGGGCCCACCGAAGCGCGCCCCGAGGCGCGCCTTTTTTTTAGCGACCCCTCGGGTCGCCATTTCCCTCGCGGCCCCGCTGTCCCTCAGACGCGGCCCCGCCACCCCTCCTGATCGCGGCCCCGTCGCCTGCTTGACGCGGCCCCGCCGCCTCCACTGACGCGGCCCCGCCGCCGGCTCTAACGCGGCCCTGCCGCCCGCTTTGTCGCGGCCCCGCCGCCTGCTTGACGCGGCCCCGCCGCCTCCACTGACGCGGCCCCGCCGCCGGCTCTGACGCGGCCCTGCCGGCCCGCCGCCTCACCTGACGGCCCCGCCGCTGCACCAGCCGGCCCGCCGCTGCACCTGCCGGCCCGCCGCTGCACCCAGCGGCCCGCCGCTTCACCTGACGGCCCCGCCGCTGCGCCTGCCGGCCCGCCGCTGCACCTTACGGCCCGCCGCTGCACCCTACGGCCCGCCGCCTCACCTGGTCGGCCCCCCCCTGCACCCTACGGCCCCGCCGCTGCACCTGCCGGCCCGCCGCTGCACCCTACGGCCCGCCGCCTCACCTGGTCGGCCCGCCACTGCACCCTACGGCCCCGCCGCTGCACCTGCCGGCCCGCCGCTGCACCGGTCGACCCGCCGCTGCACCTGACGGCCCCGCCCCTGCATCTCCCGGCCGAGCCGCCCCAGCACCCGAACCGCCCGGGAGCCGAGCCGCCCGGGACCCGAGCCACCCTGCCGCCGAGCCGCCCGGGAGCCGAGCCGCCCTGCACCCGAGCCGCCCTGCCGCCGAGCCGCCCGGGAGCCGAGCCGCCCTGCGCCCAAGCCGCCCAGCCGCCGAGCCGCCCGGGAGCCGAGCCGCTGTGCACCCGAGCCACCCGGTCGCTGAGCCGCCTTTCTGCAGAGCTGCACGACCTGCCCTGCCTGGTGAGCACAGTCCCACTGACACTGCGAGCTCTTTCCCTACTGCTTGCACTGCGTCGCTGTCGTCGCCATGGCTACCCCTAGTGTCCTAGCTTTTGACGCTGAGGGTCGCGCCATTGATTTTGAGGTCTGGTTAGACGACCTGCAGCTGTTCTTACAGTGCGACAGGGCTGACGACCTTTCTCTCTTTGACCTCACCTCTGGCGCCTCTCCTGCTCCTGCTGCTGATGCTGATCCCACTGTCCGCTCTCAGTGGGCCACCCGCGATGCTGCTGCACGTCTTGCTGTGCGTCGCCACCTCCCTACCTCTGAGCGTGCGCACTTTAGTCCGTACAAGAGTGCTCAGACCTTGTACGACGCTGTAGTTGCGCGCTACTCCTCCCCTGCCACTGCTGCACTGAGCCGTCTCATGCTTCCCTACCTCTTTCCTGACCTCTCTGCCTTTCCCACTGTTGCTGACCTCATTACGCACCTCCGCACTAGTGACACTCGCTACCGCGCCGCCCTTCCTGCTGAGTTCTGCGCTAAGAACCCACCCCCCATGTACATCGCTCTCTACTACGTAGTCGCGCGCCTCCCTGACTCCCTTCGCGTCGTCAGGGACCACTTTCTCGCAGTCTGTCCCACCACCCTCACCGTCGACCTCCTCGAGAAGGCCCTCCTTGCAGCGGAGAAGAGCATAGTCGCTGTAGGTGCTTCTCGTGGTGACCCTCGCACCCCCATCTTTGAGGGGTGCTCTCCTTCCCCCTTGCTGCCCTCTGTTGCCTCTGCTGCTGCTGCCGACCTGCTTGGTCTTGAGTCGGTCGGCGCGGCGTCTACCCCTAGTGGGAGACGTCGCTCCGGCAAGGGCAAAGGGGGCAAGGGCGCGGGTGGAGCTGGAGGGGGCGGTGGCGGTGGCGGCGGTGGCGGCGGAGGGAGTGGGGGTGGCGGCGGGACTAGTGGCGGGGGTAGTGGTGGTGGTGGCAGCAGCGGCGGAGACGGTGGTGGTGGTGCCAGCGGTGGTGGTGGAGGCAGCGGCAGAGGTGGAGGCGGCGGAGGTGGAGGCGGTGGAGGCGGCAGCGGAGGAGGCGGTGGTGGTGGAGGAGGTGGAGCTGGTCGGGGTGGTACCCAGCAGCGTAGCGGCGGTGGTGGTGGCCAGCGCTCGCAGCGGCAGCAGCAGCAGCGCTCGCGGGACATCCCTCCGCCTCAGCAGCTTCGTGAGTGGTACGCTGGGCGTCAGAGGGGTGGGGGTACTGGTCCCTGCACCTACGTTCTTCGTTCCGGCGACCGCGCGGGTGAGCAATGTGGGGGTGCCCACGCCACCCAGCGCTGCTTTGGCCGCCTGACGGACGCTTGGCGTCAGCAGTTCCCTGGGGCTAGTGAGATCCCTCGTTGGGATGAGCTTCTAAGGGCTGGTGTAGCGATCTTTGATCTTGATTTTGATGCTATCCTTGCTGCTATGTATGCTGTGGATTATAGTGAGGAGAATGAGGGTTACCGGTGTTTCCAGCCCGACCCGGGCATTGGTACTGCTGCGCTAGGTGCTTGTGAGGCTGCTGCTCTAGGTGCCAGTGCGTCTGTGCTCTCAGGTACTGGTGAGACTGCGCTCTCAGGTACTGCGTCGTCCTCGTCCTCCCTCACTTTCACACTTGACTCCGGGGCTTCTCGCTCCTTCTTTCGAGACCGCACTACCCTTACGCCGCTCGGCCGGCCGGTTGCGGTCTCCCTTGCTGACCCCTCTGGGGGTCCTGTCCTGTCTCACTTCTCCACTGTCCTCCCGTGTCCGGGTGCCCCTTCGGGCACCCTGTCTGGTCTGTACCTTCCCTCGTTCTCTTAGAACTTGGTGAGTGGAGCGGACCTGCAGGATGTGGGGGTTCACCAGTTCACTCCTGCGAGTCAGCGGGTGACCCACTGCACGGAGGCACGCACAGGCCGACACCTGGCCACGTTCTCGCGTCGGCCGGGGTCGATTCTCTACACCCTGACCATTGAGTCTCCTCCTGTCCCTGCGTCTGGTCAGGTGGCTGCGTCGGGTCAGGTGCTTGCTGCTGCGTCCCGGTCAGGTCCTGAGTCTGCCCCCTGTTCTTGTCGCCTCCTGTCTCACGAGACTCTCCTGTGGCACCACCGTCTTGGCCACCCCTCCTTGCCCCGTCTTCGGAGCATGGCTTCCCGTGTCCTTGTCTCTGGTCTTCCCCAGTCTCTCCCTCCTCTCCCCTCCGGGCCAGGACCTTCCTGTGTCCCCTGTGTCGAGGGTCGCCTCCGGGCTACTCCTCACTCCTCCCACTTCCCCCCGACAGAGGCTCCCCTGCAGACGCTTCACATGGATGTGTGGGGCCCAGCCCCCGTCCGTGGGCAGGGTCACGAGCGCTACTTCCTGTTGGTGGTTGAAGACTACTCGCGTTACACCACAGTCCTCCCCTTGCGCAGCAAGGGTGCGGTCACTGAGGTGCTGATCGACTGGATCCGCGAGGCTCGTCTCCAGCTCAGGAAGAGCTTCGGCTCGGACTTTCCTGTTCTGCGTCTGCACTCGGACAGAGGCGGAGAGTTCTCTTCTCGCCTTCTGCGGGACTACTGTCGTGCACGGGGGATTCGCCAGACCTTCACGCTTCCGGACTCACCACAGCAAAATGGGATTGCTGAGCGCCGCATTGGCATGGTCATGGATGTCGCTC
This sequence comes from Closterium sp. NIES-65, assembly GCA_948144175.1. NCBI lineage: Eukaryota > Viridiplantae > Streptophyta > Zygnematophyceae > Desmidiales > Closteriaceae > Closterium > Closterium sp. NIES-65. Next base: position 1,977,255 of record CANXME010002149.1, on the reverse strand, counting down.
GTACGTCCATGATGCATGCGGCTGCCCCCCATTTTCTGTGGCCGTTTGCGGTGAGGTACGCGGCGCATCAGCTCAACCTTCACCCCCGGGTCTCTTGGCCTGCGATGTCCCCAGCCTTGTTGTGGACGGGGAAGGTTGGCGATGCGTCTGTGTTCCGTGTCTGGGGATCTCGGGCGTTTGTCCGCGACTTGTCTGCGGACAAGCTGTCCCCTCGTGCTGCTCCCTGTGTCTTCCTTGGCTTCCCCACTGACGCCCCAGGGTGGCAGTTTTACCACCCCTCCTCTCGTCGTGTTCTGTCCTCCCAGGACGTCACGTTCGACGAGTCAGTCCCCTTCTACCGTCTCTTCCCCTACCGCACTCCTTCCCTCCCCCCTCCCCCGGACTTCCTTGTGCCGGTTCCCCCCCCGGTAGACCCCCTCCCCCCTCAGGTTCCTGCCCCCTCAGGTGTGTCCCAGGTAGACGCCGTTGACCCGGTCGAGGTTACTGGTGACTCTGGTGCTGCTGCGGGTGCTGATCCTGGGGGTGCTGACTCTAGGGGTGCTGTGCGCGGGGGTGCTGAGCCTGGGGGTGCTACGTCTGGGGGTGCTAGGCCTGAGGGTGCTACTACGGAGGGTGCAGAGCCTGGGGGTGCTGAGCCGGGGGGTGCTGTGCCTGGAGGTGCTGGGTCTGGGGGTGCTGGGTCGGGAGCTGCTGAGCCTGGGGGTGCTGAGCTGGGAGCTGCTGAGCCTGGGGGTGCTGCGTCTGGAGCTGCTGAGCCTGGGGTTTCTCCTGCTGCTACGTCTCGCCGGGAGCCCCTCTCTCCACAGGAGCTGCGCGAGTGGTTCGCTCGCCGCTGGAGGCGTGCTGCTGAGTCTGGAGGTGCTGCTAGAGCTGGAGCTGGAGCTTCTTCGACCGTCGAGGGTGCGGGTGCTGCCGGTCCCGGAGCTGCTGGACCTGCGGGTCCTCCTAGAGCTGGAGCTGCTGAGGGCGTTGGTGCTGAGCCTACTGCTGTTGGTCCTGCCGCTGGAGGTGTGGGTGGCGCTGGTGCTGTCGCTGAGGGTGGTGGTGCTGTCCCTGCTGAGTCTGGAGCTGCCGCGCGGCCTCGGCCATACTTCGTTCCGCTCCTGCAGCAGGTTCTTGGTCTTTCTCCTCTAGTAGAGGGTCCACCGCCTGTCCAGTCGCAGTCCCTGCTGGAGCCTTCTTCTCCACTGCCTGCTCCCTCTCCTTACACTGGTCCTACTGGAGGTCTTGCTGAGCGTCGTGAGCCTGCGTCTCGTCCCGCGTCGCCTGTTCGTGCTGCTCGCGCTAGTGGTCGCAGTTCGCGTCAGCGTCCTCCTCCTGTCCCTGGCACGCACCGGATGTCTTTGCGTCCGTCCACTGCTCCTCTGCGTGCCCCTTTGCCTTCTCCTCCTGAGTCCTCTCTTCCTGCGCTTGCCGACCCTGAGTCGGACTCTCTTCGTGCTGCCAGTCCTACTGTCACGCGTCTACTTGCTACTGTCGTCACTGACCCCTCTTTTGAGTCCACTGCTGCGTCTGCTCTAGTCACTGAGCTCGTCGACATTGCTGCTCGCTGTCGTCTCGACTACGCTGCTAGTCTTGTTGCTGAGTCTGCGTCTGTGTGTCCTCCGTCCGTCGGGGGTGAGTGTGCTCTTGGCACGGACGTCCTAGAGGACATGCAGGAGGAGTTACAGTGTCTAGCGACTGCTTCACCTCATCTCGCGTCTGTACTGCTTGCCCCTGAGGGAGACCCGGATGCACTAGACATCCCGACTCCGCGTTCTTACGCGGAGGCCGTAGAGGGTCCCTACTCCTCTCAGTGGCAGGCAGCTATGGATGCAGAGATGGCTTCCTCGAAGTCCACAGGCACCTACGTTGATGCGGTTCCCCCTCCTGGGGCGAACATCGTCAGTGGCATGTGGATCTTCAGGGTGAAGCGGCCGCCGGGCTCTCCACATGTCTTCAAGGCACGGTACGTTGCTCGTGGCTTCAGTCAGCGGCAGGGAGTTGACTACTTTCAGACCTTCTCTCCCACCCCGAAGATGACTACTCTTCGGGTGCTGCTGCACATAGCCGCTCAGCGCGACTACGAGCTTCACTCTCTTGACTTCAGCACTGCGTTCTTGCAGGGTAGCCTGCACGAGGAGATCTGGCTTCGCCGTCCACCTGGCTTCACTGGGACTTTCCCTCCTGGCACCCAGTGGAGCCTCCGACGGCCAGTCTACGGTCTCCGCCAGGCACCGCGTGAGTGGCACGACACACTGAGGACTACGCTTGCGGCTCTTGGGTTTGCTCCTTCTACTGCTGACTCGTCGCTGTTTCTTCGCACTGACACTTCCCTGCCGCCGTTCTACATCCTCGTGTACGTCGACGACTTGGTCTTTGCCACAGCGGACACTGCTGGACTCGCCTACGTGAAGTCCGAGCTGCTGAAGAGACACACGTGCACAGACCTGGGTGAACTGCGCAGCTACCTTGGCTTGCAGATCACTCGGGACAGAGCACGCCGCACCATTACCTTGACTCAGTCACACATGGTGCAGCAGGTCCTTCAGCGCTTCGGCTTCACGTACTCCTCGCCTCACGCCACTCCTCTGCCTACTCGCTACTCACTCTCAGCTCTGCCTTCGGATGAGTTCGTAGAGTCGAGTGGTCCGTATGCAGAGCTTGTTGGCTGCCTCATGTACCTGATGACCTGCACACGACCTGACCTTGCATACCCTCTGAGCATTCTTGCACGCTATGTTGCTCCTGGGAGACACAGACCAGAGCACATGGCTGCAGCAAAGAGGGTATTGTGCTACCTATGCAGTACGTCGGGCATGGGGCTAGTGCTTGGAGGGCGGAGTCCAGTGGTCCTTACCGGCCACGCGGACGCTTTTTGGGCTGACGACCAGGCTACGCAGCGGTCGTCACAGGGTTACACCTTCAGCCTTGGTTCCAGCTCTGTCTCGTGGCGGTCTACTCGCTCGTCTTCGGTTCTCGGCTCCAGTTGTGAGGCTGAGATCTACGCCGGGGCCATGGCTGCACAGGAGCTTCGCTGGCTCACCTACCTGCTGACTGACCTTGGAGAGCCGCCTCGTTCTCCTCCAGTGCTGTACGTAGACAACAAGGCCATGCTGGCCTTGTGTCGAGAGCAGCGCTTGGAGCACAGAACGAAGCACATTGCTCTCCGCTACTTCCTTGCTCGTGAGCTGCAGCAGCGTGGTCAGTTGCGACTTGCGTACGTGGCCTCTGAGGCCAACACTGCTGATGTGTTCACCAAGGCACTCGCGCCTTGTGACCATCAGCGCTTTTGCACCCAGCTGGGTCTTGTGCCTGTCTTGCCTCACTTGCTCTCCTCTTGACTTCACTTGTACTGTGACATATATATATACCTGCTCTTGCTTGTCTAGTTTTATATATATGTCTGTACTCCTGCATGTGAACTGGCCTCTGGCCCTGCTCTTGTGCTCGGACTGTGTGGTGACTTTGTGATCCACCCTGAGCTTGCTTTGCTTTGCTTTGCTTGACTGGTCTTGTGACCCCTTGTTCTCCCCCACTTTGCCTATGGGGGTGTGTCAGATTATCATAGCTGATGCATGTTTGTAGGCTATAGTGGGGTAGCACATATGGGGTACAGCTTTCTAGGGTTGTATTTGTACCCAACTCTGACTTAGTCATTTTCATTCCTGTTCACTTGTTTCACATGATGCTGGTATCCCGTGCAGTCGAACGACGGTAGAGATGAAGAGGCGGGTTGTTTCTTCGGCTGTGATTGATTTTTTGCAGACTGCGAAGTGTGCCATTTTCGTCAGTCGATCGACGACGACCAGGATCGCGTCATTTCCACTCGCCCCGGCCGGTAACCCCGTGACGAAGTCCATCGTCACCTGCTGCCAAGCACGCTCTAGAGGTGGGATTGGCTGCAACTGTCCCGCCGGCCGCTTCCGTGTTGACTTCATGATCTGGCAAGTGGAACACGATGCCACGTGACGCTGTACGTCGGTCATGCCAGTAATAATACCGTTGCAGCTGCTGCCGTGTTTTCTCTACCCCGAAATGTCCCGAGGTAACCCCGTCATGTGCCTCCTGTAGTAGTAATTCCCGTAGCAGTGTGTACCCTGGTAACCAGATGCGCTCGGTCCCGGCTTTTACGTAATAGACTCCCTTGGTTGCTGAGAAGTGCTACGAATTTCCTCCTGTGAAGAATGGGTCCGTTTGATATCCGTGGGTAAATAGTCCTGTCAGTAGCGGGCTGGTTTGGGCGAGTAGTATCGCGTAGATCTGGGCAGTGGGGCGGGTCAGTGCGTCGGCGATGTTCGAGGCTCCTTTTTTATTGGTGACTGTGTAGTGGAAGTTTGACTCGAGGAAATCGAGCCACCGAATCTGTCGTGGGTTGAGGTGGGGCTGTGCGCGGAGGTACTGTAGTGATTGGTGGTCTGTCCGTACTGTCACGTCTGCACCGATCAAGTAGCAGCGCCACACTTTGAACGCATGCCCGATCGCGAGCATTTCGCAGTCGTGTATCGGGTAATTTCGCTCGGGCGGATGCAGTTTTTGTGACTCGTATGTGATGGGCTGTAGGCCGTTGCCAAAGTCCTGTAGCAGTACGGCTCCAATGGCGATGTCGCTTGCATCTGTAACAACCTCGAAGGGGCGGTGTGGGTCGGCGATGCGCAGGACGGGCGGTGAACAGAGAACATTTTTCAGGGCAGAGAAGGCAGCATGCTCTTTCTCCCCCCACGTAAAAACGACCCCCTTTCGCAGTAAATCCGTCAGCGGGGTGGTCAATTGTGCCATGTCGGGAACGAACCGACGAACATAGTTAACGAACCCTAAAAAACTCTGCAGTTCCGTGATGTTCGTCGGGGGACGCCACGCTTTTACCGTATCCAGCTTCTTTGGGTCGATTTCAACTCCTGCCTCTGAAATAACGTGCCCAAAAAATTATAGCCTGTCCCGCAAAAACTCGCACTTAGAGCCCTTGGTAAGTAGCCGATGTTCCTTTAAAACTTTAAATACTGCTTCGAGATTCGCTAAGTGCTGCTGCTTGTCGCGACTGTAGACGAGGATGTCGTCGAGGTAAACTATCATGCATTTATCTAAGAGTGGCCTAAACGCCTCGTTCATGGTCATCTGAAATGTTGCGGGCGCGTTGGTCAGCCCAAAAGGTATCACCGTGTACTCAGACGACCCGTACCTAGTCCTAAATGCTGTCTTGGCGCACTCCGATGGTTCGACCCGAATATGATGGTAACCCCCCCGTAAGTCTATTTTAGAAAACACCCGTGCTGTTCGCAGTTGGTCGATTAGTTCGTTGGCGCGGGGAATGGGGTACCGCGACTAAACTGTTACCCTGTTGAGCGCTCGGTAATCGATGCACATGCGAAACCCTCCGTCTTTTTTCGGTGTGAACAGTATCGGTGCGGCGAACGGTGACGAACTTGGTCGAATAAACTGCTTTTCTAACAAATAATCTAACTGCTTCCTTAGTTCGTGGAGCTCGGGCTGTGTTAGTCTGAACTGGCGCTGTACAATTGGCTGTGCCCCCGGTTCTAAGTCGATCCTATGATCATGCGCCCGCTGAGGTGGCAGCCCTTCCAGTAAGTCGTCTGGAAAAATCCCCGGGTACCGTTTCAACAGTTCCTGTAGTTCGGGCGGTACTGCTGCCAACAGTTTCTGAAAATCGCTCGGCTGCTCCATTTCTCTCACTAATGCTATATCTACTGCGTACACGTCAGCTCCAGCGGCGACAACCCGTTTCATCGTGATGGCGTTGACGTGGACCGTTGAAGACTCGGGCGACTGCCAGCGAGGTAGCTCGACCCAGTTACCACTACTTCGCACGGTGCAGCTACCCGTCGTCCAGTCAATTCGCGGGTTATACCGTCGCAGCCAATCACGTCCCAGTAAAATATCGTGCCCATCCAGTGTCGTTGCGAGCATTTCCTGTGTAAATCCGAAATTTCCCCCGCAGCGGACTTTGACTCGCTCTACCTTTTCCCGTATGGCTAGTGGCGTGTCGTCGACTAAGCGTGCGTCTATCTCTGGTAAGCAACGACTAAGTGTGAGCTGTAGTTTTCGTGCGGTTGCGGTATTAACTAAACTGTGGCTTGCTCCTCCGTCGATAAAAACCTTCACTGCTGCTCCCTGTATTTTCCCGTGGATAAGTACTGGGCAATCCGTCGCTGTACCCTCCTTATTCATCCGAGCCCGATGGATGGCGTGAATCGGTACTGTGACTCGGTGAGGGTCGGTGTGGTTGGGCGAGCAGGCAGTCTCGTCAGTAGTTGGCCCAACTTCTACTGACTGCTGGCGTTTCCTTGCCTCCGAGACTCCCCCCCCTGCTCTGCTCCGCGGCGCCTTAGCTCCTCTGGGCATTCGCTCTTGCGATGGCCCGCCCTGTTGCAAGCAAAGCAGCGCCCCTTCAACGGTGCGGCAGCTGCATTCGTTGCGAATGTCAGAATGTTATCTTATGCTCTAGCCTGTAGTGGGGTGCTCTATAGCGAGTACAACCCTTCTAGGGTTTGCTATTTGTATCCTCATTCTTGCTAGTGCAGCCCTCTTCTCTCTTCTAACTTTCACATGCTATCAGAGCAGGTCGATCCCCTTGGATCGATCCTGTGGGTGGGCTTACCACCTCGTTGCTTCCGCTGCAACTACTACTGCTACTCTCTGTACCGCACGCCCCGTGGCGTGCGGCTGTTTTTCTTCCCGCCGTGCGCCCCGAGGCGCGCGGCGGTTTTCTGCCCGCCGTGCGCCTCGAGGCGCGCGGCGTCTCTCTGCCCGCTGTGCGCCCCGAGGCGCGCGGCGGGCTTCTGCCCCGTCGTTCGGCGCGTCGTCCTCTGGAGCGCCGCGACGGGCGACGAGGACCCGCGCGTCGCCCCCCGTCGCCCATCGTGGCCTGCGCGCGGCCCGTACAGGCAGTTTACAGTGGCGTGCTCGATCGGTCCCCGAGGACGATGTCCGTAGTAGGACCCTGGTCTCGGTCGACGTAGAATGTCGATTTTCTCGGCGAGCGCGAGAATCTCGTTGAAGTTCGAGAGTCCGCGCAGCATGATTTCGTGCGAGATATCCGGCTTCAGCCCTCCGACGTAACGGTCCACCCGCTCTGCTTCGTGCATGTAGCCGACATGCTCGCAAAGTGCGAGAAAACTGCTCGCGTAATCTTGAACCGACCCGAGCTGCCGCCAAGTGCGCGATCTCTGACGCGCTGAAATAGAAGCCGCGATCGGCTCGAAGCGCGCCCGAAGCCCTGCGTACCATGCATCCCACGTGCTGTATTGGGCGGTCTCGCAGAATGAACTCCAGGTGACAGCTGGACCCGTGGGCCCTTCCTCTTGCGATGGTGGCTCGTAGGCGCGTGGCGACGCCACGATGACTCGCCACCAGTCCATGGCGGGGCCCCTCAGCAGCGAAACGGCATACCGAATCTTCGCTGCGTCCGACTCGACGTAATTCGCGTCGAAGAAGACGTTCATCGTGAAAACCCACGATTGAACCGTCGGACCTCCACGTTGGCTTGGGTCGAAGCAGGGCGGGCGTTGCGGCTTGAGTGGCATGGGTGCCATAATGGCCTGTTCGCCACTTGTCGTCACGAACTCCACGTGTCGACGGGCTTCACGAGGCTCCCGCGGGCTTGGTGCGACCCTGTTTCCTCCCATGCCAGGCATCGGCTGGGCGGTGCCATCACTGGCTGCGTTTGAGCGCTGTCCCACGCTGTCGTGTTGCGTTGGTGTGCCGGACGAAATGACGATCGGCTCGTCCGATTGTGCAGATGCATTTGTCGGTGCGTGTGATGGCGCTGGAATGTTCACCGTAGATTGCTGACGTGCGGAGTCACGTTCCGCCGTGAGCGTCGCAATTTCGAGCGCCGAATCTTCAAGTTGGCGCACCAGACGGTCAAGCTGCTCCTGCGTCAATGTGGCGAGCGTGAATTCGGCCATGGCGGGGGTGTCGGGCGAGCTCAGCGAGAGCCTCGGTCGTGGCCGTGCGCGCTTACGAGAGAGCACTACGAGCGGCGGTGCTGTGTCGCTGAGAGACGTCTACCCCCCCCAAAAAAAAAGTTGAGATAGTGGGGAAGCGAAGGTGTGGGTGCGGTTCGAGAGGAGATCGTAAGCTCTGAATACCAAGTGTTACGAGTGCAAGTGAGTGAACGAACGAGAATTGCACTATCGAAGCAAGAGTCCAATGAGCGAAGGTGGCGGGCGGATTGTCGATGCGAGGATTGCGAGTGGTAACGGTGCTGACTGTGGTGCTACAGTGATGTATGCGTTGAGCAGGGTCGCGAAGTAAGGAAAAGGAGATTTTCCTTACAAATACCAACCATAGACTTCCGAGGTCCTGGGCTTGATAGAGTTGAATGTTTTCCACCCATGTTGTATAATACATTTTTACAGTCGAGCACTCCGCGTTGCAACTCGTAACACGATTGAAAAGCCAAATAGGGTTGTAACGCAGATGCAATCAAGCAGATCTAGCAGTTTAGATGGGCACCTGTAAATTTGAAATATCGTGGATCTGGGGCATGTGCGAATCTCCGCCACGACATTTTGATTGGAAGTTGCATGCCTAAAACTTTTTAGATTGGAAGTTGAGAGTGACATGCTGGACCGGACGGAAAACACCCCAGATAAGTCAGCCAGGTCAGCGGGACATGTGGCATCCGCAGCACTTTCCGCCACGTGGACGCTACTACGTTTTTCTCACCTCTCAGCTTCTGGATGGTCGCTTTCACCTGAGAATCTGGCGAGAGGTTTACGAACGGCACGAGAATCCCAAGGAGGTTTCCCGCATCGCTTCTACATTCGTCAACGGCGGATATCTCAAGAAACGCTTTGCGAAATCGGTTTCAACTCCTTCGCGAAGTCACCCGCGAACCACTCCCTGATTTTTGTCATGCGATTTGACCCTCTACTTCCTCATACAGCCAATCCCTCTTCACTACTACTCACGTCTCTTTTGCCCCTTGTACGCACCTGATCAGAAGTGCTCCTCAAGGCGTGTCACCTCGAACGTTCGAAGGGACTTGTTCAAACACGCACCGTACTAAACCAAACTGTTTTTCATTCTAAATGTACTGTACCACAGCCAATCCCCAGAAATTCGAAATTCGAACAGCTGGTTACCACCCTAGGTGACACGCCCTCAACCCCAGACTCCAGATCTGACCAGCTGAAATCCATTTCTTCTCAATTTCATTTCCGTTCTTTCCTGCAATTCTTTCATAAGCTGACTTGCTTGCTCTTTGCTGACCAGCCTAAGCAAGAGACAGTAAGGAATCTGCTCCCAGCATCTGCTACCCTTCCATCTGCTGAAACCAGAGGAAATGGCCGCTGCTACCTGCACAACCGCCATGGCTGCTGTTGCTGCAGTCAGGAGCTGCACCAGCGGTGCGGTTTCCGCCAGGGCCGCTGTCAAGGCGGTCCCTCTGGGTTGCTCCGCAATCTCCGCCAGCTCGTCGGCCAAGATCTCCTCGTTCTCTGCTTTCTCTAACGTCTCGTCTCTCGCTGCTACGACGAACGTCAGCCAGAAGAGATCATCTCGCGGTATTGCTTCGTCCCTCGTATACACTGTACAATTACACATTTATGATATATTCTTTTACAGAAGACAGTCATGCGAGTTTCTTTTTGTTGATCATGAATCCCGAATCAAGTGTCACAAAAGGACATGTCGTGTTGACAACAACGTTTCTCATTCTCTTCGAACGGTTCGTGAAGAACACGCTCTCAAGTATGCATGGTTTACGCCTGTATATGTTCCCTCCTTGCAGCTTTTTCCGTGCGTGCTGAAGCCGCAGCAGACGCCCCCGTGTGCGTTGTCACTGGTGCTTCTCGCGGTATCGGCCGGGCTATTGCTCTTGCCTTCGGCAAGGCTGGTTGCAAGGTAGCTCCTCATCGATGGGTACTCGTTTGTGTAGTTTTGTATAGTAGGACACCTTCTCTTGACAATCCATACCCCTCTCCCTCTCCCTCAACCCCCTCTCTCTCCCCCTCTCCCTCTTCCTCTCCCTCTCTCCCTCGCTTTTCCTCGCTTATACCTGTCTTCCATTCGTTTCTACCTGTGTGAATCATCACAGGTGGTGATCAACTACATCCTTAGCCCAGAACCAGCCGAAGAGCTCGCCGCAGAGGTGCGTACAGCCGGTGACGGTACGCATTCCCTTTGTCTGGGTGACCTCACTGTCTTTTTGTCCGTTCCTCCTTCCCCCGTCCGTCGCGTGGTACACGCGGTCGTCGTCACTCTATCCGCTGTTGCATTGTTTGTCTATCTCCGTCGACGCGTTAACCCGGCTTCGCGACTCTCATCTCACATCCTCTTCTGCGCTTCATGTCTCCGTATCTCCTCGTCTGCGTCTCATGTCTCCCTATCTCCCCGTCTGTCAGATTGAGGCTGCAGGAGGCTCAGCCTTTCTTTACAATGCTGACGTCACCAGCGACGAACAGATCGACGCCATGTACAAAGCGGTGAGCGACTCAGTCACTCAGGAAAGTTTATGTCGCGACGCTTTGGAAACTTCTCGAATATAGTATCTCTGCTCCCGCAGTTGTTTTTTTCCTCATCTCGTACTCCGAGTGCGTACCCTACTTCCCCATTTCTCGCCCTTTTTCAACCCCTCGCTGATCACAATCTCGATCCGTATTCCTCATTTTCGCTCCCTGCGTTCGTCGTCTTCCTTTCTCAACAGATTCTGGAGAAGTGGGGCACTGTCGACGTGCTCGTGAATAACGCTGGTACGCTTTCGTAGCATCCCCTTATCGGACGCTCGTTTTATTGCACCAGCGCGGTCTTAATCCCCTGAACCCGCTTCTCACCACATCCATCTCATCCCCCTCTCCGATCCCCCTCTCCGTCTTCCAAGCCTGGCTTTTCTTGCTTTCCACAGTCATCTGCAGTTGATTTGTAGCCTGTCGGTAACCCTCGTACTTGTCGCGACGATCCCATTTGTACGACAATCGCTCGCGATGGCAGATGTTATCGAGTGTTTTTTGTTCATTCGTTACATCTCAACTGCCCTCCCCTCATCTCACCTCCCCGTCCGCCCGTGGGCCGTTCGTCCTTCGTCGTGCATCGTGTCGTGCAGGCATCACGCGCGACACGCTGCTGACGCGCATGACCATGAAGCAATGGGACGACGTGATCAACATCAACCTCACGTCCGTCTTCCGCTGCACGCAGGGCGCCGTCAAGATCATGATGAAGAAGAGAAAGGTACGGACGGCGACGCAAGTGACCGTGACTGTGACCGAGGGACAGAAAGTACGAACTCGACCCCTCTAAGTTCCCATCCTTGGTTCGTTGGCGCTGAACTAACATTCTTGGGAACTTGAAAGCTCTTCCTGTGCTCCATTATTGCCAAGAATGGAAACGAAGGGAGCAAGGGTATGTTGCAGTATTCGCGATTTCGCCATGCTGTGGTTAGGTTTTTGCTTCCCCTCGCAACCGCTCTGTATTGATCTGTATTCCTTCTGCCCATCTCCCGCGACCAGGGTCGCATTGTCAACATTGCGTCGGTTGTCGGAGTCACTGGAAATGCTGGCCAAGCCAACTATTCCGCCTCCAAGGCTGGTGTAAGTGTCTCAAAACTTTCTGGTTCCTGTCATATTTCCCTTTCTCCTTGTGCCTTCGCTTTTGTGCTATTGATATTTTGCTGTTCTGTGTTCGTTCTGATCTTCTACCTGTACTCGATCCTACCATTTCGTTCCCTCTGGCATCCCTTAACCCGTTGTTGTAGTTGTCTTCCATTCCTGATCCCTCTCCTTGATTTCTGTATGCAGGTCATTGGCTTCACTAAGACTATTGCTCGCGAGTACTCTGGCCGTAACATCATCGTACGTGTGTGCTTGTTGAATACGTAGTGTACTTGAATTACTGTCTCTCTTTGCCGTCCATTGCATCATCATTCTCAGTCTCGTGCGAAACCCTAAGTTGCTCTTTGAGTCCATGTCGCACTGCCTCGTAACATCTCGGCCCCTCTGTCTTGTTTCCCCACAACATACCTGATTCCTATTTTCCCGCCTTGAGCTTCTCTCCTCCCTTAATCTCGTTCCTCTCTACACATTCCTGTGTGCCTCAGGCCAACGCCATTGCTCCGGGCTTCATTGCCTCGGATATGACAGCGGGACTAGGCCCTGAGATTGAGAAGAAGATTCTTGCTGGCATTCCCCTTGGTACGTGTTGTGTGCTCCTGCTCTTGGGCTGCTCACGAGATTGAAGCTGTTGCTATTTTGCACTGATTTCGGGGTTTTCACGTCTCTTTGTACGTGACTCTGTCTTCACCCGGCGTTTCCAATGCAGGCCGTCTGGGAACGCCCGACGAGGTGGCAGGCCTGGTCAAGTTCCTTGCTCTCGACCCCGCTTCAGCTTACATCACTGGGCAGGTTTGTTCCTGTGACACACACCCAATGCTCACGTTTGTGTGGTCCTCGTCAGTCCTCGTCTGCATCACTAACCCAGTTTGTTCCTTGCTTACTGCACCTGAGCCTGCATCTGCGTGTGGTTGTGTTGAGGGTTTGACCCAACGATGTCTTTTCACTGAAACGTGCGCTTGGTTATGTTCCTTCCCAGGTGGTCCACATCGATGGTGGTATGGTGATGTGATTGGGATTGCAGGCTCGATATCTTAAGGTTGTGTGTGAGATGTGGAGTTGTGTGATCCACTTTGATTTGGGCAAATATGTGAAATCGTATGTTGTAGGCCACTGTCCTGCTGCTGCAGTGCCAGAGTTGTGCTAGCACATAACCAAGATATGATTCTTGCGCTTGAAGCAAACAGATAATGCCCTACCAAACAGATGGTAATCCTCAAATGGCAGGTGCAATCGTACCAGATACTACTGTACTTACCCAGATATATACCCCACTAAAGTGGAATACAGTAAAAGAAAGGGACAATAACAATAAAGTTATAGAGCTTTTGAAGTGCGATTGAGTGAGCGAGCCAGAATTGAACTATCTATTATTTGACAACTCAGGCAACTGCTCAATAACGAGTCAATTGTTTGTCCTTGCTGTCGCACTGTACTTGTCAGGTCAAAGGTCGCTGACCTTTGACTTTCGCGTTGTTACGAATAGTATTACTTGAATATTACTGTGCACTCCTCACCGCAGCAAAGAGAAGCACACAGTATCGCGAATGAACGCGAAGCGTCAGACGGTTGGAATCTACTCGAAGCGTCAGACAGTTGGGACGCGTCTGGACCGTCGGAGCAGATACCGTAGCATCAGGCAGCTGCAGGCAGGATGGTTTCGGCGGGAACAGTTTCGTAACTGTTCGCGCCGCACGGTTGGGAATGTATTTGAATAAGGGAATGTACCCCTTAGAGTACATGGCTAGCTAGGTCGTTTCATCTCCCCTGTACTCATATTTATATTTGCTGTATTTGCATGTTTTAATTCATCTCAAAGCATTTTACTTTCACTCTGCTATTGAGGTCAAGGGCCCACCAACATCACTTCTCTGCGTGCGAACCTTCCTGAGTTGATCCTTGGCCACGATCAACTTCTGATCGCAGCACGCGTAACATCTAGCAGTTGCTCAACCTAGGAGGGTTGACTCGCCAATGCTTCGATATGTTCTGCTTCGCTTATGACTTAGTGTTTCGACACGATAGAGGCGTTTAAGTTACTTGTTTCCAACACCCCCCTTTCGCTTCTGGAGTATCGCTACAGGTGACGTGGCTCTGTCCACTCAGCAGCATGCAGTACTCGAACTTCTGCTTTCCGAGCTTCTTGGTCAAGTAATCAGCTGCCATCTCGGACGTGGGGCAGTAGGATAATTCGAGTCTCCCCTTCTCGATCTCGTCTTTCACGAAGAAATATCGCAGGGCGATATGCTTCGTCCTATTCGCGAATCCGTTTTTGTTGGCTATGCGAATTGCCGACTGGCTGTCGCAGAACAGAGTGAAGCTGAGTAACTGAGCCAACTTCGCTTCCTCCAAGAGTTCGCAAAGGTACAATCCTTCCTTGGTGGCTGAGCAGAGTGCAATATATTCTGCTTCAGCTGAGGAGAGAGCGATTAATTCCTGCTTACTCGACTGCCACGAGATAGGTCCGACAGGCTCGAGGCGGTAGATGTAGCCTGTGCGCGAGCGCCTGTTGTTGGAATCTCCGGCGTGGTCGGCGTCGACGTAGCCGATTAACTTAGGCGTGTTGAAATGAATGAACAGGAATGGATGAACTAACAGTGAAAACAGTACAAGTACCTAACCCTAGAATTGTGTACCCCCTATAGGCTAACCCACTGTAGCCTAAACAAGCAGAACATATATAATGTTTGACACACCCCCATAGGCGAAGTGGGGAGAACTGGGGGTCACAAGACCAGTCAAGGCAAAGCAAGGCAAAACAAGCTCAGGGTGGATCTCAAGGATACCACACAAATTCCGAGCACAAGCAAGTGGTCACAAGACCAGTTCACATGCAGGTTTATAATAGAACAAGAGGTACAATGAATACAACCTAGCAAGAGTAAACATGCAGGTATATATATAGAGAGATCACAGTACAAACAAACTCAAGAAGTAAGCAAGTGAGGTCCAGTAGGCACAAGGCCTAGAAGAGTGCAAAAGTGCTGATGGTCACAAGGCTGAAGCGCCTTGGTGAACACATCAGCAGTGTTGGCCTCAGAGGCCACGTAACGCAGACGAAGCTGACCACGCTGCTGCAGCTCTCGAGCAAGGAAGTAGCGCAGAGCAATGTGCTTCGTTCTGTGCTCCAGTCTGTGCTCCTGACACAAGGCAATGGCTGCCTTGTTGTCGACGTACACCACTGGAGGAGAACGAGGCCGCTCTCCAAGGTCGGTCAGCAAGTAGGTGAGCCAGCGTAGCTCCTAGGCCGCCATGGCTGTGGCGTAGATCTCAGCCTCACAACTGGAGCTGAGAACAGAAGAAGAGCGAGTAGAACGCCAAGAAACTGAACCAGACCCAAGACTGAAGGTGTAACCCTGAGACGACGGCTGAGTAGCCTGGTCGTCTGCCCAAGAAGCGTCTGAGTGCCCAGTGAGAACAACTGGGACTCGCCCTCCAAGCACTAGCCCCATGCCCGACGTACTGCACCAGTAGCGCAACACCCTCTTAGCTGCATCCATGTGCTCCTTCCGGTGACGGCCGGGAGCGACATAGCGTGCAAGAATGCTAAGAGGGTATGCAAGGTCAGGTCGAGTGCAGGTCATCAGGTACATGAGGCAACCCACAAGCTCTGGATACGGGCCACTCGGCTCTACAGACTCATCCGAAGGCAGAGCTGAGAGCGAGTGACCGGTAGGCAGAGGAGTGGGCTGAGGCGAGGAGTACGTGAAGCGGAAGCGCTGAAGGACCTGCTGCACCATGTGTGACTGAGTCAAGGTGATGGTGCGGCGTGCTCTGTCCCGGGTGATCCGCAAGCCAAGATAGCTTGTCAGTTCACCCAGGTCTGTGCACGTGTGTCTCTTCTGCAGCTCCGACTTCACGTGGGCGAGTGCCGCAGTGTCAGCAGTGGCAAAGACCAAGTCGTCGACGTACACGAGGATGTAGAACGGCGGCAGTGAGGCGTCGGTGCGTAGAAACAGCGACGGGTCAGCAGTAGAAGGCGCGAACCCAAGAGCCGCAAGTGTAGTCCTCAGTGTGTCGTGCCACTCACGTGGCGCCTGGCGGAGACCGTAGACTGGCCGTCGGAGGCTCCACTGGGTACCAGGAGGGAACGACCCATTGAAGCCAGGTGGGCGGCGCAGCCAGATCTCCTCGTGCAGGCTGCCCTGCAAGAAAGCTGTGCTGAAGTCAAGAGAGTGGAGCTTGTAGTCACGCTGAGCGGCGACGTGCAGCAGAACCCGAAGAGTGGTCATCTTCGGGGTCGGGGAGAAGGTCTGGAAGAAGTCAACTCCCTCTCGCTGACTGAAGCCTCGTGCAACGTAACGCGCCTTGAAGACAGGCGGAGAACCTGGCGGCCGCTTCACCCTGAAAATCCACATGCCACTGACGATGTTCGCCCGAGGCGGGGGAACCTCGTCAACGTAGGTGCCTGTGGACTTCCAGGAAGCCATCTCTGTGTCCATGGCTGACTGCCACTGAGAGGAGTAGGGACCGGCCATCGCCTCTGCGTAAGAGCGTGGGGTCGGGATGTCTGGTGCATCCAGGTCTCCCTCAGGGGCAACAAGCATGGACACGAGATGGGGCAAAGCGGCAGCAAAGCATTCAAACTCCTCCTGCTTGTCCTCAAGGACGTCAATGCCAAGAGCACACTCACCCCCGACGGACGGAGGACAGACAGACTCAGACTCAGCAACCAGGCTAGCGGCGTAGTCTAGACGACAGGTGGCAGCAAAGTCGACAAGCTCAGCAACTAAGGCAGACGCAGCAGCGGACTCAAAGGAAGGGTCAGTGACAACAGTAGCCAGGAGACGTGTGACAGTAGGACTCGCAGCACGAAGGGAGTCTGACCCCGGGTCAGCAAGAGCAGGAAGAGAGGACGCAGGAGGAGACGGCAGTGGGACACGCTGTGGAGCAGTGGAGGGACGAAGCGCCATCCGGTGAGTGCCTGGGACAGTAGGAAGAAGCTGACGCGGGACACGACTACCAGTGAGAGCTGCACGGACAGGCGACGCACGACGAGACGCAGGAGACGCAGGACGGGACTCAGGCTCACGACGCTCAGTAAGACCTCTAGTCGGACAAGTGTAAGGAGTAGGACCAGGGAGAGAGGAGGCATACGGTAGCTGCGACTGCAGCTGGACAGACGGAGGACACCCTAAGGAGAGAGGAGGACAAGGAGGAGGGAGCTGACCAAGAAACTGCTGAAGGAGCGGAACGAAGTACGGCCGCGACCGTGCAGTGACTCCAGAACCAGGGTCCTTAGCAACAGCAGCAGCTCCAACTCCCGGGTCCTCAGCACCAGCCGCAGCCCCAACGCCCGGGTCCGCAGCACCAGGAGCAGCACCAACGTCCGGGTCCTCAGCACCAGCCGCAGCTCCAACGCCCGGGTCCTCAGTACCAGCAGCACCACCAGCGTCCGGGTCCTCAGCACCAGCCGCAGCTCCAACGCTCAGGTCCTCAGGACCAGCAGGAGCACCAGCGTCTGGGTCCTCAGCACCAGCCGCGGGCTCCAACGCCCGGGTCCTCAGCACCAGCCGCAGCTCCAACGCCCGGGTCCTCAACACCAGCAGCAGCTCCAACGCCCGGGTCCGCAGCACCAGCAGCAGTGGGGTCCGCGACACAAGGCGCACCACTCCGAAGAGTGCAGCGCCGCTCGTACTATTCACGGATCCGCTCACGGGAGGGGAGCTCCCGACTAGGAGGAGAAGCACTAGCACCAGTCTCAGTAGTACTCCTGGCTCCAGAGGTACTTCTCCTGAGGCTGCAGTACTGTAAGTACCACTCACGCAGCTGCTCCGAGGAGAGGGCTCCTCCAGGTGTAGGACTACGAGGCTCAGCACCACCAGACTCAGAACACCCAGACTCCGGACTCTGCAGCTCAGCACTCCCAGGCTCAGCACCCCCAGGCTCAGCACCCCCAGGCTCCGCACCCCCAGGCTCAGCACCCCTAGGCTCAGTACCCCCAGGCTCCGCACTCGCAGCAGGACGAGAGTCGACAGCTACCTCAACAGGCTCAACCGGGTCTACCTGAGACACACCTGAGGGAGCGGCACCCTGAGGGGGGAGGGGGTCTATGTCAGTAGATCTGCACTGTGGATGCACGATTTATCCAGGAGAGGGTTACAGGCGCGTTCGCCTGGGGGGTTATGGGCGCACTGACCCGCTACTGAAACAAGCCCTTCTATCCCAATGGTCTAGTGACTGGGATTCTGACATGGTGTCAGAGTGGTCTCGGGTTCGAATCCCGGTGTATGCACATGTAGGTCGTTGCCGCTGTGCTCAGTCCTGGGCCTCCCAGTGTGGGGGGGTGTCAGTAGATCTGCACTGTGGATGCCTGATTGATCCTACGGGGGGTTACAAGCGCGTTTGCCTGGGGGGTTATAGGCGCACACTGACCCGCTGCTTAACAAGCCCTTCTATCCCAATGGTCTAGTGACTGGGATTCTGACATGGTGTCAGAGTGGTCTCGGGTTCGAATCCCGGTGTATGCACATGTAGGCCGTTGCCGCTATGCTCAGTCCTGGGCCTCCCAATGGGGGGGGGTGTCAGTAGATCTGCACTGTGGATGCCCGATTGATCCTACGGAGGGTTACAGGGTTACAGGAGCGGCACCCTGAGGTAGGAGGGGGTCTACGACAGCAACACCTGGCGCGAGAAAGAGAGGCGGGGGGGGGAGCGGGGCAGTGCGGTAGGGGAAGAGGCGGTAGTAGGGGACGGACTCGTCAAAAGTGACGTCCTGAGAGGGCAAGACTCGGCGCGAGGTGGCGTGGTAAAACTGCCAACCAGGCGCGTCCGGGACAAAGCCGAGGAAGACGCAGGGAACAGCACGGGAGGAGAGCTTGTCCGCAGACGTATCGCGGACAAAAGCTCGAGATCCCCAGACCCGGAAACGCGACGCATCGCCAACCTCCCCCGTCCACAGCAGTGTGGGCGAGGTCTCCGGCAAGGAGACACGGGGCCAGAGGTTGAGCTGATGCGCAGCGTACCAGACCGCAAACGGCCACAGAAAGTGGGGGACAGCCGCATGGATCAAGGAGGTACGGGCGACCTCCATGACCAGGCCAATGCGGCGCTCCGCAACCCCATTCTGCTGTGGTGAGGCCGGAAGCGTGAACGACTGCTCAATGCCGTGCTCAGCACAGTAGGCTGCCAAGAGGTCGGAGGAGAACTCACCACCTCTGTCAGAGTGCAAGCGCAGGACAGGAAAGTCCGAGTGGAAACGCTCGCTGAGCTGGAGACGGGCTCTGCGGATCCAAGGGATCAAAACATCAGGGACCTCACCCTTGGCTCGCAAGGGGAAGACCGTGGTGTAGCGCGAGTAGTCATCAACAACGATCAGGAAGTACCTCTCCTGACCCTGACCACGGACGCGGGCTGGGCCCCACACGTCCATGTGGAGCGTCTGCAAGGGAGCAGTCGTCGGGGGAAACGAGGAGGAGTGAGGAGCGGCGCGCTGCCGCCCCTCGACACAGGGAAGACAGGGAGGAGCAGGTGAGGGAGGGAGGGGAGGAAGGACCCTAGGAAGGCCAGAGACAAGGTATCGGGAGTGCATGGCACGAAGCCGCTGCACAGACGAGTGACCAAGGCGGTGGTGCCAGAGGACAATCTCGTGCGCCAGAGAGCGACACGAGCAGGGGGCCGACAGCTGACCTGACGCGGACGCAGACGCAGACGCAGCAACCTGAGGGGACTCAGTGGTCATTGTGTACAGGTCCGACCCCGGCTGCCGAGTGAAGGTAGCCAAGTGACGGCCCGTACGATCACACGTGCAGTGTGTCACGCGCTCGTAGGCAGGGGTGAACTGGTGAACCCCCCTGTCCTGGAGCGCACATCCTGCCACCAGGTTCGTAGAGAACGAGGGGAGGTGGAGACCTGACAGTGTGCCCGACGGGACCGCAGGACAGGGAAGGAAAGTGGAGGAGGTCGCAATGACCGGACCCCCAGAGGGGTCAGCGAGGGAGACAGCAACTGGCCGAGCAAGCGGCTCAAGGGCAGTGCGGTCACGAAAGAAGCAGCGAGAAGCACCTGAGTCCAGTGTGAAGGTGTGTAGTGCTGCAGTCGACTCAGTACCAGGGGGGGCAGACGCATAAGCACCTAGAGCAGTGGCCTCACCAGCACCTGGGGTAGCAGACACGCGAGTACCTGGAGCGGCAGACGCTCTAGACCTAATGCCCGGGTCGGGCGGCACACACAGGTACTCAGCACCCTCTCCACTAGTAGACATCACATACATAGCAGATAGAATAGCATCAAAGTCTAGAGCATAGATATCAATCCCCTTCCTCAGGAGATCAACCCAGCGGGGCAGCTCAGTGGCCTGAGGGAACTGAACACGCCAAGCATCGTTGAGACGAGCGAAGCAGCGCTATGTGGCGTGCGATCCCCTACACGGCTGACCAGTGCGGTCACCCGTGCGAATGACGTACGTGCAGCTAAAGCCACCCCCCCCCCCCCCCCCCCCCCCCCCCCCACCCCCCGTGCTGTGAGTACCACTCACGGACCTCCTGGGGCGACGGAGTGTGCTGCTGGCCCTGGCCACCGCCAGCGCCTCCACGACCACCACCGCCGCCGCCACCTCGACCACCCCAACCCCTGCCGCCGCCGCGTCCACCGCCACCCCCACCACCGCCTCCGCCCCTGCCACCTCCCCCGCCGCTGCCGCCACCACCCCCACCGCTACCACTAGCCCCACCAGCCCCACGCAGTACCGACATTCTCAGCACCAAGGAGGTCGACAGCAGCAGCAGAGGCGACAGAGGGAAGAAGGGGGGAAGGAGAACACCCCTCAAAGAACGGGGTACGGGGTTCGCCACGAGAGGCACCTACAGCTACGATGCTATCCTCAGCTGCAAGCAGTTCCTTCTCGAGGAGGGCAATGGTGAGCTCAGTGGGGCAGTGAGCTAGGAAGTGATCCCTGACAGCACGCAGAGTGTCAGGGAGGCGGGTGACTAGGTGGTAGAGAGTGAGCCAGAGTGGGGGGGGGGTGCGTGGCAAGGAACTCATCAGGCATGGCGGCACGGAAGCGGGCCTCACTAGTACGGAGGTGCGTGATGAGGTCAGCGACTGTGTGGAACGAGGCCAGGTCGAGAAACAGGTAGGGGAGGGAGAGACGGCCTAGGGCGGCAGAGGCAGGTGAGGAGTAGCGAGCAACGACAGCTGTGTACAGTGCCTGTGCAGTCTTGTGCTGCCCAAAGTGCTCGCGCTCATCTATCGGCAGGGAGTTGCGAATAGCGAAGCGAGCGTGGGCATCACGAGTCTGCCACTGTGAGCGGGCAGTGCTGTCAACAGTAGCAGCAGGGGCAGTGACATGGCCTAGGGCGTGGTCGTACAGTGAGATGTCGTCCTTGGCTGTGAGCTGTAGATAGAGGTGCAGGTCGTCTAGCCAGGTGTCAAACTTCACTGGGCGGCTCTCAGCATCGAAAACTAGCACCTATGGGCTAGCCATAGGAGCAGTAGGAGTAGCAGTAGGAGTAGGAGGATGAAGCAAGTAGGGCGGCTCGGTTTAGGTAGGGCGGCGCGGCTCGTGTGGGGCGGCGCGGTTCGTTTCGGGTCGCGCGGCTCGGCTCGGTTCGCGCGGCTCGGCTCGGGTCGCGCGGCTCGGTTCGGTCCTGGGCGGCTCGGTTCGGTCCTGGGCTGTGGTGGTCACGGGCCGTTCAGGGCCTCTAGGGGCGGTGAGCGCGGGGCCGACGGGGCCGTTCGGGGCCTCTAGGGAGGTGAGCGCGGGGCCGTAAAGGGGCCTCTAGGGGCCGACGGGGCCGTTCGGGGCCTCTAGGGAGGTGAGCGCGGGGCCGACGGGGCCGTAAGGGGCCTCTAGGGAGGTGAGCGCGGGGCCGACGGGGCCTTTCGGGGCCTCTAGGGAGGTGAGCGCGGGGCCGACGGGGCCGTTAGGGGCGATCGCGGGGCCGACAGGGGCCGCTAGGGGCGAGCGCGTGGGCCGTTCGGGGCCTCTAGGGGCGAGCGCGGGGCCGTAAAGGGGCGAGTGCGGGGCCGTAAGGGGCAAGCGCGTGGGCCGACGGGGCCTTAAGGGGCGGGTCGCGGGTCGCTAAGGGGCGGGTCGCGGGTCGCGGGGCCTTAGAGGGCCGTAAAAATCGAGGCGCCCTAGGGCGCATGTAGGTACGTAGGTAGGTAGGTAGTGGTGGGCCCTAAAAAAATTGGTCCTAGAAAGTACCTGCTCTATACCATGTTGAAATGAATTAACAGGAATGGATGAACTAACAGTGAAAACAGTACAAGTACCTAACCCTAGAATTGTGTACCCCCTATAGGCTAACCCACTGTAGCCTAAACAAGCAGAACATATATAATGTTTGACAAGGCGTTATAGTTCCGTTCTTGTAGTAGGTCACGCTGATCGTTGGAGTGCTAACGAGGTAGTGAAGAGCGCAGTCGAGCTCCGCCATGTGTTCTGCTTCAGGTTTCTTGAGGTAGGTCGCGAGCTGACTTGCGGAGTACGATAGATCCGTGCGGCAGGTGACAGCTGCGAAGAGGAGGCACCCCAGTTTTCTCTGGTAGTCGCGTATGCCTGCGGGCTTGAGAAGAGTGGAGCCTTCCTTGTGATTTCCTGCCGTGTAACGGTATGGCGTGGAGATGGTAGTTGGCGTGAGTTCGAAGCGTTTGGCGATGGTGTCGGAGTATTTCGCGGCGTTGAGGTAGATCGCGCCTTCTTGTTCCTGGATGTTGAGGCCGAGATAATGCGTGACGGTGGACGAGACCTTGAGCGTGAGGTCCTTCTGTAGCTCCCCTTCGAACCAGGTAGTGACGTTGTCGGTCGAGCCGATGTAGAGCAAAACGTCCACGTAGACAATCAGTAGGATGTGGTCGGTGCCCTTTGTGAGCCGATACATGCCCTGGTCGTGCGGTAGCTGGCGGAATCCTATGCGGATAATTCTTGAGTGCAGGTACTGTTGCCATAGCCTCGGAGCTTGTTTGATGACGTAGAGCGACTTTAGCAGCTGACACACTTGGTTGGGCTCTCCGTTGGAGCCATGTGGTAGTTCGACGAAGATTTCTGCGTCGACAGGCGCGTAGAGAAATGGGTTGGCGACATCAATTTGTCGCAGTTTCTTCTTCTTCATGGCGGCGATCGCGAGGAGAATTCGTAGTGAGGTGTGTCGGCTGACCGGCGCAAATGTTTCAGTGAAGTCGCGTCCGTGTTCTTGGTCGAAGCCGCGTTCGACCCAGCGCGCCTTAAGCTTGTCGATGGTGCCGTCTGCCTTTGTCTTCACATGGAAGACCCATTTCCCGGTGAGTACTGTCTTGTTTCGTGCCACGCCGATGGGAACGACTTTCCAGGTGTTGCGTTCCTCCAGTGCTTTTGGTTCCCTGTCCATGGCTTCGCGCCATTTTTCCCTATGCTCCCCCCCCAGAGCCTGCTGAACAGTGGCAGGCTCCTTAGGAATCTCCGTGCCGTGGACTGCGGTGATGAGGCCGAGTATCTGGAGACCACTCTGTGTGTAGCGGGGGAGTGTTGTGTCCGCGGGATAAGCTGCTTCGTCACCTGGTTTTGGGTCAGGTATGAAGTTGGGCCCTATGCGTTCTGCTTCGTTTGTGTTGACTTCTACAGGTGTAATGTAACCGTTGTCAGCGAAGTGGTAAAATACTTCGGCGTTGGTGCTGTCGCGAGGATTTTCGTCATCCATTGGGACGTCGACGGAGCAGTAAGGGAGAGGTCCAGCTTCCTACGAGGCTGCATCCTCGTTCTTCTCGTCCCAGTTAGCTTCGTCTGCTGCCGAGGCAAAGGCTCGGTCACCACGGAAGCCATCTGTGGGGTCCCGATCGTCTTCCAGGTTGGCAAGGTACGTCGGAAGGGTGAGTCGTTCGTAGAAGATGACATCACGTGCTGCTACTGTTTCTTTGGAGTGGACGTCGAAAATCTTCCACGCGTTGTAATTTCTTTCGATGCCCAGGTGTAGTCCCCACTGTGCGCGTTGGGAGAACCGGCCGGCTCGTGCAGATGGGGGTCGATACTGTACCATGCAGCCGAAAACTCTTAACATTTTTGTGCTGCCTTGTTTTCCAGTCCACAGCAGGTGCGGTGATGCGTTGTTAGGGAGCGATGATGACGAAAGCAAGTTGTGCAGCATGACAGCGTGGTCCATTGCTTCAGGCCACTAGTGGTTGGGTAGCCGCATGCCACGTAGCAGCTTGCGCATGGTGTTTTGAAGAGTTCTGTTCAACCTTTCTGCTACGCCTTGGTGCTGGTGAGCGTAGGGAAGAGAGATGAGCCTCTTGATCCCTCTTTCTGCCAGGTACTGCTTGAACCTCTGTGAGGTGTATTCTCCTCCTCCGTCTGACTGGAAGCTTTTTAGTTTCACGCCTGATTCTCGTTCTGCTACTGGGAGCCAAGCCACAACAGCCTCAAAGGCCATGTCCTTGCTCGGTAGGCTGAGGTGCCAAACGTAACGCGTGGCGGCATCGATGAACGTGATGGTGTAACTGTATGCTCCTTGTCCAGGTTCGCGGTTGTACAGGATGTCACTGTACACTTTCTCAAGTGGTGCGTAAGCTGGTGCGCTGGGGTTGTGGTGAGAAGTGAACGACCGATGTGGTAAGTCAGCTTCGGGGCAGGTAAAGCACGTTCCACGAGCTCGTCGAAGTTCGCTTCCGTCGGTTTGGAGCAGTGAGTCCTTGTCGAGCACGCCTGCCTTGTGTTATTTAACACTGTGTTGCTTGGATGTCCCATTCGTGCGTGCCAGATGTCTTCGCCGACTCGATGTCCGGGTGAGCGACGGTACAGGTCGGAGTTGGAGTAGAAGCTTGTGGTGAAGTTTGCGCTTCGATGTACTTCTCGTGGTGTTGGGTTCAGTTGCTGCGCAGGAGTCGGTGGAGTGTTGTCGTCGATTGTAACCGGTGAAGTTAAAGGACCCGCGATTGGTGCCGATGCTGTCTCTGCTGCTGCCGATGTTGTCTCTGCTGCTGCCGAATGTTGAATCATTGCTAATGCGCTTGTTCGTTCTGCCTCAGGAATGGTGTGCGAGTACCAAAATCCTTCGGGACTGAAGTTGGGGTCGAGATCCGGTGGATGTGTCCAGAAGGTGAAGGTGACGATCCCGTCGCTGTCAGCGGTGCCAAGGTCTGGAACAAAGTCGAGGACGAAGACGTTATTTTTTAGGACCGCCTTCCCGATGTAGAGACCGCCATTTCCGTGGTATAACTTGAACTCCTGTGTTGTGCTGTCTGCTTCGAGATGGATGCCTTTCGCCATCAGCTGACTGACGCGCAGTAAGTTGTAGCCAAGTCCCTCCGCAATTAACACCTTTGACATTTGCAGTATTACGTGTGTCTCTCGTGACTAAAGTTGCACCACACCTTGTCGTCGTGTGCGCAGGTTCTGGTTGTTGGCGACGGTGATGACGACTTCGCGTTGAAGTTGGTGTTCGCGTTGAACGAAGCGACCCGAAGAGCACATGTGTTGTCCGCAACAACTGTCCAAGTACCAGGTATCCTTTTCGGATGGCTCGCTTTGGGCGATGGCTGCATACGTCGGGTTTGGTTGAAGTGACTCGCGGCGAGGTGTGCTGTTGTCGAGTTGCTCTTCCGGCGAGTAATGCGGTGGTGACTCTGTGATGTAGGAGTCGGTCAGTCGTGCCATGCAGCTGACGATGTTTCTTGTTCCTTGCGCAGATTGTCCCGTCAATGTTGTTGAAGCTTGTACTTGAGTGGTCGGATTCGCTTGCGTTGAGGCGATTTGACTGCTTGAAGGGCAAAGCAGCCGCTGCGTTGGGTGTTGATTGCTGCCGGTTTGGGCAGTGTGTACGGGGGTGACCTGACGCGTTACAAAGGTGACAGAACGGAGGTACTGGTTTCGGTTGATGCCGGTTGTTGTTGTTGTAGTGCTGTTGAGTGTGGAATGCGAATTCGGGCACTGATGCCTTCCTCTTGTGTCATTCTTCTTGCAGATCCATATCTTGCTGCTCAGCGTGGATCTCGGCGCAGAGTGCTGCTTCTGATATTTTTCCGTGAGCTCGGAGTATGGCGCGAGTGGAGCGCCACTGAGGACCGAGGCCGCCGATGATGACTGTGACGGAGGCGTCTTCTGAAATCGACCCTCCGCATCGAAGGAGTTTGTTGAAATGAACGAACAGGAATGATTGAACTAACAGTGAAATCAGTACAAGTACCTAACCCTAGAATTGTGTACCCCCTATAGGCTAACCCACTGTAGCCTAAACAAGCACAACATATATAATGTTTGACACACCCCTATAGGCGAAGTGGGGGAGAACTAGGGGTCACAAGACCAATCAAGTAAAGCAAAGAAAAGCAAGCTCAGGGTGGATCACAAAGTCACCACACATTCCGAGCACAAGTTCAAGGCCACAAGGCCAGTACACATGTAGGAGTACATATATATATAAGGCTAGACAAGCAAGAGCAGGTATATATATATATGTAACAGTACAAGCAAGGTCAAGAGGTGAGCAAGTGAGGCAAGACAGGTACAAGACTTTGCTCGGTGCAGAAGCGCTGATGATCACAAGGCGCAAGTGCCTTGGTGAAGACATCAGCAGTGTTGGCCTCAGAGGCCACGTACGCAAGCCGCAACTGACCACGCTGCTGTAGCTCACGAGCAAGGAAGTAGCGGAGAGCAATGTGCTTTGTTCTGTGCTCCAGTCTCTACTCTCGACACAAGGCCAGCATGGCCTTGTTGTCTACGTACAGGTCTGGAGGAGAACGAGGCGGCTCTCCAAGGTCGGTCAGCAGGTAGGTGAGCCAGCGAAGCTCCTGAGCAGCCATGGCCCCTGCGTAGATCTGAGCCTCACAACTGGAGCCGAGAACAAAAGACGAGCGAGTAGCCCGCCACGAAACAGAGCCAGAACCAAGGCTGAAGGTGTAACCCTGTGACGACCGCTGCGTAGCCTGGTCGTCAGCCCAAGAAGCGTCTGCGTGACCAGTGAGGACCACTGGACTCCGCCCTCCAAGCACTAGACCCATGCCCGACGTACTGCACAAGTAGCGCAACACCCTCTTCGCTGCAGCCATGTGCTCTGGTCGGTGTCTCCCAGGAGCAACATAGCGTGCGAGAATGCTAAGAGGGTATGCAAGGTCAGGTCGTGTGCAGGTCATCAGATACATGAGGCAGCCAACAAGCTCTGGGTACGGGCCACTCGACTCTACGGACTCATCCGAAGGCAGAGCTGAGAGCGAGTGGCGAGTAGGCAGAGGAGTGGCCTGAGGTGAGGAGTATGTGAAGCCGAAGCGCTGAAGGACCTGCTGCACCATGTGTGACTGAGTCAGGGTGATGGTGCGGCGTGCTCTGTCCCGGGTGATCTGCAAGCCAAGGTAGCTGCGCAGTTCACCCAGGTCTGTGCACGTGTGTCTCTTCTGCAGCTCGGACTTCACGTAGGCGAGTCCAGCAGTGTCAGCTGTGGCAAAGACCAAGTCCTCGACGTACACGAGGATGTAGAACGGCGGCAGAGAAGTGTCAGTGCGTAGAAACAGCGACGGTTCGGCAGTAGAGGGAGCAAACCCAAGAGCCGCAAGCGTAGTCCTCAGTGTGTCGTGCCACTCACGCAGTGCCTGGCGGAGACCGTAGACTGGCCGCCGGAGGCTCCACTGGGTGCCAGGAGGAAAAGTCCCCATGAAGCCAAGTGGGCGGCGCAGCCAGATCTCCTCGTGCAGGCTGCCCTGCAGGAAGGCAGTGCTGAAGTCAAGAGAGTGTAGCTCGTAGTCACGGTGAGCAGCTACGTGCAGTAGTACCCGAAGAGTGGTCATCTTCGGGGTGGGAGAGAAGGTCTGAAAGTAGTCAACTCCCTGCCGCTGACTGAAGCCACGAGCCACGTAACGCGCCTTGAAGACAGGCGGAGAACCCGGCGGCCGCTTCACCCTGAAAATCCACATGCCACTTACGATGTTCGCCCCAGGAGGGGGAACCGCGTCAACGTAGGTGCCTATGGACTTCCAGGAAGCCATCTCTGCATCCATAGCTGGCTACCACTGAGAGGAGTAGGGACCCTCTATCGCCTCCGCGTAAGAGCGCGGAGTCGGGATGTCAAGTGCATCCGGGTCTCCCTCAGGGGTAAGCAGTACGGACACGAGATGAGGTGAAGCAGCGGCCAAGCACTGGAACTCCTCCTGCCTGTCCTCAAGGACGTCCGTGCCAAGGGCACACTCACCCCCGACGGACGAAGGACAGACAGACTCAGACTCAGCTACAAGACTAGCAGCGTAGTCTAGACGACAGCGAGCAGCAAAGTTGACGAGCTCAGCAACTAGGGCAGACGCAGCAGTGGACTCAAAAGAAGGGTCAGTGACGACAGTAGCAAGGAGACGCGTGACACTAGGACTGGCAGCACGAAGAGAGTCCGACTCCGGGTCGGCAAGGGCAGAAAGAGAGGACGCATGAGGAGAAGGCAAAGGGACACGCAGAGGAGCAGTGGACGGACGCAGAGACATCCGGTGCGTGCCAGGGACAGGAGGAGGACGCTGACGCGATCCGCAACCACTAGTGCGAGCAGTACGGACAGGCGATGCAGGGCGAGACGCAGGCTCACGATGCTCAGCAAGACCTCCAGTAGGACCAGTGTAGGGAGAAGGAGCAGGCAGTGGGGAGGCGGGCTGTAACTGTAACCATGACTGGACAGGCTGTGGACACTCTAAGGGAGGAGGAGGACTGAGAGAAGGCGGGAGACCAAGAACCTGCTGAAGGAGCGGAACGAAGTACGGCCGCTGCCGTGCAGCGACTCTAGAACCAGCAGAGACACCAGCGCTAGGGTCCTCCGCACCAGCAGCAGGTCCAACGCCCGACCCCACAGCACCAGCAGCAGCACCAGGTCCAGGGTCCTCAGCACCAGCAGCAGCTCCAACGCCCGGGTCCTCAGTACCAGCAGCAGCTCCAACGCCCGGGTCCTCAGCACCAGCAGCAGCACCAGCGCCCGGGTCCGCAGCACCAGCCGTAGCTCCGACGCCCGGGTCCGCAGCACCAGAAACAGCTCCAACCTCTGGGGCCGCAGCACCAGCAGAACCAGTAGAGTCTCCAGCACCAGTAGCACCAGCAGCAGCAGCGGGGTCCGCGACACCAGGCGCGCCACTCCGAAGAGTGCAGCGCCGCTCGTACCACTCACGGATCCGCTCACGGGAGGGGAGCTCCCGGCTAGGAGGAGAAGCACTAGCACCAGTCCCAGTAGTACGCCTGGCTCCAGAGGTACCTCTCCTGAGGCTGCAGTACTGGAAGTACCACTCACGCAGCTGCTCCGAGGAGAGGGCTCCGCCAAGTGTAGGACCCTCAGGCTCAGGACCTCCAGACTCAGAACCCCCAGACTCCGGACTCTGCGGCTCAGCACCCCCAGGCTCCGCACCCCCAGGCTCCGCACCCCCGGGCTCCGCACCCCAAGGCTCAGCAACCCCAGGCTCCGCACCCCTAGGCTCCGCACCCCCAGGCTCCGCACCCCCAGGCTCCGCACCCCCAGGCTCAGTACCCCCAGGCTCCGCACCCCCAGACTCAGCACCCCCAGGCTCCGCACCCACAGCAGGACGAGAGTCGACAGCTACCTCAACAGGCTCAAACGGGTCTACCTGAGACACACCTGAGGGAGCGGCACCCTGAGGGGGGAGGGGGTCTACGACAGCAGCACCTGGCGCGAGGAAGAGAGGCGGGGGGGGGAGCGGGGCAGTGCGGTAGGGGAAGAGGCGGTAGTAGGGGACGGACTCGTCAAAAGTGACGTCCTGAGAGGGCAAGACTCGGCGCGAGGTGGCGTGGCAAAACTGCCAACCAGGAGCGTCCGGGACAAAGCCGAGGAAGACGCAGGGAACAGCACGGGAGGAGAGCTTGTCCGCAGACGTATCGAGGACAAAAGGTCGAGATCCCCAGACCTGGAAACGCGACGCATCGCAAACCTCCCCCGTCCACAGCAGTGTGGGCGAGGTCTCCGGCAAGGAGACACGGGGCCAGAGGTTGAGCCGATGCGCAGCGTACCGGACCGCAAACGGCCACAGAAAGTGGGGGGCAGCCGCATGGATCAAGGAGGTACGGGCGACCTCCATGACCAGGCCAATGCGGCGCTCTGATATCCCATTCTGCTGTGGAGAGGCCGGAAGCGTGAACGACTGCTCAATGCCGTGCTCAACACAGTAGGCTGCCAAGAGGTCGGAGGAGAACTCACCACCTCTGTCAGAGTGCAAGCGCAGGACAGGAAAGTCCGAGTGGAAACGCTCGCTGAGCTGGAGACGGGCTCTGCGGATCCAAGGGATCAAGACATCAGGGACCTCACCCTTGGAGCGCAAGGGGAAGACCGTGGTGTAGCGCGAGTAGTCGTCAACAACTATCAGGAAGTACCTCTCCTGACCCTAACCACGGACGTGGGCTGGGCCCCACACGTCCCTGTGGAGCGTCTGCAAGGGAGCAGTCGTCGGGGGAAACGAGGAGGAGTGAGGAGCGGCGCGCTGCCGCCCCTCGACGCAGGGAAGACAGGGAGGAGCAGGCGAGGGTGGGAGGGGAGGGAGGACTCTGGGAAGACCGGAGACAAGGTACCGGGAGTGCATGGCACGAAGGCGCTGCACAGGCGGGTGGCCAAGTCGGTGGTGCCAGAGGACAGTCTCGTGCGCCAGAGAGCGACACGAGCAGGGGGCAGACAACTGACCTGACGCGGACGCAGACGCAGACGCAGCGACCTGAGGGGACTCAGTGGTCAGTGTGTACAGGTCCGACCCCGGCTGCCGAGTGAAGGTAGCCAAGTGGCGGCCCGTACGAGCACACGTGCAGTGTGTCACGCGCTCGTAGGCAGGGGTGAACTGGTGAACACCCCCATCCTAGAGTGCACTACCTGCCACCAAATTCGTAGAGAAGGAGGGAAGGTGGAGACCTGACAGTGTGCCCGACGGGACCGCAGGACAGGGAAGGACAGTGGAGGAGGTCGCAATGACCGGACCCCCAGAGGGGTCAGCGAGGGAGACAGCAACTGGCCGAGCAAGCGGCTCAAGGGCAGTGCGGTCACGAAAGAAGCAGCGAGAAGCACCTGAGTCCAGTGTGAAGGTGTGCAGTGCTGCCGTCGACTCAGTACCAGGGGGGGGAGACGCACAAGCACCTAGAGCAGTGGCCTCACCAGCACCTGGGGTAGCAGACACGCGAGTACCTGGAGCGGCAGACACACTAGTCCTAATGCCTGGGTCGGGCGGCACACACAGGTACTCAGCACCCTCTCCACTAGTAGACATCACATACATAGCAGTGAGAATAGCATCAAAGTCTAGAGCATAGATATCAATCCCCTTCTTCAGGATATCAACCCAGCGGGGCAGCTCAGTGGCCTGAGGGAACTGAACACGCCAAGCGTCGTTGAGACGAGCGAAGCAGCGCTGTGTGGCGTGCGGTCCCCCACACGGCTGACTAATGCGGTCACCAGTGCGAATGACGTACGTGCAGCTAAAGCCACCCCCCCCCCCCCCCGTGCTGAGAGTACCACTCACGGACCTCCTGGGGCGACGGAGTGTGCTGCTGGCCCTGGCCACCGCCAGCGCCTCCACGACCACCACCGCCGCCGCCACCTCCTCGACCACCCCAACCCCTGCCGCCGCCGCGTCCACCGCCACCCCCACCACCGCCTCCGCCCCTGCCACCTCCCCCGCCGCTGCCGCCACCACCCCCACCGCTGCCACTAGCCCCTCCAGTCGCGCCACCACCCCCACCGCCGCCACCGCCCCCACCACCGCCTCCCCCGCTGTCACCGCCACCGCCCTTGCCCCCTTTGCCCTTGCCGCTGCGGCGCCCGCACAAAGCAAACGCAGTCCCGACCTTCTCAGCACCAAGGAGGTCGACAGCAGCAGCAGAGGCGACAGAGGGAAGAAGGGGGGAAGGAGAACACCCCTCAAAGAACGGGGTACGGGGGTTGCCACGAGAGGCACCTACAACGACTATGCTAGCCTCAGCTGCAAGGAGTTCCTTCTCGAGGAGGGCAATGGTGAGCTCAGTGGGGCAGCGAGCTAGGAAGTGGTCCCTGACTGAGCGCAGAGTGTCAGGGAGGCGGGTGACTAGGTGGTAGAGAGTGAGCCAGAGTGGGGGTGGGTTCTTGGCAAGGAACTCATCAGGCATGGCGGCGCGGAAGCGAGCCTCACTAGTGCGGAGGTGCGTAATGAGGTCAGCGACTGTGTGGAAAGAGGCTAAGTCGGGGAACAGGTAGGGAAGAGAGAGACGGCCTAGTGCGGCAGAGGCCGGTGAGGAGTAGCGGGCAATGACAGCAGTGTACAATGCCTGTGCAGTCTTGTGCTGCCCAAAGTGCTCGCGCTCATCTATCGGCAGGGAGATGCGAATAGCGAAGCGAGCGTGGGCGTCACGAGTCTGCCACTGTGAGCGGGCAGTGCTGTCAGCAGTAGCAGGAGCATGGCCTAGGGCGTGATCGTACAGTGAGATGTCCTCCTTGGCAGTGAGCTGTAGGAAGAGGTGTAGGTCATCTAGCCAGGTTTCGAACTTCAGTGGGCGGCCCTCAGCATCGAAAGCCAGCACGGGAGGGCTAGCCATAGCAGTAGTAGGAGTAAAAGCAGTAGGGGCACCCCAAAAACAGTAGGCAGTGCGACTAAGGTAGGGCGGCTCGGTCCAGTACGGGCGGCGCGGCTCGGTTTAGGTAGGGCGGCGCGGCTCGGGAAGGGCGGCGCGGCTAGGTTCGGGCGGCGCGGCTCGATTTGGGCTGGGCGGCTCGGTTCGGGCGGTTCGGTTCAGGCGGCTCGGTTCGGGCGGCTCGGTTCGGGCTGGGCGGCTCGGTTCGGGCTGGGCGGCTCGGTTCGGGCTGCTCGGGTCGGGCGGCTCGTTCTGGGGGGGCCGTTTGGGGCCTCTAGGGGCGAGCGCGGGGCCGTAAGGGGCCGCTAAGGGCGAGCGCGGGGCCGATCGGGGCCTCTAGGGGCGAGTGCGGGGCCGTAAGGGGCCGCTAAGGGCGAGCGCGAGGCCGTTCGGGGCCTCTAGGGGCGAGCGCGGGGCCGTAAGGGGCCGCTAAGGGCGAGCGCGGGGCCGTTCGGGGCCTCTAGGGGCGAGCGCGGGGCCGTAAGGGGCCGCTAAGGGCGAGCGCGGGGCCGACGGGGGCCTATAGGGAGGTGAGCGCGGGGCCGACGGGGCCGTTAGGGGCGATCGCGGGGCCAACAGGGTCGCTAAGGGGCGAGCGCGGGGCCGTAAGGGGCGAGCGCGTGGGCCGACGGGGCCTTAAGGGGCGGCGCGCGAGTCGCTAAGGGGCGGGTCGCGGGTCGCGGGGCCTTAGGGGGCCGTGAAAAACGAGGCGCCCTAGGGCGCAGTTAGGTAGGTAGGTAGGTAGGTAGTGGTGGGCCCTAAAAAAACGGTCCTAGCGAAGGACCTGCTCTATACCATGTTGAAATGAACGAACAGGAATGATTGAACTAACAGTGAAATCAGTACAAGTACCTAACCCTAGAATTGTGTACCCCCTATAGGCTAACCCACTGTAGCCTAAACAAGCACAACATATATAATGTTTGACAGAGTTTGTCGCGCAATTTGCGACAGCGGCTGATATAGGCCATCCCCTTTTCCCCCGGTTTCATTTGGACTGTTGTCAGTTGCGCCATTAACCGACTTTGTTTGACGCTGTCTGTTGCTTGATACAGGTTCTTCATGTGGTTGTACGCGAGCTGTACAGGGTTGCCGTATCCCCGGTAAGACCGTATATTCTGCTGCTGATTTGGAGTGATGTTTCTCAGTAGTAGTGTGTACGCCATCATTGACTGATACGTGTACTGCTGCCTGTCGTACAATGTGCCGTGTGTTGGATATGGCAGGGACCCGTCGAAGAAGCCAAGGATCTGCGCGCCTTCCATCATCAGCTCGAACTCGAATGACCAGGTAAAGAAGTCATTCCCGTCGAAAGGCCTTGACGTTTGCAGTTTTAAGACGTGCGCGAACTGCGACTGAACTCGAAGTGCGTCCAGTGTTTTCTCTTGTCCAGGTGTAGGCTGCGAATGTGGCATAAAGCTGACGGAGCCGCGCTGGGGCTCGTACGGAGCAAAGGTAGGCTGCTGCTGTTGATTTCCGCGTGCGTAGGATGAGCCGTCGAGGCTCATGGGCGTCACGTCGTCGTTGTTGTTGTTGTTGTTGTTGTTGTTGTTGTTGTTGTTGTTGTTGTTGTTGTTGTTGTTGTTGTTGTTGTTGTTGTTGTTGTTGTTGTTGTTGTTGTTGTTGTTGTTGTTGTTGTTGTTGTTGTTGTTGTTGTTGTTGTTGTTTGACTGCGCAGGTGCCGACTGTTGGTGTTGCTCGTAGAAGGACATGAAGGAGAAGAACTTCTCCATCATGTTCTGGTCGAAGTCTGCAGGTTTATTCGCAGGAGTTTCAGTGGACCCTGCTGCTGGTCTTGTCCCCGTGCCCTGCTCTGTCTGTAGGCCAGAGGCAGGAGGTGGAGTAGGGGTAGTGCTGGGAGAACCATTAGAGGAACTCCTTTCCTTCTGAGTAGCCATGCTTTCTGATGTTGTAGGTGCCTGATAGTGGAATTCGTCCTGACTACTCTCATACCATGTTGGGCTGAGAAAAGCCCTTAGGATCTTTGTAGGACTAAATTTTGAGTAGAACAATGTAATAGTGGAAGCGTTTAATGAAAAGTTTGTGAACCACCTTGCGCTAGTATGTGAGGGCAAAGTAGATTGATTAAAACAAAGGGATACAAGCTTTTATAAGAGTACAAGGGAATATGAACAGTTATAACTAATAAATGTTTTGCTGTTGCTGTTGCGATTCGATACAGTGACGACTCGGGCAACTGCTCAATAACGAGTGAGTTGTTTGTCCTTGCTGTTGTGTTGTTCTTAAGCTCAAGGTGGATCACAACGTCACCACACACTCCAAGCACAAGCAAAAGGGCCACAAGGCCAGTTCACATGCAGAGGTATATATGCAACAACAACAGTACAGTGATCACTACCTACCAAGAGTAAACATGCAGGTAGATATAAATAGATCACAGTACAACAAAAGTCTAAAGTGAAGAAACGTAGGTATTAGGGCTAGAGCAATGCAGAAGCGCTGATGATCACCAGCCATAAGGGCCTTGGTGAACACATCACCCGTGTTCGCCCGGGTGGGCACGTGGGCGACACGAAGCTGACCACACTGCTGCAACTCTCGAGCAAGGAAGTAACGCAGAGCGATGTGCTTTGTTCTGTGCTCCAGTCTGTGGTCATGACACAAGGCAATGGCAGCCTTGTTGTCGACGTACAGAACTGGAGGAGAACGAGGCCTCTCTCCCAAGTCGGTCAGCAGGTAGGTGAGCCAGCGTAGCTCCTATGCAGCCATGGCTGTGGCGTAGATCTCAGCCTTACAACTAGAGCAAAGAATAGAAGACGAGTGTGTAGACCGCCAAGAAACAGAGCCAGAGCCAAGGCTGAACGTGTAACCCTGTGACGATCGCTGCATAGCCAGGTCATCAACCCAAGAAGCGTCGGAGTGCCCAGTGAGGACAACGGAGCTCCGCCCTCCAAGCACGAGCCCCATGCCCGATGTACTACACAAGTAGCGCAGTACCCTCTTCACAGCATCGAAATGCACCTTTCAGTGCCTACTAAGAACCACGTAGTGTGCCAGAAGGCCAAGAGGGTACGCAAGGTCATGACGAGTGCAGGTCATCAAGTACATGAGGCAGCCCACTAGCTCTGGGTACGGACCACTCGGCTCTACGGACTCGTCCGAAGGTGGAGCTGAGAGCAAGTGACCTGTAACCAGGGGAGTGGACTGTGGCGAGGACCAAGTGAAGCCGAAGCGCTGAAGGACCTGCTGCACCATGTGGGACTGAGTCAGTGTGATGGTGCACCGTGCTCTGTCCCGGGTGATCTGCAGGCCAAGGTAGCTACGCAGCTCACCCAGGTCTATGCACGTGTGGCTCTTCTGCAGCTCCAACTTCACAAGGGCGAGAGTCTCAGTGTCAGCAGTGGCAAAAACAAAGTTGTCGACGTACACAAGGATGTAGAATGGCGGCAAGGAAGTGTCGGTGCACAGAAACAGCGACGGGTCAGTAGTGGAAGGTGCAAACCCAAGAGCCGCAAGCGTCGTCCTCAGTGTGTCGTGCCACTAACGAGGGGCGTGACAGAGACCGTAGACTGGCCGGCGGAGGCTCGACTGGGTACCAGGAGGGAACGACCCAGTGAAGCCAGGTGGGCGGCGCAGCCAGATCTCCTCGTGCAGACTGCCCTGTAAGAACGCTGTGCTGAAGTCCAGAGAGTGAAGCTCGTAGTCACGTTGAGTGGCAACGTGCAGCAGCACCCGAAGAATGGTCATCTTCGGGGTGGGGGAGAAGGTCTGGAAGAAGTCAACTCCCTGTTGCTGACTGAAGCCTCGTGCAAAGTAACAAGCCTTAAGGACAGGCGGAGACCCCGGCGGCCGCTTCACCTTGAAAATCCACATGCCATCGACTACGTTCGCCCCAGGAGGGGGAACTGCGTCGACGTAAGTGCCTGTGGACTTCCAGGAAGCCATCTCTACGTCCATGGCTGTCTGCCACTCAGAGGAGTACTCACCCGCGATCGCCTCAGCGTAAGAGCGCGGAGTCGGGATGTATGGAGAATCCGGGTCTCCCTCAGGGGCAAGCAGCATGGCCACGAGATGAGGCGGAGCGGCTGCAAGACACTCAAAGTCCTCCTGCCTATCCTCAAGGACGTCCGTGCCAAGAGCACACTCACCCCCGACGGACGGAGGATAGACAGACTCAGACTCAGCAACAAGACTAGCAGCGAAGTCGAGACGACAGGCAGCAGCAAAGTCAACAAGATAAGAGACTAAGGCAGATGCAACAGTAGACTCAAACGACGGGTCAATGACAATAGTGGCTAGCAGACGCGTGACAGTACGGTGAGCAGCACGAACCAGGTCAGACTCAGAGTCCTGAATGTCAGGCAGAGAAGACACAGGAGGAGACGGCAAGGGAACACGCTGTGGAACAGAGGAAGGACGAATTGCCATAGCGTGCGTGCCAGGGACAGGAGGCGGACACTCACGAGGAACACGACTACCAGTGCGACGCGCGCGAACAGGTGACTTGGGACGAGACGCATGCTCACGACGCTTCGTAAGCGAGTCTGTCTGCTCAGTGTAAGGAGAAGGCATAGGCAGTGGTGCGCCGGGCTGTAATGGGAGGCCAGTAGAAGACGGGAGGCTAAGAACCTGGCGAAGCACGAAGTCAGGTGGTGGCAGAGGCGTCGATGACGGCGGAGCGAAAAACAGTTGCGACGGTGCAGTGCCACCAGTACCAGTAGCTCCAACGCCTCGAGCAGCTCCAGAACCTCCAGCCCTAGGGCCTCCAGCAGCAGCACCTCAAGCTCCATTGACTCCAGCAGAAGCACCTCCAGCTCCAGCGCCTCCAGCAGCTCTAGAACCTCCAGCTCCAGCGCCTCCGGCAGCAGCACCTCCAGCTCCAGTGACTCCAGCAGCAGCACCTCCAGTTCCAGCTCCTCCAGCAGCTCCAGAACCTCTAGCTCCAGCGCCACCAGTAGCAACACCCCCAGAACCAGCACCTCCAGCCCCAGTGTCCCCAACTCCTGAGTCGATAGTACACGCTCCAAGGCCTCCAGCAGCAGCACCCCCATAACCGGCACCTCCAGCTCCAGGGTCTCCAACGCCAGGGTCGACAGCACCAGCTCCAGGGCCTCCAGCCCCAGTACCTCCAGCAGCAGCACCCCCAAAGCCGACACCTCCAGCTCCAAGAGCAGTACTAGTCCCCGTAGCTCCAGTACCTCCAGTACAAGCACCTCCAAGACCAGAGACACCAGCACTCCCAGCGCCTCTATGAGAAGCAGCTCCAGCAGCACGACTCCTCAGGTGGGTACGCGGCGCAAACCACTCTCGTGCCTGCTATGGTGAGAGAGGCACACATCGTGAAACGAGACCCAGAGGAATGCCAGCAGACTCAGCACCCCCCGACCCGGCACCCTCCGGCTCAGCACCCCCAGGCTCTGCACTCGTAGGCTCAGCACCCCAAGGCTCCGCACCCCCCAGCACCCTTCGACCCTAATCTGATGGTAACCTCCCCGTAAGTCAATTAAAAAAAAAACCTGTGCTGTTTGCAGTTGATTCATCAGTTCGTCAGCGCGGGGAACGGGGTATCGCAACTTTACTGTCACCCTGTTCAGTGCTCTATAGTCGATACACATGCGAAATCCTATGTCTATTTTCGGAGTGAGCAGTATCGGCGCGGCGAACGGTGACGAGCTCGGTCCGATGCTTTCTTTCTCTAACAGATAATCTAACTGCTTCCCCAGCTTGTCGAGCTCAGGCTGTGTCAGTCAGAACTGTCGCTGTATGGTTGGCCGTGCCCCCAGTTCTTGTTCGATGCGGTGGTCGTGTGCTCGCTGAGATGGCAACCCTCCAGCAAATCGTCCGAAAAAATCCCAGGATACCGTTTCAGTAGTTCTTGTATTTCGGGCGGTACGGTTGCCAGCTGTGAGAGTACGACGACTTATGCTGGTCTTGCTAGCTTGCCTGGACTTTATTATGCTATACCTAGCTTGGGTTTATTTTATCATGCATAGATATGCTTGATTTCCTAGGTTATGTGCATTTCTATGTTTTATTATAGTTCTAGCACCAGACCAGGTTACGTGTACCGAACTCAAGCCTATTCGGTTTCCACCAAATTGCTTTCTTCTAAGTTCGGGAAGGTTCTGTTCGGGACGCTTCGCGACCCTCAGAACATTCGCGTAACACCTGGGTAACTAGCCTTGTGTTGTAACCAGGTGAATCATTCAATTCAAACTCTCTTTCATGAGCTCGACCCTAGATCCTCACACTTGGTAATCAGAGCCGTTTACACGCGAAGTTTTTCGACCACTAAAACCGAGTCTTAAAAAAACCGCGGGGCGACGACCGTTAAACACCGATTTCGGGTACGTAAAACCGGGTTCGTGTTTTTCACTCCCCCTTGATTTCGGTTTTCGAACGCGCAATGTCAGACATGGAGGGCCAAGGCGGCAACTACGTGACGACGAGTGACATCGTCAGCCTTCGCACTGACGTGGAACTGACGCTGGCGGCAATTCGGCGAATCGAGGCCCTTCTGACAAACCAATCCGCAGCCGCATGTCAAACTCATATTATATAGCTTGTCTAGGCTATAGTGGGGTAGACACTATGGGGTACAGTTTCCTAGGGTTTCCTACTTGTACCCAACCTTGTGCTAGTTCATTCATTCATCATTTCTTCACTCTTGACTATGATGCTATCCTCACTGCCATGTATGCATTGCCTACTAGTGATGAGGGTGACTGTTACCTGTGTGTTCCGCCTGACCCGGGCATTGAGGCTGCTGCTCTAGGTGCTGGTGAGGCTGCTGCTCTAGGTGCTGGTGCGTCTGCTGCCCCAGGTGCTGGTGAGTCTGCTCTCTCAGGTACCACGTCGTCTCAGGCCTAACACACCTTCACTCTTGACTCGGGTGCTTCCCGCTCCTTCTTTCGAGACCGCACCACGCTTACGCCGCTCAGTCGGCCGGTTGCGGTCTCCCTGGCAGACCCCTCTAGGGGTCCTGTCCTTGCTCGCTTCTCCACTGTCTTACCCTGTCCGGCGGCCCCCTCTGGCACCCTGTCAGGTCTCTACCTCCCCTCGTTCTCTACGAACTTGGTAAGTGGTGCTGATCTACAGGATCGGGGGGTTGACCAGTTCACTCCTGCGAGTCAGCGGGTGACCCACTGTACGTGTGCGCGGACGGGCCGACACTTGGCCACGTTTACCCGTCGGCCGGGGTCAAGCCTGTACACACTGACTACTGAGTCTCCTCCGGTTGCTGAGTCTAGTCAGGTAGCTGCGTTGAGACAGGTGTTTGCTGCAGCGTCCAGGTCTGGTCCTGAGTCTGCTCCCTGCTCGTGTCGTCTCCTGTCTCACCAGACTCTCCTTTGGCACCACCGCCTTGGTCACCCCTCCCTGCCTCGTCTCCGAGGCATGGCCTCCCGTGTCCTTGTCTCTGGTCTCCCCCGGTTTCTCCCTCCCCTACCTCCGGGGCCTGCCCCTACCTGCGTCCCCTGCGTCGAGGGGCGACAGCGCGCCGCCCGTCACTCCTCCGAGTTTCCTCCGACAGAGGCTCCGCTGCAGACTCTTCACATGGACGTGTGGGGCCCCGCCCGCGTCCGTGGCCAGGGTCACGAGCGTTACTTCCTGTTGGTGGTTGACGACTACTCGCGTTACACCACGGTCTTCCCCTTGCGCAGCAAGGGTGACGTCACTGAGGTGTTGATCGATTGGATCCGCGCAGCTCGTCTCCAGCTCAGAGAGAGTTTCGGCTCGGACTTTCCTGTTTTGCGTCTGCACTCTGACAGAGGCGGGGAGTTTTCCTCTGCCCGTCTGGGAGCCTTCTGTCGTGCACAGGGCATCCGCCAGACCTTCACGCTTCCGGCCTCTCCACAGCAAAATGGGATTGCTGAGCGCCGCATTGGCATGGTCATGGACGTCGCTCGTACGTCCATGATCCATGCGGCTGCCCCCCATTTTCTGTGGCCGTTTGCGGTTCAGTACGCAGCGCATCACCTCAACCGCCCGCCCCGGGTCTCCTTGCCAGAGACCTCCCCCAACTTTGCGGTGGACGGGGAAGGTTGGCGATGCGTCTGCGTTTTGGGTCTGGGGATCTCGGGCGTTTGTCCGCGACTTGTTTGCGGACAAGCTGTCCCCCCGTGCTGTTCCCTGCGTCTTCCTTGGCTTCCCCCCTGACGCGCCTGGTTGGCAGTTTTACCACCCCACCTCGCGCCGTGTTCTGTCCTCCCAGGACGTCACCTTCGACGAGTCGGTGCCTTACTACCGTCTCGTCCCCTACCGCACTGCGCCCCTCCCCCCGCCGCCGCTCTTCCTTGTGCCATGTCCTCCCCCGGTAGACCCCCTCCCCCCTCAGGGTCCTGCCCCGTCACATGTGTCCCAGGTAGACGCAGTCGAGCCTGTCGAGGTAGCTGTTGACTCTGGTGCTGCTAGAGGTGCGGAGCCTGGGGTTGCTGAGTCTGGGGGTGCTGAGCCTGGGGGTGCTGAGTCTCGGGGTGCTGAGCCTGGGGGTGCTGAGCCTGGGGGTGCGGAGCCTGGGGGTGCTGGGTCTGCTCGTGTGGCCTCTGGCGGTGCTTCGTCGAGGCGGGAGCCACTCTCTCCACAGGAGCTGCGCGAGTGGTTTGCCCGGCGCTGGAGCCGTGCTGCTGGAGTTGGTCCTGCTGGAGGTACTACTGGAGCTGCTGGCGGTACTGGAGCTACCGGTCCTACTGGGGTTGGTGCTGCTGAATCTGCTGGAGCTGCTGGAGCTGGAGCTGCTGGGGGTGTTGGCGCTGGTGGTTCTGCTGGCGCTGGTGCATCTGAGGGTGCTGGAGTTGGCACTGTTGGAGCTGGAGGTGCTACTGGCGCTGGTGCTGCCGCTGGGAGTACCGGTGCTGTCCCTGCTGGGTCTGGAGCCGCTGCGCGGCCGCGGCCGTATTTCGTTCCGCTCCTTGAGCAGGTTCTTGGTCTCCCGCCCTCTACTAGTCCTGCTCCTCCCTTAGAGTGTCCACAGCCTGTCCAGTCGCAGTCACAGTTACAGCCCGCCTCCCCCCTACCTGCTCCTTCTCCCTACACTGGTCCTAGTGGAGGTCTTGCTGAGCGTCGTGAGCCTGCGTCTCGTCCTGCGTCGCCTGTTCGTGCTACTCGCATTAGTAGTCGTGCTCCGCGTCCGCGTCCTCCTGCGGTCCTAGGCACACACCAGATGGCACTGCGTACTTCCACTGCTCCTCTGCGTGTCCCGTTGCCGTCTCCTCCAGAGTCCTCTCTTCCTGTTCTTGCTGACCCGGAGTCTGACTCTCTTCGTGCTGCCAGTCCTACTGTCACGCGTCTCCTGGCCACTATTGTCACTGACCCTTCCTTTGAGTCCATTGCAGCGTCTGCCTTAGTTGCTGAGCTTGTCGACTTTGCTGCTCGCTCTCGTCTAGACTACGCCACTAGTCTCCTTGCTGAGTCTGAGTCTGTCACGGACGTCCTTGAGGACAGGCAGGAGGAGTTCCAGTGTTTTGCTACTGCTTTGCCTCATCTCGTGTCCACGCTGATTGCCCCTGAGGGAGACCCGAATGCACCAGACATCCCGACTCCTCGATCGTACGCTGAGGCGATCGAGGGTCCCTACTCCTCACACTGGCAGTCAACCATGGACGCAGAGATGGCTTCCTGGAAGTCCACAGGCACCTACGTCGACGAGGTTCCCCCACCTGGGGCGAACATCGTCAGTGGCATGTGGATTTTAAGGGTGAAGCGGCCACTGGGTTCTCCGCCTGTCTTCAAGGCGCCTAACGTGGCTCGAGGCTTCAGTAAGCAGCAAGGAGTTGACTAATTTCAGACCTTCTCTCCCACCCCAAAGATGACCACTCTTCGGGTGCTGCTGCACATAGCCGCTCAGCGCGACTACGAGCTTCACTCTCATGACTTCAGCACAGCTTTCCTGCAGGGCAGCCTGCACGAGGAGATTTGGCTGCGCCGCCCACCTGGCTTCACTGGGTCGTTTCCTCCTGGTACCCAGTGGAGCCTCCAGCGGCCAGTCTACAGTCTCCGCCAGGCGCCCCGTGAGTGGCATGAGACACTGAGGACTACATTTGCGGCTCTTGGGTTTGCTCCTTCTACTGCCGACCCGTCGCTGTTTCTGCGCACCGACACCTCTTTGCCGCCGTTCTACATCCTCGTGTACGTCGACGACTTGGTCTTTGCCACAGCTGACACTGCTGGACTCGCCCACGTGAAGTCCGAGCTGCAGAAGAGACACACGTGCACAGACCTGGGTGAACTGCGCAGCTACCTTGGCTTGCAGATCACCCGGGACAGAGCACAGCGCACCATTACCTTGACTCAGTCACACATGGTGCAGCAGGTCCTTCAGCGCTTCGGCTTCACGTACTCCTCGCCTCAGGCTACTCCTCTGTCTACTCGCCACTCGCTCTCAGCTCTGCCTTCGGATGAGTCCGTAGAGCCGAGTGACCCGTACCCAGAGCTTGTTGGCTGCCTCATGTACCTGATGACCTGCACACGACCTGACCTTGCATACCCTCTTAGCATCTTGGCACGCTATGTTGCTCCTGGGAGACACAGACCAGAGCACATGGCTGCAGCGAAGAGGGTGTTGCGCTACTTGTGCAGTACGTCAGGCATGGGGCTAGTGCTTGGAGGGCGGAGTCCAGTGGTCCTCACTGGTCACGCAGACGCTTCTTGGGCTGACGACCAGGCTACGCAGCGGTCGTCACAGGGTTACACCTTCAGCCTTGGCTCCGGCTCTGTTTCGTGGCGGTCTACCCGCTTGTCTTCTGTTCTCATCTCCAGCTGTGAGGCTGAGATCTACGCGGGGGCCATGGCTGCACAGGAGCTACGCTGGCTCACCTATCTGCTGACTGACCTAGGAGAGCCGCCTCGTTCTCCTCCAGTTCTGTACGTAGACAACAAGGCCATGCTGGCCTTGTGTCGGGAGCACAGACTGGAGCACAGAACGAAGCACATTGCTCTTCGCTACTTCCTTGTTCGTGAGCTGCAGCAGTGTGGTCAGCTGCGCCTTGCTTACGTGGCCTCTGAGGCCAACACTGCTGATATCTTTACCAAGGCACTTCCGCCTTGTGATCATCAGCGCTTCTGTATGAAGCTAGGTCTTGTGCCTATTTGGCCTCACTTGCTCACTTCCGGCCTTGCTCTTGTGCTCGAATTGTGTGGTGACGTTGTGATCCACCCTGAGCTTGCCTTGCTTTGCTTGACTGGTCTTGTGACCTCTTGTTCTCCCCCACTTTGCCTATGGGGGTGTGTCAAACTCATATTATATAGCTTGTCTAGGCTATAGTGGGGTAGACACTATGGGGTACAGTTTCCTAGGGTTTCCTACTTGTACCCAACCTTGTGCTAGTTCATTCATTCCTCATTTCTTCATACCGCAACCGCAGCAGTCAATGCAGAAGCGAACGTAGCAGCGACAGCAGCAGCAATGGCAGCGACACCGACATTTCACGGACCGATGGCACCACCTTCGCCGAACCTCGAAGCAGCTCGCCCGAGGCTCCCCAAAGCGTTCGATCCAAGCGCGAAGGGATCGGACATTAGACGATTCGTGGCGACCCTCGAAATTTACTTCGAGGCCATTGGTTGTTCGACCTCGACACACGACGCAGCACGAATTCGGCTCGCAGCGACACTGTTGCGGGGACCAGCACTCGAGTGGGTTTACTACACTGACGTGGCCTGCGGGGAGAAGACGTGGGCACAGTTTCGGGCAGACCTCATCGAACGTTTCGAGCCAATTAATACAACCTACATGGCGCGACAGCAGATACACCGACACAAACTGTAAAGTAGTGTAGCACAGTACACGCAGCAGATGGAGCTACTGTTCAACATCACCGACCTGACCGAAGGCGAAAAAATCCAGGCGTAGACAGAGGGGGTAAAAATGGAGATTCGGCTACAAGTAACCGCCGCGAACTACAGTAGTTACCGCGACATCGTGTGTGCTGCCGAACGATACAACGCTTTGACTCGTGGTCAACCCGAAACACGACGTTACAGGCTGAACCGTACATTCAGCACGGAGCAATCGGCACCCCCCACGTTCGCCGAACCGATGGAAATCGACAAATTTGACGCGAAGCAGCAACCGACAAAATGCGAATTTTGCGGTGCAGCGGGGCATCAAATTTTGTCGTGCTACAAAATGAAGAAGGCACGTGCGGCAATGCTGGGTGCCAACAGTACAGCACCCCCGAAGTAAAAAAAAACGGGAATTGCCAATAGTCGCGAATCGACATGGCGATCGCGTAAAGATCCGAAAAGGGAAAAAGGGCGACGGCGTGGCGACTTCGAAGCGGGCGAAAAAAGGAGAAAATAATGGCGAGAATAAAATCGTCACGATCGGCCGGCATCAGGGGAAATCGCCGAGGCGAATGGAGGCTCCACGAAAAAAGACTCTGTACCGACCGGGAAATTCCAGCCGAACACCCACGATAGTAAGAATTCGTTAAAAGTATCCTCTAAAGATACTCTAACTAAAAATATTGCTTCTCGTGGCTTTCAAGCCTTTGAGAAATTCAGGGGAGATTAAGAGG
The DNA here is from genome assembly GCA_948144175.1 of Closterium sp. NIES-65. Lineage (NCBI taxonomy): Eukaryota > Viridiplantae > Streptophyta > Zygnematophyceae > Desmidiales > Closteriaceae > Closterium > Closterium sp. NIES-65. The sequence continues at coordinate 1,932,763 of CANXME010002149.1, read as the reverse complement.
CCAAGAAAAAGCCTTTAGAAATTATGAAGGTACATGAGAAGTTGGGCACAGCATTAAGGACCGTAGAAAAGGGTCGTGCATTCTGTGGAGTTAATATTCTCTCCCCGCAGCACAGCGTTAAGGCTCCCCGTTGCCCACAGGTTAAGCCTACACAGCTGCAAAGGCTTAGAAAAAAATTCCAGGCTCATGAGAAGTTGTACAAGCCTCGGAAAAATCCTCCTTCCCCCCAGGTAAATTTGGAAAGTGCTGAGTTAAGTATAGGAAATAGGGATGGTAACATCTTTGATGTACCCTATGATCCTATCAATGAGACCCTCTTTGGCTACTCAGCACAACAGGAAACACAACTCCTCGAGGTGTTATGCAAAGGACGGCGCCTCCAGGCACTGGTGGACAGCGGTGCATCTCACTCGGTGTGCGACCGTGAGACATTGGAGAAAATTGGAGAGAAGGCGGAGGAGACCCAATTCTTAGCAGCAATGGTGGACGGTACGAAGATTCCCATCCACGGAGAAACATCACTGCAGCTGCACATTGGTGCGTTGGGGTGAAAGCCGAAATTACCATTCACCAACATCAAAGGGTTAGATTTCATCTTGGGGCGAGATTTCTTGAAGCGGTTCAACCCCGAGATCGACTGAGTCAACAGGAAGGTGTGCATCTACAACAACGGGAAACGAGATCGTGGAGGAACCCGGAGCGAAACCCGTCTCACGTGCACCATACCGACTGAGTCCAACCGAGCTGAAAGACATGAAGAAACAGATAGAGCATCTACTGGACAGACAACAGATCCACCCATCCACCTCTCCCTATGGTGCACCGGTTCTCTTCACTCCAAAATCAGACGGTAGTTTGCGGATGTGCATCGACTACCGCGCACTGAACAAACAGACAGTAAAAAACAAATATCCCATACCGCGCATCGACGACCTACTGGATCAACTGCGTGGTGCAACAGTCTTTTCGAAGCTGGACCTACGGTCGGGTTACTAGCAGATCAAGATGGCAGATAACTCGATCCATAAGACGGTGTTCCGTATCAGATACAACTCCTACGAATGCTTGATGATGCCATTCGGACTCTCCAACGCACCAGCGTCGTTCTAGGCAGAGATGAATCACATCCTTTGGCCCCTACTAGACGAGTGCGTAGTGGTGTACCTGGACGACATACTCATCTACTCCAAGAACATGAAGGAGCATGTGAAGCATCTGCGGAAGGTGTTCGAGATCCTGTGGAAAAACAAGTTCTAAGTGAAGCTATCGAAGAGCGACTTCGCCCTGAAGAAGGTGCAGTTTCTCAGGCACATAGTGAGTGCCGAGGGCGTACACGTGGACCCGCGGAAGATCGAAGCCGTCAAAAGTGGAAAGTTCCGGAGAACGTGAAGGAGTTGCAGCATTTCCTAGGCTTCACCAACTACTACAACAGGTTCGTGCCGCAGTACGCTAAGATAGCAGTGCCACTAACCAACCTACTGAAAAAGGATACGCCCTACAAATGGGGTACTCCTCATCAGCAAGTCATGGAGCAGTTACAGACAGAACTGACTACAGCACCAGTACTCATCCTAACGGACCCAGACAAGGACTACGTGGTGGAAGCAGACGCTAGTGACCAAGCAGTCGGAGCAGTACTGATGCAGGATCACGGATGCGGTTTGCAGCCCATCGCCTACCTCAGTAAGAAGCTACACGGAGCAGAATTGAACTACCCCATCCATGACAAGGAAGCCTTAGCGATAGTCATAGCCTTCAAAGCGTGGAGGTGCTACCTAGTGTCAGAATCCCAACCACTAGACCATTGGGATAAAAGGGCTTGTTTCAGTAGCGGGTCAGTGCGCCCATAACCCCCCAGGCGAACGCGTCTGTAACCCTCTCCAGGATCAATCGGGCATCCACAGTGCAGATCTACTGACACCTAGAAGGAGCCAAATACATGAAGTCGCAGCCGACGCTCTCACGACGACAGGTGCGGTGGGTAGACTTCCTGGAAACTCACTTCCACTACGACATCGTATACAAGCCCGGGCTACACAACAAAGCAAACGCATTGAGCCGCCCTGGACATGTAGCAGGCATTCAGCTCGATGGCATGAACCCTCTGCTCAAGGGTCTATTCCAACATGGGTACTCCGTGGACGCAGAGATCGCAACAGCACAGACTAAGAAGCGGTTATAGTAGGAGAAAGACTTAGCTATAAGGAAGGGCACAGGAAAAAATTGGGTACCGAACTATGCCCCGCTCCGACAGATCCTACTGGAGGAGTTTCACGACGTACCATACGCGGGACATTTTGGGAGCAACAAGATGTTAGCGGGAATAGCAAAGTAATACTACTGGCCCGGGATGGCAGCAGACGTGCAGCAGTTCGTCACCTCATGTGCGACACCTACCTGCGGATGAAGAGCAGTAAGCAGAAAAAATCAGGGTTACTTCAGCCTCTACCCGTACCGGAGCAGCCATGGCAAGTCGTTAGCCTTGACTTCATCATGGGACTTCCTTCGACCTCACGAGGGCATGACGCTATACTCGTGGTGATCGACAAATTCTCTAAAATGGATTACTTCATCCCGACCAACGCCACAGCAACGGCTCGACTCTTCTTCGACCGCATCATCACCACCCGCGGCATCCCCGCTACACTCATCTCTGACAGAGACCCCAAATTTACGAGTAATTTCTGGAAGGAGCTCATGTGATTATTGGGGTCCAAACTTGCGATGTCCTCAGCATACCACCCACAGACTGACGGACAGACCGAGGAATCAATCAAGTGGTTGAACAGTTACTGTGCACAGCTTGCAAAGACGATACCAACAACTGGGATACACAGATACCGACCCTAGAGTTCGCTTACAACAACACGTCACATGCGGCCACAGGGAAAACTCCTTTCTTTCTGTATTACGGACGGGAACCACTCACACCACAGCAGCCAACCACACCGGCACACGTCCAAGCCGCACATGACTTCGTCACCACCATGTAGCAGTTATGGGAGAAGACTCAGTGACGTCTCACCACGATGCAAAACTCCAAGAAGCAGTATGCCGATCGCCAGCAACGTGATCACTCGGTAGCAGTCGGAGATCAGGTGCTTCTCGACACGCGCAACTTGAACCTGTCTCACCTACCATCCAAGCTCCGGACTCGCTTCTGTGGTCCTTTCCTCGTTGAGGCACAAGTGATACCAGTAACATTCCGCTTGCGCTTACCTACTACGTGGAAGCTTCACAACGCTTTCCATATTCAGCTACCAAAGCCCTACAAGGACCCCAACCAGCAGCTCCAGGGACGCCAGCTACCGCCACCACCACCTGTTCTCATACAAGATGAACCAGAGTATGAGGTGGAGCGTTCTCACTCATCGGCGTCGCGGCGGCAACACCCTCGAGTTCCTGATACGCTAGAAGGGATATGACCCCAGTGAGGACAGTTGGGTTGCAGAAGCTGATATGGGCAACGCACTCCGTGCTCTCAATGACTATCTTGTCAAGCAGGGTGTATCTCATGCTACCCAGCTTTGAGAGAGTACGACGGCTTATGCTGGCCTTGCTAGCTTGCCTGGACTTTATTATGCTATATCTAACTTGGGTCTATTTTATCATGCATAGATATGCTTGATTTCCTAGGTTAGCTGCATTTCCATATTAATTTATGGTTATAGCACCGAACCAGGTTACGTGTACCGAAATCAAGCCTATTCGGTTTCCACCGAATTGCTTTCTACTGAGTTCGGGAAGGTTCTGTTCGGGACGCTTCGCGACCCTCAGAACATTCCCGTAAAACCTGGGTAACTGGCTTTGTGTCGAGACTATTTATAGCCTTGGGTTGTACCCAGGTGAATCATTCAATTCAAACTCTCTTTCCTGAGCTCGATCCTAGATCCTCACACCAGCAGTTTCTTAAAGTCGCTCGGCTACTCTGCTTCTCCCAACAATGCGATATCTACCGCGTACACGTCAGCTCCAACGGCGATAGCCCGTTTCATCGTGATGGCATTAATGTGGACCGTCGAAGACTCAAGTGACTGCCAGCGAGGTAATTCGACCTAGTTACCACTACTTTGCACAGTGTAGCTATCCGTCGTCCAGTCGATTCGCAGATTGTATCGTCGCAACCAATCACGTCCCGGTAAAATGTCGTGCCCATTCAGTGTTGTCGCGACCATTTCCTGTGTAAACCCGAAGTTCCCCCCGTAGCGAATTTTTACCTCTCCACTTTCTCCCGTGTGGCTAGTGGCATGCCGTCAACTAAACATGCGTCAATCTCTGGTAAATAGTGGCTAAGCACCAGTTGCTGCTTCCGTGCAGTTGCTCCTCCGTCTATAAAAATCTTCACTGCTGTCCCCTGTATTTTCCCGTAAATTAGTATCAGGCAATCCGTTGCTGTACCCTCCTTATTCATCCGAGCCCGATCGATGGCGTGAATCGGTACTATGACTCGCTGAGGGTCGGTAAGGCTGGGCGAGCAGGTTGTCTCGTCAGTAGTTGCCCCGTTATCTACTAACTGCTGGCGTTTCTCTGCCTCTGAGACTCCCTCCCCTGCTCTGCTCCGCGGCGTCTCTGCTCCTCTAGGCATTCGCTCTTGCGATGGCCCGGCCTATTGCAAGCAAAGCAACGCCCCTTAAATGGCATAGCAGTTGCATTTGCCGCAACGGCGTGTATGGTGGGATGCTCGGTCGTTCCCCAAGGGCGATACCCCGGTCTCGGACGGCGGAAAATGTCGATCTTCTTGGTGAGCGCGATGATTTCGTTGAAATTCGAGACCCCGCATAGCATAATTTCGTGCGAGATGTCCGGCTTCAGCCCTCCGACGTAACAGTTCACCCACTCCGCCTCGTGCATGTAGCCGACTTGCTCGCATAGTGCGAAGAAACCGCTCGTATAGTCTTGGACCGACCCAAGTTGTCGCTAAGTACGCAGTCTTTGACGCGTCAAAATAGAAGCAACGATCGGCTCAAAGCGCGCCCGAAGCCTTGCGCACCACGCATCCCACGTGCTGTACAGGGCGGTTTCGCAGAATGAACTCCAAGTGATGGCTAGACCCGTAATCTCTTCCTCTTGCGACGGCGGCTCGTAGGCGCGTAGCGACGTCATGATGACTCGCCACCAGTCCATGGTGGGGCCCCATAGCAGCGAAATGACGTATCGTATCTTTGCTGCGTCCGACTCGACGTAATTCTTATCGAAGGAGATGTTCATCGTGAAGACCCACGATTGAACCGTCGGATCTCCACGTTGGCTTGGGTCGAAGTTGGGCGGGCGCTGTGGTTTGAGAGGCATCGGCGCGACGATGTCATTGCTGCCGGTCGTTGCAACAAATTCAACGTGACGACAGGCTTCGCGAGGCCCGCACGTGCTTGGTACAGCCCTGTTCCTCTCCATGCCAGGCATTGATTGGGCGGCGCCATCACTAGTGTCAGAACATTATAGCTTATGCTTTTTTGTAGGTTGTAGTGGGGTAGCCTATATGGGGTACAACCCAATTAGGGTTAGTACTTGTACCCAACTCTTTCATAGTGCATTCATTCTCGTTCATTCTCACATGGTTTCAGAGCACATATGCTCCTGGCCTGTGGGCCCTACTACTGCTTCCGCTGCTACTCGATCTGTCGCACGCCCCGTGGCATGCGACCTATTTTTCATCTCTGGCGCGCGCCCCGAGGCGCGCGGCCCCGTTCCTTCTAGGCGCGCCACTCCCCGCTACCCCGTCGCGGCGCCCAGGGGAGCCGCGCGCGACCCCTTGCTGCCCTGTCGCGGCCCCATCTCGTCGCGCCGCCCTAGCGGCCGCGTCGCGCCGCCCTTGCGGCCCCGATCCGCCGCCCTAGTGCCCCCGTCACCTACCCCTGCGGCCCAGGCGCCGCCCATCCCGGCCCCGGCTCCGCCCTTCCTGGCCCCGGCGCCACCTCGGCTGGCCCCGTCGCCTACCCCGGCGACCCCGACGCCGCCCTTCCCGACCCGGCCCCGCCTCTGCTGGCCCCGTCGCCTGCCCCTGCGGCCCCGGCTCTGCCCTTCCTGGCCCCGGCGCCACCTCGGCTGGCCCCGTCGCCTACCCCGGCGACCCCGACGCCGCCCTTCCCGATCCGGCCCCGCCTCCGCTGGCCCCGTCGCCTACCCCTGCGGCCCCGGCGCTGCCCTTCCCGGCCCCAGCGCCACCTCTGCTGGCCCCAACGCCGCCCTTACCGGCCCCGGCGCCGCCTCTACTAGCCGCGTCGCCTACCTCTGCGGCCCCGGCGCCGCCCTTCCCGGCCCCGGCGCCGCCTCTGCTGGCCCCGTCACCTACCCTGCGGCCCCGGCGCCACCTTTGCTGGCCCCGTCGCCGCTCCACCCGGCCCCGCCGCCGTCCCCAAGCGGCCCCGCCGTCACCACCGAGCCGCCGGCGCCGCCGAGCTGCTACCGAGCCGCCCAAGCCACCCGAGCCGCCCGAGCTGCAGCGCCACCTGAGCCGCCCGAGCCGCCGGGTCGCCGAGCCGCCGAGCTGCAGTTGCTGCCGAACCGCCCAAGCCGCCCGAGCCGCCGAGTCGCCGAGCCGCAGTTGCCGCCGAGCCGCCGAGCCGCATTTGCTGCCGAGCCGCCGTGCCGCCGAGCCGCCCGAGACGCCCGAGCCGCCGAGCTGCAGTTGCTGCCGAGCCGCCGTACTGCCGAGCCGCCCGAGCCGCCCGAGCCGCCGAGTCGCCGAGCCGCAGTTGCCGCCGAGCCGCCCGAGTCGCCCGAGCCGCCGAGCCGCAGTTGCTGCCGAGCCGCCGTGCCGCCGAGCCGCCCAAGCCGCCCGCACCGCCGAGTCGCCGAGTCGCCGAGCCTGCTCTTCCCACCACTCGTGAGCCCCTGCCCTGCTAGCGCGCTGCCCGCCGCCTGCTTGCCTGCCTACCTGCCTTTCTGCCTGCCTTACTGCTGCTACTCCTGCTCCTGCTTCTACTGGCGGAGCCAGATGCAGCCCTAGCGACGTCCGCGTGAGTCCCTCACGCCCCAGCAGCTGCGTGAGTGGTACGCTGGTTGGGGTTGTAGGGGTGGCGGCGCTGCTACTGCTACCACTACTGCTGCTACTACTACTGGCGGCGGCCAGATGCAACTCCAGCGACGCCCACGCGCGTCTCTCACGCCCCAGCAGCTTCGTGAGTGGTACGCTCAGAGTAGAGGGTCTCTCAGTTCTATTCGCTGCTCTTACGTGATTCGCACTGGTGCTCGGACTGGTCAGCCTTGTGGGACACCTAGTCACACACAGTCTCACTGCTTCGCCCGTCTGAGCGACGCCTGGCATACCGAGTTTGGCGACGAGGCTGAGCTCCCCAACTAGGTGGAGTTGCTTAGGCAGAGGGTAGATATATTTGCTCTTGACTATGATGCTATTCTCACTGCCATGTATGCATTGCCTACTAGTGCTGACCGTGCCGGTCACCTGTGCGTACCGCCTGACCCGGATATAGAGCCTGCTGCTCTAGCTGCTGGTGAGGCTGCTGCTCTGGGTGCTAGTGAGTCTCCTGCTCCAGGTACAGGTGCGGCTGCTACTCTAGGTGCTAGTGAGTCTGCTTCCTCAGGTGCGGGTGAGTCTGCTCTCTCAGGTACCGCGTCGGCTCCGGCCTCTCACACCTTCACTCTTGACTCGGGGGCTTCCCGCTCCTTCTTTCGAGACCGCACCACACTCACGCCGCTTGGTCGGCCAGTTGCAGTCTCTCTGGCAGACCCCTCTGGGGGTCCTGTCCTTGCTCACTTCTCCACTGTCTTCCCGTGTCCGGCGGCCCCTTCTGGCACCCTGTCTGGTCTTTACCTCCCCTCGTTCTCTACGAACTTGGTGAGTGGTGCTGACCTACAGGATGCGGGGGTTCACCAATTCACTCCTGCGCGTCAGCGGGTGACCCACTGCACGGATGCTCGAACAGGCCGACACCTGGCCACGTTTACACGTCGGCCAGGGTCGAGCCTGTACACGCTGACCAGTGTGTCTCCTCCAGTCACTGCGTCCGGTCAGGTAGCTGCGTCGGGTCAGGTGTTTCCTGCAGCGTCCAGGTCTGGTCCTGAGTCTGCCCCCTGCTCATGTCGTCTCCTGTCTCACGAGACTCTCCTGTGGCACCACCGCCTTGGTCACCCCTCCCTGCTTCGTCTCCGAAGCATGGCCTCCCGTGTCCTTGTCTCTGGTCTTCCCCGGTCCCTCCCTCCCCTTCCTCCGGGGCCTGGCCCTACCTGCGTCCCCTGTGTCGAGGGGCGGTAGTGGGCTGCCCCTCACTCCTCTCAATTTCCTCCGACAGAGGCCCCGCTGCAGACGCTTCACATGAACGTGTGGGGCCCGGCCCGCGTCCGTGGACAGGGTCACGAGCGCTACTTCCTGCTGGTGGTTGACGACTACTCGCGTTACACCACAGTCTTCCCCTTGCGCAGTATGTCACTGAGGTGTTGATCGACTGGATCCGCGCAGCTCGTCTCCAGCTTAGGCGGAGCTTCGGCTCGGACTTTCCTGTTCTGCGTCTGCACTCTAACAGAGGCGGAGAGTTCTCCTCTGGCCTTCTGAGAGCCTACTGTCATGCACGAGGCATCCGCCAGACCTTCACGCTTCCGGACTCTCCACAGCAAAATGGGATTGCTGAGCGCCGCATCGGCATGGTCATGGACGTCGCCCGTACGTCCATGATGCATGCGGCTACCCCCCATTTTCTGTGGCCGTTTGCGGTCCGGTACGCGGCGCATCAGATCAACCTTCAGCCTAGGGTCTCCATGTCGGAGACCTCCCCAGCTTTGCTGTGGACGGGGAAGGTTGGCGATGCGTCTGCGTTCCGTGTCTGGCGATCTCGGGCGTTTGTCCGCGACTTGTCTGCGGACAAGCTGTCCCCTCGTGCTGCTCCCTGCGTCTTCCCGGGTTTCCCCCCTGACGCGCCAGGGTGGCAGTTCTACCACCCCACCTCTCGCCGTGTTCTGTCCTCCCAGGACGTCACGTTCGACGAGTCGGTCCCCTACTACCGTCTCTTCCCCTACCGCACTCCGTCCCTCCCCCCGCCACCGCTCTTCCTTGTTCCTGGTCCCCCCCCGGTAGTCCCCCTCCCCCCTCAGGGTCCTGCCCCTTCAGGTGTGTCCCAGGTAGACGATGTTGAGCCTGTCGAGGTCGCTAGTGACTCTGGTGCTGCTGAGGGTGCTGAGCCTGGGGGTGCGGACTCTGGGGGTGCTGAGCGTGTGGGTGCTACGCCTGGGGGTGCTGAGCCTGGGGGTGCTGAGCCTGGGGGTGCTGAGCCAGGGAGTGCTGAGCCTGGGGGTGTTGAGCCTGGGGGTGCTGAGCCTGGGGGTGCTGAGCCTGGGAGTGCTGAGCCTGGGGGTGCTGAGCTTGGGGGTGCTACGCCTGGGGGTGCTACGCCTGGAGGTGCTAAGCCTGGAGGTGCTGAGCCTGAGGGAGCTGGGCCTGCTCGTGTGGCGTCTGGCGGTGCTGTGCCTGGCGGTTCTCCGGGTGCTTCGTCTCGCCGGGAGCCACTCTCTCCACAGGAGCTGCGTGAGTGGTTTGCCCGGCGTTGGAGGCGAGCTGCTGGAGCTGGAGGTGATGCGGGTACTGGAGGTTCTGCTGCTGCTGAGGGTGCTGGTGCCGCGGGTCCCGAAGGTGCTCGTAGTGGGAGTACTGGAGCTCCTGGGCCTGCGGGTACTTTTGGAGTTGGAGGTGCTGCGGGTGTTGGCGCGGAGGCTACTGCTGTCGGTCCTGGAGGCGGTCCTGCTGGGGGTGCTACTGGTGCTGCTGGAGGTACTGGAGCTGGAGGTGCTGCTGGTACTGGTGCTGTCCCTGCTGTGTCTGGAGTCGCCGCGCGGCCTCGGCCGTACTTCGTTCCGCTCCTTCAGCAGGTTCTTGGTCTCCCGCCTTCTACTGGTCCTCCTCCTCCCTTCGAGTGTCCACAGCCTGTCCCGTCACAGTTACAGTTACAGCCGGCCTCCCCACAGCCTGCTCCGTCTCCCTACACTGGTCCTACTGGAGGTCTTGCTGAGCGTCGTGAGCCTGCGTCTCGCCCTGCGTCGCCTGTCCGTGCTGCTCGCACTAGTGGTCGTGGTTCGCGTCAGCGCCCTCCTCCTGTCCCTGGCACGCACCGGATGTCTCTGCGTCCGTCCACTGCTCCTCTGCGTGCCCCTTTGCCTTCTCCTCCTGAGTCTTCTCTTCCTGCTCTTGCCGACCCGGAGTCGAACTCTCTTCATGCTGCCAGGGTGGCAGTTCTACCACCCCACCTCTCGCCGTGTTCTGTCCTCCCAGGACGTCACGTTCGACGAGTCGGTGCGCCATGCACCGCTGTCCCACACTATCGTGTTGTGACGGTGTGCCGGATGGAATGATAATCGGCTCCTCCTATAGCGTAGCTGCATTTGCAGGTGCTTGTGTTGGTGCTGGTGCATTCACCGTGAGTGTCGCAATTTCAAGCTGCGAATCTTTGGGTTGGGGTTACGGTAATGTGTGAAAATGGGGTGCGCTACGGGCCTAGCGCCGAGGCTGGGAATTGTCAAGGCGGAGGTCTAGAGTGCAGGTTACCAACCAAACCGTGAGGTTGGGTCGCGTCGTGAACATTGGTGGGAACAGTGGTCGAGGCGAGTGTTGTGAGTGGTAACGGTGCACTGTTGAGAGTTGTTGGCTGGAACAGTGATGTATGCGCTGAGCAGGGACGCAAAGTAAGGAAAAGGATTTTTCCTTAGAGAGAGAAATATGTCACGCCAATCTCCCGATAGTAGTGAGTATTATAGAAAGTTTATACATATAGGGTTATGTTACAATACTGAACAGGACTTCAACACGGATCGGCTCAGGGCCGATCGTAGATAGCGTTGCAGCGTTAGTGTTGAACTCAGGTCAGAGTGAATGTAAATGACTGAGATAATGAAAGCATGCATACATTGAGTATATATAGGAAATACAAAGCAATGGGAAATGACATAAACTAGCCATGCACTGTAATGGATACATTCCCTTGTTGCAGCGAGGTTCAAAAAACAGTGTGGCGAGAGAACCTATTTTAAAACTTGTTCCCGCTCTTTTCATTTCAAATGTTTCTGCCTGCATCGGTCCCGATCTGAAGGTTGTTGTTGTCGCTTCGAATCTCCTGACTCCTCGACTTCGTGCTCGGTAGAGTTTGCTCCTCCAGCATACAGGGATGCCTTCCCATTGAATTTCATATCCCTTCATTCCTGGGCACGATGGAGTCTGACTCGCTTGACTACTTCCGTGAGGTCTGAGTAGTGCTTGTACTGCTGACGTGGCAGTCGCTTGGTGAGGAAGTCAGCTGCCATTTCGGTGGTGAGGCAATACGCGAGGTCAACCTTGCCTTGGTCAATTTTGTCTTTAACGAAAAAAGTATCGAAGCGCAATGTGCTTCGTGCAGTTGACAAACCATGGCTTGTTTGCGATCTTGATGGCGCTCTGGTTGTCACGGTGAAGGCAAAAGTGCGGAGATAACTACTACAACGGGAGCTAGACTACGGGCTAGACATGGGTGCTCGTGTGATCTCTGCGTTCGTTGGTCCTTAGTCATTTTCCTAGTGCACACACTGCTTGCTAGTTCACGTGGCAATTTTGGCAAGAGTTTCACTAAGAAAGGTTGACAATAGTGGTACAATGAAGTTGGCATGACAAGACTACATCAGAGCTAGCATTCAGGTCAGTCGAGTGCCAGCGCAGCATGGTCGACCGCGTTCCAGCACGACTTGGTTGACCGCGCTCCAGCAGTGCAAAGACGCCGGCGTGCCAACGCTGCAGATCAACGACGTGCCATCGTAGCTCCCGCAGTACAGCATTGCACCAGCTTCGCAGGTGCTCGCAGATGATTGGCGTGATGAGCCTTATCATCTGCACAGCGCACACACCAAGTCAACCTGGCGTTGACGACTGCATCTGTTCAGCCACGTCGACCTCGGGATACCACCACCGAGGTCGGACTAGCCTGGGCGACCGCCGCACTCCTCCGCAGAACCTCGTCACCCAGGTAACCTGGTCGACCGGCCAACCACGTCGACCAGCTGCTCCTGTATGTGTCCGTCGACCTACCAAGTCGACGACCACCCCAAGTTGACCTCACCAGGTCGACCACGCCCCCGGTCGACCAGCTCCAGGTCGACGTCACTCCTGGTCGACCACATCCACGTCGACCAGCACTCCTGGTTTACTAGCTCCGCGTCGACCAGTGCAGTTGTCAGCCGACCACCCAAGTCGGCTACCCGAAGTTGGTGTCACCAAGGTGACGCCCTCATACTCGATGCCCAGCTGCTCGGTGTCCTGAGTCGTGATCGACGTCGGCCCCTCCTCCGTCAACCACCAGGTCAGGTCTACCATCAGGTCGACACCACGCCTGGTCGACCAACCACCAAGTCGACCAGCAGACATGTCAGCCGACCACCAAGTCGGCTGCCCCAAGTCGGCGTCACCAAGTCGACGCCCGTGCAGTGGCCCCCGTGCAGGTCGACCTCCTCGTCAACTAGCTCGCCCACTGCTGCAGGTCGGCTACTCTTCTCACACCCAACCATGAAATCGGCACCACCCAAGCCATGACGAGGCCAACACACAACTCCCGTTGACACTCCCCTGTCGCGTCCACGCTTGGGCCTCCAGCCCACACGACAGTACTCCTCAGAGAATAGGTCATCGACGTGCACCCAACACACAGCACGTCGTCCACCGCACCAGCCATGTAAGAGGGCATGGCACCTACTGCTTCACGTCGTCATCACCGTCGCCCACATTGACCAAGTGCACCTGGCCGATGGCAACGGAGCACCGGTTGAAGGCCGGATAGTGCAGCGCCTTCGTCAGGAAGTCGGCCGGCTGCTCAGCGGTCGGGATGTACCTCAGCGAGAACTTCCCGTGCTTCACCATGTGCTGCTGCCAGGCCTGTCACCACTCCATGTGTTTGAGGTTGCCCGTCAACCCCATGCCCTCGGCGACCGTGATGGCCGACTTGTTGTCCTCCCGGAGGACGGTCGGCTTCCCGGCATCCAGCTGCCGGAACTCTGCGAGGAGGACGCGAAGTCGGCGTCCCTCCTAGCCGGCTTCGATGGCCGCCATGTACTCCGACTCGGTTGACAACAACGTCGCACACTTGATGCACAGACACGATTAGGAGATTGTGGCCCCTCTGTAGATGAAATCGTAGCCGCCCATGCTCGTCCTGTTCTGCTTGTCACTGGCGTCGTCGGCGTCCACGTAGCTGACCAGCTCCAGCGACTCAGGTCCACCGCCAAACTCCAGGGCAGTGTCACGCGTGTTGGCGAGGTAGGCGAGGCAGCGGTCGACCTCGCGCCAGTGCTGGTCGCTCCTCACCGTGAGGCCACTCCCCAGCTTGCTGCAAGCGAAGGCGATGTCTGGCCTCGTTGTCGTCGCCGCGAACTGCAGCGAGCCGACCTTCTGCCGGTACTCCTCCTCCTGTCGCTCCTGTGCCTCCTCGTCCTCGAAGTTGAGCTCGGCGTAGGCGTCGACCGAGACCGGCGTCTTCGGGGTGCGCCCGATCTGCTCCTCGTCAATGAAGCGCCTACGCAGCTTGTCGGCGTAGCCCTGCTGGTGCAGCCACAGCTTCCCCGTCGACCTGTCGCGGACGATCTCCAGCCCGAGGTACTTCTGCACCAGCAAGATCTCACGCAGCTCAAAGGTTGACTCCGGCAGTAACTTCAGCTCCTTCAGCATCTCGGTGCTGCTGCTGGCGGCGAGGAGGTCATCGACGTAGACCAGCACCCAGCAGGCCACTCCGTCGTTGCCGACCTTGAATTACAGAGCCTCGTCGACCTGGCTCTTCTTCCACCCGGCGCCGACCAGCACGTCGTTGAGCGCCAAGTACCACAGCAGCGGTGACTGCTTCAGCACGTACAGGCTCTTCAGCAGCTTGCATACCTGGCCAGTTCCGTCGTTGAAGTAGTCCGGCTGGGACATGTAGAGCACCCTGTCGAGCTTGCTCTGCAGGAAGGCGTTCTTCATGTCGAGCTGCATCAGGTTGAGGTTGAGGATGGCGACGATGCTGAGAAAGATCCTCAGCATAACGTAGCTGCCCACCGGTGCAAGCATCTCGTCGTAGTCGGCGCCATACACCTGGGTGAAGCCCTTCACGATCAGCCTCGCCTTCTCGCGCTCGACGGTGTCGTCGACGTGATACTTCGTCGTCAACAGTCACCGGTTCTTCATGATGTTCACTCCCAGCGGGTGTTCGACTAGCTCCCACGTGCCCATGTTGATAAGGCTGCGGATCTCCTCCTCCATGGCGGCACCGCCGGGCCCTTCCAGCTCGCCAACGCCTCCTTCACCGTCATCATCGAGATGTCCCAACGGTGCTCAGGGTCAGCATGCATATCGGGGTTGAGCTCCGGAAACTCCTCATCCTCCTCGGCGTCGTCATACGCCAGGTCATCGTCGTCCACGTCGTACACCGTGGTGAAGGCAGCAGGGACGAAGAAGTCGGGCGGCCTCCGAAGTTGGCCTGACTTCCGGGGTTCAGGCCGAACCTCCACCACGTCACTCTTGGTGGACTTCTCGGCGTCCCCTCCTTTGTCGCCGTCTTCGCTGCCCTCGTTGCCTTGCTGCACCTTGGTCTGCTCCCTAACCGACTTCTCCCCTGTGGTCGGCTCCCTTGTTGACTGCCCGGTTGCCAACTGCTCCGTGGTCGGCTTCAGTGCTGCCTGTTCCCCTGCTGGCTGCTTCTCCTCGTCCTCCTCCTCCCCTATCAACGTTGACTGCAATCCCACGTCGACTTGATCCTCGTTCCGTCGGCCACTGGCGATGCTCTTGGCCGGCGCCGACGGCGACGTCCCACCACTCCCCTCATCGCCGGAGGCCGACACAGAAGTCAGCCCGCGCAGGTCGGCCACGAGGGGAGGGGCAGGGGTCGGAGGGGGAGGGGAAGAGGAAGGAGGACGGACGACCTCGGCATCCTCGTCAGCAAGCTCACTGACCTCGGCGAGTAGAGGCAGCGTCGCCGTTGAGGTGTCGGTCGGCGGGGTGGTCGTCGTCCGTCTTGACACCGGCCCGCACTCCGACTTCCACACCTCTAGCGACATATCCTCGCAGAACACCACGTCCGACGTGGTGACCACCCGATTGTCGGTGATGTGGAGGAGCTCCCAACCCTTGCTCTCCGCTGACACGCCGAGGTGAAGGCCCCATCTGGCCTTCGGCTTCAACTTCCCACCACGCTGCTGCTCGGTGACCAGGAATTGGGCCATGCAGCCCCACACCCGTGCCAGCGACAAGTTGGGCTGCTGCCCAGTGAGCAGCTGGTACGGCGTTGTCCCCGGCGGCAGCGTCGACCTCTCAAGGGAGTTGCAGACCCAGACGGCCTGTCGCAGAGCGAGGTGCCACTAGTGGTGCTGCACGCCCATGTGCAGCAGCATCTTCCGCACCGACTCCACCACCGTCCTCATCTCCCGCTCCGCCATGCCGTTCTGCTGCGGGGTGTACGGGCAGGTCAGGTCGTGGACGATCCCCTTGCCGTCCACGAAGTCGGTGAACTTCTTCCCGAGGAACTCCTGTCCTCGGTCTAAGCGCAGCATCAGAACCGACTTCTTCACCTGCCTCTCCACCAACACCCCTTGCCGTCCACGAAGTCGGTGAACTTCTTCCCGAGGAACTCCCTTCCTCGGTCTAAGCGCAGCATCAGAATCGACTTCTTCACCTGCCTCTCCACCAACACTAGCCAATTCTGGAACTCCAGCAGCACGTCCGACTTCTTGGCGACCGGCCTCACGCACACGTAGCAGGTTTTGCGGTACTTCAGCAGCAAGAAGTACAGGTCGCCGTCCTTGGCAGCCACGCAGAACGGCCCACACAGGTCGATGTGCACGACGGCCAGCACGTTGTCGGCGTCGGAGCCTTAGTCGGTGAAAGTGTGCCACGCGAGCTTCCCGCCGATGCACGAGACACACGGTGAGTCGGCGCCCGACGCCGACTTGAGGTCCAGCCTAGTGGCGACCTCGTGCTTCGCCGTGCTACGAATGGTGTCCATGCCGACGTGTGCAAGCCTCGCATGCAGCCTATCCGGCATCGACTTCGTCGCCGAGACGATTGCCCGCAGTGCCACGACCTCCGTCGTGGTCGACGTCGACCTCGTTAAGCAGGGACGCAGGTCGGTGCAGAGAATACGCCCGGAGTACGTCGCCCGACCGAGCACCTCTCCCGCTGCCGAGAGGAGCACCATCGGCGCTGTCCTCCTGCAACTTCACACCGTGCTCCTTCAGCTGGCCAGACGACAGCAGGTTTGCCCGCACATCCGGGACGTACAGCACCTCGGGGATGAGCACCTGCTTCCTGGCCTCCCCTTGCAAGGTGACAGTGCCGCGGCCCTGGACGTCCTGCAGCGCCCCATTGAAGCCGCGCACGTGCTTGATGGAGCTGCTCGACTGCAGGTCGATGAAGACTTCCTTCGTCCCCATAAGGTGGTGGTAGTAGCCGCTGTCGAGTAGGACCACCGCCGAGTTCGCCTGCACAGCTGCCGCCATCGCATGGAAGTCCTCCCCGGCCTCCGGTGCTAGCGAGACGGTCGGCTCCACGACGCCGACCAGCGAGCACGACGTCGTCTTGTCGTCCCGCACCTTGCCGCCAGCAGAGGAGTCGGCGTCCTTCGCCGAGGTCGACTTGGTCGACGGTGTCTCCTTGCGGGGCTTGTTCCCTCCTCGACGAGGACGACGGCTTCCAGACCTTCTGCGGCCTCCCTTGGCGTCGTCGTCGTCGGAGTCACTGCGGTCGGGGCACTCGAAGGAGAGGTGGTCGGGGTCACCGCACAGCTAGCTCTCCCGACGTTGACCTCCTCCTCCTCGACTGCTGTCCTTGGTCAACTTCTTCTTGTCAACTTCCTTGGCCGGCTTTTAGCGACTGCTACCATCACCGCCAGACTGTCTGCGCTGCCCCGGTCGACCTCCTTGCTTCGCCGGAGCGACGAATTGCGCCTGCGCCAAGAGCTCCTGGGAGCGCTCAGCCTCCTGCATCGCCTCGTCTTGCAGGATGTACGAGGTCAAGTTGTCCTCGTTGAGCGTCGCCCTCGTGCTCGGCGCCATTGACAGCCGCTTCAGGAGGTTGAAGCTGCTCAAGAGTCCCTGCATGACGTGGGTGACGTACGACGCCGTCGAGTACTGCGCGCCGGCCATCCTGATGGTGGCGAGAATTTGCCGGGCTCGGTTGCAGTAGTCGGTCGCCGTCTCATCGTCGCCCATACGCAGGTGCGTCAGCTGCCCCTCCAGCTGGGTGATGAACAAGTCGTCGGTAACTTGGTAGGTCGACTCGATGAAGTGCCACGCCCGGTGGCCAGCGTCGAGGTACTCTCGGCACCACTTCAAGGCGATCTGCATGCCCGGCGAGCAGCACCGCGAGATGACCGTGAAGGTCAATAGCTGCACGGCGCAAAACTCTGCACGCAGGTCGGGGTGGTTCGGCGTCGCCACGGTGCCTCGAGCAAAGCTGATCAGCCCGGCCATCTCCAGCTGGGGCTCGATGGATTCCTTCCAGGTGAGAATGTCAGGTCGACCAACGAGCGGCGGGGTGACCAAGATCCTGTCCGGCGTAAACTTGAAGTAGCCGCAGCTCGGTGCAATCCCGCCCGCTGTCACCTGAATCGCCGACATCGGCGACAATCCGCTTCGTCGACCTCCGACGTCGCCCTGCGAGGAGTCTGCAGCCGCCGACGACTGCACCCCTCGCGCCTGAACGTTACCGACTTCAGCGGCGTGAATCACACCACGTGGCCTTGACGTGCCTTCCGCACTGCTGCCGACTTGGCCACCGTCGGCGTTGACGCCCACATCATCGCCGCCTTCGTTGGTCACCGATCGAGGAGAAGCCGATCGAGAAGGGGGATGCTCCGTCACCCACATGGAGCGGAGTCCATCCTCGACGACCGCCCAGGTTATCACCCCGTACCCCTGGGCCTCATGGCGTCTCCTCGCATCCTCCATCCTCCATCACCTCTGCGTCACCTCCGCGCACGCTAGTGACTGCACAGCTGCCGGCCTACGAGCAACTTAGGTAAGTAACCACTACGTCGACCTGACTGAAAGGTAAGTCGTGTGCCGGCCACGCTCACCGCACCATGCGGAGATAACTACTACAACGGGAGCTAGACTACGGGCTAGGCACGGGTGCTCGTGTGATCTCTACGTTCGTTGGTCCTTAGTCATTTTCCTAGTGCACACACTGCTTGCTAGTTCACGGGGCAATTTTGGCAAGAGTTTCACTAAGAAAGGTTGACAACAATGGTACAATGAAGTTGGCATGACAAGACTACATCAGAGCTACCATTCAGGTTGGTCGACTGCCAGCGCGGCATGGTCGACCGCGTTCCAGGACGGCTTGGTCGACCGCGCTCCAGCAGTGCAAAGTCGCCGGCGTGCCAACGCAGTAGGTCGACGGCATGCCAACGTTGCTCCCGCAGAATAGCTGCGCACCTGCTTCGCACGTGCTCGCAGATGATTGGCGTGCTGTGCCTCGTTACCTGCACAGCGCACACACCACATCGTCCCTGTGCTGACGACCGCATCTGATCAGCCACGTCGACCTCGGGATACCACCACCGAGGTCGGACTCGCCAACTTTGCCTGGGCGACCGTCGCACTCGTCCGCAAAACCTCGTCACCCAAGTAACCTGGTCGACCGGGCAACCACATCGACCAGATGCTCCTGCATGTGCCCGTCAACCTCCCAAGTCGATAGCCACCCCAAGTCGACCTCACCAGATCGACCACACGCTTGGTCGACCAGCTCCAGGTCGACGCCACTCCAGGTCGACTAGCTCCACATCGACCAGCACCGTTATCAGCCGACCACCCAAGTCGGCTACCCGAAGTCGGCGTCACCAAGGTGACGCCCTGATACTCGACGCCCAGCTGCTCGGTGTCCTGAGTCGTGGTCGATGCCGGCCCCTCCTCCGTCAACCATCAGGTCAGGTCGACCACCAGGTCGACACCATGCCTGGTCGACCAACCACCAAGTCGACCAGTAGGCCTGTCAGCCGAACACCAAGTCGGCGTCACCTAGTCGACGCCCGTGCAGTGGCCCCCGTGCAGGTCGACCTCCTCGTCAACTAGCTCGCCCACTGCTACAGGTCGGCTGCTCTCCTCACATCCGACCACGAAGTCGGCTCCGCCCAAGCAAGGATGAGGCCAACACACAACTCCCGTTGACAGAAAGGTGGGCGAAGTTAGGATTTTCACTTCCCGTAGCAGCTCTTGAAGGTAAAGTCATTCTCAGACTACAGCTGTCATAGCGAGATACTCAGCTTGAGCCAATGATAGGGCAACCAGTTCCTGCTTCTGCGAATTCTAGGAGATTGGGTCCGTTGGCTCCAGGCGGAAAACGAAGCCGGTTCGTGACCGTTGGTTCGCAGGGTCGGCGGCGTGATCTCCGTCCATGTAGCAGGTGAGGTTGAAAGAGGTTGTTGACAGTGAAGAGTAGGAGAGCCAGATGTCAGACAAAGTACTGTAGGGCGCGTTGCAGGTCCAGCCGGTTCTCAGCTACTGGGTTGCGTGACTATTGTGCCAGTTGGCTGGCGATGTACGAAAGGTCGGGTCGGCACGTGACAGAGGCGAACGGCAGGCACCCCAATTACTGCTAATACAGTTGGAGTCCTGCGGGTGACAGAGGTTTGTTGTCTAGTTTGTAGTTGGCGCTAGGAGTGCGGTAAGGAGTGCTAAGGAGTTGAGAGTGGTGCGGGCAAGATCTTGAAGCCTTCTCCCAGCTGCTCTGCGTACTTGGAGGCTGACGAATGAATTGCTTCTGGTGCGTAGTTGATGTTCAACCCTAGGAACTATGTGACGTTGTGATTGATGGTGATGTCAACGCGCTTCGCCAGGTTTTCTTCGAACTGATTTAGGAGCTTATTGCAAGTGCCGGTGCATAGCAGGTCGTCGACGTAGACTGACACGAGGATGCAATCGCCGTTGAAGTGAAGGCGGTACATTCCCGGGTCATCCGGCAACTACCTGAAGCCGATTTCCAGAAGTTAGTTGTGTAGGTGTTGTTGCCAGAGGCGCGGCACCTGCTTGATCAGGGATTTTTTCAGTTGACAGATTATGGGGTTTCCTTCCCCGTAGGTGTGAGGCTTCTCCACGAAGATGGTCGCATCTACCAACGCATACAAGAATGCATTCTTGACGTCGATATACCGCAGTGGTAGGTGCATAGCAGCAGCGATAACGAGTAATCGGCAAAGAGGTATGGTGGGTTACGAAAGCGAAGGTCTGGTCAAAGTCGATGCCGTGGCGCTGGTCATACCCGCGTACGACCCATCGTCCCTTGAAGCTTTCGATTGTTCCGTCAGCGGCGGTCTTGAGGCGAAAAAACCCTTTTTTTTCGCTTAGCACCCGCCTCCCCTTCACTGGTGCACGATTGACTAGGACCCATGTGTCACGTGACTCGAATATTTTTAGCTATGCGTCCATTGCTGCACGCCACTCCTTGGCGTGTGGACCTGTGAGGGCCTGCCGTGGGATTTTTGGTTCAATGACGCGCGGGGCGTTAGTGACGGCGGTGTGTAGGCCAAGTAGTTGAAGGCCTGTAACGTTAGTTGTGTTAGCGGATTTTTGGGTTTTACTTCAGCCACGTCGTCATCGTCGCTCTCTTGTGCAGGTGAGGGGATGCTTGGGTTTCATGGCATCGTGATGGTCCTGGCAGCTTGTACTTCTTGCTGCTGAAGGACCGCAAGACCCGCTACGTGTGGGTGAGGCCGGTCGCCAAGAAGTCGGATGTGCTGCTGGAGTTCCAGAAGTGGCTAGTGTTGGTGGAGAGACACGTGAATAAGTCGGTGCTGATGCTGCGCTCAGACCGAGGACAGGAGTTCCTCGGGAAGAATTTCTCCGACTTCGTGGACGGGAAAGGGGATCGTCCACGACCTTACCTGTCCGTACACCCCGCAGCGGAACGGCATGGCGGAGCGGGAGATGAGGACGGTTGTGGAGTCGGTGAGGACGATGCTGCTGCACATGGGTGTGCAGCACCACTGCTGGCACCTCGCTCTGCGGCAGGCCGTCTGGGTCCGCAACTGCCTTGAGCGGTCGCCGCTGCCGCCGGGGATGACGCCGTACCAGCTGCGGACCGGACAGAAGCCCGACTTGTCGCGGGCGCGGGTGTGGGGCTGCATGGCGCAATTCCTCGTCCCCGAGCGGCAGCGTGGTGGGAAGCTGAAGCCGAAGGCCAGGTGGGGCCTTCACCTTGGCATGTCAGAGGAGAGCAAGGGCTGGGAGCTCCTCGAAATCGCCGCCAACCGGATGGTCACCACGTCGAACGTGGTGTTCTACGAGGATCTGTCGCTGGCCGAGTGGAAGTCGGAGCACAGGCCGGTGTCAGGACGGACGCCGACCACCCCGCCGACCGACACCTCGACGGCGACGGTGCCTCTACTCGCCGAGGTCGGTGAGCTTGCTGCTGAGGACGTTGAGGACGTCCGCCCTCCTTCCCCTCCCTCTACGACCCCTGCCCCTCCGCTCCTGGCCGACTTGCGCGGGCTGACCTCGGTGTCGGCCTCCGGCGATGAGGGGAGTCGTGGGACGTCGCCTTCGGCGCCGGCCAAGGGCATTGCCGGTGGCCGACGTGACGAGCGGCAAGTCGACGCGGGAGTGAAGTCGACGTTGACATGGGAGAACAGGTCGAGGAGGAGCAGCCGACCTGGGTGAAGTCGACGAAGAAGGCAGCTGGGTAACAGCCGATGGGGGAGCAGGCAGCGGTGAAGCCGACCACGGAGCAGTCAGCAACCAGGCAGCCGGCAGAGGAGCCGACCACAGGGGAGAGGTCGGCAAGGAAGCCGACCGCGGTGCAGCAGGACGACAAGGGCAGCGAAGACGGTGACGACGGAGGGGACGCTGAGGAGTCCACCAAGAGTGACGTGGTGGAGGTTCGGCCTGAATTCCAGAAGTCGGGCCGACTTCGGAGGTCGCTCGACTTCTTCGTCCCGACTGCCTTTACCATGGTGTACGACGTGGATGACGACGACCTGGCGTACGACGATGCCGAGGAGGATGAGGAGTTTCCGGAGCTCGACCCGGACATGCATGCCGACCCCGAGCACCATTGGGACATCTCGACGATGACGGTGAAGGAGGTGTTGGCAAGCTAGAAGGGCCCGGCGGTGCCGCCATGGAGGAGGAGATCCGCAGCCTTATCAACATGGGCACGTGGGAGCTGGTCAAACACCCGCTGGGAGTGAACATCATGAAGAGCCGGTGACTGTTGACGACGAAGTATCACGTCGACGACACCGTCGAGCGCGAGAAGGCGAGGCTGGTCGTGAAGGGCTTCACCCAAGTGTATGGTTCTGACGACGACGAGACGTTCGCGCCGGTGGGCAGCTACGTCACACTGAGGATCTTCCTCAGCATCGTTGTTGTCCTCAACCTCAACCTGATGCAGCTCGACATGAAGAACGCCTTCCTGCAGAGCAAGCTCGACATGGTGCTCTACATGTCCCAGCCGGACTACTTCAACGACGGAACTCGCCGGGTATGCAAGCTGCTGAAGAGCCTGTACGTGCTGAAGCAGTCACCGCTGCTGTGGTACTTGGCGCTCAACGACGTGCTGGTCGGCGCCGGGTGGAAGAAGAGCCAGGTCGGCGACGACGGAGTGGCCTGCTGGGTGCTGGTCTACGTCGACGACCTGCTCGTCGCCAGCAGCAGCACGGAGATGCTGAAGGAGCTGTTGGAGTCCGCCTTCGAGCTGCGTGAGATCTCGCCGGTGCAGAAATACCTCGGGCTGGAGATTGTCCGCGACAGGTCGACGGGGCTGCACCAGGAGGGCTATTCCGACAAGCTACGTAGGCGCTTCATCGACGAGGAGCAGACCGGGCACACCCCGAAGACGCCGGTCTCGGTCGACGCCTACACCGAGCTCACCTTTGACGACGAGGAGGCACAGGAGCAACAGGAGGAGGAGTACCGGCAGAAGGTCGGCTTGCTGCAGTTCGCGGCGACGACGACGAGGCCGGATATCGCCTTCGCCTGCAGAATGCTGGGGAGCGGCCTCACGGTGAGGAGCGACCAGCATTGGCGCGAGGTCGACCGATGCCTTGCCTACCTCACCAACACGCGTGACACCGCCCTGGAGCTCGGCGGTGGACTTGAGTCGCTGGAGTTGGTCAGCTACGTGGACGCCGACGACGCCGGTGACAAGCAGAACCGGACGAGCACGGGAGGCTACGTGTTCATCTACGGAGGGGCCGCAGTCCCCTGGTCGAGCCAGCGCATCAAGTGTGCAACGTTGTTGTCGACCGAGTCGGAGTACATGGCAGCCACCGAAGCCGGCAAGGAGGGACGCCGACTTTGCTTCCTCCTTGCAGAGTTCCGGCAGCTGGATGTCGGGAAGTTGACCGTCCTTCGAGTGGACAACAAGTCGGCCATCACGGTCGCCAAGGGCATGGGGTTGACGGGCAACCTCAAGCACATAGAACGGCGACAAGCCTTGCTGCAGCACATGGTGAGGCGCGGGAAGTTCTCGCTGAGGTACATCCCGATTACCGAGCAGCCGGCCGACTTCTTGACGACAGCGCTGCACTATCCGGCCTTCAACCGGTGCTATGTCGCCATCGGCCAGGTGCGCTTCGCCGACGTGGGCGATGAAGATCACGACGTGCAGCAGTAGGTGCCATGCCCTCTTGCATGGCTGGTACGGTGGACGGCGTGCTGTGTGTTGGGTGCACGTTGACGAGCTATTCTCCGAGGAGTACTGCCGTATGGGTTGGGCCCAAGCGAGAACGCGGCAGGGGAGTGTCAACAGGAGTTGTGTGTTGGCCCCCTCCTCGCTTGGGCGGAACCGACTTCGTGGTCGGGTGCGAGGGGAGCAGCCGACTTGCAGCAGTCGGCGAGCTGGTTGACAAGGAGGTCGACCTGCACGGGAGCCACTACACGGGCGCCGACTTCAGGGTGGCGCCGACTTCAGGAAGGTCGACCTGGGAAGTCGACTTGCGGAGGGCGTCAAATTGGTGACGCCAACTTGGGGCAGCCGACTTGGGTGGTCGGCTGACAGGATTGCTGGTCGACCTGGTAGTTGGTCGACCAGGCCTGCTAGTCGACTTGGTGGTTGGTTGACCAGGCATGATGTCGACCTGGTGGTCGACGTGGTCGACCTAACAGGGTGGTCGATGAAGGAGGGGCCAACGTCGACCTCGATTCAAGACACCGAGCAGCTGGGCGTCGAGTAGCAGGGCGTCAACTTGGTGACACCGACTTCGGGTAGCCGACTTGGGTGGTCGGCTGACAACTGCGCTGGTCGACGTGGAGCTGGTCGACCAGGAGTGCTGGTCGACATGGATCTGGTCGACCAGGAGTGACGTCGACCTGGAGCTGGTCGACTGGGGGCGTGGTCGACCTGGTGAGGTCGACTTGGGGTGGTCGTCGACTTGGTAGGTCGACGGACATATACAGGAGCAGCTGGTCGACGTGGTTGCCCGGTCGACCAAGCTACCTGGGTGACGAGGTTCTGCAGAGGAGTGCGTCGGTCGCCCAGGCGAAGTTGGCGAGCCCGACCTCGGTGGTGGTATCCCGAGGTCGACGTGGCTGATCTGATGCAGTCGTCAACGCTAGGTTGACTTGGTGTGTGCGCTGTGCAAGTGACATAGCTCAGCACGCCAATCATCTGCGAGCATCTGCGAAGCTGGTGTGATGCTGTACTACGAGAGCTAGGATGGCACGCCGTTGATCTGCAGCGTTGGCACGCCGTCGACTTTGCACTGCTGGAGCGCGGCCGACCAAGTCGTGCTGGAACGCGGTCGACCATGCTGTGCTGGCAGTCGACCGACCTGAATGCTAGCTCTGATGTAGTCTTGCCATATCAACTTTTTGTACCATTGTTGTCAACTTTCTCTAGTGAAACACTTGCCGAATTGCCTTGTGAAATAGCAAGTAGTGTGCACACTAGGAAAACGACTAAGGACTAATGAACGCAGAGATCACACAAGCACTCGTGCCTAGCTCGTAGTCTAGCTCCCATTGTAGTAATTATCTCCGCACAGTGGGGTACTCTATAGTGAGTACAACCCTGTTAGGTTTTGCTATATGTATCCCATTGTTTGCTAGTGATACCTCCCTTCTGCTGTTCTCATTCTTGCTTTCCTCTAGACAAGAACCTAGGTTAGGGTTTCTTCTAAGCCTAGGTATGTCTACTATTTCTGACATGCTATCAGAGCGAGATCGCTCCTGGCCTGATCCCACCTGCTTCCGGCGCTGTCCTACCTGTCGCACACCTCGGGCGTGCAACGTCTTCTGCCTGCCGCGCGCCCTGTGCGCGTAGCATTTTTTCTTCCCGCCGCGCGCCACGAGTGCGCGGCGGTTTTCTGCCCGCCACGCGCTCGGGGTGCGTGGCGGTTTCCTGCCCACCGCGCGCCCCAGGCGCGCGCGGCAGTTTCGTCGCCCGCTGCGGCGTCCCGGGGGCCCGCGCGCCGCCCCCCTCCCGTCGCCCGTCGAAGCGCCCCGGGGGCCCGCGCGCCGCCCTGCCCGTCGCCCGACGCGGCGCCCTAGGGGCCCGCGCGTCGCCCCTCCTCCCGTCGCCCGTCGCGGCGCCCTGGGGGCCTGCGCGTCGCCCTGCCCGTCGCCCGTTGTAGCGCCCCAGGAACCCGCGCGCCGCCCCGCTTCCGCTCGCACGCCGCCCCAGCTGCTGCCCGCGTATCTACCCCGCGCCGCACACGCGCCGCCTGCATTTGGGGTATGGGGGTGGCGGGTATGGGGGTGGCGGGTGTGTGTGCCATCCCCTGCTCCTCCTCTTCCTCCGTCTCCTACTGCTGCAGCTGCCGCTGAGGGGGGTGGGTGTGTGGGAGCCGAGGGAGTGGCGCTAGGGGGGTGTCGCGGGAGTGGAGCTAGGGGTGCAACAAGGGGTGTGTGAAAGGGGTGTGGGACAGTTGGGGAAGGTTGAACGGAAGTAGCCATCGTGACGTCAGCAGAGCCAGTAGTCCGGGGGTCACCCTTGCTCCGGTAACCCAACGAGCCTGCTGCGCTAGTCGCCCGTGGGTTCGTTGCTCCAGCCGTTCGTCTTAGCCACGGAGCTAGTGACTTCAGTAGTCCGGATACCCGTGCTTGTCTCCAGTAGCCCGTGCGCGCCGCTCCTGTTGCCCGTGTGTCTGCGGCTTCACCCGTCGCCTCCTATCTCCACTCCTCTCACGGTCCCTCCTCCTCCTCACTTGCCCTCTATGACTGCCTCTAGTTTTGCTTGTGCTTGTGAACTTCTTATGCGACTGCTTGCTGTACTGATCATACCCCACTTTCACTATGGGGGTGTGTCAGAATGTTATATTTCTCTAGTCTGCAGTGGGGTACTCTATAGGGAGTACAGCCCTGTTAGGGTTTGCTATATGTATCCCATTGTTTGCTAGTGAAACCTCCCTTCTGCTATTCTCATTCTTGCTTTCCTCTATACAAGAACCTAGGCTAGGGTTTCTCCTAAGCCTAGGTATGTCTACTATATCTGACATGAGATAATGAAAGCATGCATACATTGAGTTTATACTGTCAGAGGTCCACTAGAGATCACTGGTTGATCACAGGAAAGGTTACAGGCACGTTGGTTTGGGGGGTTATGGGCGCACTCACTCGCTATACAAACAAACCTTTTTATCCCAATAGTCTAGTGGTTGGGGTTATGACATGTGTTTAGAGCGAAGGTTTCGGGTTTAAATCCCAGTATGTGCACCTTGGGCATCCCAGTGCGGGGGGGTGTCGGAGGTCCACTGGAGATTCCCGGTCGATCCTAGGGAAGGGTTTCAGGCACGTTGGCCTGGGGGGTTATTGTCAGAACATATCTATAGCTTATACTATTGTGTAGGTTGTAGTGGGGTATCCCATAGGGGGTACAACCCAGTTAGGGTTTCATATTTGTACTGCCTTCATTCATAGTTCACACATTCCTGTTCATTCAGTTTCACATGGTATAGAGCGGGTCCCTCTTAAGGACCGTTTTTTTTTTTTGGCCCACCCACGATTTTTTTTTTCTGCCCGGAGCGCGCCCTATTCTCCCCGAGGCGCGCTCCCCCCCTAGTGCGTGTCGCGCTGCCCTTGTGGCGCCCCGAGAGTCGCGCGCGCGACTCCTTTTTTTTTCGCGCGCGCGGCCCGGGCCCCACGTCGCGCAGGCCTTACGGCCGCGCCGCACCGCCCTCTCGGCTCTGCCGCGCCGCGCCGCCCTCACGTCGGCCGCGCGGCCTCCTCGTCGCTGCAGCCGGCCCCGCCGCTGCACCTCTGTCGGCCCCGCCGCTGCACCCTACCGGCCTCGCCGCCGCATCTGCCGGCCCGGCCGCCTCACCTAACGGCCTCGCCGCCGTGCCTGCCGGCCCGCCGCCTCACCTGACGGCCCGCTGCCTCACCTGACGGCCCGCCGCCTCACCTGCCTGTCAAGGTGAGAGAGGAATGATGTCGACTAGTTTGGGGCATGGGGTACAAAAGTGACGAGAGAAAAGTTGTACCCCCTAAGAAACACCCCTACAAAACCTAAACCTAAATTATATAAATCATATAATTTGACACACCCCCATAGGTGAAGTAGGGGGATAGCCAAACCTAACAGGGGTCACAAGACCAGTTCACATGCAGGTTTATAACACAGCAAGAGATACAGTGATCACATCCTAGCAAAAGTAAACATGCAGGCATATATATATATATATATAGTGATCACAGTACAAGCAGGGTCAAGAAGTAAGCAAGTGAGGTCCAGTAGGCACAAGGCCTAGCACAGTGCAAAAGCGCTGATGGTCAACAGGCGGAAGCGCCTTGGTGAACACATCAGCAGTGTTGGCCTCAGTGGCCACGTAACGCAGACAAAGCTGACCACGCTGCTGCAGCTCTCGAGCAAGAAAGTACCGCAGAGCAATGTGCTTCGTTCTGTGCTCCAGTCTGTGCTCCTGACACAAGGCAATGGCAGCCTTGTTGTCGACGTACAGCACTGGAGGAGAACCAGGCCGCTCTCCAAGGTCGGTCAGCAGGTAGGTCAGCCAGCGTAGCTCCTGGGCAGCCATGGCTGTGGCGTAGATCTCAGCCTCACAACTGGAGCTGAGAACAGAAGAAGAGCGTGTAGAACGCCAGGAAACTGAGCCTGAGCCAAGGCTGAAGGTGTAACCCTGTGACGACCGCTGAGTAGCCTGGTCGTCTGCCCAAGAAGCGTCTGAGTGCCCTGTGAGAACAGGCCGGTCTCGCCCTCCAAGCACTAGCCCCATGCCCGACGTACTGCACAAGTAGCGCAACACCCTCTTAGCTGCATCCATGTGCTCCTTCCGGTGACGGCCGGGAGCGACATAGCGTGCAAGGATGCTAAGAGGGTATGCAAGGTCAGGTCGTGTGCAGGTCATCAGGTACATGAGGCAACCCACAAGCTCTGGATACGGGCCACTCGGCTCTACGGACTCATCCGAAGGCAGAGCTGAGAGCGAGTGTCCCGTAGGCAGAGGAGTGGGCTGAGGCGAGGAGTACGTGAAGCGGAAGCGCTGAAGGACCTGCTGCACCATGTGTGACTGAGTCAGGGTGATGGTGTGCCGTGCTCTGTCCCGGGTGATCCGCAAGCCAAGGTAGCTTGTCAGTTCACCCAGGTCTGTGCACGTGTGTCTCTTCTGCAGCTCCAACTTCACGTGGGCGAGACCAGCTCTGTCCGCTGTGGCAAAGACCAAGTCGTCGACGTACACGAGGATGTAGAACGGCGGCAGCGAGGTGTCGGTGCGTAGAAACAGCGACGCGTCAGCAGTAGAGGGAGCAAACCCAAGAGCCGCAAGTGTCGTGCTCAGTTTGTCGTGCCACTCACGCGGTGCCTGGCGGAGACCGTAGACCGGCCGCTGAAGCCTCCACTGGGTGCCAGGGGGAACCGACCCAGTGAAGCCAGGAGGGCGGCGCAGCCAGATCTCCTCGTGCAGGCTGCCCTGCAAGAAAGCTGTGCTGAAGTCAAGAGAGTGAAGCTCGTAGTCGCGCTGAGCGGCTATGTGCAGCAGCACCCGAAGAGTAGTCATCTTCGGGGTGGGGGAGAAGGTCTGAAAGAAGTCGACTCCCTCTCGCTGACTGAAGCCCCTAGCCACGTAGCGCGCCTTGAAGACAGGCGGAGAACCCGGCGGTCGCTTCACCCTGAAAATCCACATGCCACTGACGATGTTCGCCCCAGGAGGGGGAACCTCGTCGACGTAAGTGCCAGTGGACTTCCAGGAAGCCATCTCTGCGTCCATGGCTGTCTGCCACTGAGAGGAGTAGGGACCCGCCATCGCCTCAGTGTAGGAGCGCGGGGTCGGGATGTCTGGTGCATCCGGGTCTCCCTCAGGGGCAACAAGCATGGACACGAGATGAGGCACAGCAGCAGCAAAGCAGTGAAACTCCTCCTGTCTGTCCTCAAGGACGTCCGTGCCAAGAGCACACTCACCCCCGACGGACGGAGGACAGGCAGACTCAGACTCAGCAACTAGGCTAGCAGCGTAGTCCAGGCGAAAGCGAGAAGCAAAGTCAACCAGCTCAGCGACCAGAGCAGACGCAGCAGCGGACTCAAAAGACGGGTCAGTGACGACAGTAGCGAGAAAACGCGTGACAGTGGGACTGGCAGCACGACGGGAGTCAGACTCCGGGTCAGGAAGAGTAGGCAGCGAAGACTCAGGAGGAGACGGCAGCGGGACACGCTGCGGAGCAGTGGAGGGACGCAGAGTCATATAGTGAGTGCCCGGGACAGGAGGAGGACGCTCACACGGGGCACGACGACCGGTGCGCGCAGTACGGACAGGCGACGCTGGACGTGACTCAGGCGCACGACGCTCAGTAAGGCCTCCCGTGGGACCACTGTAGGGAGAGGGACCAGGGAGAGGGGAGGCGGGCGGTAACTGTGACTGCGACTGGACTGGCGTGAGACCAAGAACCTGCTGAAGGAGCGGGACAAAGTAGGGTCGCGGCCGCGTAGCGGCTCCAGAACCAGTAGAGACAGCAGCGGCGGGGTCCTCAGCACCAGCGACAACGCCAACGTCCGGGTCCGCAGCACCAGCAGCAGCTCCAACGCCCGGGTCCTCAGCACCAGCGACAACGCCAACGTCCGGGTCCTCAGCACCAGCAGCAGCTCCAACGCCCGGGTCCTCAGCACCAGCGACAACGCCAACGTCCGGGTCCTCAGCACCAGCGACAACGCCAGTGTCCGGGTCCGCAGCACCAGCAGCAGCTCCAACGCCCGGGTCCGCAGCACCAGTGACAACACCAGCGTCCGGGTCCGCAGCACCAGCAGCAGCTCCAACGCCCGGGTCCTCAGCACCAGCGACAACGCCAACGTCCAGGTCCTCAGCACCAGGGGCACCACTCCGGAGACTGCAGCGCCGCGCGTACCACTCTCGGATCTGCTGAATGGGGGGGAGCTCCTGGGCAGGAGGGGAAGTACTTGGACGAGCTCCAGAAGCTCCGCTCCGGAGGCGGCAGTACTGTAGGTACCTCTCCTGCAGCTGCTGGGAGGAGAGAGCTCCTCCAGACGTAGTGCGCTCAGGCTCAACACCCCCAGACGCAGCACCCCCAGTCGCCACACCCCCAGGCTCCGCACCCCCAGGCTCAGTACCCCCAGGCTCCGCACCCCCAGGCTCGGGACTGTCAGGCTCCGCACTCTCAGGCTCAGCACCTCTGGCAGGGCGGGACTCGACAGCTACCTCAACAGGGTCAACCGGGTCTACCTGGGACACACCTGAGGGAGCGGCACCCTGAGGGGGGAGGGGGTCTACCACAGCAGCACCTGGTGCGAGGAAGAGCGGCGGTGGGGGGAGTGGGGCAGTGCGGTAGGGGAAGAGGCGGTAGAAGGGGACAGACTCGTCAAAAGTGACGTCCTGAGAGGCCAGAACCCGGCGCGAGGCGACGTGGTAAAACTGCCAGCCAGGCGCGTCGGGGACAAAGCCAAGAAAGACACAGGGAACAGCGCGACGCGAGATCTTGTCCGCAGACGTATCGCGGACAAAGGCTCGGGATCCCCACACCCGGAAACGCGACGCATCACCAACCTCTCCCGTCCAGCGCAGAGTCGGGGAAGTCTCCGGGAAGGAGACACGGGGCCAGAGGTTGAGCTGATGCGCTGCGTAACGGACCGCAAACGGCCACAGAAAGTGGGGAGCAGCCGCATGGGTCAGGGAGGTACGAGCGACCTCCATGACCAAGCCAATGCGGCGCTCAGCGACCCCATTCTGCTGTGGAGAGGCCGGAAGCGTGAACGACTGCTCGATGCCGTGCTCAGCACAGTAGGCTGCCAAGAGGTCGGAGGCGAACTCACCACCTCTGTCAGAGTGCAGGCGTAGGACTGGAAAGTCCGAGCGAAAGCGCTTGCCTAGCTGGAGACGGGCTCGGCTGATCCAGGGGATCAAGACATCAGGGACGTCACCCTTGCTGCGCAAGGGGAAGACCGTGGTGTAGCGCGAGTAGTCGTCGACAACTATCAGGAAGTACCGCTCCTGACCCTGACCACGGACGCGGGCTGGGCCCCACACGTCCATGTGTAGCGTCTGCAAAGGAGCAGTCGTCGGGGGGAAGGAGGAGGAGTGGGGAGCGGTGCGCTGCCGCCCCTCAACACAGGGAATGCAGTCGGGAGCAGGTGAGGGGGGGAGGGGAGGGAGAACCCGAGGGAGACCAGAGACAAGCTGCCGCTTGTGCATGGCACGAAGGCGCTGCACAGACGGGTGGCCAAGTTGGTGGTGCCAGAGGACAGTGTCGTGCGCCAGAGAGCGACACGAGCAGGGGGCGGACAGCTGACCTGACGCCGACGCAGACGCGGACGCAGCTACCTGAGGGGACTCAGTGGTCAGTGTGTACAGGTCCGACCCCGGCTCCCGAGTAAAGGTAGCCAGGTGGCGACCCGTCCGGGCACACGTGCAGTGGGTCACTCGCTCGTAGGCAGGGGTGGTCTGGTGAACACCCCCATCCTGTAGCTCACATCCTGCCACCAAGTTCGTAGAGAACGAGGGGAGGTAGAGACCCGACAGCGTGCCGGACGGGACTGCAGGACAAGGGAGGACAGTGGAGTGAGTCGCAACGACTGGACCCCCAGTGGGGTCAGCTAGCAAGACTGCAACCGGCCGAGCAAGAGGCTCAAGGACAGTGCGGTCACGAAAGAAGGAGCGGGAAGCACCTGAGTCAAGAGTGAAGGTGTGGAGTGCGGCGGTCGGCTCAGTACCAGGGGCGACTGGGGCTATAGCACCTAGGGCAGCAGCCTCACCAGGACCTGGGGCAGCAGACACACTAGTACCTAGGGCAGCAGCCTCACCAGAACCTAGGGCAGCAGACACACTAGCACCTAGAGCAGCAGCCTCACCAGAACCTGGGACAGCAGT
Organism: Closterium sp. NIES-65; assembly: GCA_948144175.1. Taxonomy (NCBI): domain Eukaryota; kingdom Viridiplantae; phylum Streptophyta; class Zygnematophyceae; order Desmidiales; family Closteriaceae; genus Closterium; species Closterium sp. NIES-65. The sequence goes on along the minus strand of CANXME010002149.1, from coordinate 1,900,574 downwards.
CTCACAAGTACTGAGAGCGGGAGCCTGACAAGTCACAATGCCCGGGTCGGGCGGAACACGCAGGTACTGAGCACTCTCTCCACTAATAGACATCGCATACATGGCAGTGAGAATAGCATCAAAGTCTAAAGCCCAAATATCAACACCCTTCTTTTCCAGCTCAGGCCAGTGGGGCAGCTCAACACCCCCAGTAAACTGGGCGCGCCACGCGTCAGTAAGGCGCTGGTAGCAGCGCTGCGTGGGGTGCGGCCTCCCACACGGCAGGCCCTTGCGGTCACCAGTGCGGTGGACGTACGTGCAAGTGGAACCACGCTGTGCGTACCACTCACGGGCGGCCTGGAGGGTCGGGGCGTGCTGCTGACCCTGGCCACCACCAGCGTCTCCACGACCACCACCGCCACCGCCACCGCCTCGGCCACCTCCACCCCTGCCGCGACCACGACCACCACCGCCGCCGCTGCTACCGCCGCTGCCGCCACTACTCCCGCCGCCGCTGTCACCACCCCCACTGCCACCACCAGTGTCTCCAGACCCACCGCCACCCCCACTGCCGCCACCCCCACCGCCCCCGCCTCCACCCCCACCCTTGCCCCCCCTGCTCTTGCGACGCCCGCTCGAGGCAGACGCAGCCCCGACCTTCTCAGCACCAAGGAGGTCGACAGCAGCAGCAGTGGCGACAGAGGGGAGAAGGGGGGAAGGGGAACACCCCTCAAAGAAGGGGTGGCGGGGCTCGCCACGAGAGGCACCTACGGCGACGATGCTCGCCTCAGCTGCAAGTAGATCCTTCTCAAGGATGGCGATGGTGAGCTCAGTAGGGGAGCGAGCAAGAAGAGAGTCCCTGACTGCGCGCAGTGAGTCAGGGAGGCGGGTGACAATGTGGTAGAGCGTGAGCCAGAGCGGTGGGGGGTTGCTGGCGAGGAACTCGGCAGGCATAGCAGCGCGAAAGCGGGCCTCACTGGTCTTAAGGTGAGTAATGAGATCGGCAACGGTCTGAAAAGAGGCCAGGTCAGGGAAGAGGTAGGGTAGGGTGAGGCGGCCTAGGGTGGCAGACGCAGGCGAGGAGTAGCGGGCAACGACGGCTGTGTACAGGTCCTGAGCAGTCTTGCACTGGCCGAAGTGCTCGCGCTCATCTAGCGGTAGCGAGTTGCGGATAGCAAAGCGAGCATGCGCGTCGCGGGTCTGCCACTGGGAGCGTAGCGTGCTGGCAGCAGAGGAGTCAGGGGCAGTAGCATGGCCGAGGGCATGATCATACAGGGAGATGTCTTCCTTGGCAGTGAGCTGTAGGAAGAGGTGGAGATCCTCAAGCCAGATGTCAAATTTCACTGGGCGACCCTCAGCATCGAAGGCTAGGACAGGAGCGCTAGCCATGATAGCAGGAGGAGGAACAGTCGAAAATGGAAGGATAACAGGAACAGCAGCAGTTGGGACAGCTGCGGCAGTTGCTGCAGTTGAGTCGGCGACGGCAGCTGCTGCAGGAGGTGCGGCTGTTGCCGCTGCTGGAGATGCGGAGGCGGTCGTTGCTGGGTCGGCGGCGGCCACTGCTGCAGAGGCAGCGGCGGCTGATGCTGATGTAGCTACGGCGGCCGCTGCAGGAGATAGCGGCGGCTGCTGCTGCAGAAGATGTGGCAGCTGCTGCTGCAGTAGATGCTGCGGCGGCTGCTGGTGAAGATGCGGCAGTTGCCGCTGTAGGATGTGGCGGCGGCTGCTGCTACAGTAGATGCGGCAGTTGTCGCTGCAGGAGGTGGCGGCGGCTGCTGCTGCAGAAGGTGCGGCAGCTGCTGCTGCAGGAGATGCTGCGGCGGCTGCTGCTGAAGATGCGGCAGCTGCTGCTGCAGTAGATGCTGCGGCGGCTGCTGCTGAAGATGCGGCAGCTGCTGCTGCAGTAGATGCTGCGGCGGCTGCTGATGAAGATGCGGCAGCTGCTGCTGCAGTAGATGCTGCGGCGGCTGCTGATGAAGATGCGGCAGCTGCTGCTGCAGGAGATGCTGCGGCGGCTGCTGCTGAAGATGCGGAAGGAGCCGCTGGAGAAGATGCAGCAGCTGCTGCTGTTGTAGATGCAGCGGCGGCTGCTGCTGAAGATGCGGCAGTTGCCGCTGAAGAGGGTGCAGTAGTTGCTGCTGCTGGAAATGCAGCGGCAGTTGCTGCAGAAGAAGCGGCAGTTGCTGCTGCTGAAAATGCAGCGGCGGCTGCTGCAGACAATGCGGCCGTTGATGCTGCAGGAAATGACGCGGCGGCCGCTGCAGAAGGTGTGGCTGCGGCTGCTGCTGGAGATGCAGCGGCGGCTGCTGCAGATGGCGCGGCGGCTGCTGCTGCTGCAGCTGCAGTGGCGACCAGGCCGCAAACCGGCGGCAACAAGGCCGCGAATCGGCGGCGACGAGGCCGCGGCCGGGCGGCAGCGACGCCGCAAAAGGCGCGACAGAGTCACGACACGGCCGTGGAAAAAAAAAGGGAGGGGGGGGGGAGGCCGTGAGAGAGTCGCGCGGGGCCAACAAAGGGGCCGGGAAAAACGAAGAAAGAAACGGCCGCAACTGGCCGTCGAGGAGAAAGCGCCCGTGGCGCGACTAGGGGAAACGCAAAGCGCGCTCCGGGCAGAAAAAAATTTCTTAAACGTGGTGGGCCCTTCCTAGGAACCTTCCTGCTCTATACCATGTCAAGGTGAGAGAGGAATGATGTCGACTAGTTTGGGGCATGGGGTACAAAAGTGACGAGAGAAAAGTTGTACCCCCTAAGAAACACCCCTACAAAACCTAAACCTAAATTATATAAATCATATAATTTGACACTGCCGGCCCGCCGCATCACCTGACGGCCCGCCGCCTCGCCTGCTGGCCCACCACCTCACCTGACGGCCCCGCCGCCTCACCTGGCGGCCCGCCGCCTCACCTACTGGCCCGCCACCTCACCTGACGGCCCCGCCGCCTCACCTGACGGCCCGCCGCCTCGCCTGCTGGCCCGCCACCTCACCTGACGGCCCCGCCGCCTCACCTGACGGCCCGCCGCTGCACCCTAAGGCCCCGCTGCTGCACCTGCCGGCCCGCCACTGCACCCAGCGGCCCGCCGCTACACCTGCCGGCCCCGCCGCTGCACCTGCCTGCCCGCCCCTGCACCCGGCGGCCCGCCGCTTCGCCTGACGGCCCCGCCACTGCACCTGCCGGCCCGCCGCTGCGCCTGACGGCCCCGCAGCTGCATCTCCCAGCAGCCGAGCCGCCCTAGCTGCCGAGCCGCCCCAGCAGCCAAGCCGCCCCAGCAGCCGAGCCGCCCGAGCCGCCCGAGCCGCCCGAGCCGCCCGAGCCGCCCCAGCAGCCGAGCCGCCCCAGCAGCCGAGCCGCCCGAGCCGCCCGAGCCGCCCGAGCCGCCCCAGCAGCCCGAGCCGCCCGAGCCACCTGAGGAGCCGTGCTGCTGTTCCTGCGCTGTGTTCCTCTACTGCAGACCTACCCGACTCTCCTAGCCCGGTGAGACTTTCAGCTGCTGCCATGGCCACCCCCAATGTTCTTACTTTTGACGCTGAGGGGAGGGCCATTGACTTTGCCGTCTGGATTGAAGACCTGCAGCTGTACTTACTGTGTGATGCGATAGATGAGGTCTCTCTCTTTGACTTTGTCTCTGGTGCTGTCCCTGCCCCGCCTGCTGATGCTGACTCTGCTGCTCGCTCCAAGTGGGCGACCCGCGATGCTGCTGCACGTCTTGCTGTGCGTCGCCACCTCCCTTCCTCTGAGCGTGCCCACTTTAGTCAGTGCAAGACCGCTCAGGCCTTGTACGACGCTGTAGTTGCACGCTACTCCTCCCCTTCCTCCGCTACCCTTAGCCGCCTCATGCTGCTTTCTCTTCCCTGACCTCGCTTCCTTTCCCACTGTTGCTGACCTCGTTACCCACCTCCGCGCTAGTGACACCCGCTACCGTGCTGCCCTTCCTGCTGAGTTCCGCGCTGCGAACCCTCCTCCCATGTACATCACTCTCTACTTTCTCGTCACCCGTCTCCCTGCGTCCCTTCGTGTCGTTAGGGACCAGTTTCTCTCTGTCTGTCCCACCACTCTCACTGACGACCTCCTTGAGGAGTCCCTGCTAGCGGCTGAGAAGAGTATTGTCGCTGTAGGGGCCTCTCGGGGTGACCCTCGCACCCCCATCTTTGAGGGGTGTGGTCCTTCCCCCCTGCTGCCCTCTGTCGCCTCTGCCGCTGCGGCCGACCTCGCTGGTTTTGAGTCGGTCGGCGCGGCGTCTGCCCCCAGCGGCAGACGCCGCTCTGGCAAGGGCAAGGGGGGCAAGGGAGCGGGTGGAGCTAGAGGGGGCGGTGGAGGAGGCGGTGGGGGTGGAGGGGGGAGTGGGGGTAGCGGTGGGGGTGGTGGCGGGAGTGGAGGTACTAGTGGCGGCGGTGGAGGCGGAGGTGGCGGCGGAGGTGGTAGCGGAGGAGGCGGTGGGAGCGGTGGGAGCGACGGTCCTGGTGGGGGAGGTGGCGGTGGAGACGGGGGTGGCGGTGGAGGCGGGGGTGGCGGTGGAGGCGGGGGTCGGAGTGGCTCGTCCCAGCGGAGCAGCTCTGGGGGTGGTCAGCGCCAGCAGCAGCAGCAGCAGCAGCAGCAGCAGCAGCCGCAGCAGCAGCAGCGCTCTCGCACCGTCCCCGGCCCTCAGCAGCTCCGTGAGTGGTACTTGCAGCGTCAGCGCGGTGGTGCGCTTGGTCCCTGCCCCTACGTTCTTCGCACTGGTGACCGTGCAGGGGAGAGGTGTGGAGGCGCCCACACAGCCCGTCGCTGCTTTGGCCGCCTGACCGACGCCTGGCGTCAGCAGTTTCCGGAGGCCGCTGAGATCCCCCGCTGGGGAGAGCTGTCTAGGGCTGGTGTAGCTATTTATGATCTTGACTTTGATGCTATTCTCTCTGCTATGTATGCTGTGACTGGTAGTGATGAGGATGACTGTTACCGGTGTTTCCCGCCCGACCCGGGCATTGGTACTGCCGCGTCAGGTACTAGTGAGGCTGCTGCTCTAGGTGCCAGTGCGTCTGTGCTCTCAGGTACTGGTGAGTCCGCCCTCTCAGGTACTGTGTCGGCTTCGGCCTCTCACACCTTCACCCTTGACTCTGGAGCGTCTCGCTCCTTCTTTAGGGACCGCACCACTCTCACGCCGCTAAGTCGGCCTGTTGCGGTGTCCCTGGCTGACCCCTCTGGGGGGCCTGTCCTGTCTCGCTTCTCCACTGTCCTCCCGTGTCCGGCGGCCCCCTCTGGCACCCTGACTGGTCTCTACCTCCCCTCGTTCTCGACGAACTTGGTGAGTGGTGCTGACCTTCAGGATGCGGGTGTCCACCAGTTCACCCCTGCTCGTCAGCGGGTGACCCACTGCACGGAGGCGGATACAGGTCGCCACCTGGCTACGTTTACACGTCAGCCAGGGTCGAGCCTGTACACACTGACCACTGCTTCTCCTCCAGGTACTGCGTCTGGTAGGGTCCCTTCGTCTGGTCAGGTGTTTGCTGCAGCGTCCAGGTCTGGTCCTGAGTCTGCCCCCTGTTCGTGTCGTCGTCTGTCTCACGAGACCCTCCTCTGGCACCACCGCCTTGGCCACCCCTCTCTGCTTCGGCTCAGAGGCATGGCCTCGCGAGTCCTTGTGTCTGGTCTTCCCCGGTCCCTCCCTCCCCTCCCTCCGGGCCCTGGCCCTGCCTGTGTCCCCTGTGTCGAGGGGCGCCAGCGTGCTGCCCCTCACTCCTCCCAGTTTCCTCCGACAGAGGCCCCGTTGCAGACGCTTCACATGGACGTGTGGGGCCCAGCCCGCGTCCGTGGCCAGGGTCAGGAGCGCTACTTCCTGCTGGTGGTTGACGACTACTCGCGTTACACCACAGTCTTCCCCTTGCGCAGCAAGGGTGAGGTCACTGAGGTGTTGATCGACTGGATCCGCGCAGCTCGTCTCCAGCTTCGGAGGAGCTTTGGCTCTGACTTCCCTGTTTTGCGTCTGCACTCGGACAGAGGCGGAGAGTTCTCCTCTGCCCTCCTGAGTGCCTACTGTCGTGTGCGAGGCATCCGTCAGACCTTCACGCTTCCGGACTCACCACAGCAGAATGGGATTGCTGAGCGCCGCATTGGCATGGTCATGGACGTCGCTCGTACGTCCATGATGCATGCGGCTGCTCCCCATTTTCTGTGGCCGTTTGCGGTCAGGTACGCTGCGCACCAGATCAACCTCCACCCCAGGGTCTCTCGAGCGGAGACCTCCCCAGCTCTGCTGTGGACTGGGAAGGTTGGCGATGCGTCGGCGTTCCGAGTCTGGGGATCTCGGGCGTTTGTTCGCGACCTGTCTGCGGACAAGCTGTCCCCTCGTGCTTCTCCCTGCGTCTTCCTGGGGTTCCCCCCCGACGCCCCTGGGTGGCAGTTTTACCACCCCACCTCTCGACGTGTTCTGTCCTCCCAGGACGTCACGTTCGACGAGTCGGTACCCTACTACCGCCTCTTCCCCTACCGCACTCCGTCCCTCCCCCCACCCCCGCTCTTCTTGGTACCAGGTCCCCCCCCGGTAGTCCCCCTCCCCCCTCAGGGTCCTGCCCCTTCAGGTGTGTCCCAGGTAGACGCGGTTGAGCCTGTCGAGGTCACTGGTGAGTCTGGTGCTGCTGCGGGAGCTGAGCCTGGGGGTGCGGAGTCTGGGGGTGCTGAGCCTGGGGGTGCTGTGCCTGGGGGTGCTGAGCCTGGAGGTGTCGAGCCTGGGGGTGCTGTGCCTGGGGGTGCTGAGCCTGGGGGTGCTGTTCCTGGGGGTGCTGCGCCTGGGGGTGCTGTGCCTGGGGGTGGTGAGCCTGGGGGTGCTGAGCCTGGGGGTGCTGTTCCTGGGGGTGCTGAGCCTGGGGGTGCTGTGCCTGGGGGTGCTTCGTCTCGCCGGGAGCCACTCTCCTCACAGGAGCTGCGTGAGTGGTTTGCCCGGCGCTGGAGGCGTGCTGCTGGTGCTGGTGGTTCTTCGGCTGCAGAGGGTACTGCTGCCACGCGTCCTGGCGGTGCTCGTACTGTGGGTGCTGGAGCTGCTGGGTCTGAGAGCTCTCCTGGAGCTGGTACTGCTGAGGGTGTTGGCGCTGAGCCTGCGGTTGGAGGTCCGACTGAGAGTACTCCTGGTGCTGCTGCTGGAGGTTCTGGAGCTTCTGGTGGTTCTGCTGGAGGTGCTGCTGGAGTGGGTGCTCCTGACGGGCCTGCTGGTGCTGTTCCTGCTGTTTCTGGCGTCGCCGCGCGGCCCCGACCGTACTTCGTTCCGCTCCTGCAGCAGGTTCTTGGTCTTGCACCTCCTCCTCCTCCCTTAGAGGGTCCGCAGCCTGTCCGGTCACAGCCACAGCTACAGCATGCCTCCCCTTTGCCTGCTCCTTCTCCCTACGCTGGTCCGAATGGAGGTCTTACTGAGCGTCGTGAGCCTGCGTCTCGTCCTGCGTCGCCTGTTCGTACTGAGCGCGCTAGTGGTCGCGGGTCGCGTCAGCGTCCTCCTCCTGTCCCTGGCACGCACCGGATGTCACTGCGTCCGTCCACTGCTCCTCTGCGTGCCCCTTTGCCTTCTCCTCCTGCTTCCTCTCTTCCTGCTCTTGCCGACCCGGAGTCGGACTCTCTTCGTGCTGCCAGTCCTACTGTCACGCGTCTCCTTGCTACTGCTGTCACTGACCCTTCCTTCGAGTCGTCTGCTGCGTCTGCCCTTGTCACTGAGCTTGTCGACTTTGCTGCGCGCTGTCGTCTAGACTACGCTGCTCGTCTTGTCACTGAGTCTGAGTCCGCCTGTCCTCCGTCCGTCGGGGGTGAGTGTGCCCTTGGCACGGACGTCCTTGAGGACAGGCAGGAGGAGTTCCAGTGTCTAGCCGCTGCTTCACCTCGTCTCGCGTCTGTACTGCTAGCCCCTGAGGGAGACCCGGATGCACCAGACATCCCGACTCCGCGCTCTTACGCGGAGGCGATAGAGGGTCCCTACTCCTCTCAGTGGCAGGCAGCTATGGATGCAGAGATGGCTTCCTGGAAGTCCACAGGCACCTACGTTGACGCTGTTCCCCCTCCTGGGGCGAACATCGTCAGTGGCATGTGGATTTTCAGGGTGAAGCGGCCGCCGGGTTCTCCGCCTGTCTTCAAGGCGCGTTACGTGGCTCGTGGCTTCAGTCAGCGGCAGGGGGTTGACTACTTTCAGACCTTCTCCCCCACCCCTAAGATGACCACTCTTCGGGTTCTGCTGCACGTTGCTGCTCACCGCGACTACGAGCTGCACTCTCTCGACTTCAGCACAGCTTTCTTGCAGGGCAGCCTGCACGAGGAGATCTGGCTGCGTCGCCCACCTGGCTTCACTGGGTCTTTCCCTCCTGGTACCCAGTGGAGTCTGCGGCGTCCAGTCTACGGTCTCCGCCAGGCGCCACGTGAGTGGCACGACACACTGAGGACTACGCTCGCGGCACTTGGGTTTGCTCCTTCTACTGCCGACCCGTCGCTGTTTCTGCGCACCGACACCTCTCTGCCGCCGTTCTACATCCTCGTGTACGTCGACGACTTGGTCTCTGCCACAGCTGACACTGCTGGACTCGCCTACGTGAAGTCCGAGCTGCAGAAGAGACACACGTGCACTGACCTAGGTGAACTGCGTAGCTACCTTGGCTTGCAGATCACCCGGGACAGAGCACGCCGCACCATTACCCTGACTCAGTCACACATGGTGCAGCAGGTCCTTCAGCGCTTCGGCTTCACGTACTCCTCGCCTCAGGCCACTCCTCTGCCTACTCGCCACTCGCTCTCAGCTCTGCCTTCGGATGAGTCCGTAGAGTCGAGTGGTCCGTTTGCAGAGCTTGTTGGCTGCCTCATGTACCTGATGACCTGCACACGACCTGACCTCGCATACCCTCTTAGCATTCTCGCACGCTTTGTTGCTCCTGGGAGACACCGACCAGAGCACATGGCTGCAGCGAAGAGGGTGTTGCGTTACTTGTGCAGTACGTCGGGCATGGGGCTAGTGCTTGGAGGGCGCAGTCCAGTGGTCCTCACTGGGCACGCAGACGCTTCTTGGGCTGACGACCAGGCTACGCAGCGGTCGTCACAGGGTTACACCTTCAGCCTTGGTTCCGGCTCTGTCTCGTGGCGGGCTACCCGCTCGTCTTCTGTTCTCGGCTCCAGTTGTGAGGCTGAGATCTACGCTGGGGCTATGGCTGCGCAGGAGTTACGCTGGCTCACCTACCTGCTGACCGACCTTGGAGAGCAGCCTCGTTCTCCTCCAGTCCTGTACGTAGACAACAAGGCCATGCTGGCCTTGTGTCGAGAGCAGCGACTGGAGCACAGAACGAAGCACATTGCTCTCCGCTACTTTCTTGCTCGTGAGCTACAGCAGCGTGGACAGTTGCGACTTGCGTACGTGGCCTCTGAGGCCAACACTGCTGATGTCTTCACCAAGGCACTTGCGCCTTGTGATCATCAGCGTTGTTGCACGCAGTTGGGTCTTGTGCCTGTCTTGCCTCACTTGCTCTCCTCTTGACCTTGCTTGTACCTTCGCCTATATATACTCTTGCTCTTGCTTGCTTGACTCTTGTATATCTCTATATATGATCTTGCATGTGAACTGGCCGTCTGGCCTTTGAACTTGTGCTCGGAATGCGTGGTGACTTTGTGATCCACCCCGAGCTTGCTTTGCTTTGCTTTGCTTGACTGGTCTTGTGACCCCTTGTTCTCCCCCACTTTGCCTATGGGGGTGTGTCAGAACATATCTATAGCTTATACTATTGTGTAGGCTGTAGTGGGGTATCCCATAGGGGGTACAACCCAGTTAGGGTTTCATATTTGTACTGCCTTCATTCATAGTTCACACATTCCTGTTCATTCAGTTTCACAGTTATGGGCGCACTCACCTGCTATACAAATAAGCCATCCTATCCCAATGGTCTAGTGGTTGGGATTTTGACATATACAGAAAATATGAAGGAATGCGTAACAAAGTAAACTAGCCATGTACTCTATGGTGTACATTCTCTTATTGCTACGATATTAGAAATACCGTGCGGCGCGGGAACCTGTTTCAAATGTTTCAATTCTTTTCATTTCAAATGTTCCTGCCTGCATCGGTCTCGATCAGACGGTTGCTGTTGTCGCTTCGACTCTTCTGACTCCTCGACTTTGTACTCGGCAGATTCTGCTCATGCAGCGTACAGGAATGCCTTCTCATTGAATTTCATATCGTAACACGTTATAGTGGGTTAGAGAAAGTGGGGATGGTGCACGGAATTGGTGAATACAGTGAAAAGAGTGCCATATGTTTTAAGAGAGAGAGAGAGAGAGAGAGAGAGAGAGAGAGAGAGAGAGAGAGAGAGAGAGAGAGAGAGAGAGAGAGAGAGAGAGAGAGAGAGAGAGAACAAGGATAACCACACCCAAATGAATGTCTTATCTTCCGGGTAATTATCTAGGTGGCCCTTTTTTAGGCGAGGCCCATATCTGGGTAGGTCACGGAAATGTAACATACCATTGATTTTATTATTTCTCATAACATCACAGCCTCAATTCTCAAGCGTTCAACGTGTTATCTGAAGGATTTCCAAGTTATAGAGCATGCCTTACTTAGGAACCCATAATTATACCGTACTTCTGATACACCTTATAATAAACTGTTTTAAGATATTTGTTAGGGAAAATATGTCACAGGTAACCATCATGTGACCCGATAACGTCAATGGCAAAAACAAAAAGCGTACGGTAACTGTATCGAGTGTCCTGACGGGCTTGGTAAGCGGGGTCACGGAATCAGTCACCATCAACAGCTAGGGTTTCACGCGAATGGTAACACATGAAACCCCCGCCAGAAATTCCTGAAACCAGGCCGATTTCCCGCTCGCGCCAACTCGTGCGGAGAGGTTTGATGCACGCTTGTACCGTCGAGCCTCCAGCCCACCGTAACCACACCACGACCCGACGTGCTGTACACCCCCATGCCCGCTACGGTTCCAACCAAGTACAGAACCTTGACCCCAGCGCAGCTCTCCAACTTACTTCCCGCCATCAGCTATTCCTCACGCTATTACTAGTAGCTATCATACCTTTCGCCAGCTGCCTTCCCCGTCACGCATCCAAGGCGTTCGTTAGCAGCACCTGACTTCCTATCAACGGTGCGTGCCTTAGCCCTAAAGCCTTTCCCCATCCATTCACGTTTAGTCCCTTGTTACTCGAAAATTACTACTAATATGAATGAATAAAGTCGATCAGACCGCTGTCGCGATGCACCCACAAACCGGCGCGCCGAACAGCGCATCGCCCGATGCATCGGGCCCGATCGTCGCGAGATGCATCTCGCGACGATCAGGAGCAGCCGCCGCCGCGATGCGCATTGCGGCCAGCTTCGAGCCGCAAAGCGCATCGCGCCGACCGGGCCGCCGCCGCCGCGATGCGCATTGCGTCCTGCTTTTGGCCGCTCCGCGCATCGCGCCGACCAGGCCGCCGCCGTCGCAATGCGCAATGCGGCCACCCTGCCGGCCGCATTGCGACGATCCGCCACCGTGATGCGCTAACCCGCCGCTCCCATACGCTCTCATTCCCTCTCACCCACTCTCTTACGCTCTCATTCCCTCTCACCCACTCTCTTACGCTCTCATTCCCTCTCACCCCCTCTCTTACGCTCTCATTCCCTCTCACCCCCTCTCTTACGCTCTCATTCCCTCTCACCCACTCTCGCACCCTCTCATTCCCTCTCACCCACTCTCATACGCTCTCTTTCCCCCCACCCACTCTCATACGCTCTCATTCCCTCTCACCCACTCTCATACGCTCTCATTCCCTCTCACCCACTCTCATACGCTCTCATTCCCTCTCACCCACTCCCATACGCTCTCATTCCCTCTCACCCTCTCTCATACGCTCTCACTCCCTCTCACCCACTCTCATACGCTCTCACTCCCTCTCACCCACTCTCTCACGCTCTCATTCCCTCTCACCCACTCTCATACGCTCTCATTCCCTCTCACCCACTCTCATACGCTATCCTTCCCTCTCACCCACTCTCATACGCTCTCATTCCCTCTCATCCCTTCTCATCCCCTCTCATTCACTCTCATACACTCTCCTATACCTTCATACTCTCTCATCATCCCTTATCATACACTCTCATTCACTCTCATCCCCTCTCATCCTCTCCCATCCCATGTCATTCCCTCTCATATACTCTCACACCCTCTCGTACCCACTCATATGCACTCATATACACTCTCATCCCCTCTTATACACTCCCACACACACTCATACACTCTCATACACTCTCATTCACACTCATCCCCTCTAATCCCCTCATATCCCCTCTCATCCCCTCCCATTCCCTCTCATACACTCTCACACACTCTCATACACTCTCTTACACACTCTCATCACTCCTCATCCACTCGCATACACTCTCAACCCCTCTCATGCTCTCTCATACACTCACATACACCCTTATTCACTCTCATCCCTCCTCATCCACTCTCATATACTCTCAACCCCTCTCATCCTCTCTCATAAACTCACATACACCCTTATTCACTCTCATCCCCTCTCATACAAACTCATACCCCCTAATCCGCTCTCATCCACTCTCATACAACTCAATTACACTCTCATTCACACCCATCCCCTCTTATCCCCTCACATCCTCTCTCATACACTCTCATCCCCTCTCATACACTCTCATACACTCTTGTACACACTCATACCCTCCCATACACTATCATATACGCTATCATCCCGCCATACTCTCCCGTACACACTCATACACTCTCATCCCTTCCCATATACTCTCATACACTCTCATCATCCCTTATCATACACTCTCATTCACTCTCATCCCCTCTCCTCCCCTCTCATCCCATCTCATTCCCTCTCATACACTCTCATACACTCTCGTACCCACACATACCCACTCATAGACTATCATATACACTCTCATCCCCTCTTATACACTCCCCAACACACTCATACACTCTCATCCCTGCTCATCCCCTATCATCCCCTCTCATCCCCTCTCATCCCCTCTCATCCCCTATCATCCCATCTTATACACTCTCACCCACTCTCATACGCTCTCATTCCCTCTCACCCACTCTCATACGCTCTCATTCCCTCTCACCCACTCTCATACTCTCTCATTCCCTCTCACCCACTCTCATACGCTCTCATTCCCTCTCACCCACTCTCATACGCTCTCATTCCCTCTCACCCACTCTCATACGCTCTCATTCCCTCTCACCCACTCTCATACTCTCTCATTCCCTCTCACCCACACTCATACGCTCTCATTCCCTCTCACCCACACTCATACGCTCTCATTCCCTCTCACCCACACTCATACGCTCCCATTCCCTCTCACCCACTCTCATACGCTCTCATTCCCTCTCACCCACTCTCATACGCTCTCATTCCCTCTCACCCACTCTCATACTCTCTCATTCCCTCTCACCCACTCTCATACGCTCTCATTCCCTCTCACCCACTCTCATACTCTCTCATTCCCTCTCATCCACTCTCATCAACTCTCATACGCTCTCAACCCCTCCCACCCACTCTCATCCCCTCTCATCCCCTCTCACACACTCTCATTCCCACTCATCTCCTCTCGTCCTATCTCACACACTATCATTCCCCCACATTCACTCTCATCTACTATCATACACTCATATTCACTCTCATCCCCTCTCATCCCCTCTCATCCACTCTCATCCCCTCTCATCCACTCTCATTCCCTCTCACCCACTCTCATACGCTCTCATTCCCTCTCACCCACACTCATACGCTCTCATTCCCTCTCACCCACTCTCATACGCTCTCATTCCCTCTCACCCACTCTCATACGCTCTCATTCCCTCTCACCCACTCTCATACTCTCTCATTCCCTCTCACCCACACTCATACGCTCTCATTCCCTCTCACCCACACTCATACGCTCTCATTCCCTCTCACCCACACTCATACGCTCCCATTCCCTCTCACCCACTCTCATACGCTCTCATTCCCTCTCACCCACTCTCATACGCTCTCATCCCCTCTCATCCACTCTCATATGCTCTCATTCCCTCTCACCCACCCTCACACCCTCTCATTCCCTCTCACACACTCTCATACGCTCTCATTCCCTCTCACCCACTCTCATACCCTCTCATTCCCTCTCACCCACTCTCATACTCTCTCATTCCCTCTCACCCACTCTCATACGCTCTCATTCCCTCTCACCCACACTCCTACGCTCTCATTCCCTCTCACCCACTCTCATACGCTCTCATTCCCTCTCACCCACTCTCATACGCTCTCATTCCCTCTCACCCACTCTCATACTCTCTCATTCCCTCTCACCCACACTCATACGCTCTCATTCCCTCTCACCCACACTCATACGCTCTCATTCCCTCTCACCCACACTCATACGCTCCCATTCCCTCTCACCCACTCTCATACGCTCTCATTCCCTCTCACCCACTCTCATACGCTCTCATTCCCTCTCACCCACTCTCATACTCTCTCATTCCCTCTCATCCACTCTCATCAACTCTCATACGCTCTCAACCCCTCCCACCCACTCTCATCCCCTCTCATCCCCTCTCACACACTCTCATTCCCACTCATCTCCTCTCGTCCTATCTCACACACTATCATTCCCCCACATTCACTCTCATCTACTATCATACACTCATATTCACTCTCATCCCCTCTCATCCCCTCTCATCCACTCTCATCCCCTCTCATCCACTCTCATTCCCTCTCACCCACTCTCATACGCTCTCATTCCCTCTCACCCACACTCATACGCTCTCATTCCCTCTCACCCACTCTCATACGCTCTCATTCCCTCTCACCCACTCTCATACGCTCTCATTCCCTCTCACCCACTCTCATACTCTCTCATTCCCTCTCACCCACACTCATACGCTCTCATTCCCTCTCACCCACACTCATACGCTCTCATTCCCTCTCACCCACACTCATACGCTCCCATTCCCTCTCACCCACTCTCATACGCTCTCATTCCCTCTCACCCACTCTCATACGCTCTCATCCCCTCTCATCCACTCTCATACGCTCTCATTCCCTCTCACCCACCCTCACACCCTCTCATTCCCTCTCACACACTCTCATACGCTCTCATTCCCTCTCACCCACTCTCATACCCTCTCATTCCCTCTCACCCACTCTCATACTCTCTCATTCCCTCTCACCCACTCTCATACGCTCTCATTCCCTCTCACCCACACTCATACGCTCTCATTCCCTCTCACCCACTCTCATACGCTCTCATTCCCTCTCACCCACTCTCATACGCTCTCATTCCCTCTCACCCACTCTCATACTCTCTCATTCCCTCTCACCCACACTCATACGCTCTCATTCCCTCTCACCCACACTCATACGCTCTCATTCCCTCTCACCCACACTCATACGCTCCCATTCCCTCTCACCCACTCTCATACGCTCTCATTCCCTCTCACCCACTCTCATACGCTCTCATTCCCTCTCACCCACTCTCATACTCTCTCATTCCCTCTCACCCACTCTCATACGCTCTCATTCCCTCTCACCCACACTCATACGCTCTCATTCCCTCTCACCCACTCTCATACGCTCTCATTCCCTCTCACCCACTCTCATACGCTCTCATTCCCTCTCACCCACTCTCATACTCTCTCATTCCCTCTCACCCACACTCATACGCTCTCATTCCCTCTCACCCACACTCATACGCTCTCATTCCCTCTCACCCACACTCATACGCTCCCATTCCCTCTCACCCACTCTCATACGCTCTCATTCCCTCTCACCCACTCTCATACTCTCTCATTCCCTCTCATCCACTCTCATCAACTCTCATACGCTCTCAACCCCTCCCATCCACTCTCATCCCCTCTCATCCCCTCTCACACACTCTCATTCCCACTCATCTCCTCTCGTCCTATCTCACACACTATCATTCCCCCACATTCACTCTCATCTACTATCATACACTCATATTCACTCTCATCCGCTCTCATCCCCTCTCATCCACTCTCATCCCCTCTCATCCACTCTCGTTCACCTTCACACACTCTCATTCCCTCTCATACACTCTCGTACCCTCTCTTCCACTCACATTCCCTCTCATCCCTTCTCTTCCACTCTCAACCCCTCTCATCCCATCTCTTCCACTCTCATTCCCTCTCATCCCCTCTCCTACACTCTAATCCCCCCTCATACACTCTCATTTCCACTCATCCCCTCTCATTCACTCTCGTTCCCTCTCATCCCCTCTCATTCACGTTCATCCCCTTTCATCCCCTCTCATCCCCTCTCATCCACTCTCATACGCTCTCATTCCCTCTCACCCACTCTCATACTCTCTCATTCCCTCTCACCCACACTCATACGCTCTCATTCCCTCTCACCCACTCTCATACTCTCTCATTCCCTCTCACCCACACTCATACGCTCTCATTCCCTCTCACCCACACTCATACGCTCTCATTCCCTCTCACCCACACTCATACGCTCCCATTCCCTCTCACCCACTCTCATACGCTCTCATTCCCTCTCACCCACTCTCATACGCTCTCATTCCCTCTCACCCACTCTCATACTCTCTCATTCCCTCTTATCCACTCTCATCAACTCTCATACGCTCTCAACCCCTCCCACCCACTCTCATCCCCTCTCATCCCCTCTCACACACTCTCATTCCCACTCATCTCCTCTCGTCCTATCTCACACACTATCATTCCCCCACATTCACTCTCATCTACTATCATACACTCATATTCACTCTCATCCCCTCTCATCCCCTCTCATCCACTCTCATCCCCTCTCATCCACTCTCATTCCCTCTCACCCACTCTCATACGCTCTCATTCCCTCTCACCCACACTCATACGCTCTCATTCCCTCTCACCCACTCTCATACGCTCTCATTCCCTCTCACCCACTCTCATACGCTCTCATTCCCTCTCACCCACTCTCATACTCTCTCATTCCCTCTCACCCACACTCATACGCTCTCATTCCCTCTCACCCACACTCATACGCTCTCATTCCCTCTCACCCACACTCATACGCTCCCATTCCCTCTCACCCACTCTCATACGCTCTCATTCCCTCTCACCCACTCTCATACGCTCTCATCCCCTCTCATCCACTCTCATACGCTCTCATTCCCTCTCACCCACCCTCACACCCTCTCATTCCCTCTCACACACTCTCATACGCTCTCATTCCCTCTCACCCACTCTCATACCCTCTCATTCCCTCTCACCCACTCTCATACTCTCTCATTCCCTCTCACCCACTCTCATACGCTCTCATTCCCTCTCACCCACACTCATACGCTCTCATTCCCTCTCACCCACTCTCATACGCTCTCATTCCCTCTCACCCACTCTCATACGCTCTCATTCCCTCTCACCCACTCTCATACTCTCTCATTCCCTCTCACCCACACTCATACGCTCTCATTCCCTCTCACCCACACTCATACGCTCTCATTCCCTCTCACCCACACTCATACGCTCCCATTCCCTCTCACCCACTCTCATACGCTCTCATTCCCTCTCACCCACTCTCATACGCTCTCATTCCCTCTCACCCACTCTCATACTCTCTCATTCCCTCTCACCCACTCTCATACGCTCTCATTCCCTCTCACCCACACTCATACGCTCTCATTCCCTCTCACCCACTCTCATACGCTCTCATTCCCTCTCACCCACTCTCATACGCTCTCATTCCCTCTCACCCACTCTCATACTCTCTCATTCCCTCTCACCCACACTCATACGCTCTCATTCCCTCTCACCCACACTCATACGCTCTCATTCCCTCTCACCCACACTCATACGCTCCCATTCCCTCTCACCCACTCTCATACGCTCTCATTCCCTCTCACCCACTCTCATACTCTCTCATTCCCTCTCATCCACTCTCATCAACTCTCATACGCTCTCAACCCCTCCCATCCACTCTCATCCCCTCTCATCCCCTCTCACACACTCTCATTCCCACTCATCTCCTCTCGTCCTATCTCACACACTATCATTCCCCCACATTCACTCTCATCTACTATCATACACTCATATTCACTCTCATCCGCTCTCATCCCCTCTCATCCACTCTCATCCCCTCTCATCCACTCTCGTTCACCTTCACACACTCTCATTCCCTCTCATACACTCTCGTACCCTCTCTTCCACTCACATTCCCTCTCATCCCTTCTCTTCCACTCTCAACCCCTCTCATCCCATCTCTTCCACTCTCATTCCCTCTCATCCCCTCTCCTACACTCTAATCCCCCCTCATACACTCTCATTTCCACTCATCCCCTCTCATTCACTCTCGTTCCCTCTCATCCCCTCTCATTCACGTTCATCCCCTTTCATCCCCTCTCATCCCCTCTCATCCACTCTCATACGCTCTCATTCCCTCTCACCCACTCTCATACTCTCTCATTCCCTCTCACCCACACTCATACGCTCTCATTCCCTCTCACCCACACTCATACGCTCTCATTCCCTCTCACCCACACTCATACGCTCTCATTCCCTCTCACCCACTCTCATACGCTCTCATTCCCTCTCACCCACTCTCATACTCTCTCATTCCCTCTCACCCACACTCATACGCTCTCATTCCCTCTCACCCACACTCATACGCTCTCATTCCCTCTCACCCACACTCATACGCTCCCATTCCCTCTCACCCACTCTCATACGCTCTCATTCCCTCTCACCCACTCTCATACGCTCTCATTCCCTCTCACCCACTCTCATACTCTCTCATTCCCTCTCATCCACTCTCATCAACTCTCATACGCTCTCAACCCCTCCCATCCACTCTCATCCCCTCTCATCCCCTCTCACACACTCTCATTCCCACTCATCTCCTCTCGTCCTATCTCACACACTATCATTCCCCCACATTCACTCTCATCTACTATCATACACTCATATTCACTCTCATCCCCTCTCATCCCCTCTCATCCACTCTCATCCCCTCTCATCCACTCTCGTTCACCTTCACACACTCTCATTCCCTCTCATACACTCTCGTACCCTCTCTTCCACTCACATTCCCTCTCATCCCTTCTCTTCCACTCTCAACCCCTCTCATCCCATCTCTTCCACTCTCATTCCCTCTCATCCCCTCTCCTACACTCTAATCCCCCCTCATACACTCTCATTTCCACTCATCCCCTCTCATTCACTCTCGTTCCCTCTCATCCCCTCTCATTCACGTTCATCCCCTTTCATCCCCTCTCATCCCCTCTCATCCACTCTCATACGCTCTCATTCCCTCTCACCCACTCTCATACTCTCTCATTCCCTCTCACCCACACTCATACGCTCTCATTCCCTCTCACCCACACTCATACGCTCTCATTCCCTCTCACCCACACTCATACGCTCCCATTCCCTCTCACCCACTCTCATACGCTCTCATTCCCTCTCACCCACTCTCATACGCTCTCATTCCCTCTCACCCACTCTCATACTCTCTCATTCCCTCTCACCCACTCTCATACGCTCTCATTCCCTCTCACCCACACTCATACGCTCTCATTCCCTCTCACCCACTCTCATACGCTCTCATTCCCTCTCACCCACTCTCATACGCTCTCATTCCCTCCCACCCACTCTCATACTCTCTCATTCCCTCTCACCCACACTCATACGCTCTCATTCCCTCTCACCCACACTCATACGCTCTCATTCCCTCTCACCCACACTCATACGCTCCCATTCCCTCTCACCCACTCTCATACGCTCTCATTCCCTCTCACCCACTCTCATACGCTCTCATTCCCTCTCACCCACTCTCATACTCTCTCATTCCCTCTCACCCACTCTCATACGCTCTCATTCCCTCTCACCCACACTCATACGCTCTCATTCCCTCTCACCCACTCTCATACGCTCTTATTCCCTCTCACCCACTCTCATACGCTCTCATTCCCTCTCACCCACTCTCATACTCTCTCATTCCCTCTCACCCACACTCATACGCTCTCATTCCCTCTCACCCACACTCATAGGCTCTCATTCCCTCTCACCCACACTCATACGCTCCCATTCCCTCTCACCCACTCTCATACGCTCTCATTCCCTCTCACCCACTCTCATACGCTCTCATTCCCTCTCACCCACTCTCATACTCTCTCATTCCCTCTCACCCACTCTCATACGCTCTCATTCCCTCTCACCCACACTCATACGCTCTCATTCCCTCTCACCCACTCTGATACGCTCTCATTCCCTCTCACCCACTCTCATACGCTCTCATTCCCTCTCACCCACTCTCATACTCTCTCATTCCCTCTCACCCACACTCATACGCTCTCATTCCCTCTCACCCACACTCATACGCTCTCATTCCTTCTCACCCACACTCATACGCTCCCATTCCCTTTCACCCACTCTCATACGCTCTCATTCCCTCTCACCCACTCTCATACGCTCTCATTCCCTCTCACCCACTCTCATACTCTCTCATTCCCTCTCATCCACTCTCATCAACTCTCATACGCTCTCAACCCCTCCCATCCACTCTCATCCCCTCTCATCCCCTCTCACACACTCTCATTCCCACTCATCTCCTCTCGTCCTATCTCACACACTATCATTCCCCCACATTCACTCTCATCTACTATCATACACTCATATTCACTCTCATCCCCTCTCATCCCCTCTCATCCACTCTCATCCCCTCTCATCCACTCTCGTTCACCTTCACACACTCTCATTCCCTCTCATACACTCTCGTACCCTCTCTTCCACTCACATTCCCTCTCATCCCTTCTCTTCCACTCTCAACCCCTCTCATCCCATCTCTTCCACTCTCATTCCCTCTCATCCCCTCTCCTACACTCTAATCCCCCCTCATACACTCTCATTTCCACTCATCCCCTCTCATTCACTCTCGTTCCCTCTCATCCCCTCTCATTCACGTTCATCCCCTTTCATCCCCTCTCATCCCCTCTCATCCACTCTCATACGCTCTCATTCCCTCTCACCCACTCTCATACTCTCTCATTCCCTCTCACCCACACTCATACGCTCTCATTCCCTCTCACCCACACTCATACGCTCTCATTCCCTCGCACCCACACTCATACGCTCCCATTCCCTCTCACCCACTCTCATACGCTCTCATTCCCTCTCACCCACTCTCATACGCTCTCATTCCCTCTCACCCACTCTCATACTCTCTCATTCCCTCTCACCCACTCTCATACGCTCTCATTCCCTCTCACCCACACTCATACGCTCTCATTCCCTCTCACCCACTCTCATACGCTCTCATTCCCTCTCACCCACTCTCATACGCTCTCATTCCCTCCCACCCACTCTCATACTCTCTCATTCCCTCTCACCCACACTCATACGCTCTCATTCCCTCTCACCCACACTCATACACTCTCATTCCCTCTCACCCACACTCATACGCTCCCATTCCCTCTCACCCACTCTCATACGCTCTCATTCCCTCTCACCCACTCTCATACGCTCTCATTCCCTCTCACCCACTCTCATACTCTCTCATTCCCTCTCACCCACTCTCATACGCTCTCATTCCCTCTCACCCACACTCATACGCTCTCATTCCCTCTCACCCACTCTCATACGCTCTCATTCCCTCTCACCCACTCTCATACGCTCTCATTCCCTCTCACCCACTCTCATACTCTCTCATTCCCTCTCACCCACACTCATACGCTCTCATTCCCTCTCACCCACACTCATACGCTCTCATTCCCTCTCACCCACACTCATACGCTCCCATTCCCTCTCACCCACTCTCATACGCTCTCATTCCCTCTCACCCACTCTCATACGCTCTCATTCCCTCTCACCCACTCTCATACTCTCTCATTCCCTCTCATCCACTCTCATCAACTCTCATACGCTCTCAACCCCTCCCATCCACTCTCATCCCCTCTCATCCCCTCTCACACACTCTCATTCCCACTCATCTCCTCTCGTCCTATCTCACACACTATCATTCCCCCACATTCACTCTCATCTACTATCATACACTCATATTCACTCTCATCCCCTCTCATCCCCTCTCATCCACTCTCATCCCCTCTCATCCACTCTCGTTCCCCTTCACACACTCTCATTCCCTCTCATACACTCTCGTACCCTCTCTTCCACTCACATTCCCTCTCATCTCTTCTCTTCCACTCTCAACCCCTCTCATCCCATCTCTTCCACTCTCATTCCCTCTCATCCCCTCTCCTACACTCTAATCCCCTCTCATACACTCTCATTCCCACTCATCCCCTCTCATTCACTCTCATTCCCTCTCATCCCCTCTCATTCACGTTCATCCCCTTTCATCCCCTCTCATCCCCTCTCATCCACTCTCATACGCTCTCATTCCCTCTCACCCACTCTCATACTCTCTCATTCCCTCTCACCCACACTCATACGCTCTCATTCCCTCTCACCCACACTCATACGCTCTCATTCCCTCTCACCCACACTCATACGCTCCCATTCCCTCTCACCCACTCTCATACGCTCTCATTCCCTCTCACCCACTCTCATACGCTCTCATTCCCTCTCACCCACTCTCATACTCTCTCATTCCCTCTCACCCACTCTCATACGCTCTCATTCCCTCTCACCCACACTCATACGCTCTCATTCCCTCTCACCCACTCTCATACGCTCTCATTCCCTCTCACCCACTCTCATACGCTCTCATTCCCTCTCACCCACTCTCATACTCTCTCATTCCCTCTCACCCACACTCATACGCTCTCATTCCCTCTCACCCACACTCATACGCTCTCATTCCCTCTCACCCACACTCATACGCTCCCATTCCCTCTCACCCACTCTCATACGCTCTCATTCCCTCTCACCCACTCTCATACGCTCTCATTCCCTCTCACCCACTCTCATACTCTCTCATTCCCTCTCACCCACTCTCATACGCTCTCATTCCCTCTCACCCACACTCATACGCTCTCATTCCCTCTCACCCACTCTCATACACTCTCATTCCCTCTCACCCACTCTCATACGCTCTCATTCCCTCTCACCCACTCTCATACTCTCTCATTCCCTCTCACCCACACTCATACGCTCTCATTCCCTCTCACCCACACTCATACGCTCTCATTCCCTCTCACCCACACTCATACGCTCCCATTCCCTCTCACCCACTCTCATACGCTCTCATTCCCTCTCACCCACTCTCATACGCTTTTATTCCCTCTCACCCACTCTCATACTCTCTCATTCCCTCTCATCCACTCTCATCAACTCTCATACGCTCTCAACCCCTCCCATCCACTCTCATCCCCTCTCATCCCCTCTCACACACTCTCATTCCCACTCATCTCCTCTCGTCCTATCTCACACACTATCATTCCCCCACATTCACTCTCATCTACTATTATACACTCATATTCACTCTCATCCCCTCTCATCCCCTCTCATCCACTCTCATCCCCTCTCATCCACTCTCGTTCCCCTTCACACACTCTCATTCTCTCTCATACACTCTCGTACCCTCTCTTCCACTCACATTCCCTCTCATCCCTTCTCTTCCACTCTCAACCCCTCTCATCCCATCTCTTCCACTCTTATTCCCTCTCATCCCCTCTCCTACACTCTAATCCCCTCTCATACACTCTCATTTCCACTCATCCCCTCTCATTCACTCTCGTTCCCTCTCATCCCCTCTCATTCACGTTCATCCCCTTTCATCCCCTCTCATCCCCTCTCATCCACTCTCATACGCTCTCATTCCCTCTCACCCACCCTCACACCCTCTCATTCCCTCTCACACACTCTCATACGCTCTCATTCCCTCTCACCCATCTCATACCCTCTCATTCCCTCACACCCATACGCTCTCATTCCCTCTCACCCACCCTCACACGCTCTCATTCCCTCTCACCCACTCTCATTCACTCTCATAAGCTCTCATCCCCCCTCATCCCCTCTCACACACTCTCGTTCCCTCTCATACACTCTCGTACCCTCTCTTCCACTCACATTCCCTCTCATCCCTTCTCTTCCACTCTCAAACCCTCTCATCCCATCTCTTCCACTCTCATTCCCTCTCATCCCCTCTCATGCACTCTAATCCCCTCTCATACACTCTCATTTCAACTCATCCCCTCTCATTCACTCTCGTTCCCTCTCATCCCCTCTCATTCACGTTCATCCCCTTTCATCCTCTCTCATCCCCTCTCATCCACTCTCATACGCTCTCATTCCCTCTCACCCACCCTCACACCCTCTCATTCCCTCTCACACACTCTCATACGCTCTCATTCCCTCTCATTCACTCTCGTTCCCTCTCATCCCCTCTCATTCACGTTCATCCCCTTTCATCCCCTCTCATCCCCTCTCATCCATTCTCATACGCTCTCATTCCCTCTCACCCACCCTCACACCCTCTCATTCCCTCTCACACACTCTCATACGCTCTCATTCCCTCTCACCCACTCTCATACCCTCTCATTCCCTCTCACCCACTCTCATACGCTCTCATTCCCTCTCACCCACCCTCACACGCTCTCATTCCCTCTCACCCACTCTCATTCACTCTCATAAGCTCTCATCCCCCCTCATCCCCTCTCACACACTCTCGTTCCCTCTCATACACTCTCGTACCCTCTCTTCCACTCACATTCCCTCTCATCCCTTCTCTTCCACTCTCAACCCCTCTCATCCCATCTCTTCCACTCTCATTCCCTCTCATCCCCTCTCCTACACTCTAATCCCCTCTCATACACTCTCATTTCAACTCATCCCCTCTCATTCACTCTCGTTCCCTCTCATCCCCTCTCATTCACGTTCATCCCCTTTCATCCTCTCTCATCCCCTCTCATCCACTCTCATACGCACTCATTCCCTCTCACCCACCCTCACACCCTCTCATTCCCTCTCACACACTCTCATACGCTCTCATTCCCTCTCACCCACTCTCATACCCTCTCATTCCCTCTCACCCACTCTCATACTCTCTCATTCCCTCTCACCCACTCTCATACGCTCTCATTCCCTCTCACCCACACTCATACGCTCTCATTCCCTCTCACCCACTCTCATACGCTCTCATTCCCTCTCACCCACTCTCATACGCTCTCATTCCCTCTCACCCACTCTCATACTCTCTCATTCCCTCTCACCCACACTCATACGCTCTCATTCCCTCTCACCCACACTCATACGCTCTCATTCCCTCTCACCCACACTCATACGCTCTCATTCCCTCTCACCCACCCTCACACCCTCGCATTCCCTCTCACACACTCTCATACGCTCTCATTCCCTCTCACCCACTCTCATACCCTCTCATTCCCTCTCACCCACTCTCATACTCTCTCATTCCCTCTCACCCACTCTCATACGCTCTCATTCCCTCTCACCCACACTCATACGCTCTCATTCCCTCTCACCCCCTCTCTTACGCTCTCATTCCCTCTCACCCACTCTCATACGCTCTCATTCCCTCTCACCCACTCTCATACTCTCTCATTCCCTCTCACCCACACTCATACGCTCTCATTCCCTCTCACCCACACTCATACGCTCTGAGAGGGGTTGAGAGCGTATGAGAGTTGATGAGAGTGGATGAGAGGGAATGAGAGAGTATGAGAGTGGGTGAGAGGGAATGAGAGCGTATGAGAGTGGGTGAGAGGGAATGAGAGAGTATGAGAGTGGGTGAGAGGGAATGAGAGCGTATGAGAGTGGGTGAGAGGGAATGAGAGCGTATGAGAGTGGGTGAGAGGGAATGGGAGCGTATGAGTGTGGGTGAGAGGGAATGAGAGCGTATGAGTGTGGGTGAGAGGGAATGAGAGCGTATGAGTGTGGGTGAGAGGGAATGAGAGAGTATGATAGTGGGTGAGAGGGAATGAGAGCGTATGAGAGTGGGTGAGAGGGAATGAGAGCGTATGAGAGTGGGTGAGAGGGAATGAGAGCGTATGAGTGTGGGTGAGAGGGAATGAGAGCGTATGAGAGTGGGTGAGAGGGAATGAGAGAGTATGAGAGTGGGTGAGAGGGAATGAGAGCGTATGAGAGTGGGTGAGAGGGAATGAGAGCGTATGAGAGTGGGTGAGAGTGTATAAGATGGGATGATAGGGGATGAGAGGGGATGAGAGGGGATGATAGGGGATGAGCAGGGATGAGAGTGTATGAGTGTGTTGGGGAGTGTATAAGAGGGGATGAGAGTGTATATGATAGTCTATGAGTGGGTATGTGTGGGTACGAGAGTGTATGAGAGTGTATGAGAGGGAATGAGATGGGATGAGAGGGGAGGAGAGGGGATGAGAGTGAATGAGAGTGTATGATAAGGGATGATGAGAGTGTATGAGAGTATATGGGAAGGGATGAGAGTGTATGAGTGTGTACGGGAGAGTATGACGGGATGATAGCGTATATGATAGTGTATGGGAGGGTATGAGTGTGTACAAGAGTGTATGAGAGTGTATGAGAGGGGATGAGAGTGTATGAGAGAGGATGTGAGGGGATAAGAGGGGATGGGTGGGAATGAGAGTGTAATTGAGTTGTATGAGAGTGGATGAGAGCGGATTAGGGGGTATGAGTTTGTATGAGAGGGGATGAGAGTGAATAAGGGTGTATGTGAGTGTATGAGAGAGGATGAGAGGGGTTGAGAGTATATGAGAGTGGATGAGGAGGGATGAGAGTGAATAAGGGTATATGTGAGTGTATGAGAGAGCATGAGAGGGGTTGAGAGTGTATGCGAGTGGATGAGGAGTGATGAGAGTGTGTAAGAGAGTGTATGAGAGTGTGTGAGAGTGTATGAGAGGGAATGGGAGGGGATGAGAGGGGATATGAGGGGATTAGAGGGGATGAGTGTGAATGAGAGTGTATGAGAGTGTATGAGTGTGTGTGGGAGTGTATAAGAGGGGATGAGAGTGTATATGAGTGCATATGAGTGGGTACGAGAGGGTGTGAGAGTATATGAGAGGGAATGACATGGGATGGGAGAGGATGAGAGGGGATGAGAGTGAATGAGAGTGTATGATAAGGGATGATGAGAGAGTATGAAGGTATAGGAGAGTGTATGAGAGTGAATGAGAGGGGATGAGAAGGGATGAGAGGGAATGAGAGCGTATGAGAGTGGGTGAGAGGGAAGGATAGCGTATGAGAGTGGGTGAGAGGGAATGAGAGCGTATGAGATTGTGTGAGAGGGAATGAGAGCGTGAGAGAGTGGGTGAGAGGGAGTGAGAGCGTATGAGAGTGGGTGAGAGGGAGTGAGAGCGTATGAGAGAGGGTGAGAGGGAATGAGAGCGTATGGGAGTGGGTGAGAGGGAATGAGAGCGTATGAGAGTGGGTGAGAGGGAATGAGAGCGTATGAGAGTGGGTGAGAGGGAATGAGAGCGTATGAGAGTGGGTGGGGGGAATGAGAGCGTATGAGAGTGGGTGAGAGGGAATGAGAGGGTGCGAGAGTGGGTGAGAGGGAATGAGAGCGTAAGAGAGGGGGTGAGAGGGAATGAGAGCGTAAGAGAGGGGGTGAGAGGGAATGAGAGCGTAAGAGAGTGGGTGAGAGGGAATGAGAGCGTAAGAGAGTGGGTGAGAGGGAATGAGAGCGTATGGGAGCGGCGGGTTAGCGCATCACGGTGGCGGATCGTCGCAATGCGGCCGGCAGGGTGGCCGCATTGCGCATTGCGACGGCGGCGGCCTGGTCGGCGCGATGCGCGGAGCGGCCAAAAGCAGGACGCAATGCGCATCGCGGCGGCGGCGGCCCGGTCGGCGCGATGCGCTTTGCGGCCCGAAGCTGGCCGCAATGCGCATCGCGGCGGCGGCTGCTCCTGATCGTCGCGAGATGCATCTCGCGACGATCGGGCCCGATGCATCGGGCGATGCGCTGTTCGGCGCGCCGGTTTGTGGGTGCATCGCGACAGCGGTCTGATCGACTTTATTCATTCATATTAGTAGTAATTTTCGAGTAACAAGGGACTAAACGTGAATGGATGGGGAAAGGCTTTAGGGCTAAGGCACGCACCGTTGATAGGAAGTCAGATGCTGCTAACGAACGCCTTGGATGCGTGACGGGGAAGGCAGCTGGCGAAAGGTATGATAGCTACTAGTAATAGCGTGAGGAATAGCTGATGGCGGGAAGTAAGTTGGAGAGCTGCGCTGGGGTCAAGGTTCTGTACTTGGTTGGAACCGTAGCGGACATGGGGTTGTACAGCACGTCGGGTCGTGGTGTGGTTACGGTGGGCTGGAGGCTCGACGGTACAAGCGTGCATCAAACCTCTCCGCACGAGTTGGCGCGAGCGGGAAATCGGCCTGGTTTCAGGAATTTCTGGCGGGGGTTTCATGTGTTACCATTCGCGTGAAGCCCTAGCTGTTGATGGTGACTGATTCCGTGACCCCGCTTACCAAGCCCGTCAGGACACTCGATACAGTTACCGTACGCTTTTTTTTTTTTACCATTGACGTTATCGGGTCACATGATGGTTACCTGTGACATATTTTCCCTATTTGTTAGTAAATGCTGAAGCTTGATTCAATTACTAGATAACGGTTCTTGAACTGCAGGTACATGTGCAATCTTTTGTTGCCCAACAGCTCTGTCAGCATTCCATTATCCGTCAGCACCTTTCCGACACCCCTTCCGATATACCCCTTTCCCTGAGTCCCCCGAACCGCCAAACATGTGTCCACTTCCTCTGCTCTATTTCGCGACTGACGGATGGATTCCCTTTGCCACAACGTACAAGTGCACCTGAAAATATTCGGTGATTGTGGACGGAATATGCCGCAAACTTCCTTGCTGACACAGATCTCCTTCTCGAATCAGTGTGCATGAAACTGTCCACCTCAGATATTTGAAATTACACGCAAGAACGAGCGACTCGTATTTACCGATAAGACTCGTCCCTCGACTTTTGGAAGCGTGGGGGGTCGTCTGCCTAAACTTTCCCTAGGAAGATTCTGGCCGATATCTCCCCTTTCAAATGAACCCAACCTTACTCCACTGAAATCTACGTGGCTGCTGCTCATCTCACCCTTTCACTGTTTCTCCGAGCCATCTTCCACATTGCGGGCGGGGCGGACGGACCAAGGTGTCGTCCTCCCCCTTATACCGCGTCCCCTCCCTCGATCGATCGCAGGGTCGCTGTCAAAAACCCAAAAGGGCACCCGATTGCAGGTTCGGGGCAAGATTGGTAGGATGTGACAGCAGCCTTGCGATCGCGGATCAATTTAGAGCCCATGGTGACAGGGTCGACAGTTTTAGGGGGAAAAAACCGTCGATCCTCATAAAATCCCAGATCGGTGCAGGCGCGGTACAGTAGCACATCAATCGTCATCGAGGGCAGGTGACAAAGATCGCTGGCCCCCCTTCACTGTACTTCCGCGACTGGCCACGAAACCTGGTTCACTAGTAAATTGCAAAGCTACGGTTGCTTTGTAGCTGCCCTCGAATGACCTAGGGCAGGATCGATCGAGGGTAGGGACGCGCCCTTATCCCTGCAATGCAATGCATGAAATGCAAGCTTCTTGTCATCCAGCCCAAACCACATTTCGCCACGCGAAGCTGCCGAAACTGCAGTGCTGGATGGTTTGTCATGACGCGTCTCGTCTCGATTCATTGAAGCTTTGCCTCCGACCTTTGTCCATTGACTCTCGAAAGAGGCAAGCCTCCGGATCCACGTTTCTCGTTTCGACCAATCCGCTCGTCCTCACACTCCAAATGATTCGCCAGTACAGGCCCCCCTGACCGATCGACATCGCACCGGCCTCACGAGAGTCGCGGAAAACACGAGGCTGTCATGCTATTGCGGCATTTCTCCCACCCCGTTTTCACCGCACCCCTCTCTGGTTGGACCGTCCTCATCCACTCATCTCAATCCTCCCCTAATGATCCCTCGCGCCGCCGCCTAGTGTCAGATGCCATTTTTCCGCTGAGATTACTCTCCTGCCCCACACACTTCTTTCCGCCCTTCATCCGCTGTTCGCCCTCGTCTCCACCACGCACACATCACACCACACCGCCTCCTTCCCCGCCCCCATTACACACCCACTTCCACTTCCGCCTGTACAGCGTGCCCATCCAGGTTCCGAAATCTCCCTCCCTCCCCACCGCACAATCCGCGCGCCGCACCCCTCAGTGCCCCCTACACCCTTGCTCAACGCTGACTGGTCGCTGCGGATCTGCCCTCGTGTGTCTGGTCGGGCTCGACTCGACTCGTCATGAGCTGATGGCCTCTTTCGTATTTCAAAATTTCTCCCAGTTTTAATTCGGTTCAAAAGGTCAATAAGTTCAGTTCTGTACGGTGCAAAGAGTTTACAAACCAGTGACTTCTGACCACCTTTTCCAATCCAACCGCTCCTGCAACCTCTTCCCCCTCGGGCACACGCATAAGACCTTCCTCAGCTGCAGCTGTCATCCCAACAAAGTCTTGCTCGCTCGAGCTAGCCCTCGTTGGTCACACACCCGTATTTACTACTCGTAGAACAGCATAATCCTAGCATGCTCCCTGTCAGTCCCCAAAAACCCCTAACGGGCAACGAGTGAAGTCTCTTCTATTCCCAATCTGTGTAGGCCGTCGAAGCAGCACGCCGCAAGGGATCAGACCGATGCCGTTCACCGTGTTCGCGCGCAACAAGCGGCAGAGCGGCAAACCGCACCGCGAGGCGTTCCTGCCCGAAGAATCTCCTGTCCGCATTCTCTCTCATCCCCTTCCTTGTTCGCGTCCAGCTGACCGTTCATCGAATGAGCCGCTCGTGATTCGCGATCTCTCCACCTCCGCTTCCTCCGCGTCGTCCTCCTCTTTTCCGTCTGCCTCCTCCTCCCTCTCCTCCCCTTCTACCGCGTCATCCTCCTCCCGCGCCACCTCAATTTCCTCCTCACCCTCGTCCAGATCAACGTCACCATTGTCCCTTACCCCGCCTTTCCTCCTCGCCGCGACTCCCGCGGCTTCTCATGCCACACCGGACCCGGCGTCTCTCCCCGAATCCACGTCACCCTCCACGTCACCTCCAGCGTCACACCCAACGCAACTGCCTGAGGTCGAGTCCCTCCCCTCGGCCTCCTCAAGAACGCGTCTCGTTCCTCTCCCCGAGGCGCACATTTCTCCGCGCGAAGACCCTGCCGGAATGTGCTCCGGGGAATGCGCTGAGCGCAGCAGCGCCGATGTCGGAACGCTTGACGGGAATTTTGACGGGATTTTTGCCAACAGAAGATGCAGCAGAGATGCGTCGACATTGACCGAATCCGTGTGCAACTACGCGCAGCCGAACGACAGCGACGGAATGCTTGACGGAAACCAACCAACGGAAGACGGAAAGCGTCGAGAGATCGGGACACGGAGGATCAGTGTCAGCAGCACCACTAGCAGCGTCGGCCGCAGCAGCTGCAGTAGCGCGGGAAGCAGTATAATCAGAGGAAAAGGCTTCGCTAGAAGCAGCAGCGTTTCAAGCAACACGTCGAGCGGGAGCAGCAGCGACAATGGCGACAACAGCAGCAGCAGCAGCAGTGACCGCGGCAGCAGCGCCAGGAAGAGTTTTTTTCGCCTACCTGCCTCTCCGGTATGTTCCGGCCCCCGGGTCTGGGACATTTCAGAAGACATGTTTTTTTTGGGGGTGGTGGGGGGAGAGTTGACTGCCTTATATTCCTGCTCCAGGTTGCCTCTCTAAAGCCTGTTTGATTGATTTCTGCACTTGGAAAGTCTTCATTTTGGGGTTCCCATTTGTTAATCTCATGATTTTCTTCCTTCCACCCCGCGCTTGCTCCCCTTGCTCCCCCAGTGGCCGGCGGTGAGCCCCGCTTCACTCTTCCTCCGCCTCGCGCAATCCCGCTTCCTCTCCGCGGGCCTGCGCCCCCTCCGCGTCGACCTCGACGCGTCTACCTCCATCCGCTGCTGGCTCCCCGCGTCCGCCGCCGCCGCCGCCGCCGCCGCTACCGCCGCGGCCGCCTCGCGCAGGCGCGCGCAGCAGCAGGCGCGGTGGGAGCGCAACCCGCCGCTGCTGCTGCTGCACGGGTTTGGGGGACCGGGTCACCAGCAGGGGGAGCAGGGAGGCAGGGGTGGAGACGATGCGCGCAACCATGACAATTCGGGAGAGTCGAAATGTGGTTCGGCGGGGGACGCCGCCACAGTGCACTGGCACCAGCTGGTTGGGAGCTTGTCTCGGGATTTCGAGTTGTATGTGCCGAACCTGGTGTGGTTTGGAGAGTCTGGTGTGGAGGACTGTGAAGAACTGGAAGGGAGGAGGAGGGACGGAGTGAGTGGGGAGGTGGAAGAGTCGGTGGAGGTGGAAGAAGGGGAGGAGGACAAGGAGGGGAGCGAGGAGGAAGAGAACGGGGAGGAGGTGAGGGTGGGAGAAGAGGAGAGGAGCAGGGATGAGAGCTCAAAGTACTCGATACAGTTCCAAGCCAATTGCATGATGCGGCTGGCAAGAATACTCGGATTGTCAAGGTATACATAATACACACACCTCCCAAGACCCCTACATTTGGACAACATTTCCCTGCACAGCTCTGCAGCTTTCTCTTGCCAGCTCAACTCTGCACTGTGTCAGCCATTCTTAGCTGGTCCCTTGCTTCTTTTCTTCGTCCCTTTCCTGCCGTTTGCTCCTTCGCATCTTCACACCCCCTTGTATGTGCGTCCGCTGCTCAATTTGTCCAGGTTCGACGTTCTGGGGTTTGGTTACGGTGCGAGCATTGCATACCGCATGGCAGCGCAGCACCCGGGAATCATCCGAAGGGTGATTCTCACGTCTCCAACAACAATGATGACTCAGCATGACCTGGAAGCGACACTTCAGCCTAAGTGCACTAACTCGGCGCATACCAGAAGCAGCAGCAGCAGCAGCACTAGCAGCGGCAGCAGCGACAGCAGCAGTAGCAGCAACAGCAGGAGCAGCAATGACAACAGGCGGAGGCGGAGCAGTGACGGTGTGATGGAGCACGGCCTATCCACTGCCACTGCTACTGCTTGTGCTGACGCTGCTGACTCTACTCCCACCCCTGACTCGTTTTCAGCGCCATCTTCCCCGCGGCTACCGGAAACTGTGGCTGAGTTGCGGCAAGCGCAGCACGCAGCGTTTGAAGGCACATTCTGGGCGCCTGCGTTCCTGTACCGGGATCTGCTCAAGGTGCTGTTTTCTGGCAGCCGCACCCAGCAGCAGCACTGCTTGGACGAGTACATTCGAGACAGGCCGCTGAATCCGTGGCTGAATCCAGTGCTGAAGCAGGTATGGCGCCTGGTTGCTGCTGCTGCTGCTGCTGCTGCTGGTGCTGGTGGTTGTTGTTGGTTGGTGCTGTTGCTTTACCTGATGGGTGCTTCGTCTGGCTGTCGGAAAGTTGAACAATAATGGCTGGTTGGTTCCTTTTCGCAGGTAGTTTCTATGAGCGAATGCGAATCCCTTTTGTGTGTGTCTTTGTTGTCGTTGCTGGTGTGCAACAGGAGGTTCTCATCGTGTGTGGAAGGAAGGATCCGATCGCTCCTTTGCCATTCGGGAAAATGCTCTTGCAGTAAGCCCTTACATCCCACTCAAACCCCATTCATTAGATCACTTCTTGTATAAGTTAATTTGTCTGATGCTCTGCATGCTTTGACCTCTTTAATTCCCTATGCATAGTCCGTGTGACAAATAGCCCTTCATGCCTGCAGGCTCATTATTTACATGCTTCTGGTGCATATTTCATGCTTAGCTTTCTTAACTGTTGTTTATTTAAACTCTGCCTGCCTTTCCTCAATTCTGCCCTCTAACCTCTCAGACACCTGGGCGTCAGCTCAAGGCTGGTACTGGTGAACGACGCACGCCACATGCCACACGCACAGTGCCCCAAAGAGTTTGCCTCCCTGGTTCGCTACTTCCTGCACGCTCCACATGGCTGTGAGCATGTCGGTGCTGTGGCAGTGTGCGCTACAGCACGGCATGGCAAGCTGGCGCTTCTGCTCCCCAAACCAAGGAATTTTGTCTCGACTCCGCCGTCTCCTGCTTCTCTGTCCAGGGGAGGAAGAAAATGGTAGTCATGGTGACTTGCTGACTGCGTGCTAACCAACATGGTGTGAATAATCGGGGTTTGCATAAGCATTGGAGCTCAAGTTCCTCGGCGTTTAACGCGTTGCAGCTGATGGATTGCAACTAACATGGGCCATATTGGTCTTGTGCTGGTTTGGTTGAATGGTGTCAGTCAGCCTATCTTTCAAATGCATGCATGGGATGCCATGTATCGTATCTACTATCAAATGCTAAAACGAGTTCTCTTTCCATAGACACGCGGAGCGTGGTTAAACGAAGCACGATGCTCTTGTCACTTTCTCTAAGTTTTGTTCTCTTGATAGAAAAGATGGTGGCTACTTATAAAGAGTCATGTACAAGGCCACTTGGCCAAGATGTCTGCCTCCGAGTCAAGGCATATATATTTATACTTTGTTTCACTCTGAGTTCTCATCCACTTTCTCTAAGCTCACATAAATGATGTACTGAAGTGTATCGCCTGGTTTATTGAATATCGCCGGGCTTTTCCGATGTCCCAGATGCTGGTTGTGAAGCCAACATCGAGGCGCGTGGGCGTGGCGAGGCGAACCTTGAGGTTGCATGACGCTACTCCTTGAGATAGCAGCCACTTTGCTAACTCACTACATCTACCATACTCAACTGAAGAATGATTCGTGAGTTCTGGTGACTCCCGCTCTTGTAATTCCTGAACCTGCTCAGACGGACTAGGCCGGCCAATTTACACACCATGGCGACTTACACTCCGAAGGCCATTCTTATCACTGGAGCTGCTGGTTTCATTGCTTCACATGTTGCTAACAGAATTGTTCGTTTCTATCCTCAGTACAAGGTCGTCGTGCTGGATAAGCTGGACTACTGCTCAAGCTTGAGAAACCTGGAACCATGCAGGTCATCTCCGAACTTCAAGTTTGTCAAGGGAGACATTGCAAGTGCGGATCTTGTGAACTACCTCCTCCTGACGGAAGGCATCGACACCATCATGCACTTCGCAGCTCAGACGCATGTCGACAACTCGTTCGGCAACAGCTTTGAGTTCACCAAGAACAACATCTACGGAACGCACGTCCTCCTCGAGGCCTGCAAGGTTGCTGGAACCATCAAACGTTTCATCCACGTCAGCACCGACGAGGTGTACGGAGAGACAAGCCTGGACTCACTTGTGGGTAACCATGAGGGGTCTCAACTGCTTCCAACAAATCCGTACTCCGCCACCAAGGCTGGAGCGGAAATGCTTGTAATGGCCTACGGTCAGTCCTACAATATTCCCTGCATCACCACCCGAGGAAACAACGTTTACGGCCCGAACCAGTTCCCCGAGAAGCTCATCCCCAAGTTCCTTCTCCTCGCCATGCAAGGGAAACCCTTGCCGATCCATGGAGACGGCTCCAACGTCAGAAGCTATTTGTATTGCGAGGATGTTGCCGAGGCATTCGATGTGGTCCTTCACAAGGTAATTGACTGATGAATTTCCAGATCTCTTAATTGCTTGTTGCGTTGCTTCATTTTTTTTTGCGGTGTACTAAATCTTCTGAACCGTATTTGCAGGGTACTGTTGGTGAAGTGTACAACATTGGGACACGCAAGGAAAGGCGTGTCATCGACGTCGCTCGGGATATTTGCCGAATGGTTGGCCTAGACCCAGAGCAGATTGTCAAGTTTGTTGAGAATAGGCCATTCAACGACCAAAGATACTACTTGAACGATCAGAAGCTCAAGTCTCTTGGCTGGGAAGAGAGAACTTCGTGGGAGGTAGGGCTCAAGAAGACTCTCAATTGGTACAAGAACAACGTTGGATATTGGGGAGACATCTCTGGTGCTCTTGTACCGCACCCCAGGATGCTCACAGGGTACAGCATCGGAAGGTCGTCATCAAATCCCGATTCACTGGAAGAATCCGGTGCTCCAGATTGTCAAGTCAAGGAGACGAAGTTTCTGATTTACGGTAAAACTGGATGGATCGGTGGCCTGCTGGGAAATTTGTGCAAGGAGAAGGGGATTCCGTTTGAATATGGCCTCGCGAGACTGGAAGACCGGCGTGCAATTGAAGCGGACATCCTTCGGGCTGAGCCAACGCACATCTTCAACGCAGCAGGAGTTACAGGCCGTCCGAACGTGGACTGGTGCGAGAGCCATCAGGTTGAAACGATTCGAGCAAACGTTGTTGGTGTTTTGACCCTCGCTGATGTCGCAAGGTGTGTAAAGTGGATCCCGTTTGTCCAGCTTTTTTTAATCCACTTGTCTACTATCTCTAACAATCGAGACGATTATTTTGTGCAGGAACCATGGAGCTCTGGTAGTGAACTTTGCAACTGGCTGCATCTTCGAGTACGACGAATCTCATCCGACGGGAAGTGGGGTTGGCTTCAAGGAGACAGATTCCGCAAATTTCTTTGGATCCTTCTACTCTAGGACCAAAGGAATGGTAGGTTCTGAGCGGAGGCTCCTGCACATCACTCATGCATGATTACGCGTTGTTACGGCCCTGACATTTTTCTGGGTGTGAGCAGGTGGAGGAGCTGCTGAAATCGTATGACAACGTCTGCACTCTGCGGGTTCGCATGCCCATCTCTTCCGACTTGTCCAATCCAAGAAACTTCATCACCAAGATCACCCGCTACCAGAAGGTAAGGCGAAATGTTTTTGTAATATGACTCACCGCAAAGCCTTCCCGTTTCGTGATCTCCTCTCACAATAAGGACTGACTAACCTGGATGCTGTGTAGGTCGTGAACATTCCGAACTCCATGACGGTGCTTGATGAACTTTTACCAATCGCGATTGAGATGGCGAAACGAAACCTGACAGGGATCTGGAACTTCACAAACCCTGGAGTGATCAGCCACAACGAGATTCTCGACCTTTACAAGAAGTACATCGATCCTGCGTTCACGTACACCAATTTCACCATCGAGGATCAGGTGAGAACGACGCACTTCGCCGCTGCATATCTCGTCCGTGGTGTTGCCGTTAACTAAACAACTAATGACTGCGTTCCTATTGTCACGCAGGCGAAGGTCATTGTGGCTGCTCGCAGCAATAACGAGCTTGATGCATCAAAGCTGAAGGCGGAATTTCCGGAGCTTCTCGACATCAAGGCGTCTGTGATCAAGTATGTCTTCGAAGCAAACGCGAAGGTAGCCAAGTAAACAATGAATGTGATGGAGCATTGTTGTATCGCGCAGCATCATAGTGACAACCAGAGAAGTGGATTAGCTGGCGTGTTGTTATTTGTATCATGCTGTATTTGTCAATAGAGCAATAGCAATTGATGTTTCACAACAGCCTACGTTTGGAAGGCTGTGGTACACAGCAAAACCCTACCTGTGAGTGTGTGACATTCAGGAACTGAAGGTGTACCATCAAATGACATGTCAGGTGCACTTAAAGAAGGTGGGAGGCAGGAGTTTATCAGACAACATGCTCAGGTTGTTATTTCCATCAGACCAGGCAGTGAGTTGCCAGCTGCAACAATGCCACTCCATGTCAACACAAAATTGGATACCGTATTTGATCTAGGATGACCCCCTGCCACTATCGCCTGCCACTGCTAGCAGCAGCTTGATTTTGCTTTCCAGATTTGTCTGTTTGTGGGGGGGGTGCTACCAGCTGCCCACAGAGCCTCCATGGGAGCTCTGGGTGCAGCATGTGTCGCTCAAACACCCAGATGTCCTTCACATCGACCTGATGTATGCATAAATTACGGTAAAAAAAGTTAAGAAAAAGCCAGTCAGTAATGGTCAACTGATAGCAAGCATTGGGTGGTGTAATGAAAAATGAAGAATTAGGTCAAGCAAGCAAGTACATGACAGGTGGATAACACAGCAAGGTCATTGGCAAATTTGGTGCAAATCAACACAATCAGCGAATTGCAGCATAGCATTCTGCTCGTGCTAGACCGATCTTGAGCTTACAGGCATTATAAAAGTGGCAAAAAAGGACACACACCTCAGCATCTGGATCCCCACTGATCAGCTTCTTGCGCTTATCATATGCCGCAATGCGCTGTAGGCAAGAGGTTCACATGAAGCAAAAAAAAAAACAGGCAGATAGAG
Organism: Closterium sp. NIES-65; assembly: GCA_948144175.1. Taxonomy (NCBI): domain Eukaryota; kingdom Viridiplantae; phylum Streptophyta; class Zygnematophyceae; order Desmidiales; family Closteriaceae; genus Closterium; species Closterium sp. NIES-65. Next base: position 1,862,631 of record CANXME010002149.1, on the reverse strand, counting down.
GCATTGTTGTAGGGAGGAGGAATATGAGACGGACAAGTGAACACAGGTGATAACAGAACAACGGGGCAGGGAGGAGGGAAAAGAGGAAGGCGTGCATCAGGGATGAAAGTCAATGATGTAAGAAAGAAGAGCCTCACCTGCTTGCTCTTAATTTCAAGAGTGAGCTGCACGAAGCCATTCTCTGGTTTGCTCTTCTCAAGCGAAATCTGACAGGGAAACACAAGTCACAGCATAGTCCCACCCACACAGTACAACCAAAGAGGCAGATTTAGCACATCTCAAGATTACCACGATATACGGGTTGGACGTATTGAGGGGCGAAAGGGGTTGGGGAGAGCGGCGTAGAAAGAGGGGATTATGGTGTGGGATGAAGCATGTGGGGGGAAGAGAAGAGACCGAGCCACATTGAGAAACAAGGGGAAAAAAGAGGGGGTGGGGGGGATGCACGCAGGGGGGACCAAAACAGGTTATAAAAATTTATGAAAAAAAAAAAAAAGCTGACAAGAGACCCACATAGACTACACACCCACGCACCAAGCGTGCTTGCAAGGTCTTAAACGAAAGGGGAGGCTTGTTGCTGGATGGAACAACGGCCTTGCTGTTTCCTTCAGACGTCCCCACCAGGTGCCAGTCCACCCGGGCTATGCCACTCTCAGCCCGATGCTTGAGCGAACTCTTCAGTGACTGGAGAGAGAGGGGAGGAAAGAAATGACTTTATTGCTGACTTAGCAGGAACAACGGCCTTGCTGCTGCCGTAGACGTCCCCACGAGGTGCCACTCCACCTGAGCTATGCCGCTCTCAGCCCGATGCTTGAGGGAACTCTTCAGTGACTGGAGAGATGGAGGAATAGTGAAGAGGGTGAGTTGGGTGGGTGGGGGTTAAGCTGATGGTGCAGCATACAGAGAAGGCGCTCTCTGTGACCAGATGCTGCAAAGATGTGCCATTGTTGAGGCGCCTCAAAAGTCATCTCAATCTTTCTAGGCGCCTCAAACATTGTGTGAAAAGATTGAGGCGGCTCAAGAAAGAACGTACCGTGAAGGCGCTCTCGGTGACCAAATGCTGCAATGCCGTTTGACATTTAAGGCGCCTCAAACAGTGTCTCAAAGATGAAGATGACTCAAGAAAGAACGTACCGTGAAGGCGCTCTCGGTGACCAGATGCCGCAATGCGGTGCGATCATCTGCTGCAATGGCACGATTGATCTGCGTGACACACGACGGATTGAGGGCAGGTGGGAGAGAGGGAGGGATGTAGGGGGGGGGGAGGGAGGGAGGGAGGGAGGGAGGGAGGGAGGGAGAGAGGGGGGGAGGGAGAGACGGAGGGAGAAAAATGGAGAAATGACCACTGAACAGCAGACAAACCATGGTGAAGAATGAACTCCGTTTGATGCAGACATGGCATGGCATGGCATGGCATGGCATGGCATGGAACGCTGCATGACATGTAGCATCACACCTAGCACAGCGGGACATACAGCACCTGTTTGTATGTGCCGGCAAGCTCCCGGTAAAGCCCGTGCCGGGAGTATCCCCTGTTGTGACGCCTCAGCATAGCAATCGTGTACCCTGTCTTCAGCTGGAGAAGGGAGGGAAAGGGGGGAAGAGGGGAACGGGAAAGAAAGCTGAAATGGATAAATACATGCCAGCCCCCAGCAGAACCTGTGCAAAAGAATTCCCCTTTTGTGGCGCCTCAGCATAGCAATCGTGTACCTTGTCTTCAGCTGGAGACGAGGAGGAGGTGGGATGGGGAGGAAGGGAGAAGAGAGGAAGGAGAGAAAAGGAGGGATAGGGGAGATGGGAGTGGGAAGAGGGGAGATTTGAGTGTGTTGAAATGAAACTAGCTATGGTGATTCGGGAGAAGGGAGAGCGGAAAAAGGAGAAGGGAGAGGGGAAAAGGGAGAAGGGAGAGGGGAAAAGGGAGAAGGGAGAGGGGAAAAAGGGAGAAAGGAGAGGGGGAAACGGGAGAAGGGAGAGGGGGAAAGGAGGAGAGGAGTATGTATGGATGGCGGCGCAAGAGACAGGTACAATGTATTCTGAATCACGCTTTTAACAAGGAACTCTGAAAAGGGTGCATTGCATGGGGGTATGGTGGTGTGGTGGGTGTGGTAGCGATGGGTGCGGAGAGAAGAAACGAAAGGCAGTCGACAAGGGATGATCTAAAGAGAGAGAAGCAAAGGGCAATGGCTACATCTGGTAGAGCTGGCTACCATGCCATGCCATGCCATGCCATGCGATGCCACATCTTACCACATCACGCCACCCCATCCCATCCCACCCCACACCACCATCCCACCCCACCCCATCCCACCCCATCCCACCCCATCCCACCCAATCCCACCGCACGCCACACGTGTTCCTCACCACATCACTCCACTTGACCCAGCGTCTCTTCCACCCCGCCTTTGTGAACCAGCTGGGGGGGCAGGGAGGTTCAGGGAGGGTACGGGAGGGTACGGGAGGGTAAGGGGCGAGGGAAACGCAGGGAAGAGGCGAGGGTTCAGCCCATCCCATCCCACCGCACGCCACACGTGATTTGAGCCTCACCGCATCACTCCACTTGACCTAGCGTCTCTTCCACCCCGCCTTTGTGAACCAGCTGGGGGGGAGCAGGGAGGTTCAGGGAGGATCAGTGAGGGTACGGGATGGTACGGGGCGCGGGGGAAGCAAGCAGGGGAAGAGGCAAGCCTGGAAGAAAAAGCTTGGAGGTGGGGAGGAGACGGAATCAGATTAGCAACTTTGCATGCGGCTTTCGAGGTGACGGGAAAGGAGGCAAATCAGAGGCTCTCCTTCCAGTGCAGCCTTGCAAAGGAGCATGAAAAGGGGGAACAAGGTGGGAGGTTGAAGGGAGAGAGGGTGTGGGAGGGAATACAGGCGAAAGGGGACGGACGATTGGGGCAGGAGTGACAGCAGCTGCAGCAGCAGCGGTGGCGGCGGCGGAGGCGGGGGCGGAGGGGGCGGTGGGTTCACCTGGTAAGGAAGGGCATTGGCGGAAGAGGGCGGTAGGGGTCACCTATCACCCCCGGGCTCTGCAGATACACGCGCAGACGAGCCTGGGGAAGGGGGGAATTGGAGGGGAGAGGAGAGAGGGGGAAGAGGGGAGGAATACATTGGCAAGTGGGAGCGATGAGTGTTTCTAGAATGCCGGCAATAAGAGTCGCTGGGAGAGAGGGGAGTGGGAGGGGCGGGGAGATCGGAAAGAGGGGGAGAGGAGAGTGGAAAAGGGCGCCTCCAACCAATCCAAACCCCTCTAAATCCAGCCAAAGCTCGTCAAAACCCCTTTCGAGTCGCCTCGAAACCAGACGGGTATTCTCGTCCCCCCTCACTACCCTTTCGCGCAAACCCCTCCAAACCCCTTTCAATGTAACACCTCCTCGCGCACTTGCTGCTGCATGCCCTCCCGCACCTGCTATCGAAACGCAATTCCCTCTCTCGCACCAGCAATGATACTATATCCCCCTTCGCGCACCTGCTGCTATACCCCTCTTGCACCGGCCATTATACCCCTTCCCGCACCTGCTGCTGCATGTGCACCGGCCCTCGCGGGGGCTGCGTCTGCACGGGACCTCTAGGCGCCTGCGTCGCCATGGCCGCCGGGCGATGCGGCGGAAAATGCGGCGCCGAATGCGGTACCAGGAACTGACGCGCATGGGAAGAGAGGAGGCCGGCGGGAGCAGCAGCGGCAGCAGCGGCAGCCGTAGAGAGGATGGGATGGGAGGAGAACGAGGGGAAGAAGGTAGAGGAGGGAGAGGAGGGAGAGGAAGGAGAGGAGGGAGAGGAGGAGGAACGAGAAACTACGAGCGACTGCGAGCATTGCGCGCTGTGGTGAAGGTGATTATGACGAGAGTGACAGTCCTGGTGGGGGTAGTAGTGGTGGTGGTGGTGTTGCTGCTGATGTTGCCTCGGTTGGTAGCAGATCGTGGCAGCGGCGGCGGCGGGAAGGATGTCTGAACCTGCGCCGCCACTGGCGCCGCGAACACCGCCGCCAACGGCGCCGCCGAGCGCGGGCGAGAGGGCGTGGCGGGTCGGGAGGAAGGCGCGAGCCGGAGGTTCGGGGACGGATGCAACCCGGAGGGGCCGGCATGCTGCCCGAAGCAGATCTCGTGCCGCAAATCTCATCGCGACAAATGGACGGTCGAGATCGGAAAGAGAGTGAACTTCTCAGATCGTGCGGTTACGGACCGAGCACAGCACGGCGTCCGAATCAAGTACACGGCAAACCCATCACGACTTGACACAACGGCGATCCGGCGACGATCGGACAATCCGGCGATTAAAGGCGAGCGAAGAGCAGCGCGGACGCCTATAGCTACAATCCATGCCCTCACTTTCTTCCCCCGCTGCTATTCGCCCCTTGCTGCTGCGTGTGCCACGAGCGAGGCAAAGCGTGGGTGGTCACGAGGGACAAAAAACCTTCTGGAAGCATTTTCTCCTGCCCGGCTGATGAAACCACAATTTGTACGCGTAACAAGCGCCTTCCATGTGACTAGTAAAATGTTACTTCAAGAAACGCATATACTTGCGTACATTTTAGTTAGCTTCCAGTTTGCATTTGCAAGTTTGTGTGCTGTTCAGTTTCATAACTGCTCAGAACCTCATCTCAACGCTGTATAAACTCCTAAAACCGTGGACGATCTAGCGACACCTGATTCAACCGCACACAAATTAACCGATTGGTGAAGTGTCTCTAGATCCCACGGTCCCTTACTTCCCTTCCAGCTAACCTTCCCCTTCACTAAGCCAAGTTATTTTTTCCCAAATCCCAGTTCCTGCTGCCCTCCCAATCGTGTTCCTCGCTAGTCCGCATATCGTTCAGTCGCTCGCGGCACTCGCAAACGTCGCATAGCCTTCGCATTCCTTTCGTGCGGTGCGAGTCCCTGCGCGCCAATGCCGCCCAAGGGTAAGGGCAAGGCCGGGGGAGGCGGCGGCGGCGACGACAAGGGGAAAGGCGGAAAGGGCGGGGGAAAGGGCGAGCTCGGTACTTGCACGTACGTTAAAGGTACGTTGTAAGCATCCCTTCAAAGTTTCTTCTTTGCGATTTCGGAAGGAATTCGGGTTCTTTTTCGGGTGATTCACTCAGCGACACCTCGCGGTGTTCCGTCGCTGGGTTACGTTGACTAGCGAAGGGCGATCCGCACACAACGACTACATACATCGTAGCCTGCCTTTCTCGATCAAGAGCACTATCGCAAGAGCTCTAAAGAGTGCATCCATTTTAGTTTGCTCTCTTTAATCGACTCAACCAAGTCAAATTCACTGCCGTTTGGGCACCCAGCGTCCTTGTTGTCGCCTTGCGTCCCTTCCCCCCTCCCCCTTCCCTTCCCCGTTCCCTTTCCTCCGCCTTTCCTTCCCCTTTCCACCTCCTTTACACTCTCCCCCCTCCCACTCCCCCCTATCGCCCCCAAAGCGCGCCACATACTGTGCGAGAAGCAGGGGAAGATCAACGAGGCGTACAAGAAGCTGCAGGAGGGGTGGCACCGTTTCCGCTGCTTTTCTGCCACCCATTCATGCTCTCTGCTGCTTTCAACCCCCTCTGCTCCCCCGCAATTCCCCTTTCCCCCGCATTCCACCCACTTTCTCGAGTCCCCCTCCCCATCCACCTCTTCCTTTTCTCCTTCCCCCTCTCCTCTACCACCTCCCCCTCCCTCTCCCCCTCTCCCTCTGCCCCTCCCCCCTCTCTCCCCCCCCAGCGCGCCACATACTGTGCGAGAAGCAGGGGAAGATCAACGAGGCGTACAAGAAGCTGCAGGAGGGGTGGCTGGACGCGGGGGATAAGGTGCCGCCCGCCAAGTTCGGCGAAGTGAGTCTGGAGTGTGGATGTGTGGGTACGGTGGGTGTGGTGCAGTGTGGTGGGGTATGGTGGTGTGGTGCAAAAGGTGGGACCAGAGGGAACGGTGGTTAGGTGGGGGTGGTGGGGTGCTGTGCAAGCGGTTGTTTGGGGGGGGGGGAGGGGAGGAGGAAGATGGATGATTATCAGAGTGTTTTTTTGGAACGAGGTGAGCTGGGCGGTTCCAGTTGGTTGAATGCGATGGGAGGTGTTCAGATGTTGCTGGCCTAAAGGCTCCCCTTCTCCTCGCCTCCCTTCCCCCTTCCCCCCTCCCCTCCCCCTTCCCCCCTCCCCTCCCCCCTCCCCCTCTTCCCTCCCCCCCCTTTGCAGATAGCCCAAGCCTATTCAGAGTGTCCATCGGGCAAGAAGGGCGGCGATTTGGGCTGGTTCCCCCGGGGCAAGATGGCCGGGCCTTTCCAGGACGTTGCCTTCGCCACGCCCATTGGCGCCACGTCAGCACCCTTCAAGTCAACGTGAGTCAAGTCAACAGGGATTACGTATCTGGGTGGCAGGCCAGTGGATGGATCAGTAACGAACAGGTGGGCTGCTGAGGCCTTGCCTATCTGGGTGGCAGGCCAGTGGATGGATCAGTAACGAACAGGTGGGCTGCTGAGGCCTTGCCTATCTGGGTGGCAGGCCAGTGGATGGATCAGTAACGAACAGGTGGGCTGCTGAGGCCTTGCCTATCTGGGTGGCAGGCCAGTGGATGGATCAGTAACGAACAGGTGGGCTGCTGAGGCCTTGCCTATCTGGGTGACAGGCCAGTGGATGGATCAGTAATGAACAGGTGGGCTGCTGAGGCCTTGCCTATCTGGGTGGCAGGCCAGTGGATGGATCAGTAACGAACAGGTGGGCTGCTGAGGCCTTGCCTATCTGGGTGACAGGCCAGTGGATGGATCAGTAATGAACAGGTGGGCTGCTGAGGCCTTGCCTATCTGGGTGGCAGGCCAGTGGATGGATCAGTAACGAACAGGTGGGCTGCTGAGGCCTTGCCTATCTGGGTGACAGGCCAGTGGATGGATCAGTAATGAACAGGTGGGCTGCTGAGGCCTTGCCTATCTGGGTGGCAGGCCAGTGTAGGGATGGGCATTTGACCCGGACGGGTCGGGTCAGGAATGCTGAGAAGGCTGACCCGCCCGGGTCGGGTCGGGAAAACCCGGACGGGTCGGGTCGACCTGTGACCCGTCATTGTGATTTAGTGACGGGTATTTGCGACCCGTCGGGTCAGGTTGACCCGTCTCGTCCGGGTCGCGTACCCAGTCAAATGACAGGGTACGTAAGGTACGTATAAACTTAAGAATATAGTTGTAACATGTAGTTTACAATGTAGCAATTCAGACCTAACCCCCATACCCTGCTGCTATGTAACATATTTTGATCCGACCCGACCCGACCCGTGGTGTAACCGACCCGGTAACGGGTCACAAATACCCGTTCCCACGGGGCGGGTCGGGTCACCAAAACAGAGTCAAACCCGACCCGCTAACCCGACCCGACCCGACCCGTTAAGCTAACGGGTCGCCCTCAACGGGACGGGTCGGGCCGGGTCGGGTCAAATGCCCATGCTTAGGCCAGTGGATGGAGCAAGGGGTACAAATGTTGTCTTTTGGGGAAAAGCATGGTGTTTGGTTCAATACTACTGTACCACTTCTACATTTGTTTCCCAGAGCCGCTGTGCTGTGCTGCCCATCGTTTGTGAGGGGAAATTTCTCTCTTCACTGCTCCCTTAATTTGCTGCTTTATGTTCTTTTCCTGGTCTCTCTTTCCCTCGCATCATGGCCTCGTTGCATACAATCGCATACCCCCCCTTACAGGCACGGTTACCATGTAATTCTCGTGGAAGGGCGTAAGAACTGATGACGTGTATTCCAGTATTCTTATACAAGCTCTCGGGAGTAGCTTGCACGTGTGCAATCAGCATTGACTGGATACTCTGCTTGAGTAATTTTGAACTAGGTTAGACAGTTACTCAGACTGTACACCGTCGTTGTTTTGGGTGCTCGAAGAGTTTGAATGATACGGTCGGGTAAGGGAATATCTGTATGCTGAAGGCAAATATTTTGACCTGACTGACTGTTCATATGCTACTGTCAGTGAGCCTCCATGGGTGGTACATTGCTGGTACGGTACGGATTGACAGTTGTTGCAGTCAGTCAGCATTTGTTGCCAGTGGCCAAACCTGGAATGCACCCTCATTTTAGACCACCTCATTAGAGGAGGAACTTGCTACAGTGTTTGGTTTTAGCGGGCTGGTTGTGCGAGGCGACGAGCGTGCCTTGGGAAGTTCCGTTCATGCTGAATGTCAAAATATATGCATGTTATTATCTAGGCTATATTGGGGCTAGCCTAAGGGGGTACAGAAAACTTCTAGACACCCTAGTCTTGTACCCCAACTTTGACCTAATGCATCAACCTTTTCTTCTATAGTTTCTAAGATGGTATCTAGAGCCTAGAGGTCTTTAGGACCTAAGATAAGGGCCCACCCGTTACCACGTTACTTCACCTGCCTTGCCTGCTGCACACGCGCGGCCCTTTTTTTTCCTGCGCGCGTCGCTTAAGCAGCCCGTGCGCAGCCCGTTTAGGCACGTTTTCGGCCCCGCGCGCCACGTCAGCCGCCCGCGCAGCCTGCCGCCGGCCCGCGCACAGCCCGCTTAGGCCCCGCGCGCCGCGTCCGCCGCCCGCGTAGCCCGTTTTCGGCCCCGCGCGCTACGTCAGCCGCCCGCGCAGCCTGTCGCCGGCCCCGCGCGTCGCCTCCTCCGGTGACGGCGCGCTGCCCCCCGTCGCCCTTCACGGCGCCTGTGTGACCCGCGCGCTGCCCTGCACCAGCTACGCCGCCCCTGGAGCAGGCGCCCCTAGACCCAGAGCAGCCGCCCCTGGACCCCGAGCAGCCGCCCCTGGACCCAGAGCAGCCGCCCCTGGCCCCTGCAGCAGCCGCCCCTGGAGCAGCCGCCCCTGGACCCCGAGCAGCCACCCCTGGCCCCTGAAGCAGCCGCCCCTGGTGCAGCCGCCCCTGGACCCTTGAGCAGCCGCCCCTGGACCCAGAGCAGCCGCCCCTGGCCCCTGCAGCAGCCGCCCCTGGACCCCGAGCAGCCGCCCCTGGCCCCTGCAGCAGCCGCCCCTGGTGCAGCCGCCCCTGGACCCTTGAGCAGCTGCCCCTGGACCCAGAGCAGCCGCCCCTGGCCCCTGCAGCAGCCGCCCCTGGAGCAGCCGCCCCTGGACCCCGAGCAGCCACCCCTGGCCCCTGAAGCAGCCGCCCCTGGTGCAGCCGCCCTTGGACCCTTGAGCAGCCGCTCCTGGACCCAGAGCAGCCGCCCCTGGCCCCTGCAGCAGCCGCCCCTGGACCCCGAGCAGCCGCCCCTGGCCCCTGAAGCAGCCGCCCCTGGACCCTCGAGCAGCCGCCCTTGGACCCAGAGCAGCCGCCCCTGGCCCCTGCAGCAGCCGCCCCTGGACCCCGAGCAGCCGCCCCTGGACCCCGAGCAGCCGCCCCTGGCCCCTGAAGCAGCCGCCCCTGGTGCAGCCGCCCCTGGACCCTCGAGCAGCCGCCCCTGGACCCAGAGCAGCCGCCCCTGGCCCCTGCAGCAGCCGCCCCTGGAGCAGCCGCCCCTGGACCCAGAGCAGCCGCCCCTGGCCCCTGCAGCAGCCGCCCCTGGACCCCGAGCAGCCGCCCCTGGTGCAGCCGCCCCTGGACCCTCGAGCAGCCGCCCCTGGACCCAGAGCAGCCGCCCCTGGCCCCTGCAGCAGCCGCCCTTGGAGCAGCTGCCCCTGGATCCCGAGCAGCCGCCCCTACACCCCGGGCAGCCGCCCCTGGACCCCGAGCAGCCGCCCCCGGCCGCTGTAGCAGCCGCCCCTGGTGCAGCCGCCCCTGGACTCCGTGCAGCCGCCCCTGGACCCCGCGACGCCGCCCCTGGACCCGCGACGCAGCCCCTGGACCCCGTGCAGCCGCCCGCCGTGTGCCGGCCCTGCTTGCCCGGCAAGTGCCTGCTCTTCCTGCCATTGGTGAGCACCTGCCTTGTTAACGCGTTGCCGCGCCATCTGCCTGCCTGCCTACCTGCGTGCGTGTCTGCCTGCCTGCCTGTCTGCCTACCTGCTTGTCTCCCTGCCTGCCTGTCTGCCTGCATGCCTGCCGCGCCTGCCCTGCCCGTGCTGCTACTGCTGCTACTTCTGTTACTACTGCTAGGCTACTGCTATTGCTACTGCTGCTACTGGTGGTGGCCAGATGCTGCTCCAGCAACGTCCACGCGAGTCTTTCCCGCCCCAGCATCTTCGTGAGTGGTACGCTGGTTGGGGTTGTAGGGGTGGTCGTGCTACAACTGCTGCTACTGCTGTTACTGCTGCTACTGCTGCTATTGGCGGTGGCCAGATGCAGCTCCAGCGACGTCCGCGCGAGTCTCTCATGCCCGAGCAGCTTCGTGAGTGGTACGCTCAGAGTAGAGGGTCTCTGAGTACCGTTCGCTGCCCGTACGTCATTCGCACTGGTGCTCAGACTGGTCAGACTTGCGGGACGCTTAGTCACACACAGTCCCGCTGCTTCGCCCGTTTGAGCGACGCCTGGCGTGCCGAGTTTGGCGACGAGGCTGAGCTCCCCGACTGGGTGGAGCTGCTTGGGTAGAGGGTAGATATATTTGCTCTTGACTATTATGCTATTCTCACTGCCATGTATGCATTGCCTACTAGTGTTGACCGTGCCTGTTACCTGTGCATACCGCCTGACCCATGTATAGAGCTTGCTGCTCTAGGTGCTGGTGAGGCTGCTGCTCTAGGGGCTAGTGTGTCTCCTGCTCCAGGTGCAGGTAAGTCTGCTGTCTCTGGTACTGCGCCTGCTGAGGCCTTGTACACCTTCACAATTGACTATGGTGCTTCTCGCTCCTTCTTTCGCAACAACACCACCCTCACGCCGCTCAGTCGGCCGGTTCCAGTCTCCCTGGCAAACCCCTCTGGGGGTCCAGTCCGTGCGACCTCCTCCACTGTCCTCCCTTGTCCTGCTGTCCCGTCCGGCACACTATCGGGTCTTTACTGAAAGAGTTTAGAAGAAAGAAGAGAGAGTTGCAATAGCAAAAATGAGGATACAAATAGCAAACTCTAGAAGGGTTGTACTTGCTATAGAGCACCCCACTACAGGCTAGAGCATAATATTCTAACACACCCCCATAGCCAAAGTGGGGTGTAATCAGCAGCGCAAGCAAAGCAGTACAAGCTCAGGGTGGATCACAATGTCACCACACATTCTGAGCACAAGTTCAAGAAGCAATAGTTTAAGTTCACAATTATGAGCAAAGCTAAGAGCTATCGCATAGGGCAAGTGAGGAGGAGGAGAGAGAGTGAGAGGAGAGGAGATAGGAGGCGACGGCTGAAGCTGCAGACACACGGGCAACAGGAGGCACACTGGCACAGTGGCTACCGGAACAACGCTCCGGAATACTGGAGTAACTGGCCCCGCGGCTAAAGTAGCGGCAGACGAGCAACGGACCCACGGGCGACTGGCACAGCTGGCTACGACTGGGCTACCAGAGCAACTCTCCGGAATACAGGTGCTGCTGGCGACACGACGACAACCTCCATTCAGCTTCCCCAAACTATCCCACTCCCCCTGACACACACCCGCTGCGACACGCCTAGCTCCACTCCCCGTTCACCCCCCCTTAGTACCACTCCACCGGCTCCAACAAGTCCACCCCCCCCCTCAGCGGCAGCTGCAGCACAAGGAGACGGAGGAGGAGGAGGAGCAGGGAACGGCACACAGGTGGGTCACCCCCATACCCCTCACCCCCAAACCCTAATGCAGGAGAATGGGGAGTAGGAGGGGTGGGGCGCTTGTAGAAGCATGGGGGACAGCGGGGAGGGCAGGGGCAGCAAGGAACGGGCCCACCACGGGCCTGGTACGGTCACCCGAGCCGCACGCAGGCGGCCCGAACCGCGCGCGGGCCTGGCGCCGCCCGTACGGGCCGCGCGCGGGCCTGGCGCAGCCCGTACGGGCCGCGCGCGGGCCTGGCGGAGTGCGTACGGGCCGCGCGCGGGCCAGGCGCAGCCCGTACGGGCCGCGCGCAGGCCACGACGGGTGACAGGGGGTGACGCGCGGGTCCCCGTCGCCCGTCGCATCGCCCCCCGCCGCGCGCCTCGGGGCGCACAGCGGGCAGAGAACTGCCGCGCGCCTCGGGGCGCACGGCGGGCAGAAAACCGCCGCGCGCCTCGGGGCGCACGGCGGGAAGAAAAACTGCCACACGCCATGAGGCGTGCGGCACCAAGTGTGGAGGTAGGAGTTGCAGCGGAAGCTAGGAGGTGGTAAGTCCACCCACAGGATCGATCCAAGGGGATCGACCTGCTCTGATAGCATGTAAGAGTTTAGAAGAAAGAAGAGAGAGTTGCACTAGCAAGAATGAGGATACAAATAGCAAACCCTAGAAGGGTTGTACTCGCTATAGAGCACCCCACTACAGGCTAGAGCATAATATTCTGACATTTACCTCCCCTCGTTCTCTATGAACTTGGTGGCGGGTTCTGTGCTACAGGACGCGGGTCTTCACCAGTTCACCCCTGCCTACGAGCGTGTGACACACTACACGTGTGCTCACATGGGTCTTAACCTGGCTACCTTCACTCGGCAGCCGAGGTCGGGCCTGTACACACTGACCACTGAGTCCCCTCAGGTAGTTGCGTCTACGTCTACGTCAGGTCAGTTGTCGGTCCCCTGCTCGTGTCGCACCTTGTCGCACTAGACCCTCCTTTGGCACCACCGCCTTGGTCACCCCTCGGTGCAGCGCCTTCGCAGCATGCAGCGTCGTGTCCTAGTCTCTGGTCTTTCCAGGGTTCTACCTCCCCTTCCACCCTCGCCTGCTCCTCCCTTTCTTCCCTGTGTCGAGGAGCGGCAGCGCGCCGCTCCTCACTCCTCGTTCCCTCCCACAGAGGCTCCCCTGCAGACTCTCCACCTGGACGTGTGGGGACCAGCCCGCGTCCGTGGACAGGGCCACGAGCAGTTTTTCTTGTTGGTCGTCGAAAACTACACGCGTTATACCACAGTCTTCCCCTTTCGGTACCCCTAGACTGGGTACTGAGTCTAGGGGTGCTACACCTAGACCCCCTCCCCGCTCCCGGTCCTGCTCCTTCAGGTGTGTCTCAGGTAGACCCTCCTCCCTTGACTGCGCCTGTTGAGGATACTGGTGACTCAGGTCCTGCTGAGGGTGGTCCTGCTCAGGGTGCTGCTTCTGGGGGTGCTGAGCCAAGGGGTGCGGAGCCTGGAGGTGCGAAGCCTGGGGGTGTGGAGACTGGAGGTGCTGAGCCTGGGCGTGAGGAGTTTGGGGGTGCTGAGCCTGGGGGTACTGAGTCTAGGGGTGCTGCACCTGGGGGCGCTGAGGCATCTGGTGAGCCGTCTCCCTGGAGCAGACGTCTCCGTAATCGCTCCGCTGGTACCTCACCGCTGCACTCTCGTCGTCGACTACCTCTCTCCCCACAGCAGCTGCGTGACTGTTACGTTGGCCGTCAGGGTCGCGCTGCTGGAGCTAGGGGCCCTGCTACGGGAGGCGTTGGAGCTGGTGACTCTGATATAGGAGTTGCTTCTGCTGGAGGTTCTGGGGCTGCTGAGGGTGCTGGAGCTGGAGGTTCTAGAGCTACTGGAGGTGCTGGTGCTGGTGGCGCTGGAGCAGGAGGTTCTAGAGCTGCTGAGGGTGCTGGCGCTGGAGGTTGTGGAGCTGCTGCGGGTGCTGGCACTGAGGTTTCTGAGTCTGCTGCTGCGCGGTCTCCTTGGAGTAGCCGCCTTCGTCCGCGTGTGCCTCTCACCTGAAAGCAGCTGCACGACTGGTACGGTCGCCGTCAGGGTCGTGCTTTTGGAGCTCGAGGCTCTGCTGTTGGAGGTACTTCTGCTGACGTCACAGGCGCTGGGAGTGGTGCTGGCCTCGAAGGTGCTCGTACTAGAGGTACTGGAGCTGCTGGGGCTGGAGGTGCTGAGCCTGAGGGTGCTGCTACTGGAGACCCTGGGTCTGGGGGTGCAACTGCTGGAGACACTGAGGCTGGAGACCCTGGGACTGGATGAGCCAGTTTTGGGGGTGCTTCCGCTAGTGGAGGTGGTCCTGGAGGAGCTGGCGCTGAGGGTTCTGGAGCTGCTGGAGGTGCTGGAGCTCCTGGGGGTACTGGAGCTGCTGGGGGTACTGGAGCTGCTAGTGCTAGTGGCACTGCACAGCCACGCCTATTCTTCGCTCCACCGTCTCCGTCGTCTCAGCCACCGCCTGACTCTGTGCTTCACCAGGTTCTTAGTCTCCCTTCGTCTACTGGTCTTCCGTTACAGGCTGGCTCACCGCTGCCTGCTCCTTCTCCTAATACTGAGCAGACAGGGGGTCTTACTGAACGTCGTGAGCCTGCGTCCCGTCCTATCTCGCCTGTCCGTTTTGGTAGTTCCGGTCATTGTGTTCCTCGTCCACGTCAGCCGGCTCTCCCCGGCACCCACCTCGTCGTCCTTCGTCCTTCCCTCTCCTCCGCAGCGGGTTCCTCTGCCATCTCCTCCTCCGTCTTCTCTGCCTGTCGTTGCGGACCCTGAGTCTGACCGGTTTCGTGCTGAGCTCCCTACTGTCACGCGTCTGCTAGCCACTGTTGTCACTGACCCGTCGTTTGAGTCTGCTGTTGCGTCCGCCTTTGTCGCAGAGCTGGTTGACTTTGCTGCTGCCTGTCGTCTAGACTACGCTGCTAGTCTTATTGCTGAGTCTGAGTCTCTCTGTCCTCCGTCTGTCAGGGGTGAGTGTGCTCTTAGCACGGACATCCTTGAGGACACAAAGGAGGACCTTGAGTGTCTTGCGGCCGCTGCGCCTCATCTCGTGGCCATGCTGCTTGCCCCTGAGGGAGACCCGGATGCACCAGACATCCCGACCCCGCGCTCTTACGCTGAGGCGATTGCGGGTGAGTACTCCTCTCAGTGGCACGACACAATGAGGACGACACTTGCGGCTCTTGGGTTCGCACCTTCTACTGCTGACCCATCGCTGTTTCTGCGCACCGACACTTTGCTGCCGCCATTCTACATCCTCGTGTACGTCGACGACTTGGTCTTTGCCACTGCTGACACTGAGGCTCTCGCCCTGGTGAAGTCCGAGCTGCAGAAGAGACACACGTGCCTAGACCTGGGTGAACTGCGCAGTTACCTTGGCTTGCAGATCACTCGGGACAGAGCACGTCGCACCACCATACTGACTTAGTCACACATGGTGCAGCAGGTCCTTCAGCGCTTCCGCTTCACCTAATCCTTGCCACAGCACACTCCTCTGGCTACCGGTCACTCGCTCTCAGCTCCACTTTCGGTCGAGTCCGTAGAGCCGAGTGGTTCTTACCCAGAGCTAGTGGGCTGCCTCATGTACCTGATGACCTGCACTCGTCCTGACCTTGCGTAACCTCTTGGCCTTCTCGCTCACTACGTGGTTCCTGGTAGGCACCGACCAGACCATATGGCTGCTGCTAAGAGGGTACTACGCTACTTGTGCAGTACATCGGGCATGGGGCTCGTGCTTGGAGGGCGGAGTGAGGTGGTCCTCACTAGGCACTCGGACGCTTCTTGGGTTGACGATCTGGCTACGCAGTGGTCGTCACAGGGTTACACGTTGAGCCTTGGCTCTGGCTCTGTTTCTTGGCAGTCTACACGCTCGTCTTTTGTTCGCGGCTCCAATTGTGAGTCTGAGATGTACGCTTCAGCCATGGCTGCACAGGAGCTACGCTGGCTCACCTACCTGCTGAGCGACCTGGGAGAGCGGCCTCGTTCTCCTCCAATGCTGTACGTAGACAACAAGGCCGCCATTGCCTTGTGTCAGGAGCACAGACTGGAGCACATAACGAAGCACATCGCTCTGTGTTCCTTCCCGGGTCGAGAGTTGCAGCAGCGAGGTTAGCTTCGTTTTGCTCACGTGGCCACTCGGGCCAAGACTGCTGATGTATTCACCAAGGCACTTCCGTCTGGTGATCATCAGCGTTTCTGCACTTTGTTAGGCCTTGTGCCCACTTTTCCTCACTTGCTGTAGTCTCTGCTTGTACTGTGATGTATATGTATGTATATATATGTATATATATACTTTCTCTTGCTAGGTAGAGATTTATAGTAAGCAGAGTGAGGAGCCATAGCTAGGGTTTAGCTAGCTAGGCAAGAGAGAAATGAAGAAAGGAGGGGTTTCACTAGCAGCAGCTGGGATACATATAGCAAACCCTAACAGGGTTCTACTCGCTATAGAGCACCCCACTACAGGCTAGATAATAACATTCTGACACACCCCCATAGCCAAAGTGGGGTGTAATCAGCAGAGCACACAGTCATAGAGCAGGTTCACAATGGCAAGCAAAGCTAGAGGCTATCACAGAAGGCAAGTGAGGAGGAGGAGAGTACTGCGGACGGAGAGAAGATGGGAGGCAACGACTGAAGCTGCAGAGGCACGGGCACAGGAGCGGCTGACTCAGTGGCTACCGAAGCAAGGGGGACGGACTACTGGAGTGACTGGCTCCGCGGCTAAGACGGGCGGCAGGAGCAACGGACCCACTGGGGACTGGTGCAACAGGCTGACTGGCTACCGAAGCAAGGGCGACGGACTACAGGCGCTGCAGGCGACACGACAGCTACCTCCACACAACCTCCTCCAACTGACCCACACCCTTGACACACACCCCCTGCTGAACCCCTAACTCCACTCCCACGTCACCCCCCTAGCACCACTCCTTCGGCTCCCACACACCCACCCCCGTGAGCGGCAGCTGCAGCAGCGGGAGACGGACGAGGAGGAGGAGCAGGGGACGGCGCACACAACCGGCACCCCCACAACCGCCCCCCCCACAATCCCCACCCCCAAACCCTAAAGCGCGTGGCACGGGGTAGGAGCGCGGGGGACGGCGAGGAGTACGACGCGCGGCCCCCAGGGCGCCACCACGGGGCAGCGAGGGGCCGCGCGCGGCTCTCCAGGGCGCCGCGACGTGAAGGGCGGGGGCCGCGCGTGCTCTCGAGGGCGCCGCGACGAGCAGGGCAGGGGCCGCGCGCGGGTCCCCAAGGTAGGAAATCGCCGCGCGCCTCGGGGCGCATGGCGGGCAGAAAACCGCCACGCGCCCCGAGCGCACGGCAGTCAGAAAACCCGAAAAAAAAATGGAAGAAGGAGTTGCACGCCACGGGGCGTGCAACAGACAGAGTAGCAGCGGAAGCAGTTGGGTGGGCCCACAGGCCAGGAGCGTAGATGCTCTGATAGCATGTTACGATAGTAAGCAGAGTGAGGAGCCATAGCTAGGGTTTAGCTAGCTAGGCAAGAGAGAAATGAAGAAAGGATGGGTTTCACTAGCAGCAGTTGGGATACATATAGCAAACCCTAACAGGGTTGTACTCGCTATAGAGCACCCCGCTACAGGCTAGATAATAACATTCTGACAGAGATCACTGTATTGTTTTTGTTGCTTATATACCTCTGCCTGTGGACTGGCGTTGTGGCCGTTTGCTTGTACTTAGTGTGTGTGGTGACGTTGTGATCTACCCTGAGCTGTGTTTTGTTTCTTCTCTGGACTGGTCTTGTGACCAGGCCCCTAGATTCGTTTTGAGGTAGTCTGAGGCCTCAGAGTACACCCCTCATGGAACTTTGTCTGTCAAAGGTGCCTCAAAATTTTAGTCTGAAAATTCAGACAGGCACAATTTTTTTTGTCTGAACTGTCAGAGTTACTTCAATTTTTAAGATGTTCATGCACTTTCGTAAAAGCAGTTATAATAGCATTGAAGCTGATTACAGCATACAATACCAACGCATCAGGCAACGTGCTCGTGCTCGTGCATCGCCTCTGCTCATGTCGGCGGCGTTCCGGTATTTTTGTCACATGCAGCGCATGGTTGTTTCTGCTCTGCTGCTGATCTCATTTCGTTTTGTCGTGTTTTTTATTACCGTTCTGTACCCATTTTCTCGCATGTGTGCCGATTTTGTCAGTTTTGGATTTGCTTTTCAAGCGATGCGATCGTTCACCTGATCTGTATCAGGTGGGCCAAGTGCCACGCGACACCCTCGGCCCGAATAGAGCACCCGATCTGTATCAGGTGGGCCAAGTGCCACGCGACACCCTCGGCCCGAGTAGAGCACCCGATCTGTATCAGGTGGGCCAAGCGTCACGCAGCTGAGCTGGCAGCAGGCAGAAGCTGTTGCTTGGCGTGGCATGTAAGCATCAGACAGTGCCACACGAAACTTTCACTACGAACTAGGAACGTCGCAATTCACACCAGTGCGTGTTGCATATGTTTTTACAGCGAATCAGCATCAAAGTCGCCTATTCCTTACAGTACATAAGCGATAACTTACATGTGACGAGATTTTGTCTTCAGAAATCTTGTAATCACGCAACCCTTTCCTCAGCGTAACTGGAAGATATTCGCGACGAACGAGTGTATTTCGATGTCCCAGCTGTCGAAGTGAGTGTTGCTCACGTCTTGGCACTCCACTGCCATCTCGGAAGTGGGCATATCGGAAGAAAACTTCTAGGAAACTTCTCTCCGATAAGCGCGCAGAGTGTACCCCTGATACAAGTCTGAGGCTCAGCCTACCCTAGTAAAATTAGGCTGAAATTTCAGACAACTCATAAGAAAAAACTCTGGAAAATCAGACAAGGTATATAAATAAATTCTTTGAACGGACTCTGATTCGGACTAGGTACAAAAAAAAAAGTCTGAACGGACTCTGATTCGGACTCTAAAGTCTGATATCTAGGGCACTGCTTGTGACCATTGCTTGCTCTGGCTATCCCCCATTTCGCCTATGGGGGTGTGTCAAAATATATGCATGTTATTATCTAGGCTATATTGGGGCTAGCCTTAGGGGGTACAGAAAACTTATCAACACCCTAGTATTGTACCCCAACTTTGACCTAATGCATCAACCTTTTCTTCTATAGTTTCTAAGAGAATACCCTTCCCCACCGCTTTGGCGCAAAAGATACCAGTCTTAAGTGTGTAACTTCTGAACTGCCTTGGATCGTTCGGTACCTACGGTATGTCACTATAGCGCATGTGATAGCACCTTCCTGGGTGCGTTGTGTTTCTACAAACCGTGTTGTTCATTCTACCATGCTAGTCTAGTGAGAAAGAGGGTGTTACAACCAACCTTATTCACAATTCACAATTACGACAAGCAACCCACACTGGCCACCTGGCCTCATGTTTCTAATATCTACCTCCACCACTTCGTCACCCCCCCCTCGTCCATCCCTGCGTTCCCTGCAGTTCCTGCCAAACCCATCCCAACCCATCCAAACCAACCCAACCCATCCAAACGCATCCCGACCCATTCCAACCGCTATGCATCACTTAAGCAGAATACGAACGCGGTCGCCCGTGGTCTTGTCCTTCAAATCCACCACCACCTCATCACCCCCTCCACCTCCCCCTACCATCTTGTCAACGACTCACTCACCCACCCACCTACTACAGTCCCGCATTCCCTACACTTCCCCCCCAACCTATCCCAACCGCTCTGCATCATGCTAGGATCACTCCAGCAGGATGCGCACGCGGTCGCCCGTGATTTTGTCTTTGAAATCCACCACCACCACCTCGTCATCCCCTCCGCCTCCCCCACCGGATTGTCATTCACCCACCCACCTGCAGTCCCTACACCTATCCCAACAGCCCCGCACCACGCTGGACTCATTCAAGCAGGATGCGCACGCGGTCGCCCGTGGTCTTGTCTTTGAAATCCACCACCACCACCTCGTCATCCCCCTTGCCTCCCCCCTCTGACTGCGCCCGCGCTGCTGCTCGCTCCACCAGTCCTGCCAGATCAATGCCCGCCACGGCTGTGCGGTGGGGGAATGAGTGCAGCACAATGGAAGCAGTGGTAGGGGGGAGGGGAGGGGGTTGAATGGAAGACTTTATTGCTGCTGCTGCTGCTGCCGCTGCTCGCTCCATCAGCTGTGCTGAAGTAATTGCCAAATCAATACCCGCCACAGATGATGGGTTTTAGATCGAACGATGAAAGGGTAGGGAGGGAGAGATTGGGGAGAGAGGAAGGAGGACCAGAAGAGTGGGGTGCTGACAGAATAAAGCACCTGCTGCAGCTGCGCTTCGTAGCAGGCCGGTCCTCTCAGGTTAACAGGGTTTAGGGTTTGTTTAACAAATCCTCCTACCCTCCATGCCATGCCATGCCATGCCAACATGCCGACTTTTGAGGCGCCTCAAAAGTTGTCAGGCTAACGAATTTTCCTACCCTCCATGCCATGCCAAGCCAACACGGCGCACACTAAATGATAGAACGAACAGCCAGCTCTAGTCAGCACGAGACAGCAGGAGGCAGCAGGGGCAGCGAGGGGAGCAGCAGGAGGAGCAGCAGGAGGGACATTATGAGCCTTGGGACTAACCTGGAATGGTGTTGGCAAGACTTCCTAGAAAGCCAGCCTGGTGGGTGTTGGAAGGGTACAATGGATGGAAGGTGGGGAGGGGGGGAAGTTAGAGAGAGGACGAGGGGAGAGAGGAAAAAAACAGATCGAAAATGAGATGAGAGCAATGCCATATGAGAGGAGAATGGGTGTGCATATAAAAGACTAGTTGGACAGTTGCTTGTGGGCGGAAGAGCAAAGTAGAGGTGGAAAATGAGTCTCGAGACGTTTCGATACTCTGTTGTATACTTTCATATGACAGCAGATGAAGAGGTGTGCACATGCGGATAGATCTGAGCGTAGGAGGGCGTGGGGTCCTCCTGAGATTGGTTTGAATTTTGAGGCGCCTCAAAAGTCTCCGACTGAAACTGGTTTGCTGAGAGGAGAAGCAAACCGCACATTGACCGGAACACGAAAGTCAAGCTTAGTTTTGCTGTCGGGGCTTAGCACTTGCACTCTCAGCATCTCCAGTCAATTTTGAGTCCACTCAAAAGTTACCTGGCTAGCTGAGATGAGAAAAGAACCAAGCACTGCACTGACCGGTACGCGGAAGTCGAGCTTGGTGATGTTGTTCTGGCCTAGCACTTGCACTTGCAACACCCGTGTCCAGTTACCTTCGAGCCCGCTAAAAAGTCGCCTGGCTAGCTGAAACGAGAAGCATACCGAGCAAAGCACTGACCGGTACGCGGAAGTCGAGCTTAGTTATGTTGTTCTGGCCGAGCACTTGCACTCGCAGCACGCGCGTCCAGTTTCCCCACCCACCACCGCCGCCGCCGCCGCCACTGCTGCTGCGGGTCCTCTCGAGGTTCTTCCAACCTTCTCCTCCTGTTCCTGGCGTTTCATCGGGTTCTATAACCACAGGCTCTACCACATCCCACTGCTGCTGCTGCTGCTGCTGCTGCTGCTGTTGGGATTGGGATTGTTGCTGCTGCGACTGGTATTGCTGTTGCTGCTGCTGCTGCTGCTGCTGCTGCCAGTTTGCACCAGCTGCAGCTGCAGCAGCAGCTGCTGCTGCATCTGCCGCTGCTGCTCGGGCTGCTGCTGCTGCCTCCTCTGCTTGTGCTTCTGCCGCCACTCGCGCCGACGCAGCAGCAGCCGCAGCAGCATCCGCATCATCACTATCGCTCCTCCTCCTGCTTCTCCCACTGCTCCAGCTACTCCCATCATCGTCCTCCACCGTTTTGTACCGCTCCTCAAGAGCAAGGTACTCCGGGAAACCAACAGCCTCCTTGAGTTCTTCAAAGGGAGGGAGGAGAGAAGGGCGGGGTAGTCGACCGGAGGCCAATGCTGACAGCGCGTCCTGAGAGTGCGAGTGCCAGTTAGGGCAGGGTGGGGTGGGGATGAGATGAAGAGGGAAAGATTGTGCGTGCGAGGCAACAAAGGGCAGATAACCCAATGGCACAGTGCCAGGTGGAGCGGGTTAAATGAGAGAGAGAAAGAAAGAGGGCATGTGGGCATGGCCTGTGGTGAGAGGCTTACCGGTGGGTGATAATAATGGGACACCTAGGATATGTATTGTTGTGAAAGAGCACACTTGCATGCATGAATTTGTTTCGTGAAAGAGCATACCAGCAGGGCTCCTTGTGAGAAACAGCATACCTGCATGGCCCGAGTGCAGACGCCCACGAGGGAGAGAGGATAGACGGCAATGGCAAAGCCCATGTCCTCCAGCTGCTGAGGTGAGAGGATGGGCGTTCGACCACCGCCCTCCAACTGATTGATCTGCGTTCATTATTGCCCGGGAGGAGTGGGGAGTGGGGCGAGGAGAGGGGAGGAGAGGCGAGGGGAGGGGAGGGGAGGGGAGGGGGAGCAACAGTGGAGAAAGAGAGCTTGTGAAACGACTCTAAAGGAGCTGGGAAGGAAGGAGAGGGAAGGGGGGAGAAGGCAGCAGGCGAGGAAAGAGAGGGGGGGAGGCGGGAAGATCTTGAGAGGGTAGACGGCAATAGCAAAGCCCACGTCCTCAAGCTGCTGTGGCGAGAGGATATTGATCCTCGTTCTACCCCCGCCCTCCAACTGATTGATCTGCGGATATTGTCAGGGAGGAGTGGGAGGCGGGGGAAGGAGGCCGAAGGAGGGGCAACGAGGGAAGAGGAGGGGGGAAAGTGCAGAGGGGAGTTTGTGAAATGACTCAAAAGCCGCGGTGCAGGGAAGGAGGGAGAGGAAAGGGGGGAGAAACGAGGAGATGAGGGGAGGCAGGAAGACCTTGAGAGGGTAGACAGTGACGGCAGAGTGTAGCGAGGTTGTTTTTGAGACGTCTCAAAAACGAGGAGATGAGGGGAGGCGGGAAGATCTTGAGAGGGTAGACAGCGATGGCAGAGCCCCATGTCCTCCAGGTACTTTTGATGCGCTACTTTTGAGCTCATGAGTTCATTGATGCGCTACTTTTGAGCTCATGAGTTCATTGATGCGCTACTTTTGAGCTCATGAGTTCATTGATGCGCTACTTTTGAGCTCATGAGTT